>CM068296.1:77465412-78065412 GCA_034768395.1 Linum lewisii
ATTTTAGATTGGGAATATTGGACACCTTTCTATCCATTTTGAGTTAGAAAATAATTAAATGGATTAAAATTAGATCCATTAATTATTAGTGGGTTTGGATCATACCCAATCCTAAATGTCTCACATCCAATCCAATCCAATCCAAGAGAGGCTAAATGGGTGGATATCCAAGTGTTGCATAAATTTTGTCATCCCCATTTGTGATTGAAGTTTTGACCTAACAAACAATAAAACATCACAATTACTCGAGTAAAATAAAAATTCGAATTGGTTTAATTAGTCTTCACATTTTTTGTACAAAAGTCCAAAAATCCTTTTATTTACGAACTTTCCAAGAAATTATATGTCATATTACCATATAATTATTTTAACTTTACACGATATTTTAAAAGTGTAACGGATGCTGAGTTAGTGATGATATTCAAAGTAAGAAATGTAATTTATAGTTATATCCTAATAACATCTTACTATAATTAAAATTCTATAATGACGTAAGATATTTAATTTTATACCATGATGGGAAAACATATATAAATTATATGTGCATGGCAATCAAAAACAATAGAATCCCTCTTTTCTGGCCTAAAATATAATACGTAGAGATCCAATAAGGTCAACAATTTCAACCACACCCTAAATCCTTGATCGCTACGTATTGTATTCTCTTTCTCGTATCTTATTTGTTTCACCTATTATTGTTCTTTATTCAAATTTGTCATCAAAAGGATACATGAATAAATTATTGAGATGAGTAATATGTTTTATTCATACTGAGATAATGAAATCTAAATAAGAATTTGTGAGACTCAGACCATCACTCATGGATTTACACTTTATATACTTTTTTATAAATCTATATATGATATCTTATTTTTTTATAATTAAGACATATTTTCCATCATCATATTGACATTATTCGTAAAAAAATTTAATATTTAATCTAAATCAGAAACTGAAGTTTGGACGGTTGTCTTGTCGTTGCATATGTATTGTATTATAGTTCAAACTTTAGATCTATTTAACAATTTTTTGGAATAATATGATTCTTTATTGATTTTTTATTCGACTAGATTTCGGTTAACCAAGCCAACACATTACATTCATCGCTAAACTCATGCATAATAAATCTAAAAATTCATGGTCTTTGTCGAAAGGGATAAATCAATTTAGATATGTCATTGTTATATGTAGATCTAATTCGTCACTCGAATGAACGCTCCTCCACCAACTTCGCAGAACTGACCCAATTCCAACATGATGAAGCTGCTTTTCGGAGTTGAGTTGTCACGACGGAACATTGACCTCAACCTTCCACCTCACCCAGAGGACCCCATGCCTGACACTCGTTTAACGTAGACCAGCCACGCGCGCCACTGCCGCCTCAAGTTCCAAGCAACGTCCTTAGTGCGGCTGAAGCTAGGATTGGTTGCATTGTTGCTTTTGGTCGTCATGTCGTTGAGTCAAATGATGACGTGGAAGTCAATCCAGCTGAGGCTTGTCATAATTCTAATCGAGCCAAATCCAAGTCAGTCTCTTTTAGCATCGTAAACAAGCCAAACTCATGATAAAAAATATTTGAAAATCAATTATTCTACAAAAATACGATATAGGTGCTACAGAACATCAGAAATATAAAAAATCACATAATCACAATTCACAAATATTCGAATATGCTTAGTTCCCTCATTGTTAAAGCATCACTTATACGGCTCATACAATAGTATCAATCTGTCAATCTAGCATCTCAAGCATCAAAGTTTTCAAAGCTTCATGATATATATGGCTTGAGCAAAAATAGCAATTTGCCAATCTTATATTTAAAAGCTATCTTCCAAATCCCAAATGAGGGTTGATATTATCATACGAGAGAGTAGAATTTACTAATAAATAATAACTTTTATGATAATTCACGAGTTATAATAGAGCCCGTTCGCGAGCATGGCTTAACGAGCTAGCGAAACAAGTTAGCTCATGAGCCTGCTAAGCTAACCAACATATTAGCTCGAGATTGGCTCATCTAGTTGACGACCTTGTTCATGAGCCAACTTGCTTACGATGAGCCAATCTCACAAACGAGTTTTTTTTTGAAAAAAATTCAAGCCGGCTCGTGATTAGCTCGACTGATATACAACCCTAGTGTTGACATAAACAAAATCAAAATTAAAATGAGTGATTTATAGTAATATGAGACCAAGTCGACTTTACGATTTATGATTATTAAAATATTTTGCTACATTCCTGGTCTCATATGATATTGTTTGTTAGATTTAAAATTGTTTTGATCGCTAAATCATTAATAGTAAATTCCAAAATATTTTATAATAACTGGATTAAAACATAAATTGATACGAACAATGTTTCCAGGTAGAGGCCAACACAATTTATTCAATAATAAGAGGGTTCACAACCTAAATTCATACCAATATCTCTAAATTGTATACTAGATAGTTTTTGGCCCATTGGTCGAGACACATTTTCATTATATAATTTAATTAACATATTTACATATGTATATTAATATTAATTTATTTAGTTTATAAAAAAATATGGGTAATAACTACATATTTATATGAAAAATTAAAGGAAAAAAGAAATATGCAATTTCGGGTGGAGAAATGTTGGAAGTAAATGTTTTGCTTTAAAATTAAGAAGGCATCAGGTAGGTGTGGGTGCTATTTTTTTAAAAGGAAAATAGTTGTTGGGTGGAAGCCTAGATTAAAGGAGAAGAGAGAAACTTTTAAAATTGTTGATTTGTGAACTTAAAAAACTTATGGGTTGTTTGTTTGGTAGAATTTAAGGGGTGATTTGCCTAGAATTGAGGTCCAAATCTAGGGGTAGAGAATTCAATGAAATAGATTGTTTGTTTTGCAAAAAAATAAGAGAGATTTGCCAAGAATTAAATTCTAGGGTGGGCCATTTGTAGATTTCAGCCCCTTAATAGTAGTGATTTAGGACTTTTCCATGTTGGTTCATTTATTTTCATTTAAATGATTTTTAATTTTTTAATTCAACATTCTCACAAAATCACTCATCCAAACGTTCTATTCTGAAATAGACAAGAATTCAACAATCTCTAGCTATTCTAATTCCCTAACTATTTCAATTCTCTCCGATCCAATTCTACCAAACAAACGACCTCTTATTTCTCCATATATGTATTTATAGATTTACTATCTGAAATAATTAAGAATTTAACTACGAATAATTTGCATTAATACACGATATTAAAAAAAATGAAAGATGTTATGGGTAAATAAAATATTTGGGATGAATTATTTATTGAAAATTTGGTTTTGTTAAAACATTTAATGACTCTTTCAAAAAATTATGGTATAATATGTTCCTGTAATAGTATGGGTAATAAGAAAATAATATTATTAAATACTTTAAATTATAGAAGTTGTTTAACTAACTTTAAGGTCAAATCTTTAACCAGGAATATAAAAGATAAATATATATTATTAATTTCGAATAGAAATAAGAACTACTAAAAGTTTTAAACTACACAGGCTAATAATCAGGAACATTAAATCACTATTAAATTATGTCGGAATTTCTTCCTTGGATTCCTTGAATTCTTCAACCGATATTTTGGAAATCAACTTAAATTAGGATATTAAGCAACTTAAATTACGGAATTATTAATGTATTAAAAAAATAAATTAAGAAAAATGTTTCTTGGTTTGAACGGACCAAACCGAGATCACAAAACTGATTCGACCAGGTAATTAACCGAACCAAGCAGGTCAGACCGATATTGTTAGGGTTAATCATAAGGTAAAAAATCGACAGAACCGTAACAGCCCCACCATAATCGCCGAACAAGTTCAACCACCGGCGGTGGCGACTATGTGAGGTCGTTGCGATTGGGCCGAGTGAGGGTGTTAGAACCGCACATAACAACGTTAGTGTCACTATCGGAGAGTTACGATTTAGCAGAGATTGAGATTCGGTCAGGGACGGCAGCCGACGCCGCGAGGTCAACGTCTTCTTCCACCACCGATCTAGGTGATAACGACCACCCTCTATCACGATTAATCTCTGACTCTCCGAATCTCTGACCATCCTCTTTATCACGATTAAGCTCTGAATCTCCGATTAAGCTACGACTATCATGACGGGCATCACAAAATCGAGAAAGTATTCAGAAGGCAATTTAATCTTCCCTAACCAGCGATAGCGATGCGGCTATTCGGATATCTGATAGAGGTGGGTTGTTGGGGAAGTTTCAACCAGCGGAGATAACAGGGGAGGTGAGTTTGTTGAGGGGAGTTGAAATGGCTGAGATGAATGAATATCAGCAAGAGAATAGAAATTAGAATGAAAGTAGGTTGAAGATGACCAAAAAGTGAAAGTGGGTCATATTAATTCACTTTAGTAAGCTATGAGTTTTCTTGTACTTCTATCTAATATTAGGTATCATATTGTAATTAGTTATAGGGGAATATAATAATAATAAAATAAATTATTTTAATCATAATTAATTCAAAGGGTTAAGATTCGTTGATTGAACGGATTGTTGAGATTGCGAACGCAAGTGGTGGTAACGGTTACCCTCACCTAGCTGGGGGCACCAGAGCTGTTATTGGAGAGAAAAAGCTTTTCTATTATAGAATAAAATATCTTTATCAGTTTACAAACACGTTTTTTTCTCACTTTCTCGATCATGGACAATAATAACCCACTAAATACTCATCATTCTATTATTGACTAAATATTCATGAAACAAGTCCTCACAGAGAATTTAATTACGAAAACAAACCCTACTAAAAATTGAGCAAGTTGTGTAAGGAGTCGCCTTCTCGAATGAGCTAGATGCATAATATAGACAAATATTGCTAAATGGTGAATGACATTTTAGTTTTTGTTGAGAAGTTTTGTGTTAAATATATATCTATAAGAATGAAGTTCAACCAAATCAAAAAATGTTGTTAACATAGACATAACTTATGATATATAAACACCCAAATTAGCAATTATAAATAATATACTTAGCAAATATAAGTAACCTAATTCATAAATACTATTTACTAAAGTAAGAGAATATTATACCAAATTGATATGAAACTGAGTCATTAGCCGATGAATAATTGTTTCTTTTCGAAGCCTTCCATTCCATCTCCTAACAATCGAACCGAATCACAGATAAATTTAAAATTATGAATCCAGTTTCTTTTGGCAACAACAAAATCATATTAAAATTAAAATGCTAAACAGCGTGAAAGCTAGAAAACATAAATTATGACTCACTGAAATCTGCAATCAGATTCACATCCATTTGACCATTTTCAATTGAATCTAAATGATTAGATAAATCATCGAACCAAATGATTAGCCAAGTGTGAAGGAATAATATTTTAGGATGACAGGGGAAGAAAGATGACATAATAGCTTTAACGATTATAGACGACGTAATAAGGAAGAAGATGGAATTTTCACATTTATAGATAAATATAAGCATGTTACGTTTCTATTTTGAATTGGTATTGTTCTTAATTAATCACCACAAATTAAATTTTGACCTATAAATTACATAATCACTTATTAATCTCCTCAATCAACCACTACATTTACCTACAACCAATCAATGAGCTATTTTTCTCATATTCTTTATTAAATCTTGTTGAAAATATTATCCTAATATTAAGGACCATGAGAAATTAAGTATAAAGGTCTAAGTCTATGAAATATTTAAGAGTGGATATTAATAGTTGAATCACATTTAGATTACAAAATATATAGACGGGAGAGAAATTAGGAATCAAAGATGCACTAAGTCAATTTTTTCATGAACTTAAAATTATGGAGATAATTTTAATTAGAGTATGATATAGTTACTATAAGAAAACATGATTTATACCGACAATGTATAATGTGAATTACAATATTAAAATTTATAAAAAATATTGTGTTAAATATATTTTTAGTTTTATTTTGTGATGTTTTTTTATTAATTTATTGTGAATGATATATTTTTTTTCTAAACTTATTAGCAAAACTCTTGGTTAAATGGAATTTTGAATGTGCTACTAGAAGTTTTTTATTGGTTATAAAGATATATTATCATATATTCTAATCTTACTCACTCATAGGGTTGCAATGGAGCCGAGCCGAATTTTCCCCTGGCTTGAGCTTGGATCGTTTAAAAAAATTAAGTTCGAGCTCGATTCGTTAATGGACTTAACGAGCTGAAGTTCGAGCTTTAGCTCGAACTCGACTCGAAAACTGAAAACACACTTTACTTGGCTTGTTTATGGAGCACAATTCGAGCTCATTTACGGAATTCAATTCGAGTTCGTTTACAAAACTCGATTCGAGTTCATTTAAGATTATAAATTAATAATTTTTTAATGTTGCCTAAAAAATATGATAAGATAACAATTAAAATATTTTAATTTTTATTAAAATAATATAAGGAATAATTTATGGCAAGGTTGTCCGCTATACCTGTTTTTGTTGCGTGTGTGTTGGGGGCCTCACATTTATGATGCGAGAAGAAACTCGTAGGGGTTAAATTCATGGCTATCAGGTTAATCGACATGCCCCAAGGGTCTCTCATTTGTTGTTCGCAGATGAATTGATTTTTTTTCTTAAACCGAGGTGGTTGAAGAAAAAACAATCAAATAGATTTTCAACTAGTTCATGGTCACATTAGGTCATTTTATAAACTTTGGGAAGTCTGATATTTTTTTAGTAAGGACTTGGATGTTATGTTGAAGGAAGGGTTTTCACATATACTAGAGGTTTGGCTATGAACGTTGGGGGAGCTTTGTTGTTGTATAGGCTATTTCAACGATCTATTGAATGTTTCAGATAAGAGAGGGTTGCATGATCACCCACCACATTTGTTGAGGGGATTCAAAGAGGCTGTCTCGAATTGCGACCTATTAGACTTACTACTGATTGACCACTCATTTACGTGGATTCACTTCAAGGGTCAACTAAACTGTGTAGAAAGTCTTAATGGTGTATAAGTAAATGATGAGTTCATGACGACATTTTCATTGGTTGAACTTTATGGGCTAACCAATTTTCATATTGCATTTTTATTAGCTAACAAGAGTGTATCCAAATAATGAGCTCTCATTTCGGTGTTCTATAAGGAAAATAGCCAAATTTATCCCAAAATAATTGAAGTTGCGTATATTTATCCTCACATTAATTAAGTTAAACTTTAATCTATAAGAATTGGTATGATAACGAGTCACCATTTCTTTCCCAAATATCATCATATAGTCAACCAAAAAATCAGTATAAAAATCAATCCAAGAAAAAAATTATTTGAATTTCGAGGGCCACCATATTTTCGTACAAGGATTTTAAAATTTCAAATTATACAAAATTAATTTTTTGTAGGGTTGATAATGCGTAATTAATAACCTAAACTAATTCAAAGTTATATGATTGGGGGAGAAAGGGCATTTTTATTTATAGAATAAAATATCCTTATTATTTACAAACACATTTTTCTCACTTTCTTGATCATGGACATTAATAACCCACTAAATACTCATCATACTATTATTGACTAAATATTCATGAAACAAGTCATCACAAAGAATTCAATTATGCAAACAAACCTACTAAAAATTGAGCAAGTTGTATAAGGAGTCACCTTCTCGAATAAACTAGATGCATAATATAGACAAATATTGTTAAATGATGAATGACATTTAGTTTTTGTTGAGAAGTTTTGTGTTACATATATATCTATAAGAATCAACCTCAACCACTATGACCAATGTTGTTAAATAGACATAAGTTGTGATACATAAACACCATAATTAGCAATTACAGATAATATACTTAGAAAATAAAAGTAACATAATTCAAAAATACTATTCATGGCGATCTACTTCAGCGAGGGGGAAGGAACGTCTAGGAGAGTCCGAATTTCAGGAGAGACGCGAAAGATTATAAGGAAATTTTAGACGAGAAGAAAGTGGTGAGGGCGAGAAATCATTAAGGGGAAGCCTTATCGCTCCCCACAGGAGCAGAACGCATATGATTGAAAAGCGCTACCCTCTCTCATCCATGAACAACAGTGAAAGACCAGATTGTACAAAAGGGGGAAGCCAAAAAAAAGTAAAAAATGAATGAGATCTTACTTGAGCTATCAGTCATGGCGTCAGCGAACGATCTAGAAGACTAATCAAGAGTAAATCACTAGAGGACGAAAATGCGAGAAAACAGAATGTTGTCGTTTGAAGGGAAAGACTGAAGTAAGAGAAAGGAGGAAACAAAGAAGGGAAAGACTAATAGGCAAATTGCAGTAATCAAGGCAAGGAAAACCACTCCAGATACTCCTAACAACACCCTAGGGGACACGTGGCGGTCATGCGAGAGAAAAAACCCCGCCTAAAAAAGACTCCCTCCTTTTCAAAATGGCGTGTGTCAGACAAGCATAAAGTAATCATGATCCAACAGGCGAAAATCCAATCCCATCGGGATGCGTGACAACCAGGGAAAACCGCCACTTAAATCGAAAGGATTTGCTCCGCCGGCAAATCAAGGATGCGGGAAAAGCAAGTGTTTCCCAAGCGTCTCAGGGAAGTCATCGACAGTCAGGGTTGACGAACATGATGATGTCAACACCAGATGAACACACCCAACATCCCGCCAAACACCATTTTATCGGCGTACAGCTTGTCAATTCTCCTAGAGCGCGACATAGAAGCTTACCCTTGCGCCAAAGCTTCTATGTCACACTCGAGGGAAATTTATGGGCCCACACTACAAAAAATCTGCTATTTAGCGTCGGTCACCGGGGAAGAGTTTAGCGTCGGTCGATTAAAAACTGACGCTAAACCCTTGACTCGCGTTTGACCAAGGGTTTAGCGTCGGTCGACAAGCGACCGACGCTAAATCTGACCAATAACCGACGCTAATGTGGTTTTCGGTTAGAAACGAAGCCAACCAGCTTTGGCGTCGGTTGCCGACATGTTTTAGCGTCGGTCGCCGACCGACGCTAAAACACATATATATTTAAACTTCTCAGCCGCCACCCTAACCCTAATCGAATCTCTCTCCTCCATCTTTCTTCTTCTTCCTTTCTTCTTCCACCTCCAACCTTCTTCTTCTTCCTCTTCTCTTTTTCTGAAATTCTTCTTCTTCTTTTTCTAGATCTTCTCCATCTTTCTTCTTCCTTTCTTCTTCCTCCTCCACCTTCTTCTTCCTCTTTCAGATCTCCTTCATCTTTCTTCTTCTTCCTTTCTTCTTCTTCCTTTCTTTCTTCCTTTTCCAGATCTCCTTCACCTTTCTTCTTCCTCCTCCACCTTCTTCTTCCTCTTCTTCCTTTTTCAGATCTCCAGATCCAACCTTCCTCTTCTTCCTCTTCCCTCTTCCTCTTCTCATCCAGTCATCCATCACCGTCATCGTCGTCACCCCCCGCCGTCGTCGTCGCCACCGCCGCCACCACCATCATCACGTTGATCGGTCAAGGATTGACTGATTGGACAAGTAGTGACCAAAAGGGTGACCTAATAAATTTAAGTGACCAAAGTGTATAACTAGAAAATGGAGTGACTGATTGGACATCAATAGAAAATAGAGTGAAAAAATAGAAAATGAAAATAAAAAACGAATAAAAAACGAAAACAAAAAAAATTGGGTTGATCAGCGACCCAACCGGTCAAGGATTTAGCGTCGCTCGTTATACGGATTTAGCGTCGGTCGTGTTTCGGCCGACGCTAAAATTTAGCGTCGGTAGTTTTGGCGTCGCTTTTTTGACCGACGCTAAATCCCTTGGCGTCGGTCAGCAAGCGACACTATCCAGCGTTTCTGACCTACGCTAAACAAGCGGATTTTTGTAGTGCCAAGCCAAGTTGTTGGACGCCCAAAACCAGCGTACATCTCGAAGAATAGGTGCAATAGAACCGAACCATAGGGCCAGCAGCCGCTTAGGGTTCCGAACAGGTTATTTAGGTCACGAAAGTTTCTTGGCCCACCATGGGAAGGCAGAAACCCTAGTCGCCTAGGTTTCCACCTCTGAAGCGGAGTCTGAATCCTACAAAAAAACGAATTTCCCCCCAACTCAGGGGCCCAAGAGTATAAATAAGGAGGACCAGTCCTCCAACAAGACAGACAATCAACACCACATACACACACCCCCGAATGTGACGAACATGGTCTCTTGAGGGTGGGAAGAAGTCGCTTGGCAGCTTTCCGTCCGCCTCGTATCCACGCACCCCCCAGTGAACCTAGCTCCTCGACGACTCCTGCTGTTATCTCGTACCTTCAATTCCTGATCTGTTGCTTCACTTTCTTTTCGTACCTTTTTCGAACAATGGTGCCCTTGTGTGCTTTTAATTTTTAATTTTTGGATGATGCGCCTCTGTGGGCTTTTATTTTGTCGTCTGCCTTGGTGGATGCTTTGGTTCTGGGGTTAATTTATGCATCCTCTCTGCTTTATCCTTGTGCTTGGAAGCTTCGGGCATTCCAGTGGACGAGTCTGG
Organism: Linum lewisii; assembly: GCA_034768395.1. Lineage (NCBI taxonomy): Eukaryota > Viridiplantae > Streptophyta > Magnoliopsida > Malpighiales > Linaceae > Linum > Linum lewisii. Next base: position 77,475,867 of record CM068296.1, read on the forward strand.
TCATTTTTTCTCTTTTAGGAGGGTTTGCTTGGATTTTAAGCGTTTAGCTAGCAACTTAGGAGAGCTTTTGGGAGGTGTTGGATTTCTCTCCACACTGGAGAGTTCGCTCAAAGCTTCGATGCTTAGGGTTACGCCTTAAGGGAGTTTTAAGAGGAATTAGACTTCCCTTCGCACTGGAGAGTTCGCCCAAAGCCTCGGCGTTTAGGTACGCCTTAAATCTTCGAGAAGAGTTAGACTTCCCTCCGCACTATAGAGTTTACCTAGATTTTCGACATTTAATGTACGCCTTAAGTCTTCGAGAGGAGTTAAACTTCCCTCCGCACTGGAGTGTTCACCCAGAACCTCAGCGTTTAGGGTACACCTTAAATCTTCGAGAGGAGTTAGACTTCCCTCCGCACTAGAGAGTTCGCCTAGAGCCTCGGCGTTTGATGTACGACTTAAGTCTTCGAGAGGAGTTTGACTTGAGATTGTCGTGTCGTAAATTTATTCCGAAAAACTAATATGATAAACTAGGAATTAAATAGATTGGTTGAAACCATTACATAGGAAAAATACGGAAACTAACTACTCTTCCGCCCTTGTTTCATATTTCCGGAGGTGCATGATGTTCCATGTTTTTTAAATCGGCTCGCCTGCCATGCTTTCCAGTTTGAATGTGTTTGGGCCGACTACTCCTATTATCTTGTATGGCCCTTCCCAGTTGGCGTTTAACTTCTCGTGCTGAGGTTTAGGGCAGGATACCTTTTGGATGACCAGGTCGCCATCCTGAAGGTCGTAAGGTCGAAGGTGACGAGAGTCGTGGCGTACAATGAGTTAAAACCTGGAGAGTTTGAGAGGATGAGTGTTGTTCGCCTTACTCATGTTGATGACACTAGATTTATCGTGATTATCATCCCCGTTTAAGCGACATTTCATTGCTTGTAACGCGACTTTTTGGAGTTTCTTTCCATCCCGACTTTCTCGGAGCTAGGAGTGAATATTTATCGAGATTGAAGCTTCGTCGGAGTCGTCAAAATTAGGTTTTACAATTCTTCTTTGTTCTTCTTTGTTAAGATGAACTCCTTTGTTGTATATGATTCTCTTGATTTAAACATGATAGTTTAGATTAAATGAATCCTAAGTGACTCGGGGGTTTAAAGCGGTCACGGATTGACGGTAATTAGATTTCAATTCAGACAGTTTCTCTTGCATAATTGATTTGTTCTTCGTGTTGTGTTTCTTTTCTAGCTTGATCACCTAGATTAGATTCTTGTTCAAATAAGGATAGTTGGCGAACGTTCGCCTTATTTTAGAACCTCAAATCAATCAATTAACCTATTCAATGGAGTGTGCCTTTCGTAGGAACTATTTAGGGTTAATCCGCTTCTAGAGTAACTCACTAAAATCAATTAGGTGCACCAGTTAGTTATCCGTTGCAGAAGTGAACGCACGGACGGTTAATTAATCTTGGTAGTTAGATCCGATAGAGCGAACGTTCACGGACTTAGACCTAAGGGTAAAGAGTTATGGTGGTGTATGAGAACTGAATGAGTTAGGATCGAAAGTCGTCAGTTTTGTGATCGCCAATGTCCTAGTAATCTTAGGGGGATTCAAGTCTAAGCTTTGTCTGTCAAATCGTTAGTCAAACTTAATTAATCAATCTTCCTTTTAATTCAATTTCAATTTCCTCGCTTAATAGATTAGAAGTCATGGAACTCGCACCACGCACAACTTGTTAGAGTTTCGTGGGTTAAGGGGTTATTCGATCGTCTGCCGGCTGAGGCTACAGCAGAGGTTGTTACCTTCCACGCACGGGTGTACACATGGGTTCTTGTAGCTGGCGTTCTATTGGGTGACGGAGTGGAGACCACATACCGGTGCACATCCAACCACTTGTTGGGGACCCGGTGGTTGCAGCCTCCTACAGTTGGGGTAGTGGTTTTCGCATGGCTGTATAAGGTCACGGGGAGGGCGGCCTTCTTTACCGGTGGCAGTCTAAGGGGGACTGGTGACATCAGAGGATTCACGTTGTTGGTCCAACTCTGGGCCCTGGAGAGATTTCCACACATTGTAGAGCGCTACATAGACGGTGGTGACCCTCTTGTGGATGACTCTATTCCTCGTGGTGTGCGCTAGTTACCTATCATCAAGCGCAATCAGCATCGCGTGGCCATGCGCCTGGAGTATATACGTTACGCATTAGACTGGTGTACAGACTTCGTGGTTAGGCTTCTTATCCTTTTATCTCTCTCTGTTAGGTACTTCATTTTTCTACTTTTTCCTTACAATCATTGTTTTCTCCCATACTTTCCAGTGGTGTCGTACGCAGTACTTCACGCCGCAGTTCCAAACACCGTACACCAGACATCCAGGTCGATCTAGAAGCCAAACATGGAGTACCAGCCAGCCCTCTTATCACAACCAGCATTACGACCAGATGGGGCCCACCCAGCAAAACGGGACCAACCAGTAGTGAGGGACCAGCCCGCAGTGGGGCACATGTAAGTATTCGGTGTCAGAGAGGGCTCACGGTTTGCATGATCACGCTACATTATGACCACCCACATGTTACACAGATGAGGAGCGAGCGCGCCGGAGGGGTCATAGACGTTGAGCTATATTTTTGTATCAGTTGTATCTTTATGTTATTTTTGGTTTAGACGGATGTTGGTTGTATCTTTATGTTATTTTTAGTTTAGACGAATGTTGGTTGTATCTGATGTACTTTCTTGTCACTTTTATTGTTATTCAGAGTTTGGTTTTATGCGATGTACTTTTACGTCACTTTGTTGTTAATGTTGTGTAATGGTAGTCTTTATGAGAACTGTTTGGATAGATAACAACTTGGAATTTATATCTTTCACGCACAATTAAAATTCAATGTACATCAGACATATTTGTAGCTTCGAAGGACAAATTACATAAATGACATAGACAACAACAGCGGCAAACAACAACACAGGATGTCTCATCGCCTTTCTGTCACCATCCTATGGACAATACCCTCCAATGCTTCATTTTTCCCCTCATGTCCCGAATGATTTTGTCCTCTCCCTAATGATTCCTTCTCCCTATTTGCTAGAACGAGTTCATTGTCCTTTCCCCGAATGATTTGGTCCTTCTCCTTAATGACAGCGTTCACGGCCTCCCGCACCTCCAATTTTTCATAATAACCACACCCCTTGTTCTACAAAACAGGAAAACATACTTAGATGGTTTTGAAAATCTTGAAAAAGGCATAAATTATACGTGTGGGACTTTTTATAACTCCATCTCAAGAGGGTAACCGAAATAGCCTTCCAGATCCTTTAGTCGAACGGATCTGGTTGCCCTCAAGTCACACCAGCAGTTCACCACAGTTTCCTCACACTACAACAGAACTTGTGTTTTGGAGGGGTTTAAAAGTCCATTTATCAGGGTTTAAAGCCCTGTTAAAACCTTTACCAGCGGTTTGGAAACCGCTGTTATACTAACCGTTGCTAAATGGAACCGCTGGTAAACTGATAATTTTACAGGGTTTATAAACCGTTGTTAAATTGTCCGTTTAACAGGGGTTTGTAACCCCTGTTAAACGACTGTCATTTAACATGGGTTATAAACCCCTATTAAATTGTCCGTTTAACAGGGGTTCACTACAAAAAAGAGCATTTTGACGTCGGTTGAAACGAAAGTAATTAGCGTCGGTCGACCGGACGACCGACGCTAAATAGAATCTCGCGTTTTAGCCTCGGTCGTTTGGTCGACCGACGCTAAATACTAACCCTAATACGCTGAAACCCTATGCAGCCGCCTCCATTATCTCTTTTTTCCCCATCTTCTTCTTCCAGCCGCCTCCTCTCCAATCTCCTAAACCTCTCTTCTTCTTCTTTTTCTTCTTCTTCCTCTCCAATCTCTCAAACCTCTCTTCTTCTTCCTCTCCAATCCCCTAAACCTCTCTTCTTCTTCTTCTTCTTCTTCCACTCCCAAACCTCTCTTCTCTTCTTCTTCTTCTTCTTCTTCTTCATCTTCCTCTCTAATGTCCCAAACCTCTCTGCTTCTTCCAAACCCTACCCTATGCAGGCACTGAAGAAAGAAGAAGAAAGACAAAGAAGAATAGAGGAGAAAAAGAAGAAGGAGAATGAAGAAAGAAGAAGAAGGACGAAGAAGAACAGAGGAGAAAAAAAGAAGGAGAATGAAGAAAAAAGAAGAAGAAAGAAGAAGAAGGACGGAGAAAAATAGAGAGAAGAAGAAGAAGAAGAAGGAGAATAAAGAAAGAAGAAGAAGAAAGAAGAAAAGAACAGAGGAGAAGAAGAAGAAGGAGAATAAGGAAGAGGAAGAAGAAAGAAGAAGAAGGACGAAGAAGAAAAAGAAAGTAGTTGCTGCTGCAGCTACTTTTTTTTTGTGATTTTCAAGAAACTTTAGCGTCGGTCGGTCCGTGTCCTAACGTCGGTCGACCATAAATCGACGCTAAAGTTTAACGTCACCAGTTCTGGCGTCGGTTTGGTCGACCGACGCTATTCAAATTAGCGTCGGTCGATGACCGACGCCAAAACGCGAAAATGACCGACGCCAAAACGCGAAAATGACCGATGCCAAAACGCGTTTTTTTGTAGTGGTTTATAACCCCTCCTAAACGACAGCCGTTTAACAGGGGTTACGAACCGCTGTTAAACGGACAATTTAAAAGGGGTTTATAACCCCTGTTAAACGGCTGTCGTTTAGGAGGGATTATAAACCCCCTATTAAACGGACGTTTAATTTTTTAATTAATACATAATTTTCTACAGTTTTGAAATTCGACATTTTTCATTCGAAATAATAAATAAACAATTAACATTCATACAATAAATGAAAAGTCTTCTTCATAAATATAAATTAAACATCCTTACAACGTAGTTTTTTCACATGAGACCACTACAATATCCACTTACGATCTACTAAATGTCAACACTACAATACGACAACTACAAATGTTTTCACACCCTTAAATAATAACATCAACATCTACTCAGAGTCAGAGTCAGAGTCATTGTCGGAACTGGTCGAACTCAGGACATTATCATCAGTTGGTCCTGGCGTAAAGGATGAATTAGAAGCACCTACAGATTGATTACCACTCCCTGCAAGACTAGGGCTGATCCTGGTGACATCCACGAGCAGGGAGGTAATAGTCTCTGGTATCCTAGCCTCACCAGACTGCTGGCTGTCACCTCGTGAACTCCGTGGCGCCTCTCCTGGTGGGTCACCATGTGAGTGCTGACTCGACTGAACATCGCCAAACGTCTGAGTCAAGCGATTAACTGCCGCCATTACGTCAGGTGGAAGTTGACTGGTGGAAACTAAATGCTTTGAAGGAGAGATGTGTTTTTGATTCATGGTGACATAGGGTTTTTATAGTGGTAGAAGTTACTGATGGCATAACCCTGTCTATGCGTTTTCGCCCAGGGCCTAGGCGAAAACGGCTAGAATGGATTTACAGGAGTTTTTCTGTTCGACTTTTACTGATGGTGTAAACCATCAGAACCTTCGACCCTTTAATGCACAATTGTACAAGCATTCTTATTACTCTCAGTCGCTTTTGCATAGTTCTTTAATACTCTGAATCGCTTACAAGTCATCGAATCGTTTTTTAGGTAACACAGATAAAATCTATTATTTATTGAACGGTCCGAGATGAACACGTTACAGAAAGAGTGCATTATTTCACGCTTGATTACTAGAAGACGCCCCGACACTTCCCCTACGCCTTGCGCATGTCATCGCATTATGTCCTGTGTGACTGCATGTCTTACATTTACTAGGTTGACCCACCTCACGCCAATCCATCTCGTTCTTGATTCAGTATGTCGTGGACGACCCATTCCACGATGAAGATGAGGTTGCAGGATCACTGGTAGGCCAGTGTGTAGGATCCAATCTTTAGGACCCAATATTGGTTGGAAGGACATGACATACACTAGCTGAACCTTGGTGACCAGGTAGAAGGGGATTATATAGTGGCGCCAGTTCGCACCAGCGAACATGCAACAAGCTACGGCGTGGGAACATGGTATCTTGTAGCACTGAAACTTCTGCATGTGCATATCCCCTTACGGTTCGAACGAACATCAAATCGAACGACGTAGCTGTCACTACCACTACGGTTCTGATTGTTGGGAGCAGACTTCACCTCGTACACTCTGTTAGCCGCATCGTACGGCAACATGTAGTGTGAGACAGAACGTGACGTCCAGTTGGAGGTGAATTTCTGACAGTACTTTGTGAGCTCATTCCCCTCTGCCAACATTGCCTGATATTTCCCACGCCGGTTGTGCCAATACTTGACAATATGGTGGAATGTGTGCTCGATCACAGAAGACATCGGCAAACGTCGCACACCCTTCAGTACTCCGTTAACGCATTCTTGCGCGTTAGTCGTCATGATTCCCCACCGAGCACCGACTCCCTCAATGTTTCCGTATGCCATGCTCTATAACATGACTTCCTCATTCACCCATTTGGGGTCCCATAGGTTTTGTTCATCATGGATCTCCTTTTTCGCCTCAAACTTCCGCACATTTCGTTCCAAGCCCGCAAGTAGACATGTAGACGTGTATGAATATCCCATGTACTAGCTAAAGGAAAGTAGGTAAGTTGACATAAACACGCTAATGAATTAGCCAAATACCTAAGTGCCAAAGGCGATCCTTGAGCACTTGTTTGCGGTGCTTCGTGTTGAAGTTGCTAACATAATGGAGTAGGCACCACCGCCATACCCACCCTCGACCAATATTGCGCATTGCTGTTTGTATTCCTGCGTGTCGATCACTGATGATTGTGATGTTGGCCTGGTTGGTCACATGTTTTTGTAGCATCTCTATGAACCACTTCCAATTATCGATGTCCTCTTGATCAACTATGGCGTACGCCAATTGCACAATTCGATGTTATCCATCAAACGTACTAGCCATCAACAACACTTGCATGTACTTGCCCGTGAGGATTGTGTCGTCAACGATCATGATCCCAGCGCAGTGCTTGAAGGCCTCTATGCAGAGGCCAAACGCCCAAAACATACTTTTGAACAACCTTCTGTCGCCCGCCGGATTGGTTCTAAGCTCGTACCGTGTTGGTTCTGTCCCGGGGTTAGTGAGTTGAATAGCATTCAGGATTGTCTCAATGTTATTGTACGAGTTCACCCATCTCCGTACAGCTTTTGGACAGCACGTTTCTTACCAAACCACGTCTTCCTGTATGAAATATTGCGATGGTACCTCTCCAGAATGCAGTCAACCACTGTTTCCACCTTCATGTCCGGCTCCCTACGGACAATGTGCATGACTGCATCTGAGATGAGCGTAACGTCGAGCTGCGGGTGGGGACCTAGTATCGTTGATCGGTCACAAATGTGGCCGTTGTTGAGCTGTCTTATTATCCAGAAGCCATATCTCTTGCTAAGTGTAGAACGCATCCTCCACGGACACGTGCAATTTATGGCCCATTCCTTTTGGTTGGAGGTGGTGACCTTGTACTTATAGTTGCGGAGGACTGTTTGGCTCTTCGTTAGGGACACCAGTTAGCCTTTCATAGAGAATGTCTGTCCAAGGTAGAATTCCATCTCCATCGACCAGTACGACTTCACTGGGAACTGGAAGCGCCTGTCCATGGAGTAGGTTTTGGAGATTGTCATGATGTCGTCACAGTCATCACCCACGTTCGTGGCATGTTCCGGTGTCACATAGATGTCGACGCTCTCTCCTGTGGCTCCCCCACCTTCGTCGTCGTCTTCCTCGTCAGTTTGGCCGATGTCATCACCGACATTAGGATTCTCTTCGTCCTTCATGCAATGGCTTCTTTCGTCCCCCGAGTCATTGGAGGTGACATATTCATCTCGCACCAATTCCTCTTGATCAACCTCCTCCTCCTCCGGACCGACACGACTAGTAGCCATGTATGACCCATCATTTGTTTGGCTTTGCTCTTCGTTCTTAGTTGGCATGACCCCCGACACATGGAGAAGTGGGATCCTCTTCCATCAAGGCTTACAAGTGGGCAACTTCGACACTAGGGTTATGGCGAACTATGTCGTAGATGACTTGCACACCGGTATCATCTGATATGATACGAGCAACGTAATGAGACAGAGTCCCCTAGATGAATATCGACATTCTCTAAACAAATGTCTGGATTATCCGATCCGGGCCAAACCCCATTCTCCTCCCGAATGTGGTGACCAGGTTCCCATAGCTGGCTCACCTGGTCATCTTGAGACGGACGTTATCTCCCCCATCGTATGCTAAGCCGCTCCAATCCTGGACGATTCGATCAGTACACCTGGATACGGAATTATCGGAAACTACTATTGTCGGTCACATTTTGATGTTTTGTTTTGATGATATAATACCCAAAATGATGGAGGTATTTATAGGGGCTTAAAATTAATTTAACATAGGCGTTTTCGCCCATGACCTAGGTGAAAACGCCTACTGGGGTTTCAGAGTCACGGTCTGCTCTGAATCGGTCAGGAATATGCTCAGGAATAATTTCAGAGTCACGGGGACGAATTCCGCCTCAGCCATAGGTGAAAACGGCTATGCCCTAGGCGAAATCGCCTAGGGCCTGGGTGGATATACCTAGATTTGTCCATACTTTCAGAAGGTATTTATTTAGGTACATAGTTTGATTTTTTTATTTATTATGGTGAAAACTCCCATATTACCATATAAGTATTTTAACTTTACAAGATTTTTTAAAAGTGTAACGGATGCTGAGTTAGTGGTGATATTAAAAGTAAGAAATGTAATTTATAGTTATATCATAATAACATCTTAGTATAATTAAAATTTTATAATGACGTAAGATATTTAATTTTATACCATGATGGGAGAACATATATAAATTATATGTGTATGGCAATCAAACACAACAGAATCCCTCTTTTCTAGCATAAAATATAGTACGTAGAGATCCAATAAGGTCAACAATTTCAACAACACCCTAAATCCTTGATCGCTACGTATTGTATTCTCTTTCTCGTATCTTATTTGTTTCACCTATTATTGTTCTTCATTCAAATTCGTCATCAAAAGCATACATGAATAAATTATTGAGATGAGTAATCTGTTTTATTCATACTGAGATAATGAAATCTAAAGAAGAATTTGTGAGACTCAGACCATCTCTCATGGATTTACACTTTATATTTTTTTATAGATCTATATATGATGTCTTATTTTTTTATAATTAAGTCATATTTTTCATCATCATATTGACATTATTCGTACAAAAAAATTAATATTTATTCTAAATCAGAAACTGAAGTTTTGGATGATTGTCTTGTCGTTGTCTATGTCCTTGTATATGTTTGGAAGATAGTGGGACCATTATTCTATTAGGGGGAAGTCAGAATTTCTGATAAAAGTAGAAATTGTCAGAATACATATTCTGGAGGCAATCAAAAACTCTGGATATGTGAAATACAAAAACCCAGCTCCATTAGACAGTAAACAAACAAAGATATCTCTATATACAAAGTTTTCAACAAACACAGTTGGATTTCCCCTATACCAAACGACCCCATAGTTCAATTTTTAGATCTATTTAATGATATTTTGGAATAATTTGATTCTCTATTGATTTTTTATTCGACTAGATTTCGGTTAACCAAGCCAACACAATACATTCATCGCTAAACTCATGCATAATCAATGTAAAAATTCACGGTCTTTGTCGAAAGGGATAAATCCATTTAGATATGTCATTGTTACATGTAGATCTAATTCGTCACTCGAAATGAACGTTCCTCCACCAACTTCGAAGAACTGACCCAATTCCCACATGATGAAGCTGCTTTTCGGAGTTAAATAATCATACACAGGCTAATAATCAGGAACATTAAATAACTATTAAATTATGTCGGAAGTTGTTCCTTGGATTCCTTGAATTCTTCAACCGATATTTAGGAAATCAACTTAACTTAGGATATTAAGAAACTTAAATTTCAGAATTATTAAGGTATAAAAAAATTAAATTACGAAAAATGTTCCTTGGTTTGAACGGACCAAATCAAGATCACAAAACTGATTCGACCACACAATTAACCGAACCAAGCAGGTTAGACCGATATTGTTAGGGTTAATCATCAAGTAAAAATCGACAGAACCGTAACAGCCCCACCATAATCGCCGAACAAGTTCAACCACCGGTGGTGGCGACCATGTGAGGATGTTGCGATTGGGCCGAGTGAGGGCGTTAGAACCGCACATAACAACATTAGCGTCACTGTCGGAGAGTTATGATTCAACAGAGATTGAGATTCGGCCGTGGACGGCCGCCGACGCCGCGAGGTCAACGTCTTCTTCCACCGCCGATTTAGGTGAAAACGACCACCCTCTATCACGATTAATCTATGACTCTCTGAATCTACTACCACCCTCTTTATCATGATTAAGCTCCGAATCTCCAATTAAGCTCTGACTGTCATGATGGGCATCACAAAATCGAGCAAGTATTCAGAAGGCAATTTAATCTTCCCTCACCAACGATGCGGCTATTCGGATATCTGATAGATGTGGGTTGTTGGGGGAAGTTTCAACCAACGGAGATAACAAGGGAGGTGAGTTTGTTGAGGGGAGTTGAAATGGCTGAGATGAATGAATATCAGCAAGGGAATAGAAATTAAAATGGAAGTAGGTTGAAGATGACCAAAAAGTGAAAGTGGGTTATCTTAATTCACTTTAGAAAGCTATGAGTTTTCTTGTACTTCTATCTAATATTAGATATCATATTGTAATTAGTTTTAGGGGAATATAATAATAATAAAATAAATTATTTTAATCATAATTAATTCAAAGGGTTAAAATTCGTTGATTGAACGGATTGTTGAGATTGCGACACGCAAGTGGTGGTAACGGTTATCCCCACCTAGCTGGGGGCACCGAAGAGGTTATTGAGGAGAAAAAGCTTTTTTATTTATAGAATAAAATATCTTTATCAGTTTACAAACACGTTTTTCTCACTTTCTTGATCATGGACAATAATAACCCACTAAATACTCATCATACTATTCTTGACTAAATATTCATGAAACAAGTCGTCACAGAGAATTTAATTACGAAAATAAATTAAATCTGTCTGTTTAGCGTCGGTCAGAGACGCAGTATAGCGTCGGTCACTGACCGACGCTAAATGTTTTGGCGTTGCTCAGAAAAGCGACGCCAATTCTTCCGACGCTAAAATTTAGCGTCGCTCAAACATCAAGCGACGCTAAATCCGATTACTGAACAACGCTAAATCCTTGACCGAATGGGTCGCTGACGAACCCAATTTTTTATTTTTTGTTTTCGTTTTTTATATTCATTTTTAATATTCATTTTTTATTTTCTTTTATCACAAATTAGTCATTGCATTTTTTAATGTCCAATTAGGTCACTTAGATTTGTTAGGTCACCATTTTGGTCACTTAGATTTATTAGGTCACCATTTTGGTCATGTCACCTAGATCTAGATCGCGAACTGTTCATCGGAGTGACGGTGGCGGCGGCGGTGGCGGATGACTGGAGGAGGCTGGCTGGGGAGAAGAAAAGGAAGAGAAGAGGAGAAGAAGAGGAAGAGGGAAGAGGAAGAAGAGGTGGATCTGGATATTTGGAGAAGAGGTGGATCTAGATATTTGGAGAAGGAGCAGAGGAAGAGGAAGAAGAAACAGGAAGAAGAAGCTCTAGCTGGTTGGAAGAGAAGGGGGCTCCGACGGCTTGTTGGAAGAGAAGGGGGCTCCGGCGGCTTGCTGGAAGAGAAGGGAGAAGAAAAAGAAGAGAAGAGGAGAAGAAAAGGAAGAGGGAAGAAGAAGAAGTTGGGAGAGTTTCAGGAGAGAGGAGAGGGTTGAGAGAAGTTCGGGTTAGGGTGGTGGCGGCTGAGAGAGGAACTGAAGTTCCAAGGGGTTTAAATAGGTCCGCGTTTTAGCGTCGGTCAGTTAGGGTTAGGGTGGTGGCGGCTGAGAGTGGAACTGAAGTTCCAGGGGGTTTAAATAGGTCCGCGTTTTAGCGTCGGTCATGTCGGTAACCGACGCAAAATCTGGTTTTGGGCAAGGGCTCCGTTTCTGACCCAAAACCATATTTATCTTCGGTTTTGGTCAGAATTTAGCGTCGGTCGCTTGTCGACCGACGCTAAACCCTTGGTCAAACGCGAGTCAATGGTTTAGCGTCGGTTTTTCGTCGACCGACGCTAAGCCCTTTCCCTTCAAGCGACGCTAAACCCCCTTTTTTGTAGTGAAACCCTACTAAAAATTGAGCAAGTTGTGTAAGGAGTCACCTTCTCGAATGAGCTAGATGCATAATATAGACAAATATTGTTAAATGGTGAATGGTATTTTAATTTTTGTTGAGAAGTTTTGTGTTAAATATATATCTATAAGAATCAAGTTCAACCAAATCAACAAATGTTGTTAAAATAGACATAACTTATGATATATAAACACACAAATTAGCAATTATAAATAATATACTTGGCAAATAAGTAACCTAAGTCATAAATACTATTCACTAAAGTATGAGAATATTATACCAAATTGATATGAAATTGAGTCATTAGCCGATGAATAATTGTTTCTTTCCGAAGCCTTCCATTTCATCTCCTAACAATCGAACCAAATCACAGATAAAATTAAAATTATGAATCCAGTTTCTTTTGGCAACAACAAAACCACATTAAAATTAAAATGCTAAACAACGTGAAAGCTAGAAAACATAAATTATGACTCACTGAAATCTGCAATCTGATTCACATCTATTTGACCATTTTTAATTGAATCTAAATGATTAGATAAATCAACGAACAAAATAATTAGCCAAGTGTGAATGAATAATATTTTAGGATGACATGAGAAGAAAGATGACATAATAGCTTTAACGATTATAGATGACGTAATAAGGAAGAAGATGGAATTTTCATATTTATAGATAAATATAAGCGTGTTACGTATCTATTTTGAATTTGTATTGTTCTAAATTAATCACCACAAATTAAATTTTGACCTATAAATTACATAATCACTTATTAATCTCCTCAATCAACCACTACATTTACCTACAACCAATCGATGAGCTATTTTTCTCATATTCATTATTAAATCTTGTTGAAAATTTCATCTAAATATTAAGGATCATGAGAAATTAAGTATATTGTCAAAGTCTATGAAATATTAAAGAGTGGATATTAATAGTTGAACCACATTTAGATTACAATATATATAGACGGGAGAGAAATTAGGAATCAAAGATGCACTAAGTCAATTTTTTTTATGAACTTAAAATTATGGAGATAATTTTAAATAGAGTATGATATAGTTACTATAAGAAAACATAGTTTTTACCGACAATGTATAGTGTGAATTAGAATATTAAATTTTATAAAAAATATTATGTTAAATATATTTTAGTTTTATTTTATGATTTTTTTTTATTAACTTATTGTGAATGATATATTTTTTTCTAAACTTATGAGTAAGACTCTTGGTTAAATGGAATTTTGAATGTGCCACTAGAAGTTTTTATTGATTATCATATATTCTAATCTTACTCACTCATAGGGTTGCAATCGAGTCGAGCCGAATTTTCCCCTGACTCGAGCTTGGATCATTTAAAAAAATTGAGTTCAAGCTCGATTCGTTAATGGACTTAACGAGCTGAAGTTCGAGCTTCAACTCGAACTCGACTCGAAAACTGAAAACACACTTTTTTTTTTAGAAATAAAAAAAAGTGTGTTTTCAATTTTCGAGTCGAGTTCGAGTTGAAGCTCGAACTTCAGCTCGTTTACGGAGCATAATTCGAGCTCGTTTACGGATTTCAATTCGAGTTCGTTTACAAAGCTCGATTCGAGTTCGTTTAAGAATATAAATTAATCATTTTTTAATGTTGCCTAAAAAATGTGATAAGATAACAATTAAAATATTTTGTTTTTTATTAAAATAATGTAAGGAATAATTCATGGCAAGGTTGTCCGCTATACACTACAAAAAATAGGGAATTTAGCGTCATTTGAAACGAAAGAGGATGGCGTCGGTCGGTCAAAGACTGACGCCAAATACGATGTGCGTGTTGACCCGCGTAAATAGCGTCGGTCAATACATGGCCAACGCTAAATGTTTTACAATGACCGACGCTAAATGCCATTCTGAACCGATTTGTTGGTTGAGCCACCGGGTATTTTAGCGTCAGTTGTGATAAAGTGATTTGCGTCGGTTATGTCCGACGCTATTTGCACGGGAATATTGCGTCGGCTGTGAGAAAGTAAATTGCGTCGGTCATCAACCGGCGCTATTTACACGGGTCAATGGGTGCCACTTTGGCAATCCGCACTTGATTCTTGAACCAATCAATGGGTGCCACGCTGGCAATCCCATCTCCTCTTCTCCTCTTCTCCTCTTCTCTGAACAAAAACTCCCTCCCCTCTCTCCCTTCTTCTCCTCTTCTCCAAAATCCCTCCCTTCTTCTCCAAAATCTTCTTTTCTCTCTTCCTCTTCCTCCCACAACCCGCCGCCACAAGCCTCTTCCTCCCGCCGACTTCTTCTTCTTTCTTCGCCGGAGATGGCGACGATGAATGAGCGACGACGGCTGCGACATACTGACGGCGACTGAGGCGATTTCGATAGAGTGACGGCGACTCCGACGGAGCGACGCCAACGGAGATCCAGATCCAGTTTGGGGGTCTTTGTACAATTTTTGTAAAGTTTGGGGGTCTTTGTGCAATTAATTAAAATTGTAATGTTTATTATTTGAAAGCAATAAATAAATTAGTGATCTATTAGAAATCCTGTAAAATGGAGTGACTAGTTTAATTGGGACCTTTTGTTAACTGTCTAAGCTTTTGGATCACTTTGCATAACAGAAGGAATTGAGGGTTTAGTTCTATAATTCGAGAAATTACAAATTCAATCACTAAAAATTTGCACTTTGGTCACTACAACTTGGTTCTTTAATGTTTTTTGCGTCGGACGTGTATTTAGCGTCGGACCAAATAGCAGCCGATGCTAAAATACCCAACCGACTAACCAACCAGTGGGTGGCTGGTCAACATTGGCGTCGGTTGATCAGAAACTTTAGCGTCGGTTGTTCTTTCGTCCGACGCTATTATTTAGCGTCGCCGTTATTAGCGTCGGACGTAATGACCGACGCAACCAGTATTTAGCGTCGGTTATGACCGACGCTAACATCCAGTTTTTTGCAGTGACCGTTTATGTTCATCGTGCGTGTGTGGGGGCTCACATTTATGATGCGAAAAGAAACTCGTAGGGGTTAAATCCATGGCTATCAGGTCAATCGACATGCCCCAAGGGTCTCTCATTTGTTGTTCGCAGATGAATTGATTTTCTTTTCTCAAACCGAGGTTGCTGAAGAAAAAACGATCAAATAGATTTTCAACTAGTCCATGGTCACATCATGTCATTTTTTTAAACTTTGCGAAGTTTGATATTTTTTTAGTAAGGACTAGGATGTTATGTTGAAGGAAGGGTTTTCTCATATACTAGAGGTTTGCCTATGAACGTTGGGGGAGCTTTGGTGTTGTATAGGCTATTTCAATGATCTATTGAATGTTTTGGATAAGAGAGGGTTGCATGATCACCCACCACATTTTTTAGGGGATTCAAAGAGGCTGTCTGGAATTGCGACCTATCAGACTTACTACTGATTGACCATTCACTTACGTGGATTCACTTCAAGGGTCAACTAAACTGTGTGGAGGAAAGTCTTAATGGTGTATTAGTAAATGATGAGTTCATGTCGACATTTTCGTTGGTTGAACTTTATGGGCTTACCAATTTTCATATTGCATTTTTATTAGCTAACAAGAGTATATCCAAATAATAAGCTCCCATTTCAGTGTTCTATAAGGAAAATAGCCGAATTTATCCCAAAATAATTAAAGTTGCATATATTTATGCTCACATTAATTAAGTCAAATTTTAATCTATAAGAATTGGTGCGATAACGAGTCCCCATTTCTTTCCCAAATATCATCATATGTCAACCAACAAATCAATATAAAAATCAATCCAAGAAAAGAATCATTTGAATTTCAAGGGCCACCATATTTTAGTACAAGGATTTTAAAATTTCAAATTATACAAAACTAATTTTTGTAGGGTTGATAATGTGTAATTAATGACCTAAACTAATTTTTTTAACATTTATTATTACCAAAGTCACAATCACATGTGTATATAATTAATAAAAGTGGTAATAAATGATTAATAAAAACAAAATTTTGTGATGCATGATGCACCATCCTTATATTCTATCTTGTTGATCAAATAACTCTTCATGTGCATCTCTTTCATCGGGGAATTGGAATTTTGTAGCACAATTTTAAAAAATATGAACCGTCAGTAGCCAAATGCGTAAAAAAGTCCAGAAATAGCACAATCTGACTGGCAGCTAGCTACGCGCCAGCCAGGTAGCGCTGCGCCACCCAGCCAGCGCATCGCTACCCAGCTAGGGCAGCGCTGGCTGCCTAATCAGAATTGTTACCGTCAAAGCTCCGTTAGGGTTTCCTCAATCCCAGCCAGCTATGCGCTGGCTAGGTGGCGCATCGCTGCCTGGGACTGAAGAAACCCTAAACCCCTCAATTTTTAGTATAAATACCCCCTCTATGATGCAGTTTTGCACCACACACCTCCCTTGAAGCCCTAAACTTAGAATTTGAAGTAGGTAGCCGTCACCAAGCTTAGAATATGTCGTTCTTCAACTATGGCTCTAGGTCTCGGAAGAGTAAGCGTAAGTGAAATTCGTTTGGGTGTTTTGTACTTATCTCATTTATGCGTTTAACGAATTAATCTTGTGTACTAATTACTGTTGTTCTGTAGTGACAGATATTGAGAGGGTAATGCATAAGTTGAAGAAGCCGGTGGAGGAGGACTTGTTCGTTTATGAGGCAAGTGTGGTTAACTGCTGGTGTGACTTAAGGGCGACTAGATCCGTTCAACCGAGTGATCTGGAACGCTATTTTGGCTGCCCTCGTGAGAGAGAGGTAAAAAAAGGGTTCGGATTTAATTTTTTGCAGAAATGCATTTCTGTGGTATTGTGAACTCATAAGCAAAAATGACATATAACGTCGAATACCATGAAACAAACGTCTAATGTGAATTACACTGAAATATGAATTACAATGAAATAAACAAGCACTACCATAACTACTCACGACCCCTCCCATCACGACCCCTCCCCTCCCGACCCCCACCCTCTCGACCCCTACCCTCCTGACCCCTACGCCGACCCTGTCCCCTCCAATGTGCCCCCAGCTCATGGCCTCCAGTAGCGCACATCCTCTGCGTAGGCTCTCACCTCAGTCCATATCGATGCTGCCCATCGGCGGGTGGAGTATCATCATCATCGAAAGATGCCTCATATGTCACTACGGGTGGTGTGACATACTGAGACCCGGACGGACCTGCGTAAGATGTGGAAGGACCCCACTGAGACCCGGATGGAGCGGCGTAAGATGTATAGCCTCCAGTGGGGACTGTAGGAGTGTGTATGGCTGGGTCGGGTCCTGATGCCTTTTTCAAACGAAATTTATAGCATGATACCTTTTGAGGGAGGGTTTAGGCCTTCTTCAAACGAAATTTCCTCGCCGGACAATTGCTACGAACCTACAAATAAAAGACGTCATTAGCGTACAATAATAATAACAAGAAACTTATGACAAACACAAACTATCAAAAATACCTTAGAGAGAATTGAATTTCAGAAAGTATGAGAGGAGGTGTGAAGATGGTATGGGGGGTAGGGGTATTTATACAAGCTGTGAAAAACGGTAACATTGATCCTAGGCAGCGATGCGCCACCCAGCCAGCGCAGCGCTGCCTGGGATTCAACGTTACCGTTAAGTAACGGATACTATTGTAACGGCTCTTTCGCCACATGGCGTAGCGCTGCAACGGCACAAATCTGATTAGGCAGCCAGCGATGCGCTGGCTGGTGCGTAGCTGGCTGCCAGTCAGATTGTGCTATTTCTGGACTTTTTTACGCATTTGGCTACTAACGGTACATATTTTTTAAAATTGTGCTACAAAATTCCAATTTCCCTTTCATCGACTACTCAGCCAAAGAGATCTCCTTGTACCTCTTCATTATCTAGTATGGCTAGACTCGCACTACACTGTGGGTTCCTTGTCATTCGGTTGTTGTAGATGGCGCATATCGTGTCTACCCTGCACAACGACGAAAACTCCTTGGTAATTCATTAGTCATTCCCAACACTTCTTTCAAATCTAATTGTCAAATATTATTGTTAAGATGATCAAAATAATTATATGAACTTCAATTAAAAATAATTATTTAATTTAAGTGTCACTCCACATGTCCGAAAGTAACTCTTAAGATGAGGGATTTGAATGGTTTTTTCCTTTTTAAAACTCATAGGTTGATATCTATTGACCATGAAGTTATATGATTGGGGGAGAAAGGGCATTTTTATTTATAGAATAAAATATCCTTATTAGTTTACAAACACATTTTTCTCACTTTCTTGATCATGGACATTAATAACCCACTAAAATACTCATCATACTATTATTGACTAAATATTCATGAAATAAGTCATCACAAAGAATTCAATTATGCAAACAAACCTACTAAAAATTGAGCAAGTTGTGTAAGGAGTCACCTTCTCGAGTAAGCTAGATGCATAATATAGACAAATATTGTTAAATGATGAATGACATTAGTTTTTTGTTGAGAAGTTTTGTGTTAAATATATATCTATAAGAATCAAGCTCAACCACTATGACAAATGTTGTTAAATTGACATAAGTTGTGATACATGGCGATCTACTTCAGCGAGGGGGAAGGAACGTCATTGGGATGCGTGACAACCAGGGAAAACCGCCACTTAAATCGAAAGGATTTGCTCTGCTGGCAAATCGAGGAGGCGGAAAAAGCAAGTGTTTCCTAAGTGTCTCAGGGAAGTCATCGACAATCAGGGTTGACGAACATGATGATGTCAACACCAGATGAACACACCCAACATCCCACCAAACACCATTTTATCAGCTTACGGGGCAATTTATGGGCCCAAGCCAAGTTGTTGGACGCCCAAAACCGGCGTACATCTCGAAGAATAGATGCAATAGACCCGAACAGGGTTTCCTGGCCCACACCGCTTAGGGTTCCGAACAGGTTATTTGGGTCACGCAAGTTTCCTGGCCCACCACGGGAAGGCAGAAACCTAGTCTCCTAGGTTTCCACCTCTGAAGCGGAGTCTGACTCCTACAAAAAAATGAATTTCCCCCTAAATCAGGGCCAAAGAGTATAAATAAGGAGGACCAGTCCTCCAACAAGACAGAACACCACAAACACACACCCCCGAATGTGACGAACATGGTCTCCTAAGGGTGGGAAGAAGTCGATTGGCAGCTTTCCGTCCGCCTCGTATCCACGCACCCCCCAGTGAACCTAGCTCCTCGACGGCTCCTGCTGTTGATCTCGCACCTTCAATTTTCTGATATGTTGCTTCACTTTCTTTTCGTACCTTTTTCGAACAATGGTGCCCCTGTATGCTTTTAATTTTTAATTTTTGGATGCTGCGCCTCTGTGGGCTTTTATTTTGTCGTCTGCCTTGGCGGATGCTTTGGGCGTGGGGTTAATTTATGCATCCTCTCTGCTTTATCCTTGTGCGTGGAAGCTTCGGGCGTTCCAGTGGACGAGTCTGGTCATTTTTTCTCTTTTAGGAGGGTTTGCTTGGATTTTAAGCGTTTAGCTAGCAACTTAGGATAGCTTTTGGGAAGCGTTTAGTTACGAACCGCTGTTAAATGGAAAATTTAAAAGGGGTTTATAACCCCTGTTAAACGACTGTCGTTTAGGAGGGGTTATAAACCCTGTTAAACGGATGTTTAATTTTTTAATTAATACATAATTTTCTACAGTCTTGAAATTCGACATTTTTAATTCGAAATAATAAATAAACAATTAACATTCATACAATAAATGAAAAGTCTTCTTCATAAATATAAAGGGTTGGTTACCTAAATAGTCACTGAACTTTGGCCAAATAACCCCGAAGTCACTAAACAAAAAAATTGCTATTGACATTACCAAAATTTGACCCATTATCCAAATGGTCACTGTTAGCTACGGACATCCATTATTTCGTCCATCCGCTGATGTGGACTCGTCAACTCATCCGCCACCTCATTTATTTATGCCACATCATATTAATTTTCCCAACATTACCTAGTCATCCGACCAACCCAATTCGATTAACCCCACCAATAAGATCTAACCGAAAAATTAGATCCTCCTCCTCTCTCTCTCCTCCTCCATCCTCAACACCACACTCCTCCGGTCTCCTTCATCCCACCATCACCACCGCCGCCGCCGCCGCCTTCCCGGACGAAGGAGTCCAGAGAACCTTCCGGCCGCTCAATCTCTTCATCTTCCTCCTCTTCTCTCCAAACCCAGCTCCCTCTCTTCCAGATCCTTGGCCATTTTCACCTTTCTCCATTGGCTGCCTCCCATCTGCTTCAGATCCACCATCTTTGTAAGTTGGGTATAATTGGTTCATCGCTTTCTGTGATTTTCAGATTTGGTGGCTAATTGGGTTTTAATTCGACAATGCATGTGGTTTCTGGGTCGTTGAGGATTATGATTGCATAAGAAAATCCATTGCAAGACGGAAGCTGGTTTTGGGGAGGGGGATTATCATATTCTATGGGGTTTGTGGGTTCATCGACGTTGTCTTCAATGCGTCTCTGTTTTGTGGTTGCTGCTCTGTTATTGTTACTAGTAGTGAACAGATAGAGTGAATGGAAGTTGTTTATGCAACCCTAAAATCGTGTCCCCTGGCTTCTGAACCGCCGCCCTTGTCGATTGAGCTGGCTTCAGATGCGATGCCGGCTGCTGGGAACGTGTCGACGGTGGCGGCGGCTGCTTTGTGGTGGTTGTTGGTAGGTGGGAACAGAGTGAGCTGGATTAAGAATGAAAAACACAAAGATTTGGAATTTGTGAGATACGGATTGGTATTAAGAAGAAAATGATTTTATTTTATTTCCTTTCCTTTTCTCTCTCATGTATTTACCTTTCTTAGAGAGAGAGTGAGAGACTGATTTAATTTTTCTTCCTCCTTTTCGTATATGTTTTTTATTGGCAGGAAAACACTGATATGAAAAACTCACCCGACCTTCCTCCTCTCTACCGCCGCACGCCCTCGCCGACCGGCCGCCGCACCTCCTCACCAACTCACCGCTGCGGTTCTGGTCTGTAATTTGGTGGATCTGAAGCAGATGGGAGGCAGCCAATGGAGAAAGGTGAAAATGGCCAAGGATCTGGAAGAGAAGGAGTTGGGTTTGGAGAGAAGAGGAGGAAGATGAAGAGATTGAGCGGTCGGAAGGTTCTCCAGACTCCTCTGTCCGGGAAGGCGGCGATGGCGGCGGTGGTAATGGTGGGATGAAGGAGACCGGAGAGTGTGGTGTTGAGGATGGAGGAGGAGAGAGAGAGGAGGAGGATCTAATTTTTCGGTTAGATCTGATTGGTGGGGTTAATCGAATTGGGGTAGTCGGATGACTAGGTAATGTTGGGAAAAATTAATATGATGTGGCATAAATAAATGAGGTGGCGGATGAGTTGGCGAGTCCACATCAGCGGATCGACGGAATAATGGATGTCCGTAGCTAACAGTGACCATTTGGATAATGGGTCAAAGTTTGGTAATGTCAATAGCAATTTTTTTTGTTTAGTGACTTCGGAGCTATTTGGCCAAAGTTCAGTGACTATTTTGGTAACCAACCCTAAATATAAATTAAACATCCTTACAACGTAGTTTTTTCACATGAGACCACTACAATATCCACTTACGATCTACTAAATGTCAACACTACAATACGACAACTACAAATATTTTCACACCCTTAAATAATAACATCAACATCTACTCAGAGTCAGAGTTAGAGTCACTGTCGGAACTGGTCGAACTCAGGACATTATCATCAGTTGGTCCTGGCATAGAGGATGAATTAGAAGCACCTACAGATTGATTACCACTCCTGCAACACTAGGGTTGATCCTGGTGACATCCACGAGCGGGGAGGTAGTAGTCTCTGGTATCCTAGCCTCACCAGACTTCTGGTCATCACCTCGTGAACTTCGTGACGCCTCTCCTGGTGGGTCACCATGTGAGTGCTGACTCGACTGAATATCGCCAAACGTCTGAGTCAAGCGATTAACTGCCGCCATTACGTCAGGTGGAAGTTGACTGGTGGAAACAAAATGCTTTGAAGGAGAGATGTGTTTTTGATTCATGGTGACATAGGGTTTTTATAGTGGTAGAAGTTACTGATCGCATAACCCTGTCTATGCTTTTCGCCCAGGGCCTAGGCGAAAACGGCTAGAATGGATTTACAGGAGTTTTTGTGTTCGACTTTTACTGATGGTGTAAACCATCAGAACCTTTGACCCATTTAATGCACAATTGTACAAGCATTCTTATTACTCTTAATCGCTTTTGCATAGTTCTTTAATACTTGAATCGCTTACAAGTCATTGAATCATTTTTTTAGGTAACACAGATAAAATCTATTATTCATTTAATGGTCCGAGATGAACACATTACAGAAAGAGTGCGCTATTTCACGCTTGATTACTAGAAGACGCCTCGACACTTCCCATACGCATTGCGCATGTCATCGCATTATGTCCTCTGCGACTGCATGTCTTACACTTACTAGGTCGACCCACCTCACACCAATCTATCTTGTTCCTGATTCCAGTATGTCGTGGACGACCCTTTCCACGATGAAGATGAGGTTGCAGGATCACTGGTAGGCATGTGTGTGGGATCCAATCTTAAGGACCCAATATTGGTTGGAAGGACATGACGTACACTAGCTGAACCTTGGTGACCAGGTAGAAGGGGCTGATATAGTGGCGCCAGTTCGCACCAGCGAACATGCAACAAGCTACGGCATGGGAACATGGTATCTTGTAGCACTGAAACTTCCCGCATGTGCATATCCCCTTACGGTTCGAACGAACATCAAACTGAACGACGTAGCTGTTACTACCGCTATGGTTTTGATTGTTGGGAGCAGACTTCACCTCGTACACTCTGTTAGCCGCATCGTACGGCAACACGTAGTGTGAGACAGAACGTGACGTCCAGTTGGAGGTGAATTTCTGACAGTACTTTGTGAGCTCATTCCCCTCTGCCAACATTGCCTGATATTCCCCGCGCCGGTTGTGCCAATACTTGACAATACGGTGGAATGTGTGCTCGATCACAGAAGACATCGGCAAACGTCGCACACCCTTCAGTACTCCATTAACACATTCTAGCGCGTTAGTCGTCATGGTTCCCCATCGAGCACCACCTCCCTCAATGTTGTCGTATGCCATGCTCCATAACATGACTTCCTCATTCACCCATTTGGGGTCCCATAGGTTTTATTCATCATGGATCTCCAACCAATCTGCCTTTTTCACCTCAAACTTCCGCACATTTCGTTCCAAGCCTACAAGTAGACATGTAGACGTGTATGAATATCCCATGTACTAGCTAAAGGAAAGTAGGTAAGTTGACATAAACACAGTAATGAATTAGCCAAATACCTAAGTGCCAAAGGCGATCCTTGAGCACTTGTTTGCGGTGCTTCGTGTTGAAGTTGCTAACATAATGGAGTAGGCACCACCGCCATACCCACCCTCGACCAATATTGCGCATTGCTATTTGTATTCCCGCGTGTCGATCACTAATGATTGTGATGTTGGCCTGGTTGGTCACATGTTTTTGTAGCTTCTCCATGAACCACTTCCAATTATCGATGTTCTCTTGATCAACTATGGCGTACGCCAATTGCACAATTCGATGTTGTCCATCAAACGTACTAGCCATCAACATCACTTGCATGTACTTGCCCTGAGGAATGTGTCGTCAACGATCATGATCCCAGCGCAGTGTTTGAAGGCCTCTATGCAGGGGCCAAACACCCAAAACACACTTTTGAACAACCTTTTGTCGCCCGCCGGATTGGTTCTAAGCTCGTACCATGTCCCGGGGTTAGTGAGCTGAATAGCATTCAGGATTGTCTCAATGTTATTGTACGAGTTCACACAGTCTCCGTACAGCTTCTAAACAACACGTTTCTTACCAAACCACGTCTTCCTGTACGAAATGTTGCGATGGTACCTCTCCAGAATGCAGTCAACCACTGTTTCCACCTTCCGGCTCCCTGCGGACAATGTGCATGACTGCATCTGAGATGAGCGTAACGTCGAGCTACGGGTGGAGACCTAGTATCGTTGATCGGTCACAAATGTGGTCGTTGTTGAGCTGTCTTATTATCCAGAAGCCATATCTCTTGCTAAGTGTAGAACGCATTGATGACGTTAGATTTACCGCATTTATCTCGCCACATTTGAACGACATTCCTCTTGTTTGACTCTGAATTGTGATGAACTTCAATGATTTTATTGTAAAATATGTTTGATTCCCCGTTGGCCCTCTTTTGGGTCGTTTGACGTGTTTTAAGTTATTTTAATGAGATTTCAGGATTTCACATCGTAGAAGACTTTTCTACGAGCTTGGCGGTTCAAACGGGGATCAATTCGGAGCACAAATGAGGTTGGAATTGCCGAAAGAAGTTCGGAGCAAGAAGCAGCACCAAAAGTGCGCATTTTGATGGACAAAAGTGCGCCAGCGCACTTTTCAAAGTGCCAGGCGTACTTTGCATTTATTTCTCCAAACTTTCGGCGGAGGGGGGAAAAAGTGTGCCTTTTAGGGGTCAATGTGCGCCGGCGCACTTTTTTGACCCCGCCAGGCGCACTTTTTGGCCATTTTCAGCAGTTTTGACGAAATTGGGTTTAACCAATTTCGAGAGGGAGAACAGACTTCATTTTTCTGCAATTCTCCACTTTTTCTCTGACGAACCAGACACTCTCGGAGGTGAAGACGGAGCTTTGGAGACGCGATTGAGCGAGGATTAGCGAGGATTGACTCAGGAGTTTCAAGGATTAATCAAGATTAGGTCTACTCGGAGTAAGATGTCTTCTTCTCCGGTTTTCTTCTTCTTTGTTTCTGCGATTCCTTCTGTAACGATGTCGAGCTAATCTTCTAGGGTTGTTTAGATTAGATGAAGCGTTAGATAGGATTTTGTATGGATGATTTCGGGTTTCTAACCCGTTTATGTTAATCGATGATATTTCAGACTTAGATGCGATTTCTCCTAAACCCTAATTTAAACGTTTTGATCCTGGCAACTTGATCAATTGTTAGTTTTTGAGTTTATCTTTGAATTGCGGGTCTGACCATGAACGCACTTCATTCTAGAGTTTAGGAGGTCGTTAGGTTCTCCAATAGCTTGACCATAGGATTGTCAGAACCTAATCTCTTTGCATGATTTTGTGGCATTTTACTGTTCTTGATCGTTCTTGAATTCTTGCAAGTTAGCTTGACCATAGGAGCTTGTAGGTTTGATAGAATTGAATCTTTACGGCCTGACCATGGAGTAGAGATTACAAAAGGATTTACCGAGTCGTCTAGTCTGTTGAATTTCGTCGATTGCATAGTTTCATCCATCTTAACCGAACTAGCGTGGATTCGAGTCTGAACAACCGCCTTAGTCTATCTCTGAAAAACCCCAATCTGCTTTAATTGCTTTGTTTGATTTAACTTGCATTATTACTCGATTAGTTCATTCACAACCAATTCTTAAACCAAAACGAAACCCGATTAGCTTTAACACATTGTTCTGAGTAATATAAAAAGAAAGACCCTAGGGAAAAACGATCTCTTTGGAGAAATCCATTGAGTTAAAACTAGTGTGCATTAATTTGCGCATCAAGTTTTTGGCGTCGTTGCCGGGGACATTACTTGACTTCAGGAAAGGTTTAGGATTACTAGCTTAGTTTTTGCTTTCTTGTTTGTACATATTTGATCTTTTAGTTTGCTTCATACCTCCATCTTGTTCATATTTCATTTTCTACTTTATCCGTTGTGTTGGTTGTTTGCTTGGATTTTTCTACTTTGTTTGCAGGACAGAGTATGGATATTGAAGCAAAACTTGCAGCTCTTCTTGGGGAGTTAGAAAATCATCGTTCTCCATCGGTTCAAGTCTCTCCGCCAGCCTTTGTTGGTTCTTATGAAGAGTATAGTGGTGATTATGGTAACTCTGGCAGCTGGAGTATGCAGGATCCATGTTATTCAGACCAACAGGATCAGTCCTGCTATTATGAAGAACCTGAATCTTATGGCTCAACACACCAAGTTAGTCTTTACACAATTGAGTTGATCAAGAAGATTAGTACTAGTGTAGCTGAAAATGCTTTTCTTAACGCTTCTCATAACGCTTCTCTCAAGAGAATAAGTGAGAACATGGGAAACTCATCATATCGAAGCTAAAGGAAGAAAATGATGATGCTCTTGGTTCTCAACAAGAAATTAGCGATCATCTTAATCAAGCCTCTCAGCCTGACAAACAAACATCAAGTGTTGAGGAGTTATTTAGTAGTTTGACGAAGGTGATTCAAACTAGATTTGTCACATTAGAGACCACTACCAATGCAAGATTTGATATGTTGGAGGTGTATGTGCGAAAGAAGAAAGAAGTATTGGAAGATGGGTTGCACAAGCAGAAAAGAGCAATTGAGTACTTGTCTAGCACGGTGAAAGAGCTTAGTGATGGGTTGTGGGACTTGGAATTCAAGTTGACAGTGAAGACAGTTGAACAGCAGTGCAAGGAACTTCAAGAGGCTGAAGAGGCATATCAGCATATTAAGAAGGAACTTCCTTTTTATCCAAGCTCGAACGACGATGAGTTTTTCACTCCTTTGGTGGGTACGGTCATCACCACTCCTACCCCTCTGATTGAATCTGTGCCCCTTCCTACCGAAGAGATTAAAGTTGTTAGTGCTTCAACTAGTCAAAATGTAAACTCCATACTTTCTTCTGATGAGACTACTACGGATGGCTCGGAACTTATTAAGACAACAAAGCGAAAGCGCCTTAGTAGGAGAAAAAGGAAGCGGCGTCGCCAAGAGCTGATGATGGTTGAGCAAGCAAAGAAGAAGGAAGAGTTACCTAAGCTTGACAACCAGATCAAGATTCATGCCTCTCCTATTGGTGTTATTCCATTCACTCATCCACAATGGGGAAGTATTCAAGTTCAATTCCCAGATCACCTCTACTTGAAGTCTAGAGATGACATGAACTACAAGGAGCTGTTTGGATGGGATGGAGACTGCTAATTCTCCAGGTATCGTCTAGCTCAAAGACGTTAAAGAAAGAGCGCTTCATGGGAGGCAGCCCATTCTGGAGTCTGTTTTGATTTTAAAGTCAGTTTTCTATGTGCTGTTTGTTCCTTTTGTGTTTGTCATTGTGTAGGTCGTCATCATTGGTGCTCACCTTGTCTCCTTTACCCTACGACTATCCAATTCAAGGTACACTGTATCATCCCCATTCTGATTTGGTCCATTGCGGACAATGTCCATTGTTTAAGTGTTGGGTGGTCTCGTTACAATGCATGCATATTGGTTAATTGAGTTCTTGTCGTTAAATGGGTGGTGATTGTGCTTTATTTTTTTTCACTCTTTCACTGCTTCCCATTCTCGTTTGCAAGTATCTCTTCGCGTTGCTTAATATCTTCTTGAGTGGCTTACCGTTTTCCATATGGTGAGATTGATGTGGTGCTTTTGGTTGACCAAATGTGTGTGTGAGAACCTGTATTATGACCATCTCCCACTCTTCTTGCTTGAAGTATTGTAGGAACTTGCCTTTATCGTGTTAGAGAACAGTTGACTTGGTAATGTGTAAGACTTGGTCTGTCTGATGCTCGAATTCTCTAGTTCAATGCCATGATCGAGTCTAGATAAGGGATCTTTTAATTTCATGCTTTAAATTGATGTTGATGTTCCCAATCAGAGAAAATCTGATAAATGAGTGGTTCGGTATTGAAGTTGTGGGTCGATTCACGAGCTGGCATACGTGCCTGCCCAT
This sequence comes from Linum lewisii, assembly GCA_034768395.1. Lineage (NCBI taxonomy): Eukaryota > Viridiplantae > Streptophyta > Magnoliopsida > Malpighiales > Linaceae > Linum > Linum lewisii. The sequence continues at coordinate 77,503,776 of CM068296.1, forward strand.
TGCTGTAGTCCCAAAGAAAAGTCTCAATGTGGCGTTCTTTTTCTAACCTACTCCCGATCGTGGCTGGGGTCTATGATAACGCGGAATTCCAAAGGTTTCCGGCTGCTCCATACCCGGTAGTATCCACACTGTACCGACCATTCGAAAGTAAAAAAAAGGGAGAAAAACAAAAAATAAAAAAGCTGAAAAAGAAGAAAAAAATGCTCTTTAATTTTGTTCAAGTCGTGTCCCCTTATCTAACAAGTGTCGGGTTGCGTCCTAGAGTAAGTGTAGTGGAAGTAAGTATTGTCTTGCCTTTATCAAGTCAGATTGTTCACTAGCTCGATAAAGTCTTGTTTCTCTTTTACTCTCGCAGAGTTTGGTTTTAATTGTGTGGTCAGTCGGGTAATCCTCTTGTTTGATATAAGCACCATAAACATCGTTCTACGAACCAAGAGGTTTTCGGTTTGCTCTATCAAGTTGGTGCATTGTTGTGTTGAGTTCTTGCTTGAGGACAAGCAAAAGTCTAAGTGTGGGGTGATTTGATGCACTCAAATATTGGTGTATTCAATCCCTCATTAGACGACAGTTTTTGTACTCTACTTGACCATTTTGCATGATTTTGCGTGAATTTCGTACCATTTGACCCCTTGGGCTATTTTACGTCGTTTTGCATGTTTATGATGCATTTCAGGATATATACGATGTTGGAGATCGAAAGGAGTGGATCTACAAAAATGCATGGAAGGAGTGATCTACAAAAATGCATGGATTTGATGAATAATAAGCTCATCATCATTAAAGAATTAGAGTGGGATTGGTTTTGGGCATATGAACAAGCCCACATCATTCATCATCACCAACATCAAATTGGCCACCATTATCAACGCACTCTTTCATTCCATTATTTCAGCCATGATAATTAAATAGGCTTAGAATAATTAAATGAGTTTGGGCCATGTGGATAAGAGGCAGCCCAATTGGAGAGGAGAAAGAGAGAGTCAGCAAAAAGAGGGAATTGGGATTCCCGTGAAATAGACAGACGAAAAAAGAAAAGGGGAGGAGGCAGTCGGCCTTTGGCCAAGAGACAGAGGAGAGGTGTACGAGAGCTGGGGGAGACAGTCGGACAGCACATGATTGGGGAAAGCAATGAGGATTGGCAGCCAGAGTATTAGTTATTTGAAGATCAGCTTGTTAATAGCGGTGGAATCAAGGCCAACCTCGATGAATCGGCGGTTTGCAGCTTTTTTCTTGATTAATCTCATGAGTAGCTAGGTTTTCTTTTCTTGCTTGGGTTTCGTTGATTTCTTTGAGATTATGAGTTGATACGTTGAATTGGATTGTGGATTAATGATGATTGATGATCTATTTTATTATCTTGTCGCCCCGTTCTTAGACTTCCCTGTAATTCGAGGTTTTCTGCAGTTCTTCTGTTTTAGGTTTTCTGTTCAGTTTGCTATTGGATTGTTGGTTGAATACGAGTTAGGGTGTGTTGCAAGTGGTTCTTGGTTGTAGAGTCGACCAACCCAACTTTAGAACCTGAAACTGATCGTCATCCATGTCCTGCCAGTTCTGTAGCTGTATTTTCTCACAATTTCTTAGAAGGATACAAACCCAAGCAAGACCTTTCCCCACCGTTGATCCTACTTGTTGATTTCTGTTTTAATTGTTAGTTAGTTTCTACATTTTCTAAATTAATAAAAACTCCGATCAAAACGATTTCGCTGACTAGCTGAACTAAACTGAGTAAGGTGGCTCAAGTAGACCCGTGAGAATACGACTCTGAGATCTCTCAGGTTTATTTGGTGTTGAGACCTAAAAACCTCGCCTTCACGCATCCTCCACGGACACATGCAAGTTATGGCCCATTCCTTCGGGTTGGAGGTGGTGACCTTGTACTTATAGTTGCGGAGGACTACTTGGCTCTTCGTTAGGGACACCAGTTAGCCTTTCATAGAGAATGTCTGTCCCAGGTAGAATTCCATCTCCATCGACCAGTACGACTTCGCTGGGAACTGGAAGCGCCTGTCCATGGAGTAGGTTTTGGCGATTGTCATGATGTCGTCACAGTCATCACCCACGTTCGTGGCATGTTCCGGTGTAACATAGATGTCAACGCTCTCTCCTGTGGCTCCCCCACCTTCGTCGTCGTCTTCCTCGTCGGTTTGGCCGATGTCATCATCGACATTAGGATTCCCTTCGTCCTCCATGCAATGGCTTCTTTTGTCCCCCGAGTCATTGAATGTGACATATTCATCTCGCACCAATCCCTCTTGATCAACCTCCTCCTCCTCAGGACCGACACGGCTGGTAGCCATGTATGACCCATCATTTGTTTGGCCTGCTCTTCGTTCTGAGTTGGCATGACCCCCGACACATGGGAGAAGTGGGATGACTCCTCTTCCATTAAGGCTTACAAGTGGGCAACTTCGACACTAGGGTTACGACGAACTATGTCGTAGATGACTTGCACACCGGTATCATCTGATATGATACGAGCAACGTAATGAGATAGAGTCCCCTAGATGAATATCGGCATTCTCTAAACAAATGTCTGGATTATCCGATCCGGGCCAAACCCATTCTCCTCCCGAATGTGGTCACCAGGCTCCCATAGCTGGCTCACCTGGTCATCTTGAGACGGACGTTATCTCCCCATCGTATGCTAAGCCACTCCAATCCTGGACGATTCGACCCCCCAGTACACCTGGATACGAAATTCTCGGAAACTACTATTGTCGGTCACATTTTGATGTTTTGTTTTGATGATATAATACCCAAAATGATGGAGGTATTATAGGGGCTTAAAATAAATTTAACATAGGCGTTTTCGCCCAGGATACAGGCGAAAACGCCTACTGGGGTTTCAGAGTCACGGGTCTGCTCTGAATCGGTCAGGAATCTGCTCAGGAATAATTTCAGAGTCACAGGGACGATTTCCGCCTCAGCCATAGTTGAAAATTGCTATGCCCTAGGCGAAATCGCCTAGGGCCTGGGTGTATATACCTAGATTTGTCCACACTTTCAGAAGGTATTTATTTAGGTACATAGTTTGATTTTTTTATTTATTATGGTGAAAACTCCCATATTACCATATAAGTATTTTAACTATACAAGATTTTTTTAAAGTGTAACGGATGTTGAGTTAGTGGTGATATTAAAAGTAAGAAATGTAATTTATAGTTATATCATAATAACATCTTAGTATAATTAAAATTCTATAATGATGTAAGATATTTAATTTTATACCATGATGAGAGAACATATATAGGGGTCGTTTGTGACAGAGAATATCAATTCTCCAGAGAATTGAATTCTCTGAGATTGGGCATTCTAGGCTATTTCGAAAATCAACCGTTTGGATGAGTGAATGTATGAGATTCTTGGGGTGAAAAAAAATAAATATAAATAAAAGGGTTAATACACCTTTTTGCCCCTCTACTATGCAAAGTTAACAAACATACCCTTTTACTATTTTCTAACCGATTTAACACCTTCTTCTTTGAAAAGTTTAACAAATATGCCCCTACATTTTTCTTTTCATATATTTTTCGTCTAATAAGTTGATTATACGTGCTATATCATATTATTTTTCCAACATCACTGATCGGGATGTCAACAAGGTGAAAATATTTAAATTAAAAAGAATAGAAAAAGGAAAAGTATTATAATCACCATTATGTACAGATTTGTTTTCGTGGTATTCCTTTTTCGTTTCCTTTCTAATTTAAATAATTTTGGTTTGTGAACATTCCAATCAACGATAAGGTGTACAAATAATATGAAGTAGCACGTATAATCAACTCATTAGACGAAAAATAGATGAAAAGATAAATGGAGGGACATATTTGTTAAAATTTTCAAAGTAGAGGGTGTTAAATCAGTTAGAAAATAGTAAAGGGGTATGTTTGTTAACTTTGCATAGTAGAGGGGCAAAAATGTGTATTAACCCTAAATAAAATAATCAATGTGAAAAAGACCAAAATACCCAACTTTTACCTTCTTCCCCTTAAAAAGGGTATTATTGCCACTACATCTTGAATTCACCCTAGAATGTCACATTCTAGGCTTTCCATCAGAGAATTTGGAAGGGGTCCGAATTCTAAGATGGGTCCACTCCTAGAATTCAATTCTAGGCAATTCCGGGAACTTTTTTACGAAACAAACGATGGAATTTATTGAATTCTAGGATGAGGCCCAATTCTAGGCAATTCTCACCACTGAATTCTCTGTCACAAACGACCCCATAAATTATATGTGTATGGCAATCAAACACAACAGAATCCCTCTTTTCTAGCCTAAAATATAGTACATATAGATCCAACAAGGTCAACAATTTCAACAACACCCTAAATCCTTGATCGCTACGTATTGTATTCTCTTTCTCGTATCTTATTTGTTTCACTTATTATTGTTCTTCATTCAAATTCGTCATCAAAAGCATATATGAATAAATTATTGAGATGAGTAATCTGTTTTATTCATACTGAGATAATGAAATCTAAAAAAGAATTTGTGAGACTCAGACTATCTCTCATGGATTTACACTTTATATATATATTTTTATAGATCTATATATGGTGTCTTATTTTTTTATATTAAGACATATTTTTCATCATCATATTGACATTATTCGTACAAAAAAATTAATATTTATTCTAAATCAGAAACTGAAGTTTTGGATGGTTGTCTTGTCGTTGTGTATGTCCTTGTATTGTTTGGAAGATAGTGGGACCATTATTCTATTAGGGGGAAGTCAGAATTTCTGATAAAAGTAGAAATTGTCAGAATACATATTCTGGAGGCAATCAAAAACTCTGGATATGTGAAATACAAAAACCCAGCTCCATTAGACAGTAAACAAACAAAGATATCTCAGAATACAGAGTTTTCAACAAACACAGTTGGATTTCCCCTATACCAAATGACCTCATAGTTCAAATTTTAGATCTATTTAATGATTTTTTGGAATAATCTGATTCTCTATTGATTTTTTATTCTACTAGATTTCGGTTAACCAAGCCAACACAATACATTCATCGCTAAACTCATGCATAATCAATCTAAACATTCACGGTCTTTGTCGAAAGGGATAAATCAATTTAGGTTGAACGCTTCGGTACGCCACTAAAAGTGACGTACTGAGTATGTCACTTTCTGTGAATCAATCTGGAACGTCCGTTTTAATGAACAGATCTGAACCGTAAAAATAAAAATTAATTTTATAATGTAATTACGTATATCCAATGAGGTCTCCATTTTTTTTCACTTACAAATTCATCACTCATTGTATTGTATTAGTTTTGTTCAATCCACAACTATGTTTTATTTTGAATTGAGTTTATAACTAGGTTAATTAACAGACCCATCTAACTCCATTTTATTCATTTCATTCTAATTTCATTCTCATCATCTTCTCCAACTCATCATCTTCTCCGACCAGATTTCTTCTCATCTACCTCTGACGTCGTCCCCGCCTCCAACTGATGACGAAGTTCTCTTGGAAAAAATACCAAAATTTCCAAAATCAGAAAATCAAATCCCTAATTTCGATATCATCTTCACCTCTTGACACACAGAAAATCAAATCCCTAAAATCAAATCCCTAATTTCGATTCCATGAGGCCGCCAAAGAGGCCGATCCACATGCTGACGACGTGGGTGCGGCGGCAGCCTCGCAAAGTCAAGGGGTTTCTCGCCATCGAAGCCGGGATGGCGGCTCTAGTCCTCAGCCGCTTCATCGTCAACGACCACGACAACCTATTCGTCGCTGCGGAGGCCATCCACTCGATCGGAGAAGACTTGTGCCGACTCATCCTCTTCTCCGATATCGTTTCCTCTCCCTTCGCCTCCATGTACTCCACCTCCGACATCATCTCAGGTACCCATTCTTCCAATCTAATTTGTGTTTGCGCTAAGTCAAAATCCCTAGCAGCCTCTTGCAACCTCGATACTTCCGCAAGACCTGTAGAAGGTGCTGGACTCAAGCATGGACCATCTGCAACGTCCTCATTGGCGGCGGCAGCCGGAAGGGAAAGCGAGCCAACCTAGCAGCCTCCTGTCGTCGTCCCCATCGGTTGGCGGGTTCAGATATTTCCATCCGGGTCGTGAACTCGGATCAGCTTGAGGAGCTGGAGCAGCATCGGAGTTCCTGAATTTACTCGCCGCTATCCAGTTAATGAACAAGAATGAGCCAAATTTCGACACAGTATTCCTCACTCTCTATATAACTTCGTAGTTTTCAATTTCAGTAGTGAAAGTATGAGGAGAAGATCAGAACAATTTGATTTTCTCGCTGCCTTAACCCACTGCTTCTCAATCATCAGCTTCGACTCATTCTAGACAGTTCCTTGACTCCTTTGGTTTTGTGGTTGTCACCGATTTCTTAGAGCACATTCCTTGGTTGGCCCTTCTTCTTATGTGAGACAGTAGCTGAAGCTCAATAAGGCTTTCCCTAAAATAGAATAAGGGTCTGCAGGATGAATCAGGTAAGGAGCTCCATCAATTGGATATCATTGAAAAAGCTTCACCTTGCTATTGTGTTTCATCCACTTTTTATATGGAATTCCACTTGTTGATTTTGGATCTTGATTGAAACATGGTTAGTGGTAATTGGATAAAATAAGTTTCAGTTGTCGAATTGTGCTACTTTCACCCTTTTGTGGGTTTATTCTCCTCATTTGATTCTGCTATTCTTTATGCAGAAAGCTAGCAGGGAAGATCACAGCTGCTAGATACTTTGTGGTGGTTCCTGATTTCTTATATGGAGACTTTGCAACATACGCGATTTTCCTTTCTGACTTGTTAACTAGCCTGCTTATGCTCACTATTCTAAGTTCAGTACCCAACTTTGCCAAACCGTTATTTGTTCAGCCTTCCATTAAACAACTTGTGCATTCAGATGGGGCTCTTGTAGCCTTATGGGTGACCATTAGAGAGAGATTACAGAGGTTTATTGATGAAGAGTTGTTCCACTCACATGGAGTTACTTACGCAGCTACTATTTTCTGGTTGAAGGTGATCCATTACCTTTTTGTATGTTCAGTGATATTGAGTATGCCCAAATTTTACCACCATCCCAAGTTAGCTAATGTGAAAACCTTGCAGGTTAAACCAGATGGCTCATTGATCAGCGATTTAGACCTCTTTCATCATAGGCCATATGAATGCCTTCTTTTGGATTATTGCGATGGGAAGGTGATGGGAGGGTTTTCGGCTTGAATTTGTTGTCTATTTCCTACAGTTAGTACACGATTCATGAAAGATGTGTAAGCCTATTGCAGGGTGCAGGTTCTGAGCTGTTGCATAGTCCCCTGGCTAGAACAGCATAACTCATGTCCCGTTTGTCGCCAGGAGCTTCCTCTCCAAGGATCGAGTAGTAGCAGCAGCAGCAGCACCCGCAGCTGCCCCAGCTCAACTCAAGAACAAGGAGCAGCAACTCATCACACAGAAGGGAGAGCGGGATAGTGGGAGAGAAGGAAGAAGTAATCCTTTCTCCAGTCTGTGGCCATTTCGCAGCTCTAGCTCCACTTCTAACCAAAGAAGGACCACCGGTAGCAACTCGACATCAATGACAATGAACGAGAACACTCATCACCAGATGGGTTATTCAGGATGGCCATTTGACTAGTAACTTATGTTGCAAGGTTGACTTGTGAGCTGTGAGTTGTTGTCCATAAGTGTAAGTTGGTGTGAGTTTTGCTATGCATATGTTGATGTTGTGGGATGATGTTTTTAGGTTGTTGCTGCTGTTATGTTATGCATATGTTGATGCTGTTGTGAGCTTTGGGTTTGGAAAAGCTGAAGTGGGAAGTACAGGAGCGTAGGTTGAAATGTGGAGGCACAGTTAAACAGAGAGTTGCAAGGCTTTTCCTGCTGTATTGTAATTTTAACCTTGTTGTGACAAATTAGGAGTCAAATACTCGACCTAGAAAATGCAGTTCAGATTTTGAACCAGTAGTATATCCTATAAAAGTAAGCTCTTGTCGTCCTTTGATGCAATCAGCTTGGACACAGTGTTTGCATTTTGTTCCAAATTATCAAAAATATTATTAAGGGAAGAAATACAAATCAATAAACATAATAAAGTCATCTTAAATTTGGACAAAAAGTATCAAAACTACTTTGATCATAAGTATCAAGCTGAATCTGAACGCAAACGCTGAGATGAACTTTGACATGGAACGAGACGAGTAGCCTCTCATTGGGCCTTTGCTTTTTTCTTTAGTCGAGAACTTCTTCGTAGATTTGATTCATCCTGCATTAATTTTGTATTAAGTTATAAAAATAAAATAGAAAATAAGAATTAAATAATATTGAACCCGAGGTAATACGTTATAGTGTACCTGCTCATCAATGTCACTCGGAGAATTGTAATCTAGGCCGTCATCATCATTTTCCTCCTCGCTAGTGTCATCGTCATCATCGATATCAATTGTGTTGTCATTGATCATCTCAATGTCATTAACCGCACCCACTTCATCAATGTTATTAACATCACCCCCTTCTTCGATATTAGTTTGGGCATTACTCTCAGTCAATACCACTTTGCATGTGGTTCTTGTGTGACCCTTACCACCACATCTACCACAAATTCTTGGTTTTCCCCGAGGCCATTTCTTACCCGAACCCTTTGATTTAGCATGTAAAGGGTTTTTTTACACTATCAAATTTTGGGTTAGTTTGAGTCTTATTTTTTTGAACATTGCCTTCATTCTTCTTTATGAGATCATCAGACAATGGTTTCGTTATCAAGCGAGCATCAATGAAAGACTGTGTCGTCATTGCACCGTAATGACATATTGCGAAAGCATCTTGTTGTAGAATACCATACCTGATGGTGTATAGTTGTTCTTCATCCATAATCGTCACTGTTTGGTCCCAACACTCGGAGCTTTTGGATTCTTTGTCCACCTTTTCTTTACGAGGGTGCTTGGAAATTCTTGGATTTTCTCTTCTTTCAGTACGAATATTATGTGACAACATGGCAATCCCATGTACTCAAACTTCGAACAACTGCATTGAGCCATTTGCGTTGTTTGATCATAAGTGACTTCAACAAGTACATCTTCGGAATCTCCATACATACTGATCGCGTACTTGTGATGCTCTGTAGTTTTCGTACATTTATCTTTGATACACTCACTCGACTTCTCGATCTCTTCTTTGACCTTTATGAATACCTCATTCGTGAATATTGTTGCAACACTCTTTGTCAGCACCTTCAAAGCTCCTGATCTCAAATCTGGCATACCATAATTAGATTTGAAATCTAGTTTAATCTCCTTTTCCCCAATTCGTCTAACCAACGATCGTAGTTCAGAAAAAATTCTTCAATTTGTGTTTACGCTCCACGTACTTTGCAAGTTGTGAATTGAACCCTTCACATCTAGATGTCGTTGTCAATCCTGCGAAGAACTTGGTTCGTAAGTATGCGTGCGCCCAATTCTCACGACACTCGTATAAGTCATTCATAATCCAGTTGTTGTGTTGTAAATCACAAGATTCCACGAGTTGTGACCACTGTTGCTCAAATTTTATCTCCGTCAAATCAGCCTTCGCAATATCAAAAAATCCCCTGATAAACTTGGCCGCATATTGTGACTTCTTCACATGTTCCCGATATTCTTATTAATGTGCCATAGACAGCGGCAACGAGTTGCATCTGGAAACACTTTGATGATGGCATTTTTCATTGCCTTGTCTCCATCTGTGATGACCGAATGAGGTTTCTTACCACCCATTGCTTCACACAATCTCTCTAGCACCATACATAATTTGTCTCAGTCTCATTCTTTAGAAGCGCGCTTCCAAATATACAGGTTGAGAAGTGATGATTTACCCCTGCATGAATGCAATGAACAATAATATTAATTAAAAATTTTATAATCGCTTTACCTCACACTTAAACACAAATTTCATACCTGAAAATACAACCAGTGGCATGTTGTAAGCATTTTTTTATATGTCGTGTCAAATGCCAGTACCTCGCCAAAAGATGTGTAGTCGGCAATACTCATACTGTCGGTCCAAAATATATTCTCTAGTCTACCTTCATCATCTTTAGTATACTTCATGACAAATTTAGCATCCTTCAATTTTTTTTTTCAAGGTAGGAAAGTGCTGCTTTGACATCGTGGTCACTGTCCTTAGAAGTGCTTTCTCTGTATAATTGATTGTGAACATCCTTATTAGTGAATCCCACTTGGTCATGTCCGCCAGATGTGTGTACCATGTACTTGTACGCAAGACTTTGGCTCATGCCAGCTTCTGTCATGTTATGAAGTTGAGCCAATGATGCTTCATCAATTTGCCTATGTGAAGGAATCAAATGTGCTTGCTTTGGCGGGACGTCTTCATGAGCGTGCTCAATAACAAATTCATCAACAAACCATGTATCGTCATGTGTTTTCTTTCGAAATCGTATATGCGCTTTGCACCCAAATCTAGTATCCATCCTAGGCTCTGTTTTCCTTTCGCCCTCGTACTCCGCTAAATCCTTGTTGACTACATAAGAATGTTTTATGTAGAATCACGTTGTCACCTTTCTTAGAGCGATAAACTTTTCCAATTCGGACACCAAAGCCTCTCGCATATGCATATTTTCTATACCATTTCTCGCCTTCGTCGAATTTGAGAATATAAGCTCCTTCACCTCTGCATATGTCATGTTTCTCAATTTCACGAGTTCAACTTCTTGTACACCTGCTGTTGCTTCTGGAGGTATAACATCAAGTGTATGTGCAGGTGTTCCAGCATCTACAGCCTCACTGGCTTCTCCATCATTACTTTGGGTGCCAGTTGTCACCGGTGTATTAATCATTCTGCTTAAATTTTAGGAATTCAAATTGTGAGATGCGAAATTAATAACAATCAATGACGACTTGAAAATAAAAATATAAAAAATTATTTAATAATAGTAATAGTTGAAGTATATGAAAGAACATGAATTATTAAATAAAAATTTAAGCTTTTAAACTTTTGAAATCCACAAAACTGTGATGAACTACTAATTACTAAACTAATTAAATAAACATACCAAACTACTAAAATCTGAAATAGGCAGCATTATGAATGAAATAAAAAACGAAAATGTGTTAGAAAAAATTAAATATGCAATAGCACATGGATTGATGACGTGGACAGTTGGGATCAGTTTATGATCTCTTTACTTTCAACGTGGAGAAGTTATCTACCATTGAATAAGTTAAAAGTTAAAAAATACCTTTGTGGAGAGTGAGTGGAGACCGGAGATGACGGGAGAGAGGCAGAGGGACACGCCGAGAGAAGGCCGACGCGACGGATTGCTGGAGACGGCCGACGCGGACGGATTGCTGGAGAAAGCCGACGCGACGGATTTTGGAGAAGGCCGCCGGGAGGCCGAGAGTAGGGACAGGGAAGGCCGAGAGAAGGCGACAGGGACGGCCGAGAGAAGGCGACAGAGGGAGGCCGGACCGACACTCAGGATTGCTGAGATAGACTTTCACAGACGATTGAATTGACTCATCACCGATAATCTCTGGAGACGCAAGCAAACGTACGCAACCTCAAATCTCATGAACTCTCGACAATGGTGAGTAGATTAACTCAATTGTTGGTGTTGTTGATGATGAATCAATTGATCTAGGCTTATATAGGATTAGGTATATGATCTTGTCTAAATTGGAATAGGATTACAAGAAATCCTTTGACGAATTGGAAAACAAGATTCAAACCAGGATTTCAAATTTTATTACTAGTGTTAGGATTTTCAATGCCTTCTTTGTTTAGGATTAAGAGTTCTTATAGTTACAAAGCGTAATCTGAATCGGCATACTACTTCTCAAAATAGGAATAACATAAAACCACTATTGTGGCTATTTGGGTGTTATCCCAATAGCTAGGGATTTAAGTGTTAATGATGAAAGTACTGCTGATTTAATTGGCAAGGAGATGGATGATGTTGACTCTTTCCCAACAAATGATCGATCTGCCCTACTTGTTTTTATTAACCAGGAGAGTGGTGCCAGGCGTGGCGACTCCCTCAAGCAACGACTGAACTTGCTTCTGAATCCTGTGAAGGTACTAACTTGAATTCCATCTTAACTTTAGCATTTGTGGAAACATTGGCCTTACAAATCGCGAATTACTTGTTTGTATTGACAAATCAAAGGGATCTGTCCACTTTATCTTTGTTTTCACTTTACATAGTATTGAATGTGCAGTTAGCTACTTAGCTTATCTTGTTGCTACTTTCACTGTATTACAGGTATTTGAGTTGAGTTAAAACACAGGGGCCAGAGGGGACTTTACCTTTTCAGGAAGGTGCCTCACTTCAGAATTCTTGTATGTGGAGGAGGCGGCACAATGAGCTGGGTTTCTTAATGCTATAGACAATGGGCTGGGTTCTTTCACTTTGACTTTTCACGAAGTTTAGCCTGAGATAACTGAGAAAATTGTTTGTTATTTATGATATCGAGGTTCTAAATTTAATTTCTTGAAATGTTACTGTTTCATTTCACTTAGGGGATATATGAGACAAATGTCATTAAAGCGGTTATACAAATCCTTTTCGTTTAGAATATTCTGTGTTTCTATTAATGGAACCAAATAAAATATCAATCCAAAACATTCCAACATTATCCAAAAATTAAACCAGAAACATTCCAACATTGTTTAATTGAAAGAAGTTTTTGTTTTAAAGTGCAAAATCTATGTATCTTCGCACGTGTTTAACTCCACGACTCTTAAGTATCTTGTATGCATCAGCTCTTGTCAACACGTTCTTCCTCTCGAAATTTTCAAACGCCATCACCATGTCCACCAATAGCTCCTTACGATTAACTAAAACATATGGCTGATTAAAGAAATCATTGTAAGATTTACGTCGGGACAAAAAAAATTAAAACGTGAAATTAAATGAACATTAATATTTACCCCAAATTTGCTGAAGAGATGTTTACTATCAACGGCTATCCAGGAGCACACCCATAATCCAGAGTCTGACCTAAAAGACCCAAACACAAAATTTTTTGTTGAACATCCACACTTATTTTTTTTTGCAAGAAGCGTTCACAAAGTTAAATGAGAAATGTATTAAAAATTAAAAAGTTGGTTAAATTTGCTTACCGCTTCTGTTCTGGGAAAATAGATGGAAATTCTATTTGAAATTCACTAATGTTTGGCTCGCCATTAGCTGATCCACTTCTTGCGTAGACTAGTTTCAACAGTTCAGTTGTAAAATTCATCTGCAAAATGAAGCGTTAACAAGAGAATATCACTTATATTTTAATTTATACAAAGTTAATTTATCATACATTAAATAAGCGAAGGATGAATGTCACTAACCATAAAGATTGTTGATGTTGTCTGAATTTCACGATTAGAATAGTTAGGGCAGCAATCCCCCACGTAAACCATTTTGTCTTTCATTAATATCACCACTAAATCCCAAAATGCTCATTATTATCTTTCAGGGGTATGAAAACCTACGATAAAAACTAATAAGATTTAAAACAAGATTGAAGGTAGGAATAGAGAAACTACAAATAACCTAAATTTTCACATTACAAAAATGTAGAAACATAACCTGTCCACATCCAAAAGCGGTTAATAAAAAGGTGAACTCATACTCCTTAAATGCTTGATGGGCTGTTAATCCTTGATGCATGGCTAATTCCTAACACAAATCATTAAAATCCCTCATTTGCACAATCATAATCATAAAAACATGAAATTATGCTAGGTTTTTAATTAATTACTTACATGTAAATTAGCAGGAAGAAAACACCGCATACCATCTTCCTCAAATCTTTCATTATGTTCAATTCATATACGGTTCGTTGAAAAGCAACACTTGTTATAACCTGTAAATTAGGCATTCCATTAGCCTTATTTTGTTCGAAGCATACATATTCTTTTCTTTAATTATAGAAATAAGAGCTTACAAGACTTCGAATATAACTTACATTCGGATCCAACATGACATCGGTGCACAACGTCCATAGGGCTGTTCGATTACATTTTTTATCATCATGGGCAACCAAAATTTCCTCCATGGGTAGACTTCCATCAAGTATGTATCGAGATAGACCCTTTTTGCTCTCAGCCAACTCCATGTAATCCTCATCGTCCAACTGCATAAATTGTTATACATTTAATCAATGGGAAAATATAACTAGAATAATTTCTTTTGTTATATTGATGTGGAATGATCCATCAAGTAGGTATAGACAAGACTGAAATCATATACGTTTTTCTACTTGGGAGTAGGAAGAAAGTAACCTCGTCAACGTCATCAATATATGGATTTGAGTCACCCGATATCGAAATTACTTCCGGTATTGTCATCCTATTACGTTTTCCTGCATTATAGGGTTTTATACGATAATTTTTTCACAAGAATATTTAATCTGAATTTATAAAAGTAACCATAACTCACACATATAATAGGAACCTATAACAACTTACTTGACGATTCAGAACCGGTAGAATTTCCTGATGAACCAAGTGTAGCTTTCCCCTTGTTATTCATCCTCTACAGTTTTGCACACAATGAGATAATCTACTGAGAATGGAAGAATGAACTAATGAAAGAATAGCCGACTGTGAGAAAGCAAAAAATCAGTTTGAAGCAGCAGCAGCGACTGTTGGATTTATCTACTTGAAGCAGCAGCTGACTGTTGGAGAGCAGCAGCCAATGTGATTTGATAGCAGCAGCCGGCTGTTTGGTTTAATAGCAGCAGCACATGTTTATATACAGCAGCCAATGTGATTTAAGCAGCCGGCTGTTAGTAGGGATTTAATAGCAGCAGAACCGAGTGGATTTAGGTTTATGCAAGTTTGCAAAGGGGATGGTTTTATTTATACCATTATAAGTATCCTATCTTAAAGTGTATTCTTGACCTAAATAGGAATACTAAATAAGGAAGAACTCCACAAATATTGATGTTTATATCATTGAATATCTTAATTTAATAAATTTTATTAATACAATAAAAAAACTATGTTATACACTAATCTGAAAAGGTCAATTGCGATATAAACATGTCTCTTTATTACATCAATTTTTAAAAATATTTCCTCATTACATCAATTGCAGGGCTGATTTCCCCAGACTACAGCTCCTGAATACCCTCCCCTTTTGGCCTCCATTGCGGAATCAAACTCACATCTTGATAAGCCTTAGCTTCACACTGTATCATCCATTCAAGCGGGGGAAAATTTTACACAAAAAGAGCAAACAACAGCATACACAAATGTTTAACATATAGGTAATAAAAAGCAACTTGACTCTTTTTCCCAAATGAATACCCTTTTTATTCATAAAGGGCACGGAGAATTTGCAGTTTTGAAAACCCCAAAACAGAAAATTAAGAAGTAAAAACAAACAAAGAATGGAATTATTACTTTTAGACATGCCCCGGGGCTTTTTCTTTTCAATGCTTACCGATAGTAGCTCCCAAACAACCTCTACATCAAAACCCCCCGGGGGGTACTCCCGGGTTTGTAAACCTCTATTTGGATTTTGCAGTTTGCTAAAATTTAAAGTCAGACCAAGTACCAAAAAGCTGCATACGGGCCCCTTTGAAAACCCCAAATTCACCTCCGTTTAGCAAAAGGAAAAGCCACAATATAATAAATCAGTCGTTTTAACACCAAACATCCCACAGGAAAAAAAACCCCCCAAAAAATTTTTGAAAAAAAAAAAAATTTTTTCCCGCCAAAAAAAAATTAAAATTTTTTTTCCCCAAAAACCCTTTTTCCCCCAAATTTTTAAACCCCCTTTAAATTCATAGACAAAAAAAAAAAAAACCCCCAAAAAAAAAAAAAAAAGAAGGAAAAAAAAACCCAAAATTTTCCCCCCTTCAAGCGTTAAAATTTTTAAAAGAGCATTTGGGGTTGCCTTTTAAAAAAAAAAAATTTTTTTTTTTTTAAAATTTTAAATCCATGATCTTGTCAAACAAAAAATTTCCCCGGTTTTTTTTTTTTAAAACCCTTTTTAAAAAAAAATTTTTTTTTTTAAAATTTTAAAAACCCCTTTCCTCAAAAAATTTTTTTTAAAAAAAAAAATTTTTTCCCTTTTTTTTCCCCCCAAAAAAAAGGGGCCCCCCCACCCCTTTTTTTTAAAACAAAACCCCCCCCCTCCCTTTTTTTTTTTTAAAAAAAAAATTTTTTTTTTAAAAAAAAAATTTCCCCCCCCAAAAAAAGGGGGGGAAAAAAAAAAAAAAAAAAATAAAAAAAAACCCCCCAAAAAACCCGGGGGGGGGAGGAGTGGAAAAAAGGGGTTTTTAAAAAAAAAGGGGGGGGAAAAAAATTTTTTGGGGGGAAAAAAAAAAAATTTTTTTTTTGGGGGGGGGGGCCGGGGGAAAAAACCCCCAAAAAAAAAAGGGGGGGGGGGGGGGGGTTTCCCCCCCCCCAGGCCCCTTGGGGGGCCGGGGAGGGGGAAAGGGGAAAAAAAAAAAAAAAAAAACCCTTTTTTTTTTTTTTTAGAAATTTAAAAAAAAATTTTTAAAAAAGAAAAATTTTTTTAAAAAAAACCGGGTTTTTTTTGGGGGGGAAAGAAACCCCTCCGGGGTTTTTTTTTTGGGGGGGGTTTTAAAAGGGGGGGGAAAAAAGGGAAACCGGGAAAAAAAGGGGGGGGGGGGCCAATTTGGGGGGGGGGGGGAAAAAGGGGGAAAAGGGAAAAAAAAAAAAAGAAATTTAAAAAGGGGGGGGGGGTTTTTTTTAAAAAACCCTTTTTTTAAAAAAAAAAAAAAAAAAAAAAAAAATTTTTAAAAGAAAAAAAAAAAAAAAATTAATTTTAAAAAAAAACCCTTTAAAAAAAATTTTTTTTTTTTTAATTTTTTTTAAAAAAAAAAAGAAAAATTTAAATTTTAAAAATTTCTAACCCAATTTTTTTTTCCCCCTTAAAAAAATTTAAAATTTTTTTCCCCCCCCAAAAACCCCCCAATTTTTTTGAACCCTTTTTAAAAAGGGGGGCCCCGGGGGGTTTAATTTTCCCCCCCCAAAAACCCCCCCCCCCCCCCCAAAAAACCCGCCCCCCCCCCCAAACCAAAATTTTTCCCCCCGGGGGGTTTTTTCCTTTTTTTTTTTTGGGGGGGCTGGGTTAACCCCGGGGGGGGGGTTTTTAAAACCCCGGGAAATTTTAACCCAAAAAAAAAATTTTTTTTAAAAAAATTTTTTAAAAAAAAATTTTTAAAAAAAAAAAAAAAAAATAAAAAAAAAAAAATCAAAATTTAAAAAAATTAAAAAATTCCCCTTTTTTTTTTTTTTCCCCTTTTAAAATTTCCTTTTTAAAACCCCCCCAAATTTCCCCCCCAAAAAAAAAGGGAAAAAAATTTGGCCCAAAAATTTAAAAATTTTAAATTTTAAAAAAAACCCCAAAAAAGGGGGTTTTAAATTTTTAAAAAAAGGGGTTTTTTTTAAAAAAAAAAATTTTGGGGGAAAAAACCCCCGAAAAAAATTTTTCCGGAAAAAAAAAAAAGGGGGGAAAAAAAAATTTTTTTTCCCAAAAAAACCCCTTTTTTTAAATTTTTGGTTTTTTCCCCAAAGGGTTTTTTTTTTCCCCCCCCCTTTGGGAAAAAAAAAAAATTTAAAAAAAAAAATTTAAAAAAAATTTTTTGTTTTTTTTTAAAAATTTTTTTTTTTTTTGGTTTTTTTTAAAAAATTTTTTTTTTTTTTTAAGGGGGCCCTTTAAAATTTTTTAAAATTTTTTAAAAAAAAGGAAATTTAAAAAAATTTTTAAAAAATTTTTTTAAAAAAAAAAAAAAATTTTAAAAAAGGGGAAAAAAATTTTTAAAAAAAATTTTTTAAAAAAATTTTAAAATTTTTAAAAAAAATTTTTCCAAAAAGGGAAAAAAAAAATTTTTTTTTCCCTTTTTTTTTATTTTTTTTTTTTATTTAAAAAAAAATTTTTAAAAATTTTTTTTTTTTAAAAAAAAATTAAAAAAAAAATTTTTTTGGGGGGGGGAAAAAAAATTTTTGGGGGAAAAAAAGGGGGGGAAAAATTTTTTAAAAAAAAAAACAAGGGGGAAAAAATTTTTTTTTTTTTTTTTTAAAAAAAAAAATTTTTAAAAAAAAAAAAAAAAAAAAAAAAGGAAAATTTAAAAATTTTTTCCCCCCAAAATTTTTTTAAATTTTAAATTTTTTTAAAAATAAAAAATTTAAAAAAAAATTTAAAAAAAAATTAAAAAAAATTTAAAATTTTTTTTAAATTTTTAAAAAATTTTTAAAAAATTTTTTTTTTTTTTTTTTTTTTAAAATTTAAATTTTTAATTTTAAAAATTTTTTTAAAATTTTTAAAAAAATTTAAAAAAAAAAAAAATTAAAATTTTTTTAAAAAATAAATTTTTTTTTTTAAAAAAAAAATTTTAAAATTTTTTTTAAAAATTTTTTTTAAAAAAAAAAAAAAAAAAAAAAAAATTTTTTTATTTAATTTAAAAAAAAAAAATTTTTTTAAATTTTTTAAAAAAAAAATTTTAAAAAAAAAATTTTTAATTTTAATTTGGGAAAAATTTTTTAAAAAATTTTTTTTTAAAATTTTTTAAAAAATTTGGTTTTAATTTAAAAAATTTAAAAAAATTTTTTTAAAAAATTTTTTAAAAAATTTTTAAAAAAATTTTTGGGTTTTTTTTAAAAAATTAAAAAAAAATTTTTTTTTTAAAAAAAAAACCCAAAAAAATTTTTTAAAAGGTTTGGGAAAAAATCAAGGAAAAAAATTTTTTTAAAATTTTAAAAAAAAAAATTTTTTTTTTTCCCCCCCAAATTTAAAAGGGTTTCCCCAAAAAAAAGGGGGAAAAAAAAAAAAAATTTTTTTTTTTTTTAAAAAAAAAAAAATTTTTTCCCCCCCAAAAAAAAAAATTTTTTAAATTTTTTAAAAAATTTTTTTTAAAAAATTTTTTTTAAAAAAACCCCCCAAAAAAAAAAATTTGGAAATTTTTGGAAAAAATTTTTTGGAAAAAATTCCGGGGGGGAAAAAAAGGGGGGGGGAAAACCCCCCCCCCCCCCCCCCGGGGAAAAAAAGGGGGAAAAAAGGTTTTTGGGGGGAAAAAAAAAAAAGGAAAAACCCCGGGACCAAAAAAAAGGGGGTTTTTTAAAAAAAAAGGGTTTTAAAAATTTAAAATTTTTTTTCAATTTTTTTGGGGTTAAAAGGGGTGGGGGCCCCTAAAAAAATTTCCCCCCCCCTTTTTTTTTTCCCCCTTTTTTTTTAAAAAAACCCCCCCCAAAAAGGAAAAACCCTTAACAAACCCGGGGGGGGGGGGGTTTTTAAAAATTTTTTTTTTTAAAAAACCCCCCAATTTTTTAAAAATTTTTTTTTAATTTAAACCCAAAAAAAAAAGGGGGGTTTTTAAAAAAAAAATTTTTTTTTTTAAAAGGGGAAAAAAAAAAAAAAAGGGGGGAAAACCCCCAAAAAAAAGGGTTTTTTTAAAAATTTTTTTTAAAAAAAACCCTTTTTTAAATTTTTAAAAAAATTTTTTTTCCCCCCCTTTTTAAAAAAAATTAAAAAAATTTTTTAAAAAAAAAATTTTTTTTTTAAAACCCAAAAAAAAATTTTTTAAAAAAAATTTTTTAAAAAAAAAAAATCTAAAAAAGGGTTAAAAATTTTTTAAATTTTTTCCCCCCCCCCAAAAAAAAAAACCCCCCCCGGGGGGGAAAAAAAAAAAATTTTTTTTTAAAAAAAAAAATAAATTTTTTAATTTTTAAAAAAAAAATTTTTTTTTTTTTTTTTAAATTTTTAAAAAAAAAAAACAAAAAAATTTTTTTAAAAAAATTTTTAAAAAAAATTTTAAAATTTTTTTAAAAAAAAACCCCCCAAAAAAAAAACAAAATTTTTCCCCCCAAAAAAAAAAAAAAAAAATTTTTAAAGGGGAAACCCAAAAATTTTTTTAAATTTTTTTAAAAAAAAATTTTTAAAAAAAAATTAAAAAAAATTTTTAAAATTTAAATTTTTTTAAAAAAAAAAAGGGGGAAAAAAAACCCCCCAAAGGGGCCCTTTTTTTTTAAAAAAAATTTTTTTATTTAAAAAAATTTTTTAAAAAAAAACCCCAAAAATTTTTTTTTTTTCCAAAAACCCCCAAAACCCAACATTCAACCCCAAAAAATTAAAAATTTTCCTTTTTTAAAAAAAAAAAAACAAAAAAAATTAAAAAAATTTTAAAAAAAAAAAAAAAAAAAGGGGGGTTAAAAAAAAAAAATTTTTTTTTTTTTTTTTTGGTTAGAAAATTTTTTTAAAAAAAAATTTAAAAAAAAAAAAAAATTTAAAAAGGTTTTAAAAAGGGGAAAAAAGTTAAAAAAAAAAAAAAAAAATTAAATTTCAAATTTTAAAAAATAAAATTTTTTTTTAAAAAAATTTTTTTTTATAAAAAATTAAAAAAAATTAATTTTTAAAAAAAAATTCCCCCAAAAACCCAAAAAATTTTCCCCAAAAAAAAAATTTTTTATTTTTTTAAAAAAAAAAAAAAAAATTTTTAAAAAAAGGGGGAAAATAAATTTTAAAACCTTTAAATTTTAAAATTTTTTTTTTTTTTTTTTAAAAAATTTAAAAAAAAAATTAAAATTAAAAAAAGGAAAAATTTTTTTTTTTTTAAAAAAAAAAAAAAAAAGTTAAATTTTTTTTAAAAAAAAAAGGGGGTTTTAAAAAATTAAAAAAAATAAAATTTTTTTAAAAAAAAAATTTTTTTTTTTTTTTTTTTTAAAAAAATTTTTTTTTTTTTTAAAAAATTTTTTTTTTAAAAAACCCCCCTTTTTAAAAAAGGGTTTTTTTAAAATTTTTTTAAATTTTTAAAAAAAATTTTTTAAAAAAAAAAATTTTTAAAAAAAGGGTTTTTAAAAACCAAAATTTTTAAAGGGGTTTTAAATTTAAAACCCCCAAAAAACCCGGGGGAAAAAAAAACAAAATTTTTAAAAAAAAAACTTTTTTTTTTAAAAATTTTTTTTTTTTTTAAAAAAAAAAAGGGGGTTTTTTCCCGTTTAAAAATTTAATTAAAAAAAAAAAAAAAGGGGGTTTTTTAAAATTTTTTTTTTTTTTTTAATTTTTTTTTAAAAAAAAAATAAAAAATTTTTTTTTTTTTTTAAAAAAAGGAAAAATTTTTTTTTTGCCCTAAATTTTTTTTTTTTTTCAATTTTAATTAAAAAAAGGGGGGGGGGGCCCGGGAACCCCCCCCTTAATTTTTTTTGGGGTTATTTTTTCCCCAAAAAAAAAAAAAATTTTTTTAAAAAAAAAATTTTTTTTTTTGGGTTTTTTTAAATTTTTTTTTTTTTTTAAAAAAAATTTTTTTTTAAAATTTTTTTAAAAATTTTTTTTTTTTTTTTTTTTCCCAAAAATTTAATTTTTAAAAAAATTTTTGGTTTTAAAAATTTTTTAAAAAAATTAAACCGGGGGTTTCCCCCTTTTTAAAAAATTTTTTTGGGGCCCAATTTTTTTAAAAAAAACCTTTTTTTTTTTTAAAAAGGGGGGTTTTTTTTTTTTTTTTTGAAATTTTTTTTAAAAAAATTTTTTTAAAAAAAATTTTTTAAAAAAAATTTAAAAAAAACCTTTTTTTTTTTAAAAAAAAAATTTTTTTTTTTTTAAAAAAAGTTTTTAAAAGGTTAAAATTTTAAAAAAAAATTAAAAGGGGGGGGGTTTTTTTCCCAAAAAATTAAAAATTTTAAAAAAAAAAAAACCCCCCCAAAAAAAAAATTTTTTTTTTAAAAATTTTTTAAAAGGTTTTAAAATTTAAAAAAAAACCAAATTTTTTTGGTTTAAAAAATTTTTTTTAAAAAATTTTTTTTCTTTTTTTAAAAAAACCCCGTTAAAATTTTTTTGGTTTAAAAGGTTAAAATTTAAAAAAAATTTTTTTTTTTTTAAAAAATTTTTTTTTTTGAAAATTTTTTTAAAAAAGGGGGAAAAAAACCCCAAAAAAAATTTTTTTTTTTTTTTAAAATTTTTTCCCCAAAAATTTTTTTTTTTGGGGGGGAAAAGGGCCCCCTTTTTCCCCCCCAACCAAAACCCCAAAAAAAAATTTAAAAAAAAAAAAAAAATTTTTTTAAAAAAATTTTTTTTTTAAAAAATAAAAAAAATTAAAAAAAAAATTTTTTTTAAAAAATTTTAAAAAAAAAAATTTTTTTTAAAAAAAAAATTTTTCCCCTTTTTTTTAAAAAAAAAAATAAAAAATTTTAAAAAAAGGGGGGGGGAAAAATTTTAAAAAAATTTTTTTTTTTTCCCCTTTTTCCCTTTTTTTTTTAAAAAAAATTTTTTCCCCCAATATTTATTAAATTTTTCCCGAAAAAATTTTTTTTTGGGCCCCCAAAAAAGGAAAATTTTAAAAAAAAAAAATTTTTTTAAAAAAATTTTTTAAAAAGGGGGAAAAAAATTTTTTTTTTTAAAAAAATATTTAAAAAAACCCCCAAAACCCCCCCGGGGGAAAATTTTTTGGGGGTTTTTTTTTTCCTTTTAAAATTTTGGGGGGGTTTTTTTTAAAATTTTTTAAAAAAAAAAAAATTTTTTTTTTTTAAAAAAAAAAAAAACCCCCAAAAAAAAAAGGGAAAAAAAACCCCAAAAAACCCCAAAAAAGTTTTTAAAAAAAAAAAAAAAAAAAAAAAAAAAAAAGGGCCCAAAAAAAAAAAAATTTTTAAATTGAATAAAAAAAGGGAAAAAGGGAAAAATTTTTTTTAAAAATTTAAAAAAATTTTTAAAAAAAAAAGGGTTTTTTAAAAAAAAATTTGGAAAAAAAACAAAAGGGGGGGGGAAAAAAACCCCAAAAAAAAACCAAAAAATCCAAAAAAAAAAAAACCCGGGGGAAGGGGAAAAAAAAGGGGGGGTTTCCTTTAAAAAAGGGGTTTCCCCCCAAAAAAAAATAAAAAAGGGGGGGCCCCCCCTTTTTGGGGGGAAAAAAAACCCCCAAAAAAAGAAAAAAAAATTTTTTAAAGGGGGTTTTTAAAAAAAAATTTTTTCCCCCCCAAAAAAAAAAGGGCCCCAAAAAAAAGAAAAACCCCTTTTTAAAAAAAGGGCCCCAAAAAAAAAAAAAAGAAATTTCCCCCAAATTTTTAAAAAAAAAAATTTTTCCCCCCCCTTAGGGGGCCCCCTTTTTTTAAAAAAATTTAAAAAAACCCCCCCAAAAATTTGGGGGAGGGTTTTAAAAATTTTGGGCCCGGGGGCCCCCCCCCCAAAAAAAAAAAAAAGGGGCCCCCGAAAGGGGTTTTTCCCCCAAAAAAAAAAACCCCCTTTTTTTTAAAAAAAAAAAAAACAAAAACCCAAAAAAAAACCCCCCCCCCCCCGGGGGGGGGGGGTTTTTTTTCCCCCCCCTGAACCCCCCCCCCCCCCCCCCTTTTTTTCCCCCCCCTTTTTTTTTTCCCCAAATTTTTTTTTTTAAAAAAAGGGGGGAAAAAAAAGGGGGGGGTTTTTTTTTCCCCTTTCCCCCCCCCGGGGGGAAAACCCCCCCCCGGTTTTCCCCCCCCGGGGAACTTCCCCAAAAAAAACCCCCCCTTTTTTTTTTTTTTGGGGAAAATTTCCCCCAAAAAAGGAAACCCCCCTTTTTTTTTTTTCCCGGGGCCCCGGGGGGGTTTTTGGGCCCCTTAAATTTTAAAAAAACCCCCCCCTTTTTCCCCCGGTTACCCTTTTTAACCCCAAATTTTTGGGAAAAATTTTTTTTTTTTTAAAAGGTTCCCCGGGTTTTTTTTTTTTTTTTTTCCCGGGGGGGTTTTTTTTCCCCCCGGGGGTTTTCCCCCCCTTTTTTTTTCCCCCCTTTTTTTTTTTTTTTAACCCCCCCCAAACCCAAATTTTTTTTTAAGGGGTTTTTTTTAAAAATTTCTTCCCCAAAAGGGTTTTTGGGGGGGGTTTTTTTTTGGGGTTTTTTTAAAATTTTCTTGGTTTCCCCCCGGGGAAAAAAAAAATTTTTTAAAAAAAGGGGGGGAAAATTTTTAAAAAAAAAAAAAACCCCCCCTTTTTAAAAAGGGGGGAGATTTTTTTTTTTTTCCCCCCAAAAAAAGGGGGGGAAAAAAATTTTTTTTTGGGCCCCCCCCAAAAAAGGGGTTTAAAGGGGGTTCCCCCCTTTTTTTTAAAAAAAATTAAGGGTTTGGGGAAGGGGGGTTTTTGGGGAAAATTTTAAAAAGGGGGTTTTTTTTGGGGGGTTTTTTTTGGGGTTTTTTTAAAACCGGGTTTTTTTTTCCCCAAAAAAAAAAAACCAAAAAAAAAATTTTTAAATTTTTTAAAAAAAAACCCAAAAAATTTTTTTTTTTTTTGGGGGCCCCTTGGGAAATTTTTTTTAAACCCCCCCTTTTTTTTTTTTTTTTTTTTTTCCCCCCCTTTTTTTTTTTAAAACCCCTTTTTTTTTTTAAAAAAAAAAGGCCTTTGGGTTTTGGGGCCCCGGGGGGAAAAAGGTTTAAAAAGGTTTTTTGGGGAAAAAATTTTTGGGGTTTTTTTTTTTTTTGGGGGGGTTTTTTTTTTTTAAAAAGGGGTTTTGGGGAACCCCCTTTTTAAAAAAAAAAAATTTTTTTTTTTTTGGGGGGGGGTTTTTTTGGTTTGGGGGAAATTTAAAAAAAGTTTTTTTTTCCCCCCCCCAAATTTGGTTTTTTTTTTTCCCGGGAAAAAAAAGGGGTTTTTTTTTAAAAAAAACCAAAAAAGGGGGAAAAAATTTTGGGGTTTTAAAAAAAAAAAAAAGGGGGGGGAAATTTTTTTGGGGTTTTTTTTTTAATTTTAAAATTTTTTGGTTTAAATTTTTTTTTTTTGTTTTTTTTTAAACTTTTTTTTAAAAAATTTTTTTTTAATTGGTTAAAATTTTTAAAAAAAAAACTTTTTTTTCCCTTTTGGGGGGGGCCCCTTTTGGGCCGCAAGGGGGAATTTTAAAAAACCTTTTTTTTGGGGGAAAGGGGGCCCCGGGGGTTTTTCCGGGAATTAACCCTTTGGGGGCCCCGGGGGGGGCCCCTTTATCGTGAGTATCAGCCCCATTTAAGCGACATTTCATTGCTTGTAACGCGACTTTTGGAGTTTCTTTCCATCCCGACATGCTCGGAGCTAAGAGTGAATATTTCTCGAGATTGAAGCTTCGCCGGAGTCGTCAAAATTAGGTTTTACAATTCTTCTTTGTTCTTCCTTGTTAAGATGAACACCTTTGTTGTCTTTGATTCTCTTGATTTAAACATGAGTAGCTAAACTTGTTAAGTTTAGATTAGATGAATCCTAAGTGACTCGGGGGTTTAAAGCGGTCAAGGATTGGTGGTAATTAGATTTTAATTCAGACAGTTTCTCTTGCATAATTGATTTATTCTTCGTGTTGTATTTCTTTTCTAGCTTGATCATCTAGATTAGATTCTTGTTCAAATAAGGATAGTTGGCGAACGTTTGCCTTATTTTAGAACCTCAAATCAATCAATTAACCTATTCAATGGAGTGTGCCTTTCATAGGAACTATTTAGGGTTAATCTGCATCAAGAGTAAGTCTTTAAAATCAATCAGGTGCACCAGCTAGTTATCCGTTGCAGAAGTGAACGCACAGACGGTTAATTAATCTTGGTAGTTAGATCCGATAGAGCGAACGTTCACGGACTTAGACCTAAGGGTAAAGAGTTACGGTGGTGTCTGAGAACTGAATGAGTTAGGATCGAAAGTCGTCGGTTTTGTGATCGCCAATGTCCTAGTAATCTTAGGGGGATTCAAGTGTAAGTTTTGTCTGTCAAATCGTTAGTCAAACTTAATTAATCAATCTTCCTTTTAATTCAATTTCAATTTCCTCGCTTAATAGATTAGAAGTCATGGAACTCGCACCACGCACAACTTGTTAGAGTTTCATGGGTTAAGGGGTTATTCGATCGTCTGCCGGCTGAGGCTACAGCAGAGGTTGTTACCTTCCACGCACGGGCGTACACATGGGTTCTTGTAGCTGGCGTTCTATTGGGTGACCGGAGTGGAGACCACATACCGGTGCACATCCAACCACTTGTTGGGGACCCGGTGGTTGCAGCCTCCTATAGTAGGGGTAGTGCGGTTCTCGCATGGTTGTATAAGGACACGGGGAGGCGGCCTTCTTTACCGGTGGCAGTCTGAGGGGGGCTGGTGACATCAGAGGATTCACGTTGTTGGTCCAACTCTAAGCCCTGGAGAGATTTCCACACATTGCAGAGCGCCACATAGACGGTGGTGACCCTCTTGTGGATGACTCTGTTCCGCGTGGTGTGCGCTGGTTACCTATCATCAAGCGCAATCAGCATCGCGTGGCCATGCGCTTGGAGGATATACGTTACGCATTAGACAGGTGTACAGACTTCGTGGTTAGGCTTCTTATCCTTTTATCTCTCTCAGTTAGGTACTTCATTTTTCTACTTTTTCCTTACAATATCGTTGTTTCTCCCATACTTTCCAGTGGATGTCGTACGCAGTAGTTCACGCCGCAGTTCCAAACACCGTACACCGGAAATCCAGGTCCATCTAGCAGTCAGACATGGAGTACCAGCCAGCCCTCTTATCACAGCCAGCATTACGACCAGATGGGGCCCACCCAGCAAAACGGGACCACCCAGTAGTGAGGGACCAGCCAGCAGTGGGGCACACGTAAGTATTCTATGTCAGAGCTGTTCGATGACTGGAACCCAGAGAGATAGCCCACCCCGACACCACCACCGAGGGCTCACGGTTTGCGTGATCACGCTACATTATGACCACCCACATGATACACAGATGAGGAGCGAGCGCGTAGACGTTGATCTATATTTTTGTATCAGTTGTATCTTTATGTTATTTTTGGTTTAGACGGATGTTGGTTGTATCTTTATGTTATTTTTATTTTAGACGAATGTTGGTTGTATCTGATGTACTTTCTTGTCACTTTTATTGTTATTCGGAGTTTGGTTTTATGCGATGTACTTTTACGTCACTTTGTTGTTAATGTCGTGTAATGGTAGTCTTTATGAGAATTGTTTGGATAGATAACAACTTGGAATTTATATCTTCCACGCACAATTCAAATTCAACGGACATCAAACATATTTGTAGCTTCGAAGGAAAAATTACATAAATGACATAGACAACAACAGCAGCAAACAACAACACAGGATGTCTCATCGCCTTTCTGTCACCATCCTATGGACAATACCCTCCAATGCTTCATTTTTTCCTTCATGTCCCGAATGATTTTTTCCTCTCCCTAATGATTTTTTCCTTCTCCCTATTTGCTAGAACGAGTTCTTTGTCCTTTCCCCGAATGATTTGGTCCTTCTCCTTAATGACAGCGTTCACGGCCTCCCGCACCTCCAATTTTTCATAATAACCACACCCCTTGTTCTACAAAACAGGAAAACATACTTAGATGGTTTTGAAAATCTAGAAAAAGGCTTGAATTATACGTGTGGGACTTGTTATACCTCCATCTCAAGAGGGTAACCGAAATAGCGTTCCAAATCCTTTAGTCGAACGGATCTGGTTGCCCTCAAGTCCCACTAGCAGTTCACCACAGTTTCCTCACACTACAACATAACTTGTGTTTTGGAGGGGTTTAAAAGTCCGTTTAACAAGGGTTTAAACCCCTGTTATGACCTTTACCAGCGGTTTGGAAACCGCTGTTATACTAACCGTTGCTAAACAAAATTGCTGGGAAACTGACAATTTTACAGGGGTTTATAAACCGCTGTTAAATTGTCCGTTTAACAGGGGTTCGTAACCCCTGTTAAATGGCTGTCATATAACATGGATTATAAACCCCTGTTAAATTTTCCGTTTAACAGGGTTTATAACCCCTCCTAAACGACAGCCGTTTAACAGAGGTTACGAACCACTGTTAAACGGACAATTTAAAAGGGGTTTATAACCCCTGTTAAACGAACGTTTAATTTTTAATTAATACATAATTTTCTACAGTTTTGAAATCGAAATTTTAATTCGAAATAATAAATAAACAATTAACATTCATACAATAAATGAAAATTCTTCTTCATAAATATAAATTAAACATCCTTACAACGTAGTTTTTTCACATGAGACCACTACAATATCCACTTACGATCAACTAAATGTCAACACTACAATACGACAACTACAAATGTTTTCACACCCTTAACTAATAACATCAACATCTACTCAGAGTCAGAGTCAGATTCACTGTCGGAACTGGTCGAACTCAGGACATTATCATCAGTTGGTCCTAGCGTAGAGGATGAATTAGAAGCACCTACAGATTGATTACCACTCCCTGCAACACTAGGGCTGATCTTGGTGACATCCACGAGCGGGGAGGTAGTAGTCTCTGGTATCCTAGCCTCACCAGACTGCTGGTCGTCACCTCGTGAACTCCGTGGCGCCTCTCCTGGTGGGTCACCATGTCAGTGCTGACTCGACTGAACATCACCAAACGTCTGACTCAAGCGATTAACTGCCGCCACTACGTCAGGTGGAAGTTGACTGGTGGAAACAAAATGCTTTGAAGGAGAGATGTGTTTTTGTTTCATGGTGACATAGGGTTTTTATAGTGGTAGAAGTTACTGATGGAATAACCCTGTCTATGCGTTTTCGCCCAGGGCCTAGGCGCAAACGGCTAGAATGGATTTACAGGAGTTTTTGTGTTTGACTTTTACTGATGGTGTAAACCATCAGAACCTTCGACCCTTTAATGCACAATTGTACAAGCATTCTTATTACTCTCAATCGCTTTTGCATAGTTCTTTAATACTCTGAATCGCTTACATGTCATCGAATCATTTTTTTAGGTAACACAGATAAAATCTATTATTCATTGAACGGTCCGAGATGAACACATTACAGAAAGTGTGCGTTATTTCACGCTTGATTACTAGAAGACGCACCGACACTTCCCCTACGCCTTGCGCATGTCATCGCATTATGTCCTGTGCGACCGCATGTCTTACACTTACTAGGTCGACCCACCTCACGCCAATTCATCTCGTTCCTGATTCCAGTATGTCGTGGACGACCCTTTCCACGATGAAGATCTTTGCAGGATCACTGGTAGGCCTGTGTGTGGGATCCAATCTTTAGGACCCAATATTGGTTGGAAGGATATGACGTACACTAGCTGAACCTTGGTGACCAGGTAGAAGGAGCTGATATAGTGGCGCTAGTTCGCACCAGCGAACATGCAACAAGCTACGGCGTGGGAACATGGTATCTTGTTGCACTGAAACTTCCCGAATGTGCATACCCCCTTACGGTTCGAACGAAAATCAAACCGAACGACGTAGCTGTTACTACCGCTACGGTTCTGATTGTTGGGAGCAGACTTCACCTCGTACACTATGTTAGCCGCATCGTACGACAACACATAGTGTGAGACAGAACGTGACGTCCAGTTGGAGGTGAATTTCTGACAGTACTTTGTGAGCTCATTGCCCTCTGCCAACATTGCCTGATATTCCCCGCGCCTGTTGTGCCAATACTTGAAAATACAGTGAAATGTGTGCTCAATCACAGAAGACATCGACAAACGTCGCACACCCTTTAGTACTCCGTTAACGCATTCTTGCGCGTTAGTCGTCATAGTTCCCCACCGAGCACTGCCTCCCTCAATGTTGTCGTATGCCATGCTCCATAACATGAATTCCTCATTCACCCATTTGGGGTCCCATAGGTTTTGTTCATCATGGATCTCCAACCAATCTGCTTTTTTCGCCTCAAACTTCCGCACATTTTGTTCCAAGCCTGCAAGTAGACATGTAGACGTATATGAATATCCCATGTACTAGCTAAAGGAAAGTAGGTAAGTTGACATAAACACGGTAATGAATTAGCCAAATACCTAAGTGCCAAAGGCGATCCTTGAGCACTTTTTTGCGGTGCTTCGTGTTGAAGTTGCTAACATAATGGAGTAGGCACCACCACCATACCCACCCTCGACCAATATTACGCATTACCGTTTGTATTCCCGCGTGTCGATCACTGATGATTGTGATGTTGGCCTGATTGGTCACATGTTTTTGTAGCATCTCCACGAACCACTTCCAATTATCGATGTCCTCTTGATCAACTATGGCGTACGCCAATTGCACAATTCGATGTTGTCCATCAAACGTACTAGCCATCAACAGCACTTGCATGCACTTGCCTGTGAGGAATGTGTCGTCAACGATCATGATCCCATCACAGTGCTTGAAGGCCTCTATGCAGGGGCCAAACGCCCAAAACACACTTTTGAACAACCTTCTGTCACCCGCCGGATTGGTTCTAAGCTCGTACCGTGTCCCGAGGTTAGTGAGTTGAATAGCATTCAGGATTGTCTCAATGTTATTGTACGAGTTCACCTAGTCTCCGTACAGCTTCTGGACAGCACGTTTCTTACCAAGCAACGTCTTCCTGTACGAAATGTTGCGATGGTACCTCTCCAGAATGCAGTCAACCACTGTTTCCACCTTCATGTCCGGCTCCCTGCGGACAATGTGCATGACTACTTCTGAGATGAGCGTAACGTCGAGCTGCGGGTGGGGACCTAGTATCTCTGATCGGTCACAAATGTGGCCGTTGTTGAGCTGTCTTATTATCCAGAAGCCATATCTCTTGCTAAGTGTAGAATGCATCCTCCACGGACACGTGCAACTTATGGCCCATTCCTTCGGGTTGGAGGTGGTGACCTTGTACTTATAGTTGCGGAGGACTACTTGGCTCTTCGTTAGGGACACCAGTTAGCCTTTCATAGAGAATGTCTGTCCCAGGTAGAATTCCATCTCCATCGACCAGTACCACTTCGCTGGGAACTGGAAGCGCTTGTCCATGGAGTAGGTTTTGGAGATTGTCATGATGTCGTCACAATCATCACCCACGTTAGTGGCATGTTCCGGTGTCACATAGATGTCGACACTCTCTCCTGTGGCTCCCCCACCTTCGTCGTTGTCATCTTCCTCGTCAGTTTGACCGATGTCATCATCGACATTAGGATTCCCTTCGTCCTCCATGCAATGGCTTATTTCGTCCCCCGAGTCATTGGAGGTGACATATTCATCTCGCACCAATCCCTCTTGATCAACCTCCTCCTCCTCCGGACCGACACGACTGGTAGCCATGTATGACCCATCATTTGTTTGGCTCTGCTCTTCGTTCTGAGTTGGCATGACCCCTGACACATGGGAGAAGTGGGATGACTCCTATTCCATCAAGGCTTACAAGTGGGCAACTTCGACACTAGGGTTACGACGAACTATGTCGTAGATGACTTGCACACCGGTATCATCTGATATGATACGAGCAACGTAATGAGACAGAGTGAGTCCCCCAGATGAATATCGACATTCTCTAAACAAATGTCTGGATTATCCGATCCGGGCCAAACCCCATTCTCCTCCCGAATGTGGTGACCAAGCTCCCATAGCTGGCTCACCTGGTCATCTTGAGACGGACGTTATCTCCCCCATCGTATGCTAAGCCTCTCCAATCCTGGACGATTCGACCCCCCAGTACACCTGGATACGGAATTCTCGGAAACTACTATTGTTAGTCAAATTTTGATGTTTTTGTTTGATGATATAATACCCAAATGATGGAGGTATTTATAGGGGCTTAAAATTAATTTAACATAGGCGTTTTCGTCCATAACCTAGGCGAAAACGCCCAAGATACAGGCGAAAATGCCTACTGGGGTTTCAGAGTCACGGGTCTGCTCTGAATCGGTCAGGAATCTGCTCAGGAATAATTTCAGAGTCACGGGGACGAATTCCGCCTCAGCCATAGGTGAAAAGGGCTATGCCCTAGGCGAAATCGCCTAGGGCCTGGGTGGATATACCTAGATTTGTCCATACTTTCAGAAGGTATTTATTTAGGTTCATAGTTTGATTTTATTTATTTATTATGGTGAAAACTCCCATATTACCATATAAGTATTTTAACTTTATAAGATTTTTTAAAAGTGTAACGGATGCTGAGTTAGTGGTGATATTAAAAGTAAGAAATGTAATTTATAGTTATATCATAATAACATCTTAGTATAATTAAAATTATATAATGACGTAAGATATTTAATTTTATACCATGATGGGAGAACATATATAAATTATATGTGTATGGCAGTCAAACACAACAGAATCCCTCGTTTCTAGCCTAAAATATAGTACGCAGAGATCCAATAAGGTCAACAATTTCAACAACATCCTAAATCCTTGATCGCTACGTATTGTATTCTCTTTCTCGTATCTTATTTATTTCACCTATTATTGTTCTTCATTCAAATTCGTCATCAAAAGCATACATGAATAAATTATTGAGATGACGTAATCTTTTTTATTCATACTGAGATAATGAAATCTAAAAAAGAATTTGTGAGACTCATACCATCTCTCATGGATTTACACTTTATATTTTTTTTATAGATCTATATATGATGTCTTATTTTTTTATAATTAAGACATATTTTTCATCATCATATTGACATTATTCGTACAAAAAAATTAATATTTATTCTAAATCAGAAACTGAAGTTTTGGATGGTTGTCTTGTCGTTGTGTATGTCCTTGTATATGTTTGGAAGATAGTGGGACCATTATTCTATTAGGGGGAAGTCAGAATTTCTGATAAAAGTAGAAATTATCAGAATACATATTCTGGAGGCAATCAAAAACTCTGGATATGTGAAATACAAAAACCTAGCTCCATTAGACAGTAAACAAACAAAGATATCTCAGAATACAGAATTTTCAACAAACACAGTTGGATTTCGCCTATACCAAACGACCCCATAGTTCAAATTTTAGATCTATTTAATGATTTTTTGGAATAATTTGATTCTCTATTGATTTTTTATTCGACTAGATTTCGGTTAACCAAGCCAACACAATACAATCATCGCTAAACTCATGCATAATCAATCTAAAAATTCACGATCTTTGTCGAAAGGGATAAATCAATTTAGATATCTCATTGTTACATGTAGATCTAATTCGTCACTCGAAATGAACGTTCCTCCACCAACTTCGCAGAACTGACCCAATTCCAACATGATGAAGCTGCTTTTTGGAGTTGAGTTGTCGCGACGGAACATTGACCTCAACCTTCCTCCTCAGCCAGAGGACCCCATGCCCGACACTCGTCTAACGTTGACCAGCCACGCGCGCCACTGTCGCCTCAAGTTCCAAGCAATGTCCTCAGTGCGGCTGAAGCTAGGATTGGTTGCATTGTTGCTTTTGGTCGTCATGTCGTTGAGTCAGAGGATGGCGTGGAAGTTAATCCAGCTGAGGCTGGTCATAATTCTAATCGAGCCAAATCCGAGTCATTCTCTTTTAGCATCGTAAACAAGCCAAACTCATGATAAAAAAATATTTGAAAGTCAATTATTCTACAAAAAATACGATATAGGTGCTACAAAATATCATAAATATAAAAAATCACAACATCACAATTCACAAATATTCGAATATGCTTAGTTCCCTCGTTTTTAAAGCATCACTTATACGGCTCATACAATGGTATCAATCTGCCAATCTAGCATCTCAAACATCAAAGGTTTCAGAGCTTCACGATATATATGGCTTGAGCAAAAGTAGCAATTTGCCAATCTTATATTTAAAAGCTATCTTCCAAATCCCAAATGAGGGTTGATATTATCATACGGGAGAGTAGAATTTACTAATAAGTAATAACTTATGATAATTCACGAGTAATAATGGAGCTCGTTCGCGAGAATGGCTTAACGAGCTAGCGAAACAAGTTAGCTCATGAGCCTGCCAAGCTAACCAACATATTAGCTCAAGCTTGACTCATCTAGTTGACGACTTTGTTCATGAGCCAACTTGCTTACGATGAGCCAATCTCACAAACGAGTTTTTTTTTTTTTTGAAAAAAAATCAAGTCGGCTCGCGATTAGCTCGACTCATATACAACCCTAGTGTTGACATAAACAAAATCAAAATTAAAATGAGTGAGTTATAGTAATATGAGACCAAGTCAACTTTATGATTTATGATTATTAAAATATTTTGCTACATTTTTGGTCTCATATGATATGGTTTTTTACATTTAAAATTGTTTTAATCGCTAAACCATTAATAGTAAATTCCAAAATATTTTATAATAACTGGATTTAAAACATAAATTCATAACAACAATGTTTCCATGTAGAGGCCAACACAATTTATTCAATAATAAGAGGGTTTATAACTTAAATTCATACCAATAAATTATAAATAATATCTCTAAATTGTATACTAGATATTTTTGGCCCATTGGTCGAGACATATTTTCATTTATTTACATATGTGCATTAATATTAATTTATTTAGTTTATAAAAAAATATGGGTAATAACTACATATTTATATGAAAAATTAAAGAAAAAAAGAGATCTGCAATTTGGGGTGGAGAAATGTTGGAAGTAAATGTTTTGCTTCAAAATTAAGAAGGCAGAGACTTGGCTGAAAAAAAATCATGGCGTCAAGCAGGCGTGTGTGCTATTTTTATTTTTTTTTAAGAAAAAATAGTTATTGGGTGGAAGCCTAGATTAAAGGAGAAGAGAGAAAATTTTAAAATTGTTGATGTGTCAACTTCAAAAACTTATTTCTCCATATATGTATTTATAGATTTATAGATTTACTGTCTAAAATAATTAAGACTTTAACTACGAATAATTTGCATTAATACACGATATTAAACAAATGAAAGATGTTATGGGTAAATAAAATATTTGGGATGAATTATTTATTGAAAATTTTGTTTTGTTAAAACATTTAATGACTCTTTCAAAAAATTATGGTATAATAGGTTCCCTGTAATAGTATGGGTAATAAGAAAATAATATTATTAAATACTTTAAATTATAGAAGTTGTTTAATTAACTTTAAAGTCAAATCTTTAACCAATATTATCCTAGAAGTTGAAGATGAGTGCTCCCGTTTCCTCTGACTTCCCGTTCGGGATGCCGTCGCCGGTGAGACCTAGCGACAGGCCTCCTGAAGCATCGGATTTGCAAGTTCAAGCTCAGCAGCAGGACTCCGTGAGCCACTCAATCCAATCCAATAAGCCTGCTGGTTTCGGCTTCTCGCTTGATCGTTCCTTTGTGACCGCGCTCCAGGGTCAATCCTCTGCTCCTAACACAGATCAACAATGGATCCCTGTCGGCGAGAAGGATATTCTGCCAACTGTGCGGGACGACATTAAGTCTCTGAATCTGTCGGATGAGTTCAAGGACAAGCTATGCAAGCCCTGGTCTAATACGGTGGTTGTTAGACTTCTAGGTAAGAGCATTGGTTACTCTTACCTGTGTCACCGGCTCCATGCCATTTGGAAGCCGCTTGGGAACTTGCACATCGTGTATCTTGATCGGAATTGTTTTTTGGTTAAATTTGCTAATGAGCAAGACTATTTTAAAGCACTTACGGGAGGTCCATGGATGCTTCTGGATCACTATCTTATTGTTCATCAATGGGATCGCTCTTTCCGAGTCGCTGATGACCTCCCGAAGAAAATGGTGGTTTGGGTGAGATTTCCGCATTTGCCGATTCATTTTTACCACCCCCAGGTGCTGACGTCGCTTGGTAATCTCCTTGGGAGAACTATCAGGATTGATTTTAACACGCAAAGAGCGGAAAGAGGCAAGTTTGCCAGGATCGCCATTGAGATTGACCTCTCGGAACCTCTGGCCCCTGTGGTCGAGCTTGACGGAAATCTGCAAAAAATTGAGTATGAAAATCTGCCTGATCTGTGTTTTGAATGCGGCATGGTAGGGCATGAAGCTCAAAGCTGCCCGAAGATCCAAAGGAAGCCGATCCTACCGGAGTCCGAGACGGTCGAAGGCCTGGCATTGATCGGAGCTGCCCCCATGCCGGAGCAAGCGTCGAACCGGGATCGTACGGCCCCTGGATGGTAGTTGAGCGTAAATCACGGAGAACAAAAAAGGAAACTACCCCAGTTAGGGGTTCAGGAAAGGAAGATCTCCCTTCAAACCAAATTAGGAAAGCTGGAGGAGGTGGAGGCAAGAATCGGGGGGTTCAAGGCCAACTAAGGAAGGAGAAGCTGGCGCCGATTAACTCTCACGATGTGGTTGTTCCGACCGTTGGGGGGGAGAATCCGAAGAACCAAAAGGGGAAAGAAGGGGCTACTGTCTCTTCGGCAACCCCGTCCCCACCTACGTCCCATTCTAAGGGACTTGCTGCTAATTCCAAAGCTGGCCCAAGTAATTCGAAAGCCCAAAAACCCAGTTTGGGCCGTACCAAGGATAATGCCAAGTCTCAGCCCACACGACCACAAGTCAGCCATCCCGACCCTTCTGACCCGGATACTGCTGCTAGAGACCTCGAGAAGTCCCCTGTGACTGTGTCCTCTCCCTTCGAAGGTCTTTCCTCTACCCATGTCGATCTACCTGTCGTCCCTACCCGCCAAGCGCCTCAATTGGAAGCAGGAGCCGTCGATCAACTCCATCAGTTGCAAGAACCTCACCCAAGCTCAAGGCAAAGGTTATCACTGGGCGCAAGTCCTCGTTCGGAATTTCAAAATTGAACACTAAGAAGAGAATTCTCGAGACGCTCAATCCTCCTCCGGCTATCCATGGACCGGATGCTACTATGGCTGAAGAAGGAATGGAAGAGATGGAGGTCGTCATTGAGACTGAAGCTGTCCCTGAGCAGGCCAGGGTCGTCGAGGCTGCGGGTGGTTGGGATCTTAATGACCCTACTCCCGTTTGATTGCTCGGGTGATGTCCTTCCTTTTTCTCCTTTTGCTTATGGATAGTGTATTCATTTGGAATTGCCGGGGTGCCGGCTCAAAATCTTTTCTCAATGCTTTGAATTTCTATCTGCAGAACCACAATCCTTCGATTGTGGTGATCCTCGAACCTCGTATCAGTGGTCTTCGAGGTCAAGCCGTTCGTGTCAAGCTGGGTTTTCAGAATTCTTTTGTCATTGATGCTCAAGGTTTCAGTGGTGGAATTTGGTTATTGTGGAATGATGCGGATTTCACGCTCCGGGTGTTGGATTCTTCAAACCAATTCATTCACGTTTGTGTCGAGTGGGATCAGGGAAAGTCGTGTGTTCTTACTGTGTGTATGCTTCGCCTAATATGTCCCGTAGACGTCTCCTTTGGCAGGACCTTGCTAGGCTTGGCTGCTCGACGTCATTGGCATGGATGGCCCTTGGGGACTTTAATGCGATTGTTGACTCTACTGAGAAGTTGTGTGGGGTTGGCTTTAACAGAGCTCAAGCTCAGGAATTCAGGGATTGTATCTCTGAATGTGGCTTTCTCGACATGGGTTTTTCA
Source organism: Linum lewisii (assembly GCA_034768395.1). Classification (NCBI taxonomy): domain Eukaryota; kingdom Viridiplantae; phylum Streptophyta; class Magnoliopsida; order Malpighiales; family Linaceae; genus Linum; species Linum lewisii. The sequence goes on from CM068296.1 coordinate 77,540,880, forward strand.
GGACCGAAATTTACCTGGTTCCGACGGAATCTGAGAGAAAGGCTGGATCGGAGTCTTTGTAATGCGGAGTGGATGACCCTCTTCCCGGCTGCTACTAATTTCCATCTTGAGAGATTAAAGTCGGACCACCGTCCCCTCCTTGTCCGCTTAGCTCCTTCTGCCAGGTATAACAAGTCCCCGAGACCTTTCCGTTTCAATGCGGCTTGGCTTGGCCACGATGATTTTCCCTCCTTCCTTGATCTTTCCTGGAAACGGGGAAGGAATGTTTGTGATTCCTTGCAGGTTTTCGAGGAAGACTGTCGTCGCTGGAACACAGAGGTGTTCGGTCATATCTTCAAGCGCAAGCGCTTCTTGGAAGGACGTCTCAAATGGCTCGAAAGCAGGAATCAGTCTTGCTTTTCCGAGGAGCTGGCTAGGAGGGAAGATGAGGTTCGAGTGGAGCTTGAGAAAACCTTATGGCAAGAGAACATGCTCTGGCTCCAGAAATCTAGACTGCAATGGATTAAAGATGGGGATCGAAACACGAAGTTTTTTCATCTTTCGACCTTAAAGCGTCGGAAATTCAATGCCATCAAGGGCCTCAAGCGTGAAGATGGTAGCTGGTGTTTTGACGACCAGGAGCTTCAAGAACTGGCAATTCGTCATTTCCAGAACCTGTTTCTTGCTGGCGCAGTCACGTCGCTTAAAGGAAATGGAGAGCTGGCGGATTTTACTCTCCCTATTCTGGATACCGCTCGTGTTGGCCTCGAGTTGGCGCCTTCGGAGACAGAGATTTTCTCGATTATAAAGTCAATGGGCAGCCTTAAAGCTCCGGGGAAGGACGGATTCCATCCTATCTTTTTCCAAAAATGTTGGACAACGGTGGGTCAGGACGTTTCTAATTTCATTTCCCTGTGTTTCAGGTACCCGGAGTTGGTGGAACAGGTTAACGAAACGATCATTGTTTTAATCCCTAAGCTGGCGAAGCCGGAAGCCATTTCTCAGTTTCGGCCAATCAGCCTCTGTAACGTGGTGTATAAGACCATTACCAAGTGCATTGCAGATCGCCTTAAACCCCATATGGTCAATCTTGTCGGTGAAGCTCAAACAAGTTTTGTCCCAGGCCGCCAGATTACGGATAATATCATTGTTTTGCAAGAGGTTCTGCATACCATGCGCCAACAATCTGGGAAGAAGGGTTCGATGATCATCAAGATTGATCTCGCCAAAGCCTACGATCGTCTCGAGTGGAGTTTTATTGAGGAGACGCTCAACCTGGCTAACATCCCCGTTAAACTTGTGAAACTGATCATGGCCTGCGTTTCTACAGTTTCAACCCAAGTGCTCTGGAATGGGAACCTGACACCCAGCTTCAAACCCGGCCGAGGGCTGCGTCAGGGATGTCCTCTCTCTCCCTTCCTTTTACTTTATGTATTGAGCGTCTTAGTATTTTGATTTCCAACGCGGTGGTCAGAAAAGATTGGAAGGCGATCCGGCTGTCTAAGGACGGTCCGGAGTTGTCTCATATTTTTTTCGCCGATGACCTGATTCTGTTTGGGGAAGCTAACATTGCTCAGAGTCGGATTATTAATTCGTGCATGAATGCCTTTTGTGGTGCGTCGGGTCAGGTTATTAGCAACGACAAGTCTCGTATTTTTTTTTCCAAGAACACGAGTGCTAGTATCCGTCGGATTATCTGTGGGACCTTAGGTTTTTCTGAGACTAGGGACCTTGGTCTGTATTTAGGTGTGCCGGCCCTGCACGGGCGTATCACTAAAGCTACCTATGATTATGTCCTTGAGCGTATGAGAAAGAAGCTTGACGGGTGGAAGCGTAATTCGCTTTCTCTGGCGGGTCGAGTTACGCTTGCGACCTCTGTCTTAAGCTCTATCCCTACTTATGTTATGCAGTCTTCGGTTCTTCCTATTGCGACTACGAATCGGATTGATAAGATTATTCGTGATTTTGTTTGGGGTGGTACTCCGGATAAGAGGAAGACTAATCTTATCTCTTGGGATCACATTTGCAGGTCTAAGGCGCAAGGAGGACTGGGGCTCAGGAAAGCTCGGGAGCTGAATCTGGCGTACATGATAAAGCTTGGATGGGCTATTGTAAAGGACCCGAACCGTCTTTGGGTGAGAGTGATGACATCCAAATACCTCAAGGAGACTGCTGATGGCCCGGTGCTCAGGAGGAAGACCGGAGGTTCGACTCTTTGGCGTGGGATTAGAAGTGTGTGGCGTACGATGGTCGAAGCGAGTCAGCAAAGCATCCGGAATGGTCGGGATACATTTTTTTGGACGTCCAAGTGGATTGACTCGGATGTGATTTTGGCCGAGCATACGTCTGTGACTCTTTCCGAAGCAGAACTGAGGCGCACGGTGGCGGAAGCTACTTCCCCGGATGGTGGTTGGGACTGGCTCTTTCTCAAGAATCATCTGCCCGAGAACAGTATTAGATTGGTGGCTGGTATGGAACCTCCGACGAAGGATGACCGGGACGATGAGCTTATTTGGGGCCCCGATCCCAAAGGTAAATTCTCGATCAAATCGGCCTATGAGATTTTGGACTGTATATCTAACGCCGCTGCGGAGAACATTTGGAAAATTATTTGGAAATGGGAGGGACCCAATCGAGTTAAGCACTTCATCTGGCTTGCAGCGCATGAGAGAGTGCTCACCGATGCCGAACGGTGCCGTCGTCATTGTGCACAGGATAACTCCTGCTACAGATGTCAGGATACCTGTGAAGACCTGCTCCATGTTTGCCGTGACTGCACTCTGGCCAAAGATGCTTGGATGGGACTCTTCCCTCATCGGACAACAGACGATTTCTTTGCTTTGAATTTTCAGGATTGGTTGCGGTTTGGTATTCAGGATAAGGAGCTCAGTTTGCCTTTTGGTATTACCATCTGGCTGCTTTGGAAATCTCGTAACGAGGCGATCTTTGAACAAAAGCCTGCGACAAGCGATCAGCTCCGCCTACGAGTCCTTCATTGGATCGTCGGGGTTCGAGAGACAATGAAAGCTGACTCGCAGGTTGAGTTCGGAGGTGCAAAACAACGAGAGGAAGTGTTAATCCAGTGGTGTCCGGCACCCGAGGAGTTTGTTACCATCAACACCGACGGTTCGGTGATCCTACCGAACAAGTCAGCTTCTGCTGGAGGCATTATCCAGGGACTGGCAGGGACGGAAGGTTGCTGTGTTCGCGGCTAACCTCGGTTCTTGCTCTATCATGCGCGCTGAGTTAAGGGCTGCTGATATCGGCCTCAAGCTCGCGTGGCAACTCGGGTTTAAGAAAGTCCATCTTCAAATTGACTCCAAATCTGCAATCTCAAGCATCTGCGGGAAGATTGAGGATGACTCTCGCCACTGGCAGACGATTAAAAGCATCCATGACTGGTTGGATATGGATTGGGAAGTTCAAGTCTATCACGTTTTTCGAGAAGCTAATAGGGTGGCGGACTTACTCGCTCACCATGGTCACAGCCTTGACTTCGGCATTTCTGTTAATTGCAGTTACCCTCTCTCCATTGATAGGGAAATCTGGAATGACTTTATTGGGGCCTCGTCCCCCGTGTGATTCGTTTTAATGATTAAGGGTGCCTGACACCCGCTCTTCTACCAAAAAAAAAAAAAGTCAAATCTTTTAACCAATGCTAACAATATCACACTGCTATAGATATAGCTAACAATGAATATAAAAGAAAATATATATTATTAATTTCGAATAGAAATAAGAACTACTATTAAATTATTAAAATACACAGGCTAATAATCAGGAACATTAAATAACTATTAAATTATGTCGGAAGTTGTTCCTTGGATTCCTTGAATTCTTCAACCGATATTTAGGAAATCAACTTAACTTAGGATATTAAGAAACTTAAATTTCGGAATTATTAAGGTATTAAAAAATTAAATTACGAAAAATGTTCCTTGGTTTGAACGGACCAAATCGAGATCACAAAACTGATTCGACCACATAATTAACCGAACCAAGCAGGTCAGACCGATATTGTTAGGGTTAATCACCAGGTAAAACATCGACAGAACCGTAACAGCCCCACCATAATCGCCGAACAAGTTCAACCACCGGTGGTGGCGACCATGTGAGGATGTTGCGATTGGGCCGAGTGAGGGCGTTAGAACCGCACATAACAACGTTAGTGTCACTGTTGGAGAGTTACGATTTAGCAGAGATTGAGATTCGGCCGTGGACGGCCGCCGACGCCGCGAGGTCAACGTCTTCTTCCACTGCCGATCTAGGTGAAAACGACCACCCTCTATCACGATTAATCTATGACTCTCTGAATCTACGACCACCCTCTTTATCATGATTAAGCTCCGAATCTCCGATTAAGCTCTGACTGTCATGATGGGCATCACAAAATCGAGCAATTATTCAGAAGGCAATTTAATCTTCCCTCACCAACGATGCGGCTATTCGGATATCTGATAGAGGTGAGTTGTTGGGGGAAGTTTCAACTAGCGGAGATAACAAGGGAGGTGAGTTTGTTGAGGGGAGTTGAAATGGCTGAGATGAATGAATATCAACAAGGGAATAGAAATAAAATGGAAGTAGGTTGAAGATGACCAAAAAGTGAAAGTGGGTCATCTTAATTCACTTTAGAAAGCTATGAGTTTTCTTGTACTTCTATCTAATATTAGATATCATATTGTAATTAGTTTTAGGGGAATATAATAATAATAAAATAAAATATTTTAATCATAATTAATTCAAAGGGTTGAAATTCGTTGATTGAACGGATTGTTGAGATTGCGACATGCAAGTGGGGGTAACGGTTATCCCCACCTAGCTGGGGGCACCGGAGAGGTTATTGAGGAGAAAAAGCTTTTTTATTTATAGAATAAAATATCTTTATCAGTTTACAAACACGTTTTACTCACTTTCTTTATCATGGACAATAATAACCCACTAAATACTCATCATACTATTCTTGACTAAATATTCATGAAACAAGTCCTCACAGAGAATTTAATTACGAAAACAAACCCTACTAAAAATTGAGCAAGTTGTGTAAGGAGTCGCCTTCTCGAATGAGCTAGATGCATAATATAGACAAATATTGTTAAATGGTGAATGACATTTTAGTTTTTGTTGAGAAGTTTTGTGTTAAATATATATCTATAAGAATCAAGTTCAACCAAATCAACAAATGTTGTTAAAATAGACATAACTTATGATATATAAACACCCAAATTAGCAATTATAAATAATATACTTAGCAAATAAGTAACCTAAGTCATAAATACAATTCACTAAAGTAAGAGAATATTATACCAAATTGATATGAAATTGAGTAATTAGCTGATGACTAATTGTTTCTTTCCGAAGCCTTCTATTCCATCTCCTAACAATCGAACTAAATCACAGATAAAATTAAAATTATGAATCCAGTTTCTTTTGGAAACAACAAAACCACATTAAAATTAAAATGCTAAACAACGTGAAAGCTAGAAAACATAAATTATGACTCACTGAAATCTGCAATCTGATTCACATCCATTTGACCATTTTTAATTGAATCTAAATGATTAGATAAATCATCGAACAAAATAATTAGCCAAGTGCGAAGGAATAATATTTTAGGATGACATGGGAAGAAAGATGACATAATAGCTCTAACGATTATAGATGACGTAACAAGGAAGAAGATGGAATTTTCATATTTATAGATAAATATAAGCGTGTTACGTATCTATTTTGAATGTGTATTGTTCTAAATTAATCATCACAAATTAAATTTTGACCTATAAATTACATAATCACTTATTAATCTCCTCAATCAACCACTACATTTACCTACAACCAATCGATGAGCTATTTTTCTCATATTCATTATTAAATCTTGTTGAAAATTTTATCTAAATATTAAGGATCATGAGAAATTAAGTATATTGTCAAAGTCTATGAAATATTTAAGAGTGGATATTAATAGTTGAACCACATTTAGATTACAATATATATAGACGGGAGAGAAATTAGGAATCAAAGATGCACTAAGTCAATTTTTTTCATGAACTTAAAATTATGGAGATAATTTTAATTAGAGTATGATATAGTTACTATAAGAAAACATAGTTTTTACCGACAATGTATAGTGTGAATTAGAATATTAAATTTTATAAAAAATATTGTGTTAAATATATTTTAGTTTTATTTTATGATGTTTTTTTTATTAACTTATTGTGAATGATATATTTTTTTCTAAACTTATGAGCAAGACTCTTGGTTAAATGGAATATTGAATGTGCCACTAGAAGTTTTTATTGATTATAAAGATATATCATCATATATTCTAATCTTACTCACTCATAGGGTTGCAATCAAGCCGAGCCGAATTTCCCCCTGACACGAGCTGTTAATGGACTTAACGAGCTGAAGTTCGAGCTTCAACTCGAACTCGACTCGAAAACTAAAAACACACTTTTTTTTAGAAATAAAAAAAAGTGTGTTTTTAGTTTTCGAGTCGAGTTCGAGTTGAAGCTCGAACTTCAGCTCGTTTACGGAGCATAATTCGAGCTCGTTTACGCATTTCAATTCAAGTTCGTTTACAAAGCTCGATTCGAGTTCGTTTAAGAATATAAATTAATCATTTGTTAATGTTGCCTAAAAAATGTGATAAGATAACAATGAAATATTTTGGTTTTTATTAAAATAATATAAGGAATAATTCATGGCAAGGTTGTCCGCTATACCCGTTTATGTTCATCGTGTGTGTGGGGGCTCACATTTATGATGCGAAAAGAAACTCGTAGGGGGTTAAATCCATGGCTATCAGGTCAATCGACATGCCCCAATGGTCTCTCATTTTTTGTTCGCAGATGAATTGATTTTCTTTTCTCAAACCGAGGTGGCTGAAGAAAAAACGATCAAATAGATTTTCAACTAGTTCATGGTCACATCAGGTCATTTTTTAAACTTTGCGAAGTTTGATATTTTTTTTAGTAAGGACTAGGATGTTATGTTGAAGGAAGGGTTTTCTCATATACTAGAGGTTTGCCTATGAACGTTGGGGGAGCTTTGGTGTTGTATAGGCTATTTCAATGATCTATTGAATGTTTTGGATAAGAGAGGGTTGCATGATCATCCACCACATTTTTTAGGGGATTTAAAGAGGCTGTCTGGAATTGCGACCTATCAGACTTACTACTGATTGATCATTCATTTACGTGAATTCACTTCAAGGGTCAACTAAACTGTGTGGAGGAAAGTCTTAATGGTGTATTAGTAAATGATGAGTTCATGTCGACATTTTCGTTGGTTGAACTTTATGGCTTACCAATTTTCATATTGCATTTTTATTAGCTAACAAGAGTGTATCCAAATAATGAGCTCTCATTTCAGTGTTCTATAAGGAAAATAGCCGAATTTATCCCAAAATAATTAAAGTTGCATATATTTATGCTCACATTAATTAAGAAAAATTTTAATCTATAAGAGTTGGTGCGACAACGAGTTCCCATTTCTTTCCCAAATATCATCATATAGTCAACCAACAAATCAATATAAAAATCAATCCAAGAAAAGAATCATATTTTCGAGGGCCACCATATTTTGTCAAATATTATTGTTAAGATGATCAAAATAATTATATGAACTTCAACTAAAAATAATTATTTAATTTAAGTGTCACTCCACATGTCCGAACGTAACTCTTAAGATGAGGGATTTGAATGGTTTTTTCCTTTTTAAAACTCATAGGTTGATATCTATTGACCATGAAGTTATATGATTGGGGGAGAAAGGACATTTTTATTTATAGAATAAAATATCCTTATTATTTTACAAACACATTTTTCTCACTTTCTTGATCATGGACATTAATAACCCACTAAATACTCATCATACTATTATTGACTAAATATTCATGAAACAAGTCATCACAAAGAATTCAATTATGCAAACAAACCTACTAAAAATTGAGCAAGTTGTATAAGGAGTCACCTTCTCGAATAAACTAGATGCATAATATAGACAAATATTGTTAAATGATGAATGACATTTAGTTTTTGTTGAGAAGTTTTGTGTTAAATATATATCTATAAGAATCAAGCTCAACCACTATGACAAATGTTGTTCAATAGACATAAGTTGTGATACATAAACACCATAATTAATTAGCAATTACAGATAATATACTTAGAAAATAAAAGTAACCTAATTCATAAATACTATTCATGGCGATCTACTTCAGCGAGGGGGAAGGAACGTCTAGGAGAGTCCAAATTTCAGGAGAGACGCGAAAGATTATCAGGAAATTTTAGACGAGAAGAAAGTGGTGAGGGCGAGAAATCATTAAGGGGAAGCCTTATCGCTCCCCACAGGAGCAGAACGCATATGATTGAAAAGCGCTACTCTCTCTCATCCATGAACAACAGTGAAAGACCAGATGGTACAAAAGGCGAAAGCGAAAGAAAAAGTAAAAAATGAATGAGATCTTACTTGAGCTATCAGACATGGCGTCAGCGAACGATCTAGAAGACTAATCAAGAGTAAATCACTAGAGGACAGAAATGCGAGAGACCAGAATGTTGTCGTCGTTTGAAGGGAAAGACTGAAGTAAGAGAAAGGAGGAAACAAAGAAGGGAAAGACTAATAGGCAAATTGCAGTAATCAAGGCAAGGAAAACCACTCCAGATACTCCTAACAACACCCTAGGGGACACGTGGCGGTCATGCGAGAGAAAAAACCCCGCCTAAAAAAGACTCCCCTCCTTTTCAAAATGGCGTGTGTCAGACACGCATAAAGTAATCATGATCCAACAGGCGAAAATCCAATCCCATCGAGACGCGTGACAACCAGGGAAAACCGCCACTTAAATCGAAAGGATTTGCTCCGCTGGCAAATCAAGGAGGTGGGAAAAGCAAGTGTTTCCCAAGCGTCTCAGGGAAGTCATCGACATTCAGGGTTGACGAACATGATGATGTCAACACCAGATGAACACACCCAACATCCCGCCAAACTCCATTTTATCGGCGTACAGCTTGTCAGTTCTCCTAGAGCGCGACATAGAAGCTTACCCTTGCGCCAAAGATTCTATGTCACACTCGAGGGAAATTTATGGGCCAAGCCAAGTTGTTGGACGCCCAAAACCAGCGTACATCTCAAAGAATAGGTGCAATAGACCCGAACCCTAGGGCCAGCAGCCGTTTAGGGTTCTGAACAGGTTATTTAGGTCACGCAAGTTTCCTGGCCCACCACGGGAAGGCAGAAACCCTAGTCGCCTAGGTTTCCACCTCTGAAGCGGAGTCTGACTCCTACAAAAAAATGAATTCCCCCCCCCCCAACTCAGGGGCGAAGAGTATAATAAGGAGGACCAGTCCTCCAACAAGACAGACAATCAACACCACATACAAACACCCCTGAATGTGACGAACATGGTCTCCTGAGGGCGGGAAGAAGTCGCTTGGCAGCTTTCCGCCCGCCTCGTATCCACGCACCCCCAGTGAACCTAGCTCCTTGACGGCTCCTGCTATTGATCCCGCACCTTCAATTCCTGATCTGTTGGTTCACTTTCTTTTCGTACCTTTTTCGAACAATGGTGCCCCTGTGTGCTTTTAATTTTTAATTTTGGATGATGCACCATTGTGCGCTTTTATTTTGTCGTCTGCCTTGGCGGATGCTTTGGTCGTGGGGTTAATTTATGCATCCTCTCTGCTTTATCCTTGTGCTTGGAAGCTTCGGGCGTTCCAGTGGACGAGTCTGGTCATTTTTTTCTCTTTTAGGAGGGTTTGCTTGGATTTTAAGCGTTTAGCTAGCAACTTAGGAGAGCTTTCGTGAGGTGTTGGATTTCTCTCCACACTGGAGAGCTCGCTCAGAGCTTCGATGCTTAAGGTTACGCCTTAAGGGAGTTTTAAGAGGAATTAGACTTCCTTTGGCACTGTAGAGTTCACCCAAAGCCTCGGTGTTTAGGGTATACCTTAAATCTTCGAGAAGCGTTAGACTTCCCTCCGCACTATAGAGTTTTCCCAGAGTTTCGACGTTTAATGTACACCTTAAGTCTTCGAGACGAGTTAGACTTCCCTCCGCACTGGAGTGTTCACCCAGAACCTAAGCGTTTAGGGTACGCCTTAAATCTTCGAGAGGAGTTAGACTTCCCTCCGCACTAGAGAGTTCACCTAGAACCTCAAAGTTTAATGTACACCTTAAGTATTCGAGAGGAGTTAGACTTCCCTTTGCACTAGAGAGTTCGCCTAGAGCCTCGACGTCTGATGTATGACTTAAGTCTTCGAGAGGAGTTAGACGTCCCTCCGCACTAGAGAGTTCGCCTAGAGCCTCGACGTTTAATGTACGCCTTAAATCTTCGAGATGAGTTAGACTTCCCTCCTCACTAGAATTTTGTACAGAGCCTCAGCGTTTAATGTATGCCTTAAATCTTCGAGAGGAATTTGACTTGAGACTGTCGTGCCGTAAATTTATTCCGAAAAACTAATATGATAAACTAGGAAATGAATAGATTGGTTGAAACCATTACATAGGAAAATTACGGAAACTAACTACTCTTCCGCCCTTGTTATATATTTCTAGAGGTGCATGGTGTTCCATGTTTTTTAAATCGGCTCTCCTGCCATGCTTTCTAGTTTGAATGTGTTTGGGCCGACTACTCCTATTATCTTGTATGGCCCTTCCCAGTTGTCGTTTAACTTCCCCTGCTGAGGTATAGGGCCGAATACCTTTTGGATGACCAGGTCGCCATCCTGAAGGCGATGAGGTCGAAGGTGACGAGAGTCATGGCGTACAATGAGGTTAAAACCTGGAGACAGAACGATTAGCTTGATCAGAGATGTTTGGTATAGAGGACGTCGGTGGACAAATGGAGAGGGTTTCTTCGGAAGGTGGTGAATGGAGCAAGAGGAAAGTGATTAAGGAGAAGAGGAGGTGGGCGATGAAGTGGGTTATGATGAGAGGGAAGAAGGAGGTGAAGCCGGATTTGACGACGTATCGGAGGTGTTCATCAGGATTGAGAGAAGAGATGATCGGAGAAGGTTCCTTGGGAGGATTTTTAAGAAATGGAATTGAGAAGGGTCAAAATGCAATTTGGGCAAACCTGGGTTACTGATTTTAGAAGACAAAAAACTTAAAAGTTAATTCCGTTAGTCACTTGGGTTCAAAATGTTTATAATTTTACAAACAAGGACTAACGGACTTAACTATTTTGAAAAGTGGGACAGATTTGGGGTTTCTTAAAGATAGAGCATATAAAAAAGAATTCGCGAAAGTTGGAGCATTTTAAAAATAAAAACCTTTTTTTATAACATTTGAATTATATAAATTGGTTATGGAATAATCGTGTTAACTAGTTCGTATAATTAGTTAATAAGTTTTGATAACCAGTTAACGAGGATATTTAGTTGATAACTAGTTATCCAATCATGATGTTAACTAGTTAACTCGATAAATTAACTAATTAAAAACAAAATAACTAGTTAACACGATTAGTTAACTGATTAACTTGATTAGATAACTAATTAACAACTTGATAACTAGTTAACACGACTGGATAACTAGTTAACTCAACTGGTTAACTAGTTATCATCTTAAAAAATGTTAACTAGTTATCTTAGTCATGATGTTAACTAGTTAACTAATTTTGATAACTAGTTATCAACTAAAAATCTTGTAAACTAGTTATCTAAATCATGATGTTAACTAGTTAAAATAATCTGTTAACAAAAAAATTTGTTAACTAGTTATCAAGTTAAAATCTGTTAACAAGTGTTCAAAGAAAAAACGTTGTAACCTAATTATCAGTTAAAAACCATGTTAACTAGTTATCAGTTAAAAAACCACTATTATCTAGTTAATTAATTTTGATAACTAGTTATCAACTAAATTTTTTGTTAACTAGTTATCTAAATCATGATGTTAACTAGTTATCAAACAAAAAATGATGTTAACTAGTTATCAGTTAAAAATCATGTTAGCTAGTTATCAGTTAAAAAACACTGTTAACTAGTTAACAACAAAAAAATGTGTTAACAAGTTTTTACTTTTAAGCAAAAAAAAGGAAAAAAAAATGTTAACTAGTTAACATGCTTTCGACGGAAAAGTCATTGGAGTCTTAATGGAAGTTGGTCGGTCGTCGAAAAGTCATCAGAAAATTCGTCGGAAAAGTCACCGGCGCCGGCCGCCGAAAAGTCACCGGCTTCAATCGCCGGAAAAGTCGCCGGCGACGTGGGCCGACAACAGTGGTTGAGAATGGAGTCCGAATATTTAAATATTAAACATAATATATTTAAATAAAAATTAATATTAAAATATTTAAATTAAATATAATAATTAAATCAAGTGTAAAGTCCTAAATACCCCTAACAAATCTGGACCATTAGATTGGTCAAGAGTCAAAGGGTCAAAAAGTCAAAGGGTCGAAGATTGAGAAAAGATTTGAACACTTCCAACCCTTGGAAAGGGTTAGAGCTGGATCTGGACCCAGAGCGGGTGAACATCCTTGACATTTGTCATCTTCTTCTTGTTGTAATTAATCTTTAACAAAATGAACAAGTGAATTTAATTTATAATGTTTGCTAATATTATATATATATATAATATATATATATATAGTAACGGTATACTATGATTATAAATAGTGAAATTGTTTTTCTTTGCGATCAAATTGGGTACATGTATATATATTCAGCATGAAGTAGTTATTTTTCTTTGCGATCAAATGAGATGCAAAAGTCCTTATATTCTTCTTCATCTCCTATATAAAATCCTCTCCTCTCCACTTTGTGATTTTGCATGCTCTTCCTCACTTCATTATACAGAGAAACAACTTGAGCTAGCTTACCAACCCCAACCCCTATATGTAAAACCAAATAGAAACAACTCTTTCTTCCTTCATAGACCCCCCTGCTCCTCCGCTGTCGAAACAGACTGACTGACCACTTCATTTCACCAATTCTCATACAATAGAGGTACACGTACGTACGTCTTTTCTTTATTTTAAATTTGAAATTCTCTCTTCTTCCCCACTTGATTATAATTGCTTACGACTCGTAAATTGAGTGAAATTTCATATCTAATTTGTGTATATTGTTTGATTTTGACTCGTGCTTATTAATTTTGCGAGGTAAGATACTTTGGCATATTAGATTAACAAAGCATGAAAGGTGATATTATATGTATAAAATGTTATATATATATAACATAATATTTAATAATATAGTAATATATCATATATTATATATTGGTGTTACGTATTTATTAATTGTTGGTGTTAATAGTTGATAATTAATTTTCAACATATATAGTTTGGTTATTAATTTTTTACTAACTTGATAGGTCCATTTGGGTTCATTCTTGCAGTAGAGTTTGTTGCAGAGAGTGATTATTGGGATAATATTGTGTTTTGGGGGTGAAGAAGAACCTATGATCATTTCATTATTTGGTGCATACAACTGGAATGTGATAAAGCATGCGGAGAGAGAGACAAGGAGAGTAGGTTGGTTGACGAGCCAAGCCGTTTGCGAGCAGCTCGTAGCTCGGCTTGGAAAAATGGCTAAAAAACTCGCTCGAAATTCGGCTCGTTTGTAAACGAGCCAGCTCGCCAGCTGTCTCGATAGTAAATGAGCCGAACCCGAGCCCGAGCCTACCCTGACTCAACTCAGTAGGCTCGTGAGCTGGCTCGGCTCGTTGACTCATTGAGCCTGGCTCGCGAGCCGGCTTGTTTTCTAGCTCGTTCACGGCTCATAAGCTGACTGGAATAATATAGCTCACGAGCTGGCCCATTAAAGGCTCATTCAGGAGCTCGTGAACTAGGAATTAGAAAAATGGGTTTTGGTCTATGTACTAATTAAGGAATAAATAGAGCCTCAAATTCTTGTAGAAAGCTTCCAATTTCTCTACCAGATTAAAACATAAAAGTGGGTTTTCAAGATCGGCTTGCATCAACAAGTTCAACACCTTGGAGGGCTAAAGAAGACCAACTCAAAGGTTTTGAGTGGGAATAGCTACGTAATTGGAGATGATGAACTTGGTACTATTGCAGCAACTGAAAGTGGATCATCATCAATTGGTGGTAAGGTGTTGATCTCGGGTTCACCAGATGAATCCAGCAATGCTTCAGTAAGTAGCGACTTCTGGGAATGGAGATCTAAGCTGAATGTGCACTATGAGAAGGCTGGTTGTGAGAATCTAGAGTCTCCACAGGCTCCCGAGGGATAACATATTCTCGATGAAACCAATCATTCCATCGTCATTTTGTAGCCAATTCTTTGGTTGCATACTTGCATTCACCTTCGATGAACTACAGAAAATGACTGGGAATTTCATGCAAGACAGGGTGTTCGGGAGAGGAGGATTTGGTAATGTTTATAAAGGTCTGATAACTAATGTTCTCAACGATGGCAGCATGCAACCTGTTTAAGTTGCTGTCAAAGTTCGCAATGGCCACAATAATAGCTGGCACACAGTGCATGAGAGGTTATGTTACAAGCAAACATCACAACTAACCTATCATTAATTTGGTTTAGTTTCATTATGCAACATTACCATCAAGATAATTGCATGAGAGGATTTGGCACACATTGCACTGATTAAAGAGTAGAAATTTCTAGCTAAAAATGGTGTTGTTGTTGTAGCTCTCAGCAATACCACATTGGTAGTTTAGGGGGAGGAAGGAAGTCATCAAGACTTATAAATAACAAGGCCTAAACATTTAGATGAATAGTCTCAATTTAGAGACTTGAATGGTCTATGGATCATTAAAGTAAATTATTATGGGCTTTGACCCTAACTTGAGCTTGAAAGGGCTTATAATTTATGGCCCAATTTGAGCTCAAGCTAAGCTCGATAAGCTTTTATCGAGCTTCGGCTTGTTAACACTCATTCTGAGCCGAGCCCGAGCTCTAATTTTTTCTATCGAGCCGAGCTCGGGTAATTGGCATTAGTAGTCCCATTCCTTTAGGTTTTGTATGAAATCGTCCCATTCGTTTGAAAAAAAAAACGGAATAGTCCCATACATTTTAAATTCGAACAAATTCATCTCACTAATCACTTTTCCGGTCAAATCGAACAGTCAGCATAGTCAGCAAAAAAAAGCTTAGGTGGAAGGTCCAACTCATCTATTTTGACCCAACCGGTCAAAAGAGCAAACCTAACCCAACCCAAACCCAACCCCCCCCCCCCCCCCAAAACAACGAGTCTTAAACCCATGTTTCTGAACTCAGCTCTTGGTCTCTGAGAAGTCTATTCGACTTCCCTTTCTGTAGCTCTCTTCCTTCTCCATTTGAAACCTTTTCTTCACCTCCAATCTTGTAATCTTTCTCTACAATCCAACTAAACTATCACTTGGGGAAAATCAACTTCTACTTGCAGCCATTGCAATGTCGGTGAAAGCTTTCTCTTCCTTCTTCTTTTTTACTTTGTTTGACTGAATTCGGGTTTCTTTTGAACAACCACATATTCACTGCATCTACATGTTGGAATCGCTGCCATTTGAAAAAATTAGGGTTTCTTTTCTTTTCTACAATAGGGGAAACAAGTATGCAAGAAAAATAAGAAGAAGAAGAAGGAGGAGGAGGATGAAGGAGAAGAATAAGTAGGGGTTTTAGATTCAAACAGATAAGAGAAGAGGAAGTTTCAGACTAATACAAATCTGAGTTCAGAAACGCGGGTTTAAGACTCAATTTTTTGGGGGGTTTGGGTTGGGTGTGCTCTTTTGACCGTTGGGTCAAAATAGATGATTTGGACCTTCCACCTAAGCTTTTTTTGCTGACTACGCATGCTGACTATTCGATTTGGCCAGAAAAGTGATCGGTGAGATGAATTTGTTCGAATTTAAAACGTATGAGACTGATATGTTTTTTTTCAAACGAATAGGACGATTTCATACAAACCCCAAAGGTATGGACTCCTAATGCTAATTACCCAGCCGAGCTCAATCTCACATCTTTGAGCTCGAATTGATCTTGAGCCGAGCCTTAGCCAGCTATATTCCTTATCGAGCCGAGCCTGAGCTTGGCCAAAGCTCGGCTCGGCTCGACTCATATACAACCGTAAGGAGGAGTAATGTGTTTGTTGTATGGTAAGTGAGATATGGTACTCTTGGGCATTTACCACCTGAATTCGTATTCCAATGGATATGAATGCAACTCTTAGATGAACGTACGTAACACATGATAGCAAGCAAGTACATTTGGCCCTTGGAAAAGCCATGAACTTAATTACTCACTCCATTTTTTAGCTGGTCCGATAGATAGATGATACCAAAATAACAAGCAAGCAGGCAACTAGCTAGTGATGCTAGATGTGCATGCGAACATTGGCATTGGCAGCGTGTTTTTTACCAATGAGGTGATCGACCAAGTTGGATTTGCAAGTGCAGCTAGCATCACAAAGTAGACACACCCATCCGCTCTCACCGGTGCGCTTAACTGTAGTGATAACATGCGGAGAAAAGCTCTCCATGACGCTTCCAACACTGCTTCTCCTCTCCTCCATCTTCAATAGCTGATTTGTCAGCTTCTTCCTATGCTGCTTCCCACTCAAGTGTGCGTTCAAAATTTCCTCACGAGCCACCTTCACGTCGCACAGGTAGCATCTCCATGTCTGCGCCGTAGGCCGGAGCAGGAGCCACTGCCTCTTCACCTACTACATCTGGTGGTGTTGCTATTATTGTTTGTCCATCGGCGGAAGATACGATGATGTAACTATCATCATCAATATTATTGGAACTGGAATCTTCCTCCTTGTTACTTCCCGCATCTTTCAAGCAGCGTCGCAGATCCCTGCTACCAAATTAAAAGGACATGAATGAAATACAACTTTACCAAAGACGAAAGAGGAAAGAGAGAAAATGGTACAAATTTACCAAGGAATGTAAGGAAAGCATTCCAACAGACACTCCATTTTCTTCTTCCAAGTTCCAACCATCGTCTCCTACATATTATACAGAGATACATATATAATATATCTATATATATACGTGGGTGTAATTACTCCACATATATCCACGAGCTCATTCGAACCCCCGGCTTCTTTTTTGTCTTTCATTAAATACAGCGTCTAAAGCTATAACGTAAACTGCTGCACTGCATGGCCGCTTTCTATATTTTGCTTTTATTCTACCTCTTAGTTTTAACCAATGGCTTCCTCTGGCGTTGCAGGCAAGCCGGCAGCCGCACTCAATATCTGCAGCACGCCTACGTGATGTCTCCTCTTAATTATTTTTTTATTTAATACATAACTATACATAAATATATAAATATTTTAATAAATCGATTATTCCATCTATTTTTCCCTGATCAGTTGATCGATCTTCCAATCAGAGTTTATTTTATTTTAGTGTCTGCTACGACATTCTCTACGTCCACGTCCACCATTGAAGGTGGAAGCTAGTTCCAACAAAAAATCGGAGGAATAAATTAAAATTGGTATTCTAAAAATACAGGTAACCGGGCTTATTTTATTTATCTTCTTCTTCCCTCTGTATCAACCACCTATGTCCACCATTTGAGGTTGGAGCTAATTCCAATAAAAAATCGGAGTGTGTTCCTGGCTCGTCGCCTGGAGAAATAGAGGAGGAGATGTGAGCTGAATCAGTCTCGCCAATCGACGGTTGGAACCTTCAAGCTAAGTTAGTGTGCTTTTACTTCCTAGCGGAGAAGGATGCGAAGAATTGAGAGTTTGAAGCTTGTTCCATCCAATGGAAGCTGAGAAAAATCTCGACATACATGTGAGTCAAGGGGAGCAAGACCAATGAAACAGTTGAATGAAGAGGAAAGTAGCCGTTGTGGGTCAAAAGTCAACAGGAGCTGAACGACGCCGCTTAGTTTACTATTTACTTTCCCGTTATTTTATTCTCTCGCTTATGAAGAACATACATATATCCTCCGTTCTATTGCTCTTTCCGTTTTCACCGTTAGAACAGTATTTCCGGAACCCTACTATATAAACACGGAAATGAGAATGGTAGAGTAACTTTATGGCCAATTCACTGAAACCCTTGCATATATTATTCTTTTCTGTTATGGTATCAGAGCTCAGGCTGACGGCCGTCCTTCGTCATTAACATGACCACTCATGTGACTCCACCAGCCGGAAGTGGTGGCTCCGGCGGCAATCGTTCGGGATTCGTCTTCGGATCAGTGCACGACGACAACACCAACAATGAAAATGGTAACTCTGCAGGGATGACCTTTGGAAATCCTCTCTATCTCAATCCTAATGAAAATTTGTCCCAACCGATTGTTAATATCATACTTGATGGAGCTAATTATCAAATCTGGAGTAGATCTGTGAAGTTTGCATTGAAAACCAAGCATAAACTTGGTTTCATTGATGGATCCATCAAACCTACTGATCCTAGTAGTGATACGTTCGTGCTATGGGATGCTTGCAACACCATGGTGTTGTGTTGGATTACAAACTCCTTGATTCCTGAAATCCGTCGTAGCATCGTGAACTATGAGAACGCTCAGGCCCTGTGGGAGGAATTCAAATCTCGTTTTGGTTATGCTAATGCTGTTAAATTAGCCAATCTGCAGGATGAAATTCATGCTTGCAAACAAGAAACCATGTTAGTTACTCAGTACTTCACAATAGTTAAGGGATTATGGGAGGAGTACAGTCAGTTTTCTCCCATTGTTCCTTGCAATTGTGCTCCAGGAAGCCAAGTCATTTGCCCAGGTGTAGCTGCTTTTCAGGAGAAGCAGGACACTAATTATCTCATCAGGTTTATAAGAGGACTTGGTTCTGAGTATGAAGTGGTCAAAACACAGTTGCTCATGATGAAACCGCTACAATCTATCAATCAAGCGTTTAATCATGCCCTTAAACATGAAGACATGATCAAAGGAAAAATCACAACTCATAGAGAACAGTGGCAGTCGCCAGTGTTTGCAGCTGCAACTACACCTCCTTCCAGCAATGCTGCTGCAAATGCAGTCTCATTTGCAAGGTCTGCTACTTCAGATACCAAATTTTGCAGATATTGCAATAAAGATACTCATGTCATCGAGCATTGCCTCAAATTGAAAGCTAAAAAGAAAAGAGAGGAACTGGAAAGGGAGTCATGGTGCTAATTCGAGCTTTAACAGATTTGCAGGCATGGTAGTTCAAGGAGGAGATGATTCTCCTCATTCAAAAGAGGACTCTCCTGCAGCTAATGTTTGTGCTCTTTCTAATGAAGAATTACAACAACTAAGGTCGCTGCTGCAGTCCTCGTCACCACACAGAGCCTTAGCTGTAAGCCAAGGACCTTCAACCCTACCAACTGATTTAGGTAAATATGTTCTTTCTTCTAAAATGCATGGTGACTTGGCTTCTGTTTGGATAATCGACACAGGTGCCTCAGATCATATCTGTTGCACCCTAGATCAGTTTATTGATCATAAACCTGTCATTGGAGTCAGTGTTCACCTTCCCAATTCAACAAAAGTGTCAGACTATCATATTGGATCAGTCAAACTTCCTATCGGTCTGATCCTTCCGAATGTCTTGCTGGTGCCTAGTTTTGGGTTTAACTTAGTATCAGTGAGTAAATTAAATCTCGATCTTCCTGTTTCCTTTGTGTTTCAATCCGACACATGTCAAATCCAGGACCGTATTACCAGCAGGACGATTGGTTTGGCCACTCAGGTTAAGGGCCTTTATCAGCTTAAAGAGTCATACCCCAACACAAGTCATCAAGCTCTAGCGGCAATCTGTTTCAACTTCAAGCCTCATGAAGTCAGTCTTTGGCATTGGCGTCTAGGACATCCCATTAATGATAGAGTCAAATCCCTTTCTCTTGTTCCTTATGAGAGGGTAGATCACTGTGATGTCTGTCATTTCTCTAAACAAAAGCATTTTGTATTTCCTATCAGTGACAGCATAGCTGCACATCCTTTTGACCTTATACATGTTGATATATGGGGACCCCTAGCTACTGAATCCTATGATCATTTCTCATATTTCCTGACTATTGCTGATGATTATTCTAGAGGGGTTTGGGTCTATCTTATGAAACATAAATATGAAGTTAGACCTCTTCTTGAATCCTTTTGTCACATGATTGCAAATCAGTTCAACAAAACAGTTAAAGTCATAAGATCTGATCAAGGAAAAGAGTTTCAAATGTCTAAGTTTTCTGCCAACAATGGCATTTTACATCATATGTATTGCGTAGAAACTCCTCAGCAAAATGCTAGGGTTGAACGCAAGAATGAACACATCCTAAATGTAGCTAGATCTCAGCAAATTCAAGCTGACCTTCCTCTGTCCTTTTGGAGCAATTGTGTCATTCACGCTGTCTATCTTATTAATCGAATGCCTACTGCTCTGTTAAACAATCTTTCACCATACGAGAGACTATATGGTGAAGCACCTTCTCTTACACACATAAAGATATTTGGCTGTCTGTGTTATGCCTCAACCCTTTCTCATCACAAAACTAATTTCCAACCTAGAGCCCTACAGTGCCTTCACTTAGGTTTTTTCCTCGCATTAAAGGTTACAAAGTCATGGACCTTGCCTCTAAACGAGTCTTTATGTCACGTGATGTTGTTTTCTACGAAACGATCCTGCCATATAAAGGATCTACAAGTTTGGTCTCACCCTCACAGAGTCAGTTTACTCTACCTGAACTCTATCAAGAATCAGAGTTCAGGGTGCCTCCTGCACAGAGTCAGTCTGTTATTCTGTCAAGCCCTCCTTTAAATCATCCTACAGAGCCAAGTTCTATGCATTCACAGGACGATTTATCTGGTGATGAGGTCGAGTTGGACTCTGAGGTTGCCCTAGTTGAGGATGTGGCGATGCAGGATGTGGATTTCCCTGTTCATCCAGCCACTTCTCCTCCTAGGCGTTCATCTCGAATCCACCGACCTCCTATTTATTTGACTGACTGTCATATTGATTGTAATGTGGCTAAACATACTCTAGCTTATGTTGTATCCTACTTTAACTTGTCACATTACCACAAGACTTTTGCACTGAATGCATAGCAAGAGCCCCAGACCTATGTTGAGGCATGCAAAGATCCTCATTAGGTTCAAGCTATGGAGGAGGAGCTATTTGCCTTACAGACCAATCACACATGGTCCATGGTTCCAGTACCCACGTGCAAGCGGTTAGTTGGCTACAAATGGGTTTACAGAGTTAAATTTCGTTCTGATGGAACCATTGAACGGCACAAGGCACGCTTGGTAGCCAAGGGATTTACTCAAGTGTATGGGGTTGATTTCCTCGACACTTTCTCCCCAGTTGCCAAAATCAATTCGGTCAAAGCTTTACTCTCGGTTGCTGCTATGAAAGGCTGGCATCTTCAACAAATGGATGTCTCAAATGCTTTCCTTCACGGTGACCTTGACGAGGAGGTATATATGCAAGTCCCCCTGGAATGAAAGCAGGTCCCAACACTGGAAAAATCCTTATACGGACTTAAACAAGCTAGTCGGCAATGGTTTGCTAAACTCACAGCATCTCTGCTTGAAGCAGGTTTCAGGCAATCTGGTTCTGACTATTCTCTGTTTATCAAAGGTACTATCCTAGTAGGATCTCAACAAGATGTAATTGATGAAGTCAAATTGCATCTACAAACAAGCTTCAAAATTAAGGACTTGGGCCAGCTCAAATATTTCTTAGGATTGGAAATTGCTCGTTCGTAAGAGGGGCTCGTGGTAAATCAGAGAAAATACTGCATTGAGCTATTAACAGACTATGGATTTTTAGAGGCAAAAGGCTCCAAGTCACCTATGGATCCTAACATACATCTCAGGGCAAATGAAGGGGAAAAAGCAGGGATTTATAGACAGCTAGTTGGGAAATTACACTACTTTACCATCACAAGCCAGACATTACTTTCGCAGTCCAACAACTAAGCCAATTTTAGACCACATTTTTTATTTTTTAGGACAAACATAGCCAATATTCGTTAAAATTTTAACACCGTTAGTGACTATACAAACGGAGATGACGTGACACCCACTTGACCGGTCAACTAGATGACACGTCAGATGCCATGTCATTAATTAAATTTAAAAATTAATTACTTAACCTAGAACAAAAATAAAAGAAAACAAGGGGCATCATCTTCACCCACCACCACAACCCGCCGCCACCGTCTTCACCCACCACTAGGGCTGGGAATCGGTCGGTTTCGGTCAAACCAAACCGAATTCGGTCGGTGACCGAAATTGAGTTTGTCCAAAATGTCTAACCGTGGCCGAAACCGATTTGTACTTCTGTCAACCGAGCCCGATTTGTAATCGGTCACGGTCAATCGACCAACCGATTCCTGCCCAATTTGGTTCCACCGCCGGCCCCAACACCACCACCAAGCCAACCCCCTGCTCCTACGCCACCATCAAATCCTCCGCCAGCTCCTCCACCTGGACCTCCACCACTGCCAAGTGAAGAATGAAGAGCCCGATTTGGTGTCGGAGTTCATTTTTGGTTTTGAGTTTTGGTGTCGGCGGAGTTGTAGGTTGTTAGAGGAGACGATTCGTTGGTACACGAATCGACGGTGGGATGGAAGAGAGATGAATCTGGGATTTGGAAGAAGAAGAAAGAGAGGTTGGATCTGAAGAAGAAGAAGGAGAGATGGATCTAGGATTTGGAAGAAGAAGAAGAAGTAAAAGAGGCTGGATCTGGAACCCTAATCAAACAGAGCTATGAACTAACCACACAAACCCGTGTAGATTCGCGTGGAGTTGGAGGAGCTAGCAAAAGAGAAGAAATCATTGAAATCGTTGTCGGAGAAACAAGTACTACAAATACACTGGATCCCTCACTTAGAATGTCACCTGAAACATCCATTTGGAAGAAGACGAAGAAGAAGAAGACGAAGAAGAAGAAGATGAAGAAGAAGACGAAGAAGAGTTCAAGAAGAAGAAGAAAGAAGGATGGATCTGGAAGAAGAAAGATAGATGGAGAAGAAGAAGAAGGGTTATAGAGGAAGGAAGGCTGGGAATCGGCGGAGGAGGATTGGACTTCCCATCAATTCGGCCAAATCGGTTAAATCGGTCAATGACCGAAATTGACCGATGACCGAAATCAGCCGATGACCGAAATCACCCAAACTCATAACCGTGACCGAAACCGGATCTTTGAATTTGGTCATTCGGTCACCGAAATTGGTTTTAATTCGGTCGATTTTCGGTCAACCTAAAAAACCGACCCGAAATTGCCAGGCCTACCTACCACCATCTTCACCCACCACCACAACTCTGCCGCTACTATCTTCACCCACAACCCCAAAACCAAATCCACCCACCACTATCCAATCCCCTCTACCACCACCCCAACAACAGGTCCCCAAACCTAATCAATAGCAACCTCCACTCTTCCAAAGTCAGACACCGCCACCACAACGTAGCTGACTGAAGAGGAGCTTACGAAAGTCGTCGGTGGTGGAATCGAAGATCTGGATCAGATCTTGGATCGGCACCGGCTGCTTCCTCCCCCTCTCTTCTCCGGTCGATATCGTTTTTCCGCTCTCTAGATCCGCCGCCGTGTGGGTTCGAAGGTGGGTTCGGTGGATCGACTGCTTCCTCCCTGGCTCCCTCTCCCTCTCTTCTCCGGTCGACAACACTTTCTCCGCTCTCCAGATTGCTGCAGTGTGGGTTCGAAGGTGTGTTCGGTGGATCGGCACCAGCTCCCTCCTCCATGGCTCCCTCTCCCTCTCTTCTCCGGTCTTGTGGAAATTGAAATTTGGGGATTTGGTTTCGTGTGGAAAACTGTCTCTCTGCAATCCTCTGTTTCACTTCCCCGCAAGATGCCTGCCGGTCGTCGGCTGTCTCGGCCATTCCAGTCCACCTCCGATTCTGACGCCATGTGGAAATTGAAATTGGGGAGATCCGACCGTCGCTTCGAGAATGGGGAAGGAGGAAGACCTGCAACTCGTCGGCGGAGACTTCACTCGATCGGGGAAGGACCTGAAACTCGTCGGTGGCTGCTGGTTTCGAAGAGGTACTGTCGGTGGTGGCAGCTAGGTTCGAAGGTTCGACGGTGATACCCATGGTGGAGAGGGAGGGGATCCAACAAACTTTTTTTTAATTTCTTTTAATTTTAATTTTTTAATTATTAATAATATTAATAAATGCTTATGTGGCAATAATAGCCACATCACTTTACAACTTAGATTTAGTATTTGAATTTCCGTTAAATTGGACGGAAAAGTTAACGGAAAACTAAACATTGCTATATTTGGGATTATGAATAGTTTTGGTTATGTTTGACATAAGCCGAAAAGGTTTGGCTACAAATTTGTTTTTGCCATATTTCAACCCAGTCTAGGAATATTTTATTTTATTTTTTGTTAAATCGAGACATTATTTTAATTTTGGACAATTTGTAATCAATTTAATAAAATCTAGGTGTAGTGCAGTCATTTACTGTAATTAATGATTTCAATTCCATTTTGTTATTTATACAGAAAACAAGAAGGTCAAATACGAGAAATGCTCAATTCCTCTTGAATTCAATTGCAGTGTAATTTTACAATCCTACCTGTATTCGAATTTTATGCAGAAAATGAGCCAACGTCTCTCATCTTTTGTTCGCTTGTAATTTGTAAGTATAGTCATCATATTTGGTTTCACTTTTAGTGCTCTCTTGGCTCGAAGAATAGAGGTTTTTTTTAAAGTCTTATCCTAGTCTTGGGACCTTGTCTAAGATTAACTTTCATGCAGGATATGTTGGTAGATTTTGATAGAATTAAAGAAATTTGGGGACTTTCTAAGATCTGTCCTCTCCTTGGTCCTATGTGGTTCATAGAATTTGTTATAATAATGTTGCACATTGGATATTGTTTGGCAGAGAAAAGTCAATTCTAATATCTAACATTTACATTTGTCTCATTGAAGTAATGAAATAGTTAAATTCATCATCATTCATCAATGTCAAGGGAAGCATGCATATATGTATGCGCAGAAACTCAAGCTGGTCCGATAGATATAGAATATAGATGATAACAAAAGGAGAAGCAGGCTGGGAATATTCACTAACAAAATGAACCCTTCCCACCTTGCATTAACTAATTAATTAGCAAACTAAGTAGTAACTAGTGATGCAAGGGATTTTTTCCAAAAATAGGCTTCGGCCAAAATTCAATTCCAAAAATAGGCTCGTTCTACGGTCAATTCCCAAAGTAGGCTTGTGTGTGCTGACTGGACGCGTACATCGCCAAATTAAGTGGGGATATCAGCTCAGCCCCAAAATCGCCACTTATAGTGGCGATTTGACTCTGAAAATCGCCACTATAAGTGGCGATTTTGGGTCGGACAAAAGCAGCCCCAAAATCGCCACTTATAGTGGCGATTTTCAGAGTAAAATCGCCACTATAAGTGGCGATTTTGAGGCTGACAAAAGCAGCCCCAAAATCGCCACTTATAGTGGCGATTTTGCTAAGAAAATCGCCACTATAAGTGGCGATTTTGGGGCTGCTTTTGTCAGCCCAAAATCGCCACTTATAGTGGCGATTTCAGCTCTCCATTCTCCTGACACTTTTATTTCAAATATAGTAAAATAGCATTTTGGTCTTTCTACTTTGTTAACTTAACAAATAGCCCCTTATTGTATAAACCGCTATTTTTATCTCTCATACTTATAGTTGATCCTTCTTATAGTTGAAATGGAAGGATCCAAAATACAAATTGGTCAAAGTATGAGAGATAAAAATAGCGATTTATACAATAAGGGGCTATTTGTTAAGTTAACAAAGTAGAAAGGCTAAAATACTATTTTACTATATTTGAAATCAAAGTGTCTGACACTTTTATTTAAATATAGTAAAATAGCATTTTGGCCTTTCTACTTTATGAACTTAACAAATAGCCCCCTATTGTATAAACCGCCATTTTTATCTCTCATACGTTGACCAATTTGTATTTTGGATCCTTCCATTTCAACTATAAGAAGGATCAACTATAAGTATGAGAGATAAAAATAGCGGTTTATACAATAAGGGGCTATTTGTTAAGTTGACAAAGTAGAAATACCAAAATGTTATTTTACTATATTTGAAATAAAAGTGTCAGGAGAATGGAAAGCTGAAATCGCCACTATAAGTGGCGATTTTGGGGCTGCTTTTGTCAGCCTCAAAATCGCCACTTATAGTGGCGATTTTACTCTGAAAATCGCCACTATAAGTGGCGATTTTGGGGCTGCTTTTGTCAGACCCAAAATCGCCACTTATAGTGGCGATTTTCAGAGTCAAATCGCCACTATAAGTGGCGATTTTGGGGCTGAGCTGATATCGCCACTTAATTTGGCGATGTACGCGTCCAGTCAGCACACACAAGCCTACTTTGGGAATTGACCGTAGAACGAGCCTATTTTTGGAATTAAATTTTGGCCGAAGCCTATTTTTGGAAAAAATCCTGATGCAAGGTGTGCATGCATGCGAGCATTGGCGTGTTTTTTACCATTGAGGTGATCGACCAAGTTGGCATTGTAATAGCAGCTAGCATAGCAAAGTAGGCACATCCACCCGCCGTCACAGGTACGCTTAACTGTAGTGATAACATGTTGAGATGTGCCCTCCAACTCCAACACGCTTCCAACACTACTCTCCTCCTCCATCATCATCCATAGCTGGTTTCTCAGCTTCTTCCTATGATGCTTCCCTCTCAGGTGTGCGTTCAACGTTTCCTCATGCGCCACCTTCACGTTGCACAGGTAACATCTCCATGTGTGCACCGCCCGGGCCGGAGCCACTGGTGTTGCTATTATTGTTTGTGCATTGGCGGAAGATACGATGATGTTATTGGAATTGGAATCTTCCTCCTCGTCTCTTCCGTCATCTTTCAAGCAGCTATTATTGTTGTTGTTGTTGTTGAGGAATGTAGGAAAGCATTCGAATAGATACTTCACTAAACACTCCATTTTCTTTTTCCAAGTTCCAACCCTCCACTCTCCTACATATTATACAGAGATACATATATATGTATATATAGACGTGCATGCAATTAGTCCACATATCTACCAACTCATTCGAGCAGCCGAAAAGCCGTCGTCCGCCCAGCTTCTTTTTTGTCTTTCATTAAATACAGCGCCTACAGGCTATACCGTAAACTGCTGCACATGCAATCATGCATGCATGCCCTGGTTGGTTTTTTTTTTTTTGAACGAGGCAATCATCATTAAATTACAAGAGCATCCCAAAACGCTCAAAAAATGTTCTTCGAAAGACAACGTGGCAAGACAAAAAAAAAAGGAAAGCTAAGCAGAGATTAAAGCTTCGGTCCAACCCGGAGCTAAACAACTATCTCTAGCTTTCCTCGCAACAGCATCAGCATCAAGAGTCGCAGCTCGGCCATAGTGGCAAACAGAAATGCAGTCAACAGTCCTCAACTTGTGGACAATATCATCAAGTATTGCGGCACACTCCCACGGCCAATCCTCCACTTTCTGCTTCAGAGCTGTAACAAGGGTAAGACAATCTGTAACAATCAGTGAGCTGCCTGGGAATATAACAGCTTCCGAGACAGCCACCTGAAGCGCCTTCTCTTCTGCCACAATAGGAGCTCTACAAAGGAATTTTCCAGCCTTTCCATCGACTACGTGCCCATGGTGGTCCTTGATAATAACCCCATATCCCGCATGCTGGACGTCGCTTCGAAACGACCCGTCGGCGTAGGAACACTGTTGCGATTGAGATCCCGGGGGCTGAAAGGTTGGGGCTCAGGAAGTGTTCTTGCCGAAACCCAGTCAGCCATCTCAATATCAAACTTGATCTTGATTTGTTGGCTTGAGACAGGTTTGGATGAGAACACTGCATCATTTCAAGCCTTCCAAACGTTCCAACCACAAAAAGCCACTTCGACAACCGCCTGGGATTGGTTAGCGTCTCAAAGATTCATAAACCACACTTTAAAAGTGACATTGGCAGGAGGCAAAACCAAACCTGGATAGCAAAAATCCCAAACCTGATTAGTGGTAGTGCAATCAAACAGAAGAAGCAGTATGGATTCCTGAGGAAAAGGGCATCTCGGACATCCTCTGAATTTGCACACTTTCGTCTGAAGAGGTTCTTCTTCGTTGCCAAGAGATCGTTGCAGCAACGCCATAAGAAAAATTTAATCTTCGGAGGAACCGATAAGTTCCATAACCATTTCCATTCTTGCCGCGAGAGAGAAGAGCCTGATGTCAAAGGTTGTCGTCGTCGCTGGATAGCATGGTAACATGATTTCACTGAGAAACGCCCCTTTCGGTCAAAGTGCCATAGACCGAAAGGGAGCGCAGACCAATCTGAAGCAAGCAAATAGATCGCACTGTGGCTGCATCAAAGAATAAGAGAAGCTTTGGGATGTTCCAGCAGCCCTGAGGTTGCAGAATGAAATCAGCAACTTTTAGAAACTCCACAGGATGAGGATGGCAGCAGAAGTCTTGAGAGTCCAGTAACCATGGTTCATCAATACATGTATTTTCCTGTTACCGATATTCTTTCTGAGGCCGATCTTAAGCGCTTCCCGCCCTTCAA
This sequence comes from Linum lewisii, assembly GCA_034768395.1. Taxonomy (NCBI): domain Eukaryota; kingdom Viridiplantae; phylum Streptophyta; class Magnoliopsida; order Malpighiales; family Linaceae; genus Linum; species Linum lewisii. The sequence continues at coordinate 77,569,291 of CM068296.1, forward strand.
TAATGCTCGACCAAATCCATGAGCCACTTGGGTGTCTTGCAGCTTGGAGAAAATCAGTGTTGCGGAAGTAACGAGCTTTGAGAACTTTGACCCATAAAGCATCTGGATTACACAAGATTCTCCACCCTAATTTTGCTAGCATGGCTGTGTTGAAATCTTTGAAAGACCTGAAACCTAGCCCCCACTCTCTTTGCTTCTAGCCATCCTGTCAAATTTGCACCAATGAATGGTTTTCTTTGCTGAATCACCTGACCACCAGAACCGACCAATCACCTGATCAAACTTCTTGGCATGTCTAAGGCATTCCCACGATACCCGACCAAAAGCTTTCATCATATCAATCTTAAGTAAGAATTCATGATTGGTACCTTTCTTTCTGTTTTTAAGGCAGTGAATCACCTCGTGGACTATGATGACGCTGTCTTGGATAGTTCGATTCCCGGTGAAGGCAGACTGAAGCTCCGAGATTAAATTTGGAAGGAAGGGTTTGAGGCGGTTGGCCAAGATTTTTGAAATTATCTTTGCTATGAAATTGGCTACACTAATGGGACGAAATTGGGTGATAGCATCAGGTTTGGCCACCTTGGGGATAAGAGAGATGAAGGTGTCATTCCAACCGTGCGGAAAGATCCCCGTGTCGAAGAAAGACATAACCTCCTCTGAGATCGTTGGCGCAATCCGTTCCCAATGTCTTTGAAAAAACTTCCCGGGAAAACCGTCAGGGCCGGGTGCTTTAAGAGGTCCAAACTGAAACACAACTTTTTTTATTTCAGCAGCAACAACAGGAGCACAAAGGGAGGAGTTAATTCTGTTGGTGACCACCATTGGAAAGCCCTGCAAAAACGAGAAATCGGTTACACTCCTTGCTTCCTGGAACAAGGAGTGGTAATAATCAGTTACATGATCCGTCAATTCATTTGGATTATCAATCTAGGTACCGTCATCCCTCTTCAGCCCACATATAGTGTTTCTCGATCTCCTTTGGACGGTGGATAAATGAAAAAAATGGGTGTTATGGTCTCCCAAGTTGAGCCAATTTACCTTTGGCCTTTGAGCCCAAAACATCTCTTCCACCTTCCAACATCGGCCAAGCTCTTGGCGAATCCTCAACTCCTCTTTGACAACTGCATCACATCTAGGTAAGGCATTAAGTGTCAAAAGTTTGTGTTTGAGCTTGGCAATGGTCCTAGGAGAGCTACCCCAGTCTCAGGCTTTCCATCTCTTAACCCCACTGCAACAGAATGGAGTCTTTCACTTGTGTCACCTCCATTCTCCCATTCAGTATTAATCACAGTATCATAACCATCAAAGTCCATCCACCCTGCCTCAAAGTTGAAAGGCTTGGATTGATAAGAATTCTGATTTTCTTTCAATAAGAGGAGTGGACAATGATCAGAGGCAGTCAACCCCTCATGAATGATAGCACAATTTGGGAAAATGTTCCACCATTCCACATTACAGAATGCCCTGTCCAAACGTTGTCGCACCGCATCCTCACCTTGCTTCATATTAGTCCAAGTGAAAGGGGGTCCTGTGAATCTCATATCAAGAAGGTTGCAATGAAAAACCAAATCCTTAAACATCCGCATGGAGCTCGGGCAAGGAGCAAGACGTCCTTCCTTCTCATCAGCATGCAAAACAGAGTTAAAATCACCAATTAAGAGCCACGGCCCCGTGACTGTGGCCTTAAGCACTCGAATTTGATCCCAAACATCCTCCCTATCAACTACCGCAGGAGCTCCATATACAAACATCACCGAGACAGATGAATTTGAAATTCATTTGGCGTGGATGACATTTTTATTTGCACTAAGAACCTGAAGATTTGTGTCCGCTGTCCACCACAAGGCCAAGCCACCCGATCGTCCATTCGGGTCAACATAGTATGCATTCGGCATCCTTAACTTCCTCCTCTCTTTTTCCATCGTGCTCCATTGTTGTTTGGATTCCATAAGGAACACGATAGAGGGACAATACTGCCGGGTAAGATCCCGCAGGTATTGAACTGTAGATATTTGTCCCATTCCTCTACAGTTCCAGCTTAGTATCATGATTGGTTGGGTGGCAATTGGCTTGCCACCACCGCCCGAGTGTCGTTGTCAATTAGCTTGTCTTGCGAGTTTGAATCCTGCGAAGTGGTGCGTCGAACGAGCCTTTTAAAGCTACCCTTTATTCTGGTTTCATTTGCTGCGTAGCTCCTGTGTGGTATTGAGCATCCATAATCATAGCCCCACTGCCAACCCAATCCGAGTTTGTGTCTGTTTCCTTTGCTCGCTTCCAACAAACTTCATTCAAATCTTCATTATCTTTCCGCTTCTTGTCGATAGACAAGCTATGCCCTCCTTTGGGCAGAATGTTTGAGGAGGTGGTAAGGACGCAGATACTAGGGTGAGGCGGAGTATGGGTTGGGTTTATAGCATTGTTGATGGTATGAGGCGAAATTTGGGTAGGAAATGCCGGGTGAGATTGGGTGGGGGATTATGGGGTGGAGTTTGCGTAGCTTGGCCGTTATGATTATCTTTGATGAGTTTGAGAAGTGATTGGGTTGAGAGACTGGTAATGTCGTGGTCGGTGAGGTTGGTGAGTTGGCGTAAAAGTTGTCTTGCGGTATCCGAGTCAATCGAGAAAGGGTCAACAGAGAGGTCCGGTTGGTGTTTAGGCATGGTTGAGTCGGATGATTGTAAATTGGTATGGACAGGTTGTGGGGAATTTGAGGAATGAGTAACTAGAGTGTTTGGAGTGTTGGGTATGATAGGAGAATGAGTGTTATGGGGTGAAGAGATTGTGAGGGGAGGTTGGTGTATTAAGGGGGCTGGCCGTTCATTAGTTTCATGTCGTCCAAACAATCTTCTCGTTTCAGCTCGCATGATAGCGCTGTACTTGGAGGTTTTTGGCTCAGCTCGCATGACAGCGCTGTACTTGGAGGTTTTTGGCTCGTAGGCACCTGGGTTGGCCTTCCGAATCTCACAGATTGAGATGGTGTGGCCCATCCTTCCGCAACAGTAGCAAAAGTCAGGTATCCTCTCGTAGACGAACTCAATTCGCTCCAATCGACCATCCACATCACAACGAAAGCCTGTTGGTAAAGGTTGATCGATGCGAATTTCCATCCTCACCCGGAGAAAAGAGCACCATTCATCATGCTCTGATAGGGATCCTTCGATTCGCATGTTCGCGGCGGTTCGCAAGTCCTGAGTGAGTCCCCAAAGCTGGACGACTGCCTCCGTACACATAATTGTTTCCTCTTCTGGCTTACGCCACTGCCCCCGGTCTTTGAGTACAAGGTGAGTTTGCAGTATATTCCATGGACTCTGTTGCTCAACAATCTGCTTGTCATCTTCTCTGAAAAATTCAAACAGAAACATATTCGCACCAACGGATATCACTCTGACATCACCTTGTAGTTGCCAAACTCTTTTCACATTATGTTTCATTGAGTGCAGAGCACATTGCTTATCGCTGACGAAGCGACCAACGAGGAATTTTTGCGTCAACTTCTTATTGATGTCTGGATTCATCGACAAGGGAGGAGTGGTTCCTCGCAACTGATGGCCGCCGTTCGATCGATTATATCTTGAAGCTCGAGATTGGCATTGGTATCCATTAGGGGAGGGAGAAATTGAAAAGAAGGGTTAAGAGGGAGAAAGGAAGTTGGATCTATTTGTAAGAATACTATTCCTGCTTTTATTATACTTCTTCTTCTTTGTTTTAAAGTTTTAACCAATGGCTTCCTCTGGCGTTGCTGCAGCCAAGCCGCACTCAAGCCTACCTACTCCTCTTAATTATTTATTTATATATAGATTATTTTAATAAATAGATTGTTCCATTTATTTTCAAGTTTAGGTCGATTTTAATTTAATTTCTCACATGTATGCATCAATTGAATGTCATGATTATATTACACTATTTTTTATTTTATTATACCATAGATGACAGACTGACAACTTTTCATGACTAGACATGCAAAGTGTCTTCATAGTATTACCGATTGAGATTGGCATGCTGTGTATTCCATACTAATAAGTACTAAAACACTCAAAAAATAAAATATTAATTAAAAAATTAGACTAATCTTAAATTGCATATAAGAGGAGAGAAAGATAGGGCTTATTAATTAAAAAAATTAGACAATACAAAACTCTATTTATAGACTCCAAAATTCATAGCTTATATAAGACTAAAATAATTACACATAAATATGACTAGCACTTTTACGACCCGTTGTTCGATATGTGATATTTCAATTGTTCATTTAGTATACTTAGTAAATGAGAAACGATCTTGTATAATAATAGATTTCAGATTATGTCTGTAAACCAACTAAATTTTGAAAATAAACTGAAACTCAATCAATCAAAATAATTAACATGTTTTTACTTAATTTGAGAACTTAAATAGTTTAAAGTAGAATGGACAGTGTTGTGTTGTGATTAGTGAATGGATAAGATAATAAGACAGGAGAAAATAATAAATAGAAGAATGGAAGGTTGGGAGAAGAAGTCAGGAAATCGTGGGGGAAGAGATGAACGGTTGAATTGATCGTGGGAGCTTGGAGAGAAGAAATGGCTACCAGAAGTTGAGTTGAGTGTTGCATTGCAGGGATTTTTTTCGGTGACAAAGTCTAAACTTTGTCACCTATACAAAGTTCAATCTGGGCCCTTGATCTCCTATCCATTTTTTAATTAATTGTTTAATTGAATTTAATAATATTATTTAATTAATACCATTAATTTAAAAAAAAAAACCGCTGCAACCCAAAATTTCCGCCGCCCGCCCAAATTTTAATTTTTTCCATTATTATAATGATTTGATCAATTATCTCCTCCTCAATATTTGTTTGAATATATTTTGTTAACAATTTTAGGTAATACTAATATTCTTCTTCATATGCTGTACACGCCATTATTATAAAGAAAACTTCCCTATCATTCTTTTGAACAAATCAGTCCATAATCATTAAAATCCATACCCAAGTTCAAGTTCTCGTTTTATAATGGATGAACCCGGTTCGAGTTCCCAAGTAAACAAACCTTCTTCCGCACCTCTGTTTGATCTAAATAATTCACCGATTGATCATTCCCCCGATGTTGATGCCACATCTGAACCAGATCAGGATGCAATCCCGACGTCAGATGAACCAGGAACCATACGTGGCTACGGTATGTTTTCTATCCAATCAAACCAAAATTATTTTTCCTGTTCAGTTTGTGAGTTTCGGTTATGTTGTTCAGTTTTTGAGGGAAGATTATTTTCATTAATATTGATGCGGCTGGCTAGTGTTGAGTTTATTTTCGTTAAGGTTTTTTTAAGTAGACAGTTGTTCGTTACAGTACTAGTATGTTTGCTGTACTAGTATGCTTTACGTTCTAGTTTTCCTGTTCCTGTTGTCTGAATGATATATATTACGCATGTTGGTTACTTTTTGTTGTGATATCTAACTAATTCGTTTCTTGTTCCCGATTTGTAGATGTACCTGAAGTTGACTTTGACTATAAAGTCATGGAGTTCGATTCTATTGATGATGCCTATGCCTTTTATAAAGACTATGCTCATAGCATTGGGTTTGAAACCAGAAAGCGGTCGTCGAACAAGGTAAACAGCAAAGGCCACAAAGTAGATGAAGTCAACTACGTCTACTTCCATTGCTCCTTGTCAGGTTTTCAGAAGGACAGTGAGCGTGATCCGAAGAATAAATGGAAATTTGATCAAACAGACAGAACCAAAGTGCGTGATGAGACCAGATGTGGGTGCAAGGCAGAGATGAGAGTGAAGTTTGTCGAGAGTAAAGGAAGTTTCATAATTAGTTTGTGGGAGTTCAAGCACACCCATGACCTCATCCCCCCCAGATGAGGCGTTATTTTAGATCTAAACGTCAAATTTCAGATTCGCATCGACAAATAGCTAAAATGCACGATTCTGTCGGCATTTTTGTTAGAGATTCATATGATATGATGGCTGCATTAAGTGGAGGGATCGAGTCTCTTGGATTTACACGTAGTGATCTCGCGTCTTTTGTCAGAGCTCTTCGATCTAGCCATGTCGAGGAGGGTGGTGAGAAATTTCTTCAAGAATGGTTTCGCAAAGAGTCATCTCGCGATCCCGGTTTCGTCTATGAATTTCAATATGATGATAAAGACAACATTGAGAGTATTTTTTGGGCTGATACTCGCATGCAATTTGTCTACCGTTGCTTCGGTGATTCGATTAGTTTCGATACCACATACAGAACGAACAACACGTACCGTCCTTTAGGTACGCGTCTATACTTTTGTTTTACCTCCGTTTTGTACTCTCTTTAACATTTTATTCTTTTCTTTGATATTTTATTTTTCCTGAGTATGACTAATGTTGTTTACCTTAGTTTTATACACCTTTAATGTTTTGTCTAATGTGCACGTTTAGATAGTTGTGCATACTGTCCAATTTTTTTGTTTAACAATTCTTAAATATCAAACTACTAGTTCCTTATACATACTAGTACTGAATTGTTTGATTGGCTGTTTCAACCACGCAGCTCTGTTCGCTGGTTTGAATCATCACAGGAAGTTAGTAATCTTTGCTGGTTGTTTGATGTTTGAGGAGACAACTCTTGGATTCAAGTGGGTGTTCGAAACGTTCTTGGCATGCATGAAGAATAAGCACCAGAGACAATTTTCACCGACCAATGCCCGGCCATTGATGCAGCTATCAGAATTGTTCTACCTAACACGTACCATGGCTTGTGCACGTTCCACATTTTCACAAATGCAAAGGACAGACTCAAGACAAGTATGTATGAGGGCATACTTTCGGACCTTCAGAACCTAATGTACAATGTTGATGATGAAGCCACGTTCGATAGGTACTGGAAGCTGACAATTGAAAAGCATTTCCCCGACAAAGGGGAATTTGGCCATCCTTGGTTACAATTCATTCACAAGTTTCGTCAACAATGGTCTTCAGCATGGGTTAACAATCATTTCACGTGCGGTATGCGGAGCTCTCAATTGAGCGAGACATTAAACAGTAATCTGAGGAAATTCCTGGGCACAAAGTGCAATCTTCATCAGTTCTTCACGCAATTTAATAGGTTACTGGAAGGGAAGCGGGCTGATGAGTTGCAGATGGATTACCATGCTAAGATTGCACAAGCTCCATCTAGATACATACACCACCCACATATCGAGCAAGCGTCAAAGGTTAGTTTGGTTTTAAATTCAATCTTAAAATTCTTGCAGTTGGATTACCATGCCAAGATTACTTTTTCTTTTTGAAAACTAATATTTGTTTGTTTCATACTAAAATACCCTAATTAGTGTCCTTGTTAATATTATCCCATTTCCCATAACAATGCAGATATACACGAAGACCATTTTCTTATTTTTTGAACAGGAATATGCCGCCTCCATCGGATATTTCCCCAAAAGCATGCCAACTGTTCTTGTTAATAACATTAAAGCTTATGATTGGTACAAGTTCGACGAAGACAACCAGACTCATTTAGATGAGAGACGTGTGATTGTTAACCCTGCCACTGCGGACTACAAATGCTCGTGCCGTCTTTTTGATTCACATGGTTGGTTGTGCCGCCACATTCTGAAAACTATGGATCATGTTATGTTATGGGAGAACAAGGATGCACGTACAATTCCTTCGAAGTACCTTAAAGTACGATGGAGAAAGACTGCCAAAGTAGGAGTTGATTTTGTCATTCAATTTGGGGGAGAAACAGATCCTGATTCAGAGGTATCTAGGTATCACGAACTAATGTCCATGTTTTCCGTTATCGCATTGGAGTCAGCACCATTGGTGGAGACGACAAATATGGCCAAGCAATTTGCGTCCGATGGTAGAGATCGTGTTCGTGCTGTAATTCTAGAGCATCATGGTGCAACTATCACTTCCGAGACATCCACACACACAGGTTACACACAATTCTACCGTTATAGTTTGTTATTGGTTAAGCGATTTAAGTATTCTACTTAAACTTTCTTTTCCACCAGGAGCACAAGCAACTCCTCCAAGTGATGGACGTAGGATTCCCAAAGGGCTAAAGGAAAAGACAAATGTAAACAAATCTACAAAGAGGCTTAAGTCGACACAACAAATGGAAAGAGAGAAAAGTGCACACAAACGACAGGCCAGAGTACGTCGCCAAACTGCCATGGAGTCTGAGGGCAATGCGTAGTTCGACAGAAATAATTTTTTTTCCTACAGTTGGTTTCAATTATGTTATTTGTAGGGGTGCTGACGAGCCGAGTCGAGCCGAGCTTTGCCCAGCTCGAGCTCGGCTCGTGAGGTTTGAATGCTGGCTCGAGCTCGGCTCGAGCTCGTGTCGAGCTTTCACACTCGAGCTCGAGCTCGGCTCGACCAAACTTTTCTTGGCTCGAGCTCGGCTCGACTCGGCTCGAAGCTAGCTCGTTAACGAGCCTACACGAGCTCGAGCTCGTTAAGGCTCGTTAACGAGCCTACACGAGCTCGAGCTCGTTAAGGCTCGTTAACGAGCCTACACGAGCTCGAGCTCGTTAAGGCTCGTTCTCATTCTGATTTTCATTTTCGTTTGCCTCGGGATTTTGGTTGTGCTCTGGAGTTGCAGTATCTCTTGTTCTCCCAACTGCTTCAGTATCTCTTGTCATTGCAATATTAGAAGTAGATTCATATGTAGTGTCAACTGGATTTGATGATACCTCTTCTCCTGACATCCTGAATATTCATAAATCAATGAGGAAGTAAATCAATCAATCTTAAACAATCAATTTGGAAACAATCAGACCAATCAAAATCAAAATACTTGTCTGCTAGAGCTGAATATTCTGCAGGCGAGGAAGATGGTTATTGCTTTAGGAAAATTGTCATTGTTTTTATGCCTTGTATTATTGTTGTAGTGTGTTGGTTTATAGTAGCTTAGTAGATACAAGACGTGTATACAGTTGTTGTAAAATGGTTGATATGAATGAACTGATATTCAAGTAAGTCTTTGGTGTCCATAGGTTTCTACCATTTGTTTACTTTTCAGTTTGTCAAAGACAATGGACCTGTTTGTTTCAGTAATATGGTTACTGCAGGCCTACGAAACAATCAATTTGGACATAAACCAGGATAATGAGCTATTGGAAAGCAGGACAAGGAACGGAACCTGCAAATCGATTGGCTGATTGTGGATAATTCACACACTACGGAAACCTTACAGGGTAGCGATTAGAAAACTAACCAGGTAACTCGCAGCGGTGGGGTGAAGTGTAATCTCAGTTGCTGTAGCGACGACGGCTGATGGGGTGGTGAAGTGTAATCTCAGTTCCAATAGCGACGGCGGCTGATGGGGCGACGGTGGCTGATGGGGCGACGGCGGCTGATGACCTCTTCGTCTTCCTCGTCGGCCGTCGCTCGTATGCAAGCCGCCGCTCGGCTGGTTTCGTCCGCCGGCTGATGAGAATGATTTCGTCCGTCCGCTTAAGCTCAAACTGTCGAAGAAGGTGAAATTCTGAAATTAGGTTTTGAGATTGAGATTGAAATTCTGTTTTGAGTTTCACTTTTGCTGCAGCGTTTTGTTTTATTTATTTATTTTTGAAATTGGTTATTTAATATTTTAATTGGATGGAAAATTGTTTGTTTAAGAGATTTAAACCCGTTTGGTATCCGAGATTCCTAAAACCATGTATTTCAATGTACTATGATTTGTTAAAAGGCCTAATACCCTCATATGTCACGAACTATTACGATATTACTCGCATATATACAACGTATAGGCTATCTGGAGGGCGTCACCAACTATTGGATTCCGAGTTCCGGATAACACGTCGTTAGTTTTCGAACGATTTCCGTCCATATCCATCCGTCTGAGTTGTCAAATATGCTAATGTTTCGTAATAGTTCGTGACCTCTGAGGGTATTAGGCGTTGTTAAAATGAATTAGTGTATTTTAAAAAATTAATTGTGTGTAATGATTCCCTCACCCCATGATTCTAACAATCTTACCCAACAAAATGTTGAATACATGCATTTCTCCGAACAAAATATTCCACTAAAAACGGCTGATTTATAATCACTGAAGAATCACTCCATACCAAAAGCTCTGTTAGAGTATTTGTTATTTTCTATTATAATGGGAATTGTTAGACTCGTGCAATGAACAAATTTAGACGGTGAAACTGCGAATGGCCCATCAAATCAGTTATAGTTTGTTAGATGGTACTTGCTACTCGGATAACCGTAGTAATTCTAGAATCGAACTGGAATAGTAGTTTGATCTTAGAGAGACAGACAAAATGTACAAAAAAAGTACATTAAACCCTAAACCCTAAACACTAAACACTAAACACTAAACTCTAAGCTCTAAACCCTAAACCCTAAACCCTAAACCCTAAATACTAAACACTAAACACTAAACTCTAAGCTCTAAACCCTAAACCCTAAACCCTAAACCCTAAACACTCAACACTAAACACTAAACTCTAAACCCTAAACCCTAAACCCTAACAAATTGGTCATACGATAGACGTTTTGACCGTAAACTATAAAGTATAATTCACTAAAGCATACTAATACTAAAAACTATAAATTATAAATGTTTTGTGTTCTTGGTTCTTACTTCTTAGTTCTTACTTCTTACTTCACAATTAGGGTGTTACCGAACACTAAATGAGCAGCGGTAATTAAATAAAAATAATTGTATATTCTAAAATTTAATCCTACAAATACTCAATTATGTAAATCTTGCAAACTCTTTGTTAAGTTAACATATATTAATTTTACTTTATTCAATTTCATCTCTTATAAAGTATAATTCACTAAAGCATACTACGAGAAACAATGTTATATTACGAACTTATAGTATAATTCACTAAAGCATACTATAATAAACAATGTTATATTACGAACTTACTCATTTTTCTGAATTATTACTTATCATTAATTTGTAGGCATACTCAAAAATCAAAATGAATATTATTGTTTACAAGATCCAGAATTTTTTTTAAAAATCGAGCCAAAACCGAACCATTTCATGAGCCAAAATCGAGCCATTTCACGAGCTAATCGAGTCAGCTCGCGAACTCTTCAATCGAGCTAGCTCGCGAGCTACTTTATCGAGCCAGCTCACGAGCCATTCTCGAGCCAGCTCGCGAGCCGTGTAACGAGCTCTAACGAGCCAGCTCGCGAGCTGCAGTGTTCGAGCCAACGAACCGAGCTGGCTCGCGAGCCAGCCGAGCCGAGCAGGCATGAGCTCGAGCTCGGCTCGTTAATAAACGAGCCGGCTCGCGAGCTGGCTCGGTTCGTTTCGAGCCGAGTCACGGGCGAGCTTTTCCGAGCCGAACGCCGAGCCGAACACGAGCAGCTTGGTTCGTCAACAGCCCTAGTTATTTGTTGATGAATTTTTCAGATTACATTTCAAACATATTTTATACATTACACAGTACGCACGGTTTATTATTTGGTATTATTGCAGATTTATAATGGTAATTTATGGAGTTGTAGTACATCTGACACCATGTATTATCATATACAGAATTTCTATTAATAGTAGCAAAAGCATACTAGTATTCACTGTATGATGTGCATACTAGTATAAAAACCATACTAGTATTCATGTGAAACTAGTACTGGACGATTAATGGATTCAAAAAACCAGCCACCAAATCACAAGGCAAGACAATTAACAAACTCCAAAGGACTGCCAAATCTTTCACTTTTAGTTTCATTCCTCTATGAATCTACTTCAAACAGACCATATACGAATGTTTTTTGCAGCAAATTTGGCCAGCTTGTGAAGTTGCCACTTAAGGTAATAGGATCAATGAACTGTAAGCCATTGGACTTAAAATATCAACCCAAACTAGTAATCACAACATACTAGTATTCTGTAAAAACGATGCAGAATACTTAAACATTCCCAAATGTTCCCTAGTCATACACACTAGTTCATGTCCATTCAAGGATCAAAACAAACTACCTTATAATCTGCTAAAGAGTCTAAAAACAAAATTCAAACCTAATCAACAATTAACTCGGCAATGGAAGCTGCGACGCACCAACAGTGTAGTGAATCATACCGGCCTCCATTACTGCCTTGAATTGTGTGTTCCAAGATGTGCTGAACACGTCCAACGTGATTTGTTCTCTCAATTGGTCGATTTCTTTTTCATCCCTCCACTTTTTGTGCATCCAAGTTTCTACTTTCCCCATCCACCTAACCATCATTCTCAGAATGTAATCACCACACGATTCTGTACCGGATCGCTGAGTTATGCCCTTGATAGTCTCCCACTTGAACTTTTTGAAATCCACTTGAGACTTGAACTTAGCATAGTACTCCTTAATATACAACACCACTCGAGCACCCGTCTCCTGCCAACGACTCTCAAAGTCTGCCGTTGATTTGCTGTCGAAGAATAGGAACCGCTTCTGCTTAATGTCAACGATGATCATACGGTAATGCTCTCCATGCAGTATTGGGAGAAACCACTGCCAATACACACAATGAAACAATCAAATAGAATAACCAAACATATTATGAGGTTGACTACTAGTACTATATTACCAAATATGATATCTATATTTGAAGAAAAAGTAGGTAAACTTACAAATTCACAATCAGTGATATCTTTATAACGAGACATCCAATCCGGAGAGTGGATGATGTCGGTTGCTTCTTCCCCGTATGACCCTGCTTCCAGACAGTCCAAAGTAATGTTTTTGTGCACGGTGGTCTGTAGCAAAACATTTCATTTACAAACTTACGTTAGAAATACTAGAACGTATCAATTGAAAAAAAAAAGATATCAATGATTCATTGATTACCGCTACAGAAACTGGGAAAATCCATCTCTTGATGTCGCCACTTTCAGCCTCCATCCGGTTAAGATAGTAACCGTAACAGTCGATCAGGTTGCTGCTCACTCTAGCACATTTCAGAAACTCAGTGAGTTGGAACCTTCTGAGCTGAAATCCAGGCTTCCCATAATCCACCACCAATTTATCACTGCAAAACGTTGATACACTTATCATAATCCATATGAATGAAAATTTAACAAAAGCTAATATACAAAACCAATAAGCTTACTCAGCATCTTTTTCCTTCAAGAAATACTCCTTCAATGCTATTAACTGAATTTCAATCTCCTCCGTAAGATCATCTTCAAGGGGAAGGACGACAGTTGCAAATGAACGAACTTCAAATGCACGTTCTCCCCCATTCTTCTTCCGCTCTGCTGTGTATGGACTAACTACTGCTGCAGATGGTTTCCTGATCCTCTTGGAGGCGACCACAGGAGGAGGGTCTCTATCCGAATTTCCACCTCTAGGTCTTGTTGTCTTCCTTCTTTTCAACTGATTGACCAGAGGTTCATCATCAAAGTCATCCTACAAATCCAACAAAAAATAGAATACCACTGTAAAATAATACCATATATAACACAAACTATGAAATCGGCTACCACACACAAATATTCCCAAAAACATAAACCCATTACATAAACATGGGTTTGAACAAGTTAAATGATCTGATATATAATAGAATCCACGAACAACATACTAGTACTGCTAACATTCAAGTACGTTACAGATTCTAGTATGTACCCGTGAAATAACTGGTAAGGTAACCTAATTGAGAGAAACCATTTGAACAGATAACTACTACAGGGTTTGCATCAGAACTATACAACATGAATTTAACTAACCTCTACGACTACTGGCGGAACAGCTTCCTCTTTCCCTTTGCTAGCCGTATGAACGCCCCCACTTTTATACGTCTTTGTTGTGGCCCTTCTAACGCAGACTTCTTTTCGTCGCTTCGCCCCAACCTGTAAGCACAATTACATAGTTATTTCATTCCATGTTGACTGATGCAATAACCAGACAATTTAAATTTCAAAACACTATATATGGGACATACGCTTTGTGCAACAGATGGTGTAATTGGATCATGAACTACTGTTCCAGTTTCTTTAACTGCAGAATCAGCCATGTTCATACCAATACCACCCACCCCTGGAGAACTAGTATCCCGTGTATCTGCGGTTGGGACTTGTTTGGCTCGAACAAATTCATTCAAAGATGACAGCTGTGCATCGCAGCTAGCCCTAATCCCCAATATCCACTCCTTCAACCGACCAATCTACAAACACAAGAATTACAAACAGATTTAAGTCAACTTTTGTAAAACAACAATCATACCAACTGAGATTATTAGGTTAGACATATAGACTTACGTCATTATCATTTAAACCTTCAAGATCGACTTTAGTCCCAGGGCGAAAGGCGGGGAATTCGATCTCCTTCCCTAAAGGTTTACAGCTTATGGTCTTAGCTTCTATCGTCTCCCACTCTTTCTTTGAATTTGATGTACGCCATTCACCGCACAACGCTATAACTTCAACAGATCTACTAGGTACGTTACCAAACTTTTCACACATGCATATCTGACCAAACAACAATTGATTACAATTCATAGTACATATTAGGTACTAGTATGCAGTGCATAAACTAAAAACAACATTACACAACGTAATAGAAAAGGACAATGTAAAGTTATACTAACCATGATTAGGTGGAGATCAACGTTGAGGGATTTCTTGGTTTGGGCATCAACAAGTCCATCATGCATATGCTTTAGAACGTGTCCACACCAGTTGTATTCGATCAACTCCCCCAATGCATCGCTACTAAGCAGGCTAGCATACTTCATGCTCGCTTGTTGATTTGATGTAGGGCAGATTACGGTGCCAGTTAGGTACAACACATACATCTGACACCACTTCTCTAGGTCCTCCTCTATGTCCATGCGATCCTTCAAATCTTTAAGCTCCACCCTCTCATTCTTGGTCGCCTTGGCATATTTAAGTCCGCACTCCCTAACCATGGAATCCATATCGTGCCTCGATGTCTTGTCAAGATTTATCGTTGTTGCACCCCTCGGCAGATCGTACACCTTACGCACATCTTCTTCAGTTATCTTCAGTGTCATATCCGGTCGAACTCTGAATGACTGAGAACTCGTGTCGTATATTGCCAAAATCCACTTCCTCATCTCTATTGGCAGCCGCGTAATTTGAATTCTTGTGGTGCCTCCAAACCCCAACTCGCTGATTCTGGTAATCTTCTCCTCAGAACTCTTTGCAACTAGCTCAGTGATTCTATTGGGGCTACACCTACAAGTGATTGCCCCGTCACCCCTGTAGTCAGAATTATCAAGTAAAAGGTTTGTTATATTCAGGAGTGGAATGTACAATAGGGTTCAAACTCACTAACATTAAACATAATTACCATATTACCTAGAGTTTGCTGGCTGCTCCTCCATTTGTACTGATGTTTGTGAAAAATCACCCCCACTTCAACTCTGTGACACAACATCAAATCATCATAAATCATTAACCATATATTTCAATCACATACTAGTTCATGGCAGATACTAGTACAACAGATTTACTAGTACTAATGTCCAAACGTATGCGTGATAAAAAAGAAATTCAGAAGCAGGCACTTTGAACAATGAGAACAGACGCATACTAGTATAGTGATCAAACAAGTATTTGGCATCACATCAACTCTAACTATCTATTTCCTTTCTAAGAAAGTAAGAATACTTGAAATGACTTAACCAGAATTAGGGTTAACTACCAGGAACACTGAATTCATGCATTCGTGAGTGAACAATGTATATTGTGATTTGAGTATCATTGAAATCAAAAAACTTTTGAACCAAATCATCGCTTTGCAAACCGTAATAAAAAATTATAGTACAATGAGCATACTAGTATAATTCAGCTACATGTATTTGACTATATATTAGGGAATCGTAGAACATAATTGAGCTACAAACCACCACAATCATTAAAAAACAACAATGACTGACCTGGATTGCAAACCAAAAACAAGCGAAGTCCTATTAAATCCGAAATCCCTGTCTCGGCTTTAAACCCTTCTCCGTTGACTGAATTAGAGCTTCGTTCTACGCTGTTTTTTAGTCTGCGAAATCAGAGATAGGGTCATCTTGTTAAAGTGACATGCAAGGTAGAAAATTAAAAAGGCTGCGAATCTAGGCTTACCGGCAGCAAAGGAAGTCAAAATCAGAGTCCGGCGGATGGTGGGATCGTTGATTACCTACGACGACACAACAATTCCAATTAATACAAACACATTTAGTATTCATCGCAAACTAGTACTGAATACATACAAGTACTAAATATTGAAACCCAATCTGCATCACAAGCTTGTTAAAATCGTGTCTTTTTCAGGAACACAACACAAAACAATTGGATTAGGGAATCCTTGTGAATCTTAGAAAATAGGTGACCTTGAATGTGGCAGTTATCGAAACCTAAAAGTGAGAATCGAAAGTTAAGATGAACCCTAGAAATCATAATCAAGAATACACATGACGTTCACCGCCCAAAACTCATAGCCATTTTTCTTACCTACGGCGAAGATGGAGATGCAGACACGTCGTTGCCGTCATATACCACAGGGAGAGATTGAGATGCAGAGAAGTCGTCGCCGTCAAACCAGAAAGATGGCGCCGCCAATGATATCGTTCCGCCGCCGACAGCCGCAACACGCGACCAGCCTCCTGACCGGAAAGACGCGCCGTTTGGAGAGAGGAAATCGCCGGGAGAAGTGGCCGCCGGGAAGATTTCGCGGTTAGGGATTGTGTGGTTCAGGTTGAGAGAATTGGGGGGGCCGCCTCTTTTTTTTACCTAGATAGTGGGGCCGAATGGCAAAAATAAATTACCAAAACAGTAATTTCGCCCCTCTTTAATACTAGTAATTTTCATCCGTTAGATTAGAATGAAGGAGATCTGACGGCTGGGACGGGACTTTGTATATGATACAAAGTCCCTTATTTGTCACCCACTGCGCTCCCTTGCATTGCATGGGTCATAGAGAAAGTAAAATAACGTACTATTGCCCTCGGGTTTAATGAAACGACTTGAGCCGTTATAAGTGGGAAATTAGATCCAACAGACTGAGAAAAAGTTGGAACAATATCTAACCCCAGAAAAGGGTTGGACGACTATCAGAAGCCGTAGGAATGAGATCACAATTTTGGTTATCTACTACAGCCTACATGAGCCTAAAGTTTGAATGTTTTTGAAAAAATGGTACAATCTTTTAGTAGAGTTAAAAAAAAAAAAAAAAAAAAGGGGGGCTAAATTTGGTGATTGCAAAATTGTAGGATTCAGTTATTGAATACCTAAAATCTGGTTTTGATAATATACACAAAATGTTTTCCCGCAAAAGCTGCAATGGAAAAATACAAGTTACATCTCAAGAACAGTAGGAAAGTGTAACAGTTCAAAAGAAGTAATTAATTATAAGTAGAGGCCGAGCCTGCAGATTACATATACAAGCAGTGTCAATGATCCTGATTGTTGCGAAACACAGCATAGTGTTTCTTTCCAAGTAGGTGATCAACCATGCTTGCCTTTCCACTGCAGCTTACATCACACACTTTACACTGCCACGTGGCGCTGCCCGTGCGCCTCACCAGTACACTACTACTAGAACTAGCACAAGTACTAGTTCTGCCGTCATGGTGGTATGGAGATCGGCCATCAAAGACGCTTATCATGCTGCTCTTTATCTTAAGCTGATTCATTAGGTTTAACCTGTGCCGTTTCCCACGAAGATGGGAGTTGAAGGTTTCCCCTGATGATGTTGCCGTTAAGTGGCACAGGTAACATCTCCACGTCGGACACCACGAAACTACTTCTTCATCACTGCACTCGTCTTCTTCTTCATCATCATCATCATCTTCTTCTTGTCCATCATCATATTCTTCTTCTTCTTCTTCTTCTTCTTCTTCCATCTCTCCATGGTCATGCAGATGCTCGACTAATGCTATTACTTGTTCAGCTTCCTCATGATCATCGACCGTAACAGATGGACTATTGCTACTGCTACTACTACTGTTGTTGTTGTTGTTGTTATTGTGTTGTCCAGCATTTCCCCATAAGCGTTGGGAAATATCCCTGCAACCAAAACAAAATAAAGTATAGATAGCAAAATGGAGACAAGCAGAGTAGGTAGTATGGATATTGCATAGTTAAAATATAGTGGAAGAGAGTAGTCAAGAGCTGAAGCTACTAACCACCAGGAGGAGAAGTCAGAGTTGCTATCATCCAGAGTAGGAAATAGTTTCTGTAGAAACTTCACCAAACCGGCCATTCTTCTTCTTCTTCTTCTTCCTGGATATTTGGCATTTGCTGTATACTCTTGTAAGTCTGTACGTTTATGTATATGGATAAAGATGAGATGGAGAAGGCGGACAGTCTCAAAATAATTAATCATGCACTCGGGCCTAGGGGGGGGGGGGGGGGGGGGGGGGGGGGGGGGGGAGAGATGCGCATGCAGTAATTATACCTTTTTACGCCCCAATCCCATTCCAGGAGGAGCCCCCTAGTAATTAATCTCCCACCACCTATACTATTGGTTTTCCAATGTCAGTTTTTACTATTTAACTACATGTCTATTCAGTCTCCCAATAATATTAATTTCTCATTAGGACACTTTTATTTAAATAAAAGTGTCTGACACTTTTATTTAAATATAGTAAAATAGCATTTTGGCTTTCTACTTTATGAACTTAACAAATAGCCCCCTATTGTATAAACCGCTATTTTTATCTCTCATACGTTGACCAATTTGTATTTTGGATCCATCCATTTCAACTATAAGAAGGATCAACTATAAGTATGAGAGATAAAAATAGCGATTTATACAATAAGGGGCTATTTGTTAAGTTGACAAAGTAGAAAGACCAAAATGCTATTTTACTATATTTGAAATAAAAGTGTCAGACAAAAGTGTGTGAAAATCGCCACTATAAGTGGCGATTTTGGGGTGCTTTTGTCAGCCTCAAAATCGCCACTTATAGTGGCGATTTTACTCTGAAAATCGCCACTATAAGTGGCGATTTTGGGGCTGAGCTAATATCGCCACTTAATTTGGCGATGTACGCGTCCAGTCAGCACACACAAGCCTACTTTGGGAATTGACCGTAGAACGAGCCTATTTTTGGAATTGAATTTTGGCCGAAGCCTATTTTTGGAAAAAATCCACTATTTAACTACATGTCTATTCAGTCTCCCAATAATATTAATTTCCCATTAGGACAAAAGAAAAATTGAAAATTAAAATAGTTAATATGACGTGGCAGCCATGTCACACACCATATAAGAATTTGGACATAGTTAGTAAATTCTGTTAGACCACGTAAGATGATTTTGTGCGAAAACTTACGGCATGCCAATTTCGAAAATGTGCTCAAAAGGTTGTGTCAATATTGTAATTCGGCAAACAATATGTATAAACTCATAATAAGCCTAAATTGCATGTTGTATAAGGGTATTAGGCCTTTTAATTCCCTAATTATTCCGTCTATATTTTTTTTCCACTAAAGAAAGGAGTTATATATTACACAGCGAACGTGGCAATTGTTTATTTTGTTGTAATTTTATTATTTGTAAATTAATAAGATATATTAGGAATCTTGTATTTAGTTTACAAAACTATGTAATTACAACAAAGGAGGGATGAACGATAGTCAAAGACTCAAGGATAGATCCTTCGATGATAAACATGAAGCGCTTTTCCAAGATTAAAGGGGGGCAAGATCCGATCACCTACAAGCGTTGCTATCTGAATGCTTAGAACCATATTTTAGGTTGTTGTGTATGTCTCTTGCGCGATTAGTACACTAGCAAACGTAGAATAAAAACACATCACATAAAATGTCCCCAAACTAAAACTGAGGCAATGCTTTACCATAACGAGACATGTGATGCCTTTACAAGAACTAGGCCTTTTCTGCCAAAGTAGACTATGGACATATTATTGCACTGGATAGCAAGGGTGGATCTTAGGGTCCATAAGTTCGTTTTTGGTCGTACTCAACGAATACAAAAGACAAAGTTTTGGTTCGAAGCATAGTCGATTTTGTGATTGTCACATAATCAACCAAGAGTTAAAAAAGGTTTGTGATTGACCAATGGGTTGGTCTACCTAAATTACAAAAATTTAGTGGCAGTGCCAAAGTACTGCTAACTTTTTGATGGATTTAGGATCTTGGGAAGTATTTCATTCAATGGACACACTTTTGTGTGAATGAAGTACACATATGCTCTTAATTTTAGAGAAAATTATTGAGCTATGTATATTTGAAACAATAATAGTTTTTGCACTTCATTTTCTTAGAATTATGGTTAGTCAACTCGTTTATCCTATCACCAAATTAATAAACTTATCCTTAAGAAGGAGAAGTTCAAAGCATTATGAATGCTAAAGGCTTTTGAAGCCCTCACCACACACAGAACAAAGTAGTGTTCTTAAGGAAATGTCCTTGAAATCCATACTTTAAACTTCAAATAGTCACCTCATATGAGGAAGCGAAGACTATAAGTGAATTTTAAAAAGACAATAGTTGATTGTGATGTGCCACGTGTTGTCATTCATAGAACCACTTGGAGTGAACTTTATGAATGCATACTCCATCCTTGGTACCCCAAACGACCAAATCTCTCCCAAAATTCCTACAATGACTGCATGAATCAAGTGGGAGAGAGAACTAGAAGCAATGATTGTTTCTCGTCCATAGTTGGCTGGTTTATACACATTCTTGTGAACCACTTCGGATATGGTGTTAAGGGTAGCCGCGTTTAAAGTATTAAACAAAGGAATGAGAGGTGTGATACCCACAAAGCACTATACGAGCAAGAGATCGTAAAATGAAAATGGATTTCAAACAGAATCATATTTGTAACTTGGAAGAAGTTATTGATGGAATAAAACTTCGCATTGACAATGATGCTAGGATGGCATGCATTCCAGTGGGAGTTTTAGTTCCAATAACACCAAGAAGCAATAGACAAACTCATAATCCACAAACATTTGGCACTTAGACACATTAGTTTGCTACGCATGAAACAACTTTAGACAGTTGGTGTTTGAATCTCATTTTGTTGTCAGAGTTTTGA
Source organism: Linum lewisii (assembly GCA_034768395.1). NCBI lineage: Eukaryota > Viridiplantae > Streptophyta > Magnoliopsida > Malpighiales > Linaceae > Linum > Linum lewisii. The sequence continues at coordinate 77,590,236 of CM068296.1, forward strand.
TACATGCGAAGCTTTACCTAATGGGAAAGATGACTAGGTCGTCATTCTTCTGCCAAGGTGAAAGAGCAAATGATCTTTTGGCCCTCACACATACCGATGTGTGTGGACCTATGAGTTCAATGACTCGTGGAGGGTTTAGATACTTCATCACTTTTACTGATGACTTAAGTAGATATGGGTACATCTGCTTAATGAATTAGAAGTGTGAATCTTATGAAATGTTCAAAGATCCCAAAATGAAGAACAAAACCAATTGGTAGGAAGATAGAAGCCATTCGGTTTGACCGAGATGGTGAATATCTTAGCCAAGAGTTTTCAGATCATCTTAGGAGTTATGAAATCGTTTCACAACTCACTCCTTGGAATGCCCATTGGTTGAATGGCGTGTTGGAAAGGAGAAATTGAACCTTGTTAGACATGATTCAATGAGTTTCACTAATCTTCCAAATATTTTTCTAGGGACATGAAACTACTGCGCTTAAACTGAATAGAACTCTGTCTAAGTCTGTTGAAAAGACATCATATCACATATGGACTGGTATGGTACCAGTGATATCTTTTCTGAAACTTTGGGGTCGTGAACTTTATGTTAAGCATATGCTTTTTAATAAACTAGCACCAAAATCAGACAAAGTGCCTATTTGTAGGTTATCCTAAAGAGACGAAGGGATATTACTTCTACAACGCTCAAGAGAACAAAGTGTTTGTTGCTCGTAATGGTGTCTTCTTGGAAAATGAGTTCATTTTCAAGAAAACAAGTGAGAGAAATATTCATCTTGAAGAGACTCAAGATGATGAGCAACAAATTGATACTGATCCAATCTCATCTGAGAACCCGATTGAATAAGAAATTATTCAAGACAGTGAAGATGTAGAGGAAATGCCAAAGGATGGAGGATATACTCAAGTTGTTGTTGTTCACCCAAATTCGTTAGTCTAAATGGACTAGAATTCCATCTAAGAAGATTTGTAATCTTCGTTATGACTGGAACTCTAGACATCTTGCTTCTTGAAAGTCAAGAACCAATAACCTACAATCGAGCAATGACGAGTTTAGACTCCTGATCTTGTTTCGTTATGACTGGAACTCTAGAGATCTTGCTTCGTTATGACTGGAACTCTAGACATCTTAAGGATGTGTGGGAGTGGAAAAAAATATTAATTCCTCCAAAATTTCATATGTTTCAATGTTATTTCAATTCCCCTTCGAAGGTGATTTGGGAATTGGACATGAAACATAGAATTTGAAATATCTTTAGACTTGACCAAATCCACCCCAAAATCTCAATTTCGAATTCCTGAATTCGGGCTCCCATTCCCAATCCCAAATTTAATTTGAGAATTTTTATTTGGGAACGGGAATTCTAATTTGGGAACTGGGATCTCAAATTCCCAAATTCAAATTAACACATGGAATCTTTCCCTCTGTAGCATTTTTTTCTAGTATACAACCCAGTTCAACCATGATTATAAAACAACCATTGAACCATATGGGTGACAATTTTATCCAAATCTGTGGATATCCATCCGATCCATCCGAGCGGATCCCATATAAATTGATATCCAATTTAAATGGATGAATCAACATTCAAATCCATTTAAATGGATTAACATAGGATTTGTACTTATTTGGATGGATTTTATCCAATTATCCAATTAAGTAATAAGTCATTTTATTGGATGCGGAAATTCACATTTCCTTCATGAGGTAGATTTGATCTCCGTCACTATTGGAACTCCGCCCAATCACACTATCACAGTTATTATAGGATCATGTCGATGTTGCCGGATTTTTATCACCAAATTTTCATCGACGTTGTTGGCATTCCACCACCATTATAAAAAATTTGTTGTCGGATTTCCATCGACATAGGCGGACTTCCGTCGCCGAATTACCATCATCACCACCAACCTCTTATCGTCGTATTTTTGTCGTCAGACTTTGCTGATGTCGCCAAACTTTCGTTGCCGGATTTGCGTCACCATTCCCAAACTTTTGTCGCTGGATTTTCATCATCGGACTTCCGCATATGTTGACGAACTTCCGCCGAAGAATTTTCATCTACGTTGCCGGAATTTCTCTGCCGCCGGATTACTGTCACTGATGACACTCGATTTGACGTGATTATCAGCCTCATTTAAGCGACATTTCCTTGCTTAAGACATGGTTTTTAGGGTAGAATAGCGAATATTCAATCGATTGCCCTATCTCGTGCCATATGTGTTACCTTGGCCCGTTTCGGGTCTATTTGATGGTTTTCTAGTGTTTTTATGCTAGCACAGGTTTTTGCCATCAAATAAAGTAGCCAAGGACGTGTCTAAGGCATTGGAACCTCGAGGAATTGCACCGGAATCGATCTAAGGAGCCAATCAAGTCAAAACAATTCCTGCCCCGATTTACAAAGGAATTTTCGCCGAAAATCCTTCAGTATTTTCGGCGAAAATATCAGCACAAATCGGCGATGCTCATCAACAGAAGTTTTCGGCGAAAATAGGAAATTTTTGACCGAGAACTAGGGGACCGAAATTTACAGGAGAAATCAGCCGGCGGACCATCCAATTACAAAGGAATTTTCGCCGAAAATTCCTCAATATTTTCGGCGAAAATACCAGTTAAAATCCGACTGAATTAGGGTTAATTATAAATACTTAACCGGCGCCCAATAAAGGAGATACTTCATAATACCTCAAAACATCTCATAATACATCAGAATTGAGAGAATCCTCTCAAGTTCTGGAGCGAAGAGTTAGAGTTCGAAGAGCCGGAAAGAGATCGTGACGCCATCCCTTCCATCTCGAGGACTCGGAGCTAGGATTGCAGTCTAACGGAAGATCGAAGTTCTGCCGGAGTCGTCTAATTAGGTTTTTCAGATTCTTTTATGTTCTTCCTTTGTATGATGAACTCTTTCATTGTCTTCGATTCTTTTGTAATGAATATGCGTAGCTAAACTCTTAGAGCTTAGACTAGATGAACCCTAAGTGACCCAGGGCTTTAAAGCGGTCACGGATCGACGGTGATTAGATTCGAAATTCAATCAGTTTCTCTTTCATGTTTGATTTGTTCTTCATTGTTCATGTTTCTTGTCTGGATTGATCACCTAGATTAGATTCTTGTTAAGCTAAGGATAGAAGCGAACGCTCGCCTTACTTTGGAACATCGAATTGAAAAATTAACCTTATAATTGGAGCGTGCCTTTCGTAGGAACCGGTTAGGGTTAATCCACTGCAAGAGTAACTCATAAATCGTTAGTAATTTCACCAGTTAAGTTAAGTCGTTGCGAGAGGCGACCGTACCCTGGCGACTAATTAATCTTGTTAGCTAGAACGGATAGAGCGAACGTTCGCCGGTCTTAAACCTAAGGGTAAGGAGTTATGGTGGTGTCTTAGTGATTGATTGAATGAGAATCGGAATCCGCTGATCTGTTGATTGCCAATGCACTGGGGAACGAAGGGGGATTCAAAGTCTAAGTTCGTCTGTCATCTTTGTTTTCAACCCTAATTTCCAATCTGCTTTAGTTTAATTTTTAAATTTCTCTGCATTTCTTAGAATTAGAAGTCGTGGAACTCACACCACGCACGAAGTGTTTACATTCGAGTATTTTGCTAGTTTTTGGAGTTGTCAATCATAGAAGGCCCGTGGAATACGATCTACCCTAGCTTTTTAGCTTTGTTAGTTTATTTGTTTGAACGCATCACAACGACTACGTTCATCAAATTGGCGCCGTTGCCGGGGACTTCTTTTGATTGTTTGAAAGAAGAACTGGCAATTTATTTTTCTACTTTCCATCTTTCATTTTTCCACCCTCTTTGATTTTACACTGGTTTTTGTTTGTTTTTGTTATTTGTAGGTTGTTTACAGGTGTATGCATCGCCGCCCTTGGACTCGCTCTCAAACCGACAAGGCTAAGAGTATAGAGAGACCAGGCAGTTCTGCTCCACCTCGATAATCACAGGTTTCAAGGAGAAGCAGAATCAATCCGCCTCCACCCGTCACTCCGATTAAGATTGAGGAACTGAAGGAGAGTCCCTCATCTTCACTGCTACCGTCACCTACATCCGTTTCATACACCGAGTCACTTTCACCTCCTCCATCTCTTATCATGGCTGATCAATTACCACCACCACCACCACCAGGCGGAAATCCACCACCACCGCCGCCTGCACAGAAAAGTCTAGCTGATTACAACAAGCCGAGCGCGACTAGCGTTCGATCTGCCATTGCCGTACCGCGCATTGAAGGAGATCCTGACTATGAGATCAAGATTCCATTCTTGACTATGATCTCCAGGGATATACATTTCGAAGGCAGGCCCCTAGACAATCCGTGCACTCATCTTGCAGACTTCCTTGATCTCTGCAGCACTTTCAAGAACGAAAACCTCGACAAGAATACTCTTTGTTTGAGAGCTTTCTCGTTCTCTCTGAAAGGCGCTGCTAAGAGGTGGCTTACTGGCAAACAACTGGATATTACACTAATTAGGATACTCTGGCTCAGGACTTCATTGAAGAATACTTTCCTCCTGCCAGAACAACCGCCATGAAGGACATCATTGCCAGGTTCTCCCAGAAAGAAGGAGAAAGCTTATATGATACTTGGAATCGATTCCAAGAACTCCTCTACAATTGCCCTCATCATGGATTCGAGCAGAGGCAGTTAGCTGAAATCTTTGCTCGAGGTCTTCAAGAAGAATCTGCCAAGTGGGTCAATTCTCTAGCTGAAGGGGATTGCACTACGCTCACACCTGAAGCTGCTCTTCTTCACTTCGCAAACTGTGCTTCCAAGTCAAGAAACTGGGAACGACAATCTGAAGGATCAAGGAGCAAGCTCGATCTTGAAGCAGCTATCAAGGCAGAAGTAGAGAAGCATTTGAAGAAGTCTACCACCCCAGTCAAACCACCGGCAGCTTCTGTCTATGTTGCCGATTGCGAGTGGTGTGGAGCTTGCGCACATAACGGAGGCCGTTGCCAGAATTTTGGTAAGACAGAAGTCTGGTCCGCCGAAGAGGTAAACTTCGTCCAACAAGGCTTCGTTAATAATCAGAATGGTTATGCTGGCTACCGCAACTTCAGGCAGCAAGGGAACTATCAAGACAGACCTCCCTACAATGCTGGCGCCGTCCATAATCAGAACCAGAATAACCGCCCGGCTGGTCCAGCTCAGGATCAGAAGCCTAACCATCCGCCGGCAGGTGTCTACCAGCCGCCGCATCGCAATCCGGGTAACTATGGAACTGCTCCTGGCAATCGCCAGAATCAATACTTGAATAACACCTATCCAGGGCAGCAGTACCAGAAGGAGAACAATGTCAGTGGCCTGGATAAGAAGCTTAGTTAGATCATCACCAGACTCGACGATCATGACAGTCAGTTTAAAGCTCAAGCTCTTCTAAATCAAGAACAGATAGCAGTCGGTCAAAGAATTGAGCATGCTGTGAACAACATCTCGAGCATGCTAACATCTGGTCGACCATTTGGCCAACTTCCGAGCCAGACAGAGCCGAATCTGAGAAAGGAGCAAGCCAATATGGTATCTGTTAGAAAATTTCCAAGCTTATCTGCTGATGCTTGTGCTGTTTTACGCAGGATCGCTGAATCTCCAGAGGAGAAGGAAGCACTGGAATCGGCGCCTAAGGAAGAAAATCCTCCTCTTGCACCGTACGTCGTGAAGCCTCATTTTCCAAGAGCATTGCTGCCAAATGCAAGGATCGAGACTGGCATGAAGGGGAATAAAGAAGGATATCCTGATGCTCGTATTAAGAAACCGTCCTCTCCATATCCAGCTAAGTGCTCTGATCCTGGTTCTTTTACTCTACCTCTTGTCATTAATGATGTTGTGATAGAACATTGTTTGGTTGATCTTGGCGCGTCTGTTAATGTTATGCCTATGAGTCTATATGAAAAATTAAACCTAGGAGAACTTGAACCGCCTAGTATGCAACTTATCTTTGCTGATAGATCACTTAAAACTCCTAGGGGAGAAATCAAAGACGTTGTTACTAAATGTGGTCCTTTCACGTTCTTAGCTGACTTTGTTATCATTGACACTAGTAAGGATGATTCTACCATTCTCATAGGACGACCTTTCATGGCTACTACTGGAATGCAAATTAACGTTCCAAATGGTTCTTTAACTCTGAGAGTTGGTCAAGAAACTGTCACGTTTCGCCTTAAAGACGGAATGAAATATAATCCTAAGAATGAAGAATTTCATTGTTTAGCTGTTGAAACTGTGGAGTTGACTCCGGTCAACTCCGTTACTGATGTCTCTTCTAGTGTGCCTAGATCAATTGTTGTTGCAGGTGCTGGACAGATTACCACACAGAAACCAAAATCTGTCTCTCCAAAACCGCCAAAGAAGAAGGAACTGAAAGCCTCTTCTAAGCCACCGAGCAGAAAACCTAGCAGATCTCGGGGAAAGAATAAGACGACGAAGACCCAAATGGTCCAGAGACCAGTTGTGCCGCCACCGTCTACCGAGCCAGCTGAACCACCAATTCGTTCCAAGCTACCGGTGCTGGAACAAGTATGGAAGGAGAAGCCGAAATCATCTCCTAAGGAAATACTGACGATCACCGATCCTAGTGATATCAAGTTGGAAGTTAAAGAAAAGAAGGAGCCGATCGTTCTCATTCCGTCCACTGTCTTCCTTGTAGAAGATGATCCTTCGACAGAACTGTTCGGACCATTCAAGATCACCGACCACCTTCCCGACGGACGTACTAAGCTCTTACACGCGAACGGGAAGAAATTCATGCTCACCGGAGAAGCCCCGAAGCTCTACTTTATGAACTCCGATGCTAGCATTAAGGAGAATATGAGTTGGGATGTCTCCTAATACCGTCCAGGTATCGTCCAGCTCAAGGACGTTAATAAAAGAGCGCTTCGTGGGAGGCAACCCACGGCTAGAGTCAGTTTTTTTTTTCATTTGTGTCAATCTTAGTGTTTTAGAGTCGGTTCGGGGGAGCCAAAAGTGTCAGTTTGTTGAATTTATTATTTTTCGTGTGTAGTCTGTGTGTCGTAGTGTCATTTGCAAGTTGATTGAGGTTGTTCCGATTTTTTGTGGATTTAATTGTGATTTTCTGAAGTTTGCCGGATTTGCGAAAATATTTTCAATCGTGCAGTTCACAATTTTCGACGAAAATGCACCCCTATTTTTGGCGAAAACGCCCTTTTAAATTTCACCAAGTTTTCCAAACATCCCTGTTTCATATTTTCGGTGAAAATGTATTAATGTTTTTGGCGAAAATTCATTTGAAAACCGGCAGTGATTTTAACTAATATTTTCGGTGAAAACTTACACTTATTTTCGCCGAAAATACAAGGCAAATTTCGGATCTTATCCCTTTAAAAATCCGGTCGACACTTCCTCTCTCTCCCCACTTTCTATTTCCGAAAATTTCAAAACAAAACAAAACCTCCCCCCTCCTGTTTTCAAAAACCGCCGACCGCACCACCTATTTTCGCCGCCGCCGCCGTTTTCTGCCACTGCTGCCGTCGCCGACCGCCGCCGCTCCCTTCCCCTCTCACTTCCAATCATTTTGAGCCCTAGAACGTTCGAATCAGAGCTCTACAACTCTAGTTCACCCACCCTAAAAATCTTCATTTTTCACCGATTTCTCCCAAACCGTTCGTTTTTAGCATCCATGGCTTCAAGGTAAGTTGTAGAACTTTTCATTACGAATCTTTTGACATATTGATTGCTGAATTTCGTTGGGGTTGACTTTCGGTTTGCCTCGATTTGCGTGCTGACTGATTTCGTGTGAACTAGGTTAGCTGAACTTGTTGAACTGTCCTAGCATGCTTAGGGAGGATCGTGCTTAAATTCCATATCGTTTGATCATGTGTTGCTATGCATAAGAATTGATTCTTTGTGATGTTGACTTGTGAGAAATGTCGGTTTGACCATGACCTGTTTTTGATCATTTGGCTGCCTTATGTGTTCATTCTCATTCAGATTATTGTGTTTGCCATCTGAGATCATATTAGACCGTCATTCTCCGCTTTGTGATAGTCTTGCCATGATTAGGGTTCAATATGCTATGATGTTGACTTTTCTGAATGTCGGTTTGACTTTTTGAACTCTGATTGTGCTAATCCAATTCTGGTTGTTCCTAAGCATGAATTTTTATTGTCTGTGATTACCGGTTACTCTACTTTGCTTACCCCCGCTCGGTTTTCCTCATTTCTTTGTGAAATTGAGTTTTTCTACTAAGTGTGGGGTAGGGTTTTAGTTTGACTAATCTTGTTTCATTCTGGTTTTAGGAACACCACTTATGAGCGCAGGACTAAGGCGCGACTTGATGCCGCCTCGAGCTCTAGAGCCCCCGCTCCCGTCACACCCGCCGTTCAGGGCCCTCCTCCAGCATTACCTCGCCGGGCTGGGTACCATCGCACTATCGCTCGTCTACCTGATTTCTACTTCGAGTGCTTCCAGAAGATCGAACATGTTCGTGGAGCTGATGTTCGCCCTCTCTCCATGGAGTCGCTCTCAGAACACGATGACGACTGGTACCGGAACGTGCTCGATGCACTGACCCATTTTGGCTTGCTGAAGCTGACCACGCTCACCGCCGACTTCCCAGACGTCACTCTCCAGGAGTTCTGGGCGACATTCGAGCTGGATGAGCATAAGAGGAGGCAGCACAGGAAGGTTGTCACCTTCTATCTAGGCGGGGTGCACAGAGAGCTCACATATGATGAGTTTGCTGCATCTAGGCATCCCCTACGAGCATTACCACGGCCATCACTTCAGCTGGGGGGACGACGACGACGAGGAGTACCATGTGCTCTGGAGTCACATGACTGGAGTGCCCGACGATCGCCTCGGGGACCATAACTCAGTTAAGTCGCTCTCTCACCCTTTCTTTAAATATATTCATATGGTTTGGCGTAGATCGCTTTTATATGCTCCAGACAAGGACCACCACCATATTAGCAAGGACAAGCTGCTTCTTCTTCGCGCCATCCGGGAGAGATATCCCCTTCATCCCGGATGGGTACTTGCTCGCCTACTCCGCAAGAAGACTCAGAGGTCCGGTCGTCCCCGCGCACTCCTAGGAGGTAACTTCGTAGGCCGGCTCATCATTTCCTTCGGCCTCAACAATGAATATGGCCCGAACATCCCACGCCGCAGAGTACGCAACGTTGGAGGAGACTTGGCGGTCGAGTACAACATTGATCTGGACGTCAGTCCCCTGGTGCCAGCGGATCCTCCTCTAGAAGACGAGGACGAGTCGGGAGAAGAAGATGATACTGAGCAGCAGCAGCCCCAGCCGCAGCCAGAGTTTCATGACCATATACCCTCGCCATATCATCAGGTAGGGTATGAGCACCAGCCGCCGCCGGTCATCCCCGATCCATACCAGACACCTAACCCTCACCACAGACCGCACCCCACGGACATTGGTGAGCTGTATGAGCGACTGCAGGAGTGGCGCATTACCGACAACGCCACTCAAGAGGCGAGATGGACTACTATGCAGCAGCATATGCACCGCGCTGATAGGCGGTACGAGGCACAGATGGAGTGGCAACGTCAGCTCGGCGAGTACCTCCACTTCCCACCCCCGGCGCCCCTGACCAGCCATGATCAGGTGGTGTCCTTTTCCTTGTCCTTTCTTTTTATTTATTCTTTTCGGATTTCGATCCAACTTTTTTCTGTGTGGATCCGGGACACTTGTCCCGGTTTCCTTTTTATGTTTCATTTGTTTTTGTTTTGTAGGCAGTAGGGAGATTCCCTTTGCTTCGCTTGGGTAGATTCCCTCCGCTCCAAGGACCCGTGCTCATCCCCTACGCCAACCATCTCGGTCCAGGTTCTTCTGCTTCACTCTGAACTCTAATTCTAGTCCTGTGAGGACACAGTCCGATTTAAGTGTGGGGTAGGATGCTAGAGAACCTTGCATGAACTTGATTGCCCTTGATTGTGTTTTGTGTGTGCCTCGTGATTCCATTCCAGTCTCTCTAGCATTAGAATGGCTCAGTTCTTGATTTTTGATGTTAAGTTGTTGTTCAAACCTTCATAATGATGCTTAGACTGCTTAACCTAGAACTTGAGAACCAACTTGTATACTTTGATGCTAAACTGCCTGGTCAGAACAGAATTTTTAAAATCACACTTGTAGTTTGTAGCCTTGATTGCATGAAAATGAACGAATCCGACTAGCAAACCAAATGTGAGCTTTTGATCCATTGCACGTAACTTGAAATTTTAATTCTTTCTGAGTGGTTTTCTGTTTGCTTGAATGAGTTAGAATTTGCATGAGACCTACTCGAGACCACACGATGACACGAGTTCTAGAAGGATAGGGGCACCTAGATTCAGCTACTAAGCCAGATAGCCTACCAAACGATAAATCCATTAGGTTTAAACCCTTGAGCTTGGCATGTTCTTTCGGTTCGATAATACATTACAGCCATTTCCCATTCTTTCATTCCCCGTTTGATCCCCTGTGGTTGTAGTTCTAGATTGGCCTACCGGAAGTCAGTTTGTGGTAACCTGCCTATAGCCATTAAACAGGTGGTCTTAGCTATTATGTCCAGACATGTAAACCCCTCTAGCAACTAAAGGAAAAATCGGCACAAAAAGAAAAAAAAATCAAGTAAGAAAAGAACAAGAAAAAGAAGCAAGTTTCGAAAAAAAAGAAAAATCAGAAAAGCCAAAAAGTTTCAAAGTTGTAGTTCAATAAAACGTTCTTCTCCCTACAAATGGAAGAACGAAGTCAAAAGAAAAGTCAGAAAAAGTGTGTAAAGAAAAAAAGTAAAAAGTGCTAGGTTGCTTGAGGGTATCATAGGACGAGCATTCATTATTCCACCCGTGTCTGGTTAGACGGTAGGAAGCCATAGGTAAGATTCGAGGGAAGTTAGTCGAAAGCTACTCCGCACAAAGCCATCATCATACATTCCCATCATCCATCGCATCATAAACCCTTGTAGTGTAGAATTCATTACGGTGCTAGCAGGGAAGTCCTTCTTGACTAGTTACGCGTGTTATCACAGTGGTGGAGATGTGGTCGAAATGCAAACCTATGACAGAATTCAGTAACAGAAAATGATTGAGAGCAGAAACACGTCCTTATACACAGAGAGTGAGAGTTCCCATTATACTAAATATATCCTGTGTGAGGAGTCTGGTCGGTCAGGTCAAATTCGTGCATAATTGGTTGCTACTACTTGTCGTGTGCGGATTATTAGTGAGACCAGGTAGTTTGGCTGATCTGTATGCATGTTAGGTTTCTTGTTCTAGGATCTATCGGTCTAATAATTCATTGTGTTTGATTGAGCTCCAATTTAATCGATCTTATCATCTATGAACATGTGCGTTTCTATTCAGTTTGCTTGAGGACAAGCAAAAGCTTAAGTGTGGGGTATTTTGGTGACACTCGATTTGACGTGATTATCAGCCTCATTTAAGCGACATTTCCTTGCTTAAGACATGGTTTTTAGGGTAGAATAGCGAATATTCAATCGATTGCCCTATCTCGTGCCATTTGTGTTACCTTGGCCCGTTTCGGGTCTATTTGATGGTTTTCTAGTGTTTTTATGCTAGCAAAGGTTTTTGCCGTCAAATAAAGTAGCCAAGGACGTGTCTAAGGCGTTGGAACCTCGAGGAATTGCACCGGAATCGATCTAAGGAGCCAATCAAGTCAAAACAATTCCTGCCCCGATTTACAAAGGAATTTTCCCCGAAAATCCTTCAGTATTTTCGGCGAAAATATCAGCACAAATCGGCGATGCTCATCAACAGAAGTTTTCGGCGAAAATAGGAAATTTTCGACCGAGAACTAGGGGACCGAAATTTATAGGAGAAATCAGCCGGCGGACCATCCAATTACAAAGGAATTTTCGCCGAAAATTCCTCAATATTTTCGGCGAAAATACCAGTTAAAATCTGGCTGAATTAGGGTTAATTATAAATACTTAACCGGCGGCCCAATAAAGGAGATACTTCATAATACTTCAATACATCTCATAATACATCAGAATTGAGAGAATCCTCTCAAGTTCTGGAGCGAAGAGTTAGAGTTCGAAGAGCCGGAAAGAGATCGTGACGCCATCCCTTCCATCTCGAGGACTCGGAGCTAGGATTGCAGTCTACCGGAAGATCGAAGTTCTGTCGGAGTCGTCTAATTAGGTTTTTCAGATTCTTTTCTGTTCTTCGTTTGTATGATGAACTCTTTCATTGTCTTCGATTCTTTTGTAATGAATATGCGTAGCTAAACTCTTAGAGCTTAGACTAGATGAACCCTAAGTGACCCAGGGCTTTAAAGCGGTCACGGATCGGCGGTGATTAGATTCGAAGTTCAATCAGTTTCTCTTTCATGTTTGATTTGTTCTTCATTGTTCATGTTTCTTGTCTGGATTGATCACCTAGATTAGATTCTTGTTAAGCTAAGGATAGAAGCGAACACTCGCCTTACTTTGGAACATCGAATTGAACAATTAACCTTATAATTGGAGCGTGCCTTTCGTAGGAACCGGTTAGGGTTAATCCACTGCAAGAGTAACTCATAAATCGTTAGTAATTTCACCAGTTAAGTTAAGTCGTTGCGAGAGGCGACCGTACCTGGGCGACTAATTAATCTTGGTAGCTAGAACGGATAGAGCGAACGTTCGCCGGTCTTAAACCTAAGGGTAAGGAGTTATGGTGGTGTCTTAGTGATTGATTGAATGAGAATCGGAATCCGCTGATCTGTTGATTGCCAATGCTCTGGGGAACGAAGGGGGATTCAAAGTCTAAGTTCGTCTGTCATCTTTGTTTTCAACCCTAATTTCCAATCTGCTTTAGTTTAATTTTTAAATTTCTCTGCATTTCTTAGAATTAGAAGTCGTGGAACTCACACCACGCACGAAGTGTTTACATTCGAGTATTTTGCTAGTTTTTGGAGTAGTCAATCATAGAAGGCCCGTGGAATACGATCTACCCTAGCTTGTTAGCTTTGTTAGTTTATTTGTTTGAACGCATCACAACGACTACGTTCATCAGTCACCACCGCCAAACTTTTGCCAATAGATTTTTATTGTCGTACTTTCCAAAATGTCTCCAAAGTTCTGCCGCCGGATTTCTGTCCACACCGCCAAAGTTCTGCCGCCAGATTTCCGTCAACAACGCCAAACTTCTACCGCCGGATTTCCGTCAACATCACCAAACTTTCGTCGTTGGATTTTTTTTATCGGACATTCGCAGATGTCGTCGAACTTTTCCTGCCAAATTTTCATGAATGTATTGTAGCATAAATTTTGCCGCCAAATTTCCATTAATGTCGTCATACTTTCTCTACCGCCATATTTCCGTCACCACCGCCAAAATTTTGCTGCCAAATTTCCTTCGTTAGAATTTTGCAATGCCGCTGGATTTCTGTCGACATTACCAGATTTTTGCTATTGGAATATTGTCACCACCGCCAAACTTTCGTCGCAGATTTTTATCGTTGGACTTCCAGAGATGACGCCAAAATTTCGCTGACAAATTTTCATCGATGTCGCCGAAATTATTCCACCAAATTTCCATTAAATGTCATCGTACTTTCTACGCCGCCAGATTTTCGTCACCACCGCCAAACTTCAGCCAAATAATTTTTATCGATGTCGCCGGAATTCCGCTGTCAAATTCCATCTACGTTGCCAGACTTTCTCCGCCGCCAAATTTTTGTCGTTGGACTTTTGCTGATGTCGTCGAATTTCCATCTATGTCACCAGAATTCCGCCACCATATTTTCATCGATGTCACCAGAATTTCTTCGCCGCCAGATTTCCGTCGATGTCGACAAAAATTTAGCGATAAAACCCTAATTGGTGGAATTCAATAGCAAAATTTTGACTGCAAAATACAAAATATTAAAAGAATTTTTGTGGTATAATCCTGACAATTGAATTAAGTATAATTTACGGCGACATATTTTTTATTGAAACTTTACCAACAAAAAAGTTGGTTGGTGAAAATCGAACGAAAATATGTTATTTTGATTAGAGTCACTGAAATTGTTGTTCATCATGATTCATATTGATACCCGAAAGTGAACTTGACCAAAAAAAAAGTCTATACTGAATGGATTACCCAAATCCGATCCAAATCCAAGTTGAATTAAATTTAAAATCCATATCCGATCCGATCTGGTAAAAATTGACTTGTTAAGTCCCAAACAAATTGTTCTTACAGGTCAGACCCTGTTTGATTTGATGGGTTAGTTTGGTATTTGGGCTTTCCCGGACCCGAACTTAATTTCTCATTCTCATTTCTTAAGCCCAAACCCAATTTTCAGTTTTAATTTTGATACATAAGTTCCCAATTCCCTAAATAATTTGAGAATGAGAATTACCCAACCCAATCCCAAACTCCCACCCATACATATCTTTGATACTGACTTCCGAATGAGATTGATCGATCAGAATTGAAAGAGTATGTATGAGAGTTTGTGATTATTGGTTAATTAGCATTCTTATTCCTTGGTCCCTTGGGAAAAACTAGCTAGCCACAGCTGAAAAAAGTCTTCAAGTTGTAGCCACTCGGCCTCTCTCACAGCGAAGGAAGGATGGAGACACATAACCTTCTTCCTCCAATTTTTATTTATTTATTAATTAGTGTACATATTGTATATAGAAGTATTTAATATGTGGCAATGGGTGGTGAAGTGTGTTAGTGTTATGCACATGTGAATGTGTAAATGTATACTATTTGTAAACACTTGTTTTAATATATACATATATATTAGACTGCATTTTTATCGGTCCATTGGCCAATTTTATCAATATAATACTTGTTACATAATTATTTATTCTTAAGGTTGTTGAGTTATCTGGGAAAAGATTCGGACCCAACTTTTAAAGGTTGGACCGATTTCCAACCAAAAACCAGAGGGGCAAAATTGACATTTTCAAAAAGTTTAATTAACCCTAACCTACTCCTTTCCTTCCCTTCCCCAAAAGTAACTGCCGCCTCTTGTACAGCTCCCTTCCTCTCTTCCCTACTTTCCCTTCTTCTTCTTCTTCTCCTCCAGTACAGTTCTCTTCCTCTCTTCCTCTTTCATCATCTTCTTCCTCATCCTCAAACTCTCCACTGCCTCTGTACAAACAGCCGGCAAGGTGCGGAGTCGACAAAACAACAACCACCGCCAACATCGGCATCTCCCTAGCCCTCCTTGGCTTCTCCGTCGTAGCAGTTGACTGCGACGTCGGCCTCCACAACCTCGACCTCCTCCTCGGCCTCGAGAATCGCGATTCGCGTTAACTACACGCTCGTCGAAGTCCTCAACGGCGACTGCCGATTCGACCAGGCCTTAGTCCGCGACAAGCGGTGGTCGAATTTCGAGCTGCTCTGCATCTCAAAACCGCGATCGAAGCTCCCGCTAGGTCAGGCCTTAGCCTCGTCGGAGTTCCGAAACTAGATGAGCAGAGCTGGTGGTGCGGCGTTGGGCAGAGTTGGTGGCCGTTGGGCAGAGTTGGTGGCCGTTCGGCAGAGTTGGTGGTCGTTCGGCAGAGATAGATCCAGAGGAAAAGGAATTAAATTGGAAAAATTACATTTCAGTCACTAATTTTTTTGTTGTTGACAGTTTAGGATTTTGGGCATTTTATACAAATTTGAATGTAAATATGGTTGGAATAGCTTATACCATGATCATCGAATAACATGTTACCTAGTTCATATAACTAGTTAACTAATCATGATGTTATCTAGTGATCAAATAATCTCGTTAACTAGTTATCTAATAATCTTGTTAACTAGTTATCAAATCGTGATGTTAACTAGTTAACTAAATTTGATAACTAGTTATCATCTTTACGAAATGTTAACTAGTTATCTTAATCATGATGTTAACTAGTTAAAATAACATGTTAACTAGTTATCAGTTTAAAAACTATGTTAACTAGTTATCGGTAAAAAAATACTGTTAACTAGTGAACAACAAAAAAATTGTGTTAACTAGTTAACTAATTAAAAAAAAGGTGTTATCTAGTTATCAATAAAAAAACATTGTTACCTAACAAAAAACATTGTTAACTAGTTATCAGTTTAAAAACCATGTTAACTAGTTATCGATAAAAAACATTGTTAACTAGTTATCAGGTTAAAATATGTTAACAAGTTATCAAACAAAAAACGATGTTAACTAGTTATCAGTTAAAAAAACACTGTTAACTAGTTAACAGCAAAAAAAAGTGTTAACTAGTATTTTTTTAAGTAAAAAAAAATTATTGAAAAAAAAAATTTCAAAAAAAAAATAAAAAAAAATTTTCGCCGGAAAAGTCGTCGGCCGGTCGCCGGAAAAGTCGCCGGCGCCGGAGGCCGGTCGCCGGAGCTGAGCTGCTGGTCGGTGAAAAAATTAATTAATTTATTTATATATAATAATTAAATTATATGTGTAAAGTCTAAAATACCCCTAACAATCTAGACCATTGGATTGGTCAAAAGGTCAAAGGTGATCTAATGGTTAAGATGAAGGTTGGAATTTCCAACCCTTGGAAAGGGTTGGATGGGATCCACATCCGAGTTATCTAAGGAAAATAATAATAATTCATGTTTAGTTATTTAATTAAGATTGATGAAATTTCTTTTGCTAGACCATATAAGGGTTTACCTAAGCAAGTAATATTTATAATAATGACATGGTTTTGATAAGACTTAATTAACAAAACAATATGATCTCACTATTTAGAGTCTTAAGTTAATATGATCCAAATGAACAAATCACCAAATTTGTATGCCCAAAATGAGCTCGTTGTCTATATAGCATGTGTTTCAGGTTTGATTGAATTTTTATAGTTAAGTCACATATTTTTAAGGATTGATGTGAGCAAATACAATTGTTCAATATTATGATTCAAATATTTTTTGGTGGTAAAGCGGTGCTGAGCGCCTTAATCATTAACTGGAATCAAACGAACCTGAGCGATGCCGAAGCAATCGTGCCTCAAAAAGTATTCGAGCCTACAATATGAAATATCAAAAGTGTGACTCCCAAAAGGGTAGTCATATCCAACGCCAGCGAGGAAATCAGCACCTTGATTACCTTCTCTGTAAGTGTGCTCGATCTGCAAATCCCAATCTCGACTCAAGAACTCGCGGAAATGGAGGACCTCCATCGCGTGTTGGCTCGTCTCCACCGACGTAGAAGAAGTGAACAAGGCGATGGCCGCTCTGGAATCCATTTGTAAGATAATCTTCCTAGCTCTAGCATCCCACACCCTTCCAAGACCCTCAATAGCCCCCCGCATTTCGGCGCGTGTTATTGAACAAGCTCCCAGATTCATGGTGAAAGTCAGGCTGCAGCTACCTCATGGTTACGTAATAAGCCACCCACCGCCGATCGACCGTCCCGATGATTAGCAAATCCATCTACATTTAGGATCAGCCATTCGACTGGTCCCGGCTTCCACAGAATGTTCGAGATCGTGAGGCCATTGCTAATTCCCAACTAGGCACCATTTCTGTCCATGGCTGAGGCAACTTGACTTGCCCAATTGATCTAACGTTGGACAACATTGTCAGGAGTTTGACTAGTCCCAGAGAAGATCCGGTCATTCCTATTCCTCCAAAGCATCCAACAATGAACTCCAAACATTAAACTCTTGTTGCCATCTCGTAAATAGTGCTTCATCCAAATCGCCGTATCCCCCTGCCATTGACTACCAGAAACATCAAAAGCCCCCAGCTTCCTCCAAGAATCTGTGGCAAAAGCACAGTCCCGAAGCACATGAGTGGTCGACTCCTCCGAAGTATGACATAAATCACAAGAGGCATCAACTGCGATATGACGACGAACTCGATTTTTATTGTTAAGAATCGTATCCTATATAGCAAGCCAAAGGAAGAGACGAACCCTTGTTGTCCTTTCCAATTCCAAATCAAGCGCCACAACTCCACATCCGAGATCGAGTCTCTCCTGTTCACGATTCTATAAGCTGGTTTGATCATGAAGCGACCCGAATCCTCTTCTCCCCAAACCCATTGGTCTTCTCCAGCATTTTCCCTCGGTGCAGACATCCCCATGATCTGATTAATAGCTCTGATGGGCAAGACTCTTGTGAGTTTCTCAAAGTCCTACTGTCCTTCCTCATTAACAAAACTCGCCACTGTGTCTGACAGATTCAGCTCGGCAAAATCATTGGTGACAGTATCAATCAGGCAGACCCCTGAGTCAACCCACCTAGACGTCCAAAAGGGAGTATCTCATCCATTTCGGATGGCAGACCGGGCTCCCAACAACATCGTGTTCCACTCTCGAGCCAACCCTCTCCACAAGGCCGACTGAGAACTGAGGCTCCGAAGAGTGTGAAGTACTTCCCTTGTAGTACGCGAACCCACAACCGCTCCGGTTCTTGGAAAAATGTAAAGGCAAGTTTAGTCATATAAGCTCTGCTCAGAAGACGAGCCACTTTCAACCCGAGGCCGCCTTCCTCTTTGGGGGTACAAATGCTCTCCCAAGCAATTAAATGGACCTTACGAGCCTCAACAGCAGATCCCTAAACAATGTTCCTGATAAGCTTGTCAATCTCCTCACACATGTTGACAGGAAGGACCGCCGTCTGCATCGCATAGGTCGGGATGGCTGCCAGGAAGGATTGTGCAAGAGTAACCCTACCAGCAAGAGACAATGATTTGACTTTCCAGCCAGTCAGCTTCTGGGCAGTTCTATCAACGTTACCTTGGTAAGTTTGTGCTGAGGTCCGCTCGTGAAGGATAGGCACTCCAAGATATCTGCCAAGGTTCTGCATCAGAGAGAACCTGAGAACACCAGCAATCGCGGAATCTGAGCTTCTAGACGTGCTTGGGGAGCAGAAGCAAACCAATTTCTCCTTGCTAACCGTTTGCCCTGAAGCATCACAAAAGGTATCAAGGCAATTGAGCATAACTTCAGCCTGCTTGAGAGATACGTCAGAAAAAAGAATCAAATCATCAACATAAAAAAGGTGGGACAGTTTCGGCCCTCCAACCGAGAGGGTAATCGGCTCCCAATTACCCAGATTCACATGTTCATCAATTAAGTGGCTAAGGCGCTCCATGCAGAGAGTAAAAAGGAAGGGTGAAAGGGGACACCCTTGGCGGATACCTCTATGTGGAATAAATTGGTCCGTCAGCTCCCCGTTCCAAAGAACCTGAAACTTAGCTTTCCGGACACACGTCACAATGAGGTCAATCACAGCCTTCATAAACCCGGCGCACCTAAGAGAGTCTTCCAAGAACGACCATCTAATTCGGTCATAAGCCTTGGTAAGGTCAATCTTGAGCACCATACGTCTAACGTGACCCTTATACCGCTCCATCGTATGAACAACCTCCTGCAAAATAATGATGTTATCTGAGATTTGTCTTCCCGGCACAAAGCTCGCTTGGGTGCTTTGAATAAGCTGCTTCATCAAGGGCCTCATTCTCAAAGCTAGACACTTGGTCAGAACCTTATAGACGACATTGCATAAGCTAATCGGCCGAACTTGGTGTAAGGTCTCTGGATGGCTAACCTTGGGTATGAGGACAATAGTTGTATCATTCATTATCCCAATCTTCCTGGTGTCGGAGAAGCAGCCCTGAATAAGTCGAACAACCGAATCGCCCACTGTATTCCACTATTGCTGGAAAAAAGTGGGTTGGAACCCGTTAATGCCTGGCGACTTCATACCCTTCATGCTTTTCACCACGAGATGTATCTCCTTGCTATCCGGGATTCGACCACAATCATTAGCTACAGAAGAACTGATTTGTCAAAAATCATTGCAAGTGAAAGGGCGACCTCCGATATCCTCGCTGTACAAACCCACAAAATGCGAGATGACCATCGCCTTCAGTCTAGCCCCATCATCTTCCCAGGTACCGTCAGCCCGACGAAGCATCACGATTTTGTTTACTGCCCAGTGTCGGATTGTGCTTTGATGGAAGAACCTTGTGTTAAGGTCTCCGTCATAATCCAATCGTCCCAGGATTTCTGTGCCCATAAAACCACCTCCTCCCACAGTGTTTGTAGGAGAGTTTGTCTAGTTTTCTCTTCTGCCTTCTTGATGGTCGGAGAAGGGTTAACGCCCGACGATCGCTCAAGCTCTGTTAGATGCATCTATTAAACTTAAAATAAATAAATAAAATACACTTAGAGGCAGATATTGCATCTATAGAGGCACATATAGTATTTGTTCTTTAAAAGTATGTTTAGAGACAAATATATTATGTGCCTCCATAGCCAGGTTATGTTGTAGTGATGGAGCATCAAAGCCACCTTCCGTTGGTTAATGTTACCAAACACTTCACGGTTCCACCTTCTAAGTCTGCCAGGCAGGACTTTCAGATTCTTAACTGTATCGCCACCAGATTCCCAAGCTCAGGAGATGAGCTGAGGGAAGTCTGGGTGCGCCATCCACGGCAAGACAAAGCGAAACGGGCGTTTCCGCTTGCAGGGAACATCCAGGCCAAAGAAATTCACCAAAATTGGCATGTGGTCTGATCAAATGCGGGGGAGCTGACACACTATCGCCCGAGGAAAGGTAGCCCGCCAGCTCATAGTTGCTAAGCTCCGATCCAAATGCTCTCTCGTACCGCCTCTAATCCACGTGAACCTCGGGCCCACATGACCCAGATCGAGGAAGCCACAGTCAACGATGCATTGATTAAAGGAAGCAGCTCTGTAGGGGTTAAAAGGAGCCCCTCCATCCTTGTCCTCTGCACACGTCATGCTGTTAAAGTCCCCCACCAACATCCAAGGGCGCCTTTCATGGTTCGATATACTATGTAGCTCATCCCAAAAAAGAACTCACCTCGTAAGATTAGGCTTGGCATAAATCGCCGAGACAACGTTAGCTGGCTGATTGGGGATCCCCAGCTCAAAATGCACTGCCTGCTCAGAACGGCCAAGCTCCAGAAGACCTAAATACCACTTGAGAACCCCTGTGCTTCAACGATGATGTTACTGTCAAATTGAATCTTATCAATTACCTTCTTTGCCACCTCCCCACTAATTCGAGGCTCCAGAATAATAACCACTAGAGGATTAAACTGTTTGATATAGAAATTAAGTGACGACACAAAATCCACGTGTCCCGCCCCTCTACAGTTCAATGAGAAAATAATCATTGGAGATGAGGGAGAAACAGAGCGGAGCATCCGTTAGGAGAGGTCTGGAGGTTCACCTACCTTAACCCCGCCATCCGGCTTTGAAGCCTCCTTCATTGACGCCTTTCAGGGCATACACGATCTTACCTGTTTCCCCTCGTTCCGAAGACCCTTCTCTGGCTGGACCGATCTATCTCTTCTGACCGCCACTTTGTCACGTTTAGGGACTTTCTTTTTCGGTTTCGACGTACTCAGCTGCATGACTCCCATAAAGGTAGGATTATCATAGATCTCAGGGACGTTAACCAACGTCTGTGAAATATTAGTCTCTACAGAACTCGTCAGCTGAGCAGCCTTGTTGATATTAGAAGTTTTCCCTTTCCCTTTGATGCTATTCGTCATATCTGTCAGAGGCTTCCGAGGAGTTCTGTGATCCCCAACCACTTTGGTCGATGCTTCCTTATTCTCTTTCATATGCGGGGCCTGCTTGAGAGCTTCAACAAGTTTGGCCGCAAGGTCGACCGTCGTTCGGTCAATTTCTTGTGTTTTGTTCGGTCTAGCATCGGTTACGGTACCGGTAACCGATTGAGAAGGTAACTCAACCTTTTCTTCACGTAGGGCACTATATCTGGAGCCCGACTGAGGCTGTTTTGAGGACACCTGGTTATCCTTCCGGCCCCACCCTTTCCCTCTCTGTTGAACAACCATCCAATCTCTGACATCACTAGTTCTATTCGGCTCTAGGTCGGGCTCATTAGAGACGTTCTCTTCCGCCTGAGCGGTAGGCTGATCTGGAGCTTGGTCTGGAGTACAACGATCTGCCTTGTGATCGTAGAATCCACATGTCGCACATATATTCTCCAGACTCTCATATTCAACAAAGAAGGTTCGGTCCTTAATCATGTGTTTCCCCAGCAATGGCTTGGTCAAGTCAACCTCCACACATACACGTGCGTAGCGAGCCCTTGCTCCTTCAGTTGTCGCCAAATCCAGTCTAATTGTCTTGCCGATGTAATTTCTAATACGAGTCCGCAAGATTGTTAAAGAAGTGGATGGGGAGCTTTGGGAGCCGCACCCACCTCAAAATCGTCTTGAGGGGTTCCTCCTCATTGAAATCTGGTGTCCACCGAGCCACTGAAAAGTAATAATCAAAGATCTTCCATGGCCCGCCGAAGGCAGTGCACTTATAGTCCTCGGGATTAGCAAATCTGACCAGGTAAAACGTGTTGGAGATATCTGACACTTGAATGTTGCCCTGCCTTGCCCAGAGTGCTTCAAGTCTTGTCTTCACAGCCCCAAAGGAGAAAGAACTCTCCAAGACTCTTACCACGAGTGCCTTAGACCACGACCGGTAAAAACTCTTAATATCACTCTCTGAGAAGTAAACCCTGGGGCATCTAGGGTTTACCTCATCATCCTCTTGCATGGGAGCTGACGGTGGAACAAAGCTTTCCACCTCTTCTTCAACAACACAACGCGAGGAACCCCCTCCCGCCACGAAGCTATAGGACTTCTCTAGCGACGCTGCTGCAGGGGGTGTTGGGGGAACCTGTTGGGGATCCGGTGTCGTCTTCGGAGACTTCGGATGTTGGAGGTCGGACTCCTGACATATGGGGTTTGATCGCTCCTCTCTTAGTCTCTTTCGGGGAACTGATGAAAGGTCGGAGGCGGGGAATTCCGTTGGGGTATTGAGTGCAGCCTTGACGAGATGGAGGTCGGGGTTCGGCGGTCTAGTTATAGTCGCCGGCAGAATCACTCACCATTAGGGTTTCCTTCGAGAGCGTTCATTCTTTTTCTGTTATCACCATTCAATTTATGATTCAAATATTGATGTAAAATATAATGGTTCAATCCTCATTGAATTTATGACTTATTTTCACCATTCTCATCACTTGTGTAAACATCTTAATGTTATATACAAATAAATAGGAAAATAAGTTAAATAGTATCTTAATGGTGATATAGTAAATTTGGTTTTGACACATAAGATAGAACGATCCTTAGAAAGTTCTGCAACGTCTATTTGCTGAACCCAAAACTAATCCACATCATCATATGTAATAGATTTTTTATAAATTCGATAAACATTTAGTCGTATTCTTGCCTGCTTCATCATAACAACATCATTAGAAAAAAAACTATGAACAAAAATATAGCATCATCAATTCTATAGTTTTTATAATAGAAAAAAGTAAAACATATTCAAAGACGGGAGAAAAACAAAGAAAAGATTCAGAAGATTTAATACATGAGTAAGAAGCAAATGAATGAAATGAAGTAATGATAGATATTGGTGAAAGTTAAATAGAAGGATAGACAGTTAATGAGTTGTTTGGTATAATGTTATTTCACAATGAAACTAATACACTAGTTTAGCCAAACTTTTCACGAATATGTAAATCTAATTATTATTATTTTGATAACATTTTTAGGTCAAATCTTCGGAAGAGATAACAAATTTTGCCAATGAATTCTAAACATTTAATACGGTTAGTAACAGTGCTAACGGAGCTGACGCGACACTATTTTACTGGTCAAACATATGTCAAGTCAGCTGCCACACACTACAACAAACGACCAGTTACGGAGTCAATGATTTGGTGACCCGTGACAGCGGGGTGATTAAAAAATAAAAATAATTAATCAAATAAATAGAAAGCAACCAACTTATCCCTGATTAATCGAAGCCCTTCGATTATTTAAGGGATAATAGGCTGAAAGATACCAAACAAGCCATCTTACAATTATTTATGCAAAACACACCCCTCTACTTAGAACGCTTAACAAAGAAACTCTTCTGTTAGAATTTTGATAAACTCCATTGCGATTTTACTGACACGTTATGCCGACTCAGCCTGTAGGTTGTCAGATTTGACATATCAACAAACCAAAACGACATTGTTTTTCCTTTTGGTTGATTTTTACTTAGAAGAGAATTTGCATCCCCTTATCATTTCTCTTGTAATCACCCAACCCTCCACCATAGGCTCTCAACCTCCAATCGTCAAATCTCAGTAATTCATCTCCTTCAGCAACTCTTGTCGCGAAACCAAGTTAAAACCCTTGATCCTATCTGTTTTAGTGGAAAACTTGTGGTGGATGTCGGGTGATTACGAGAGAGAGGATAAGGGGATGAAAATCTCCTTCTCAATAAAATTCAGCCAAAAGAAAAAACGACGTCGTTTCATTTTATTGACATGCCAAATATCATAACCTGTGGTCTAAGTCAGCATAACGTGTCAGCAAAATCGTAACGACATTTATCAAAATTCTAACGAAATGGTTTCTTTCTTAAGCGGTCTAAGTAAATAGGTATGTTTTGCGCAAATAATTATAAGAGAGCATGTTTGTTATCTTTCAATAGTACAAGAGCCTCCGGCCTATTATCCCATTATTATAATGAATGGTCCACACGAGAGAAGATGTGTCTATAACCGGTTCGGTTGTGGGTTGCTTTTCTTGTTTCAAATTTAACTGAATTTCAAGTCTTTCTTTGTTCTCTATATATAATAATAATAAGCTTGTGCGTCGGGAGGAATCATTACGATGTGGGATTCGCTTTTGTTTGAGATTCAAGCAGAATGGAGGGGAAGGTTCTTGTTGGCAGTAGTGTTGAGAAACAAAGTGGATGGTTTCATTTGGTTACTAGTGAACGTGTACGGTCCTCAGGACTTGGCTGGAAAAAGACTTTTTTTGTCAGAAATTTCAGATGTTTGGCTTTGGTGGGACATGCCGGGATGTATTGTGGGTGATTTTAATTTGATTAGATCCTTGGAAGAGGCGATGGGTGGTGTGCGCAACGTTAGGGAGATTGACATGTTCAATGATTTCATAGAAGAACTCGCCTTGGTGGACCTTCCCCTGAATGGTGCTTTGTTTATTTGGTCAGACCTTCGAGTTAATGCCTCGGTTTCTAAGTTGGACAAGATTCTAGTTTCGCAGTCTTGGGTTGATAAGTTTGCTTTCAGTAGGGTTAGTGCGTTAGCACGCTCTTGCTCTAACCATAAACTGCTTGTATTAATGTGTGATGATGAGAACCGGGTTAGGAGGCCTTGGAAATTTGAAATGATGTGGTTTGAGCATGTTGAGTTTAGAGGCTTTGTGGCGAACGTGTGGGAGTCTGTCGAGGAGGTGGATGGTAGTTTAGTAGGTCTGGCGAAGAGGTTGAAAAGTTTGAAAAGGCAACTGGGGATTTGGAATAAAGAAGTCTTTGGCAGAGTGGATGTTCAGATCCGGGAATGCTTGGAGGAAATTCGGAATCTTGATGTGAAGGAGGATGAAGATGTTTTGAGTGAGGAGGAAAGGATTCAGAGGTGCAGCTTAAAATGTAGGTTGGATAATCTGTGGAAGCTGGAGGAAGTTATGTGGAGGCAAAATGCTAGGGATCTTAGGGTGAAGCTTGGGGATAGGAACACTAAATATTTCCATGCTTGTGCCTCGACCCGGAGGAGAAGGAATTTTCTGGATCATTTAGTGGTGGACGGCTTAGACGTGGTGGGTCAAGAGGATTTGGCTAGAGTCATGGTGGATTTCTATGTGCAGTTATATGCGGAGAGGGTTCCGCAACGACCTTTCCCCTTGCTATAGGTTTGAAGAGGGTAGGTAGAGATTGTTGGGATGAGTTGACAGGTTGATGTGACTTTTATTAGTGCATTTTAAGCTTATGAATGACCTATGAAATACCCGTGTTTATTCGTGAAATGACATGACTTATATGCTTTTATTGAAATTTTGTGCAAAGTGTCATTTTGTTGTCCGGTTGCTACTTTGGAGCCAAATTCGTGGGCTATTGGAGTTGCCTCTGTGCATTTTCAGGTTATGGCATCAAAGTACGGATGACAAGGAGCGCATAGGAGCAAACGGGAGGTCATTTGGAGTCCGGACGAGGGAGATATGAGCATTACAAGATCGAGCTTTCTGCAGAGTGCAGGGGTGCACGCCGTGCATGATGCACGCCGTGCACCGTGCACGGTTTGGTGCACGGGCTGTCCAGGAGGCTCCGAAAGAAGATTCAGCTCCAAGGTGCACGCCGTGCAGCCTTGCACGCCGTGCACCCTGCACGCCGTGCATAGGTGCACGCCGTGCACTGTCCCCTGCACTATAAATATTCTTGTTTTTGGCCATTTTGGGCAATTCTATGATATCTCTTAAACCCCAAACACATATCCACGAACCCTCAAACCCTAGAACACATTTCTGGAGCATTTTGAAGCCATTGGAGCTAGGATTGAAGCCAACAAACCTTGGAGGAAGTGCTTACAAGTGGAGAAGTGAAGATCATCTCAAGGATTCATCCATGGTGTTCTTGGTGACCATTCTTCCTTCTTCTCTCTTTACTCCCTTGGCCATGTGTGGCTGATTTTCTAGGGTTCATCTTGGATGGGTAGATTAGTTGTGCTATGATAGAGAGATGATTGTATAGAACTTGCCATGATTGATCTTGGTTGTATGAGGATGATTCCTAGACTTGTTCTTAATGCCATTTTATGCCATGTTTGCTTGATTTGGTCCATTCATTGTGATTTGATGCATGAGAGTGCTTGGATTGCATAGATTGTAGGTCTAGGGATTGAAGTGAGTGTGTTCTAAGAGATTAGATCATCTTATTTCAACCATTTTCACTTGATTTCTCTCTTGGGCATTTTATCGAACACTTGGTGTGCATGTGGATTTTCATTCAATTGAGTTTGAAAAGGCCTTTTGGTGAATCTCTTAGTGTTAGGGCATTGATATGAGAGTGTTGTGCCTAGCCTTGTGGTCATAGAGTCTTAAGAGAGGGTCTTGTGTCTTGGCATTTCATCAAACACTTAGAATGCATCCTTTTTTCACTTAGCTTGAGAGCGAGAGCCTAAGTTGAGTGGTATTGGGATAGGGATTAGGTGCTACGAGAGTGCATCGAGTCTATAAAAGTGAAATGCATGGTCATCCGAATGCAAACTCGATCTTGATTGACTTGTTTGTTCAATTAGTCATCTTGAGCATGATGAAACTACCCACCAAGAGAGCCCCTTTGTCTTTGATTTGCACCACTTTATTTTCCTTTCTTCCTTTTAGTTTCCTTTAAGTTTTTAATGTCTATTTCAAATCAAAACTCCTTTCAAATGAATAGACCGTCTACGAGGAATGTGAGTAGAGGCCATTGAGAGAACCCCGAGGAATACGACCTTGGTAAACCCGCTTTTATCAAGTTTTTGGCGCCGTTGCCGGGGACTCTCTCATTCCTTTGAAAGCATTTAGTAGTGGACCGTTCTATTCACTTCCTTCCGTTTTAGTTTTGCTTCTTTGTTGTTTGTTTTTGTATTGGTTTGTGTAGTTTTGTTATCCCGCATTGTTGTACTACTTGGTTGTGTTTGTTGTGCGTGTTTGTAGGTCCCTTATCCACCTATCTAGTTCATGGGAGCAAGGTTGCAAGTAAAATGAATTCGTGGAATGGAGGTAATGGTTATGGACCCTATCAAGGGTGGAATCCATCTCCTAACCCATTTTATGCTCATCCTACTCCATCCAACTACCACCAAGGAACTTATGAGGGAGATAGCCAATGGTGGGATCAAGAACAACAAGCTTCAACACCCATGTGGAATGAACAATGTCCCTATCCATCTCCACCCTACCATCAAGTCTATCAAGAGGATTTCACAAGTCATGAACAACATTTTCCACCACCTTCTATGTTAGAGGAGCTCTTGAAAATGGTAAAGGAAAGTGAGCGTCCTCGAGAGGAGATTGTAAGCTATGAGGAATCTCCTCCACCTTTGCCCATGCTTGAGGAAGTTTTGAAGATTGCGGAAGATAATACATATCAACTTAATCGCATAGCTCAAAGCATGGCGCACATCAATGGGATGCTTGAAAATGATCATCAACCCCATAAGGTGGAGCAACACTCTCCCTCTCCATCCGTGCTAGATGAGTTCTTGAAGATTGCGGACGACAACGCGGCTCGGCTCAATCGCCTAGCTCAAAGTATGAATCTCGTCATGGATGCGCTAGAGAATGAGAATCAGCCCAAGAAGATGGAGTACACTTATGATGATGAAGATGACATGTGTGAACCGGAAGAGCTTGACACGGAAGAAGATTTGGTAGTGGAGGAGGTTGAAGAGCATGTTCTTCCCATGGAGACGCCATATGACAATGATGTGAGGATAGAGGAACCAATGATACTTGAGGTTGATGACCCTTTAGAGGAGGTGAGAGATGATTTGGAGACGCTTCAAGAAGAGGTGGCACCGAGAGTGGTGCACGAAAGTGAACAACACCACCCTATTGAGGTCCCACCAAAGGTTGTGAGTACTCTTCAATCTTCTTGCTTGATCATGAAGTACTTGTGTCAAGAGACGGACACAAGCTTCATAACCTCCCCTAAGGTGATAATGGAAGAGTAGTCGTCCATGTGTGAACCGGAAGACTCCTTGAGTGGCATCACCAACTTGGAGACAATGGATCTCAATGGAGGCTCCCTACCATACTTTCTTCCTCAAGCTTCGACACTCAAAGGTAGCAAGCCACCCCAAGGTCTCAAGTGCTATACAAGCATCAATGTGCATTGGCTAGTCTACCATTCCTCCAAGATGCTACTTGGAGCTCAACTTTCATCATGGAAGAAGCTACTTGACATCAAGGAGGTACTAAGTTGGACACCATAACACAGGTATCGTCGAGCTTAAGACGGTAACCAAGCGCTTATTGGGAGGCACCCCATGTTATCCTTAATCTTTTGTTTTTAATTGTTCTTTGAGGTTTTTGTGTTATTTTAGCTTTTTGAATAAGGTTTGACAAGCATTTTGGATCACTCTTCACCAAGGATCATCATGGAACGCTTTCACCATTTTTACGTCCTATGCTCCTCTCTACCAACGCGGTAACTTCGTTCCACCTTACCCTCTCTCTCGTGATCATTGAGGACAATGCTCATGTTAGTCGTAGGGGAGTTTGAGGTTTGATGTGATTATTTGTGGTAGAGATGTAATGATATGCTTTGATGATTTGCATGATCTTGATTGTTTCCAAATTCCTCTATTGTAGAATCGTCCGGTTCTTGACGTTTAGTGTTTAATTGACTTCAAACTTTCACAATGACATTTAGACTGTCCTACTTAGAACCTATAACCAGCATGTTAGCACTAATATCAAATGAGTCTGGGCCAGAACTGAGATTTTATCACTCTTGTATGTTGGTTGATTGGTTTGATACGTGTTTTTATACCGCTCAATAACACCGGTCTAAGTTGATGAAGGCAATCAGAATTTTCACCCCTTTTCCATTTCTTTCTTTACCCTTTTTGATCCTTCGTGATTGTGGCTTGAGATTAGACGGAATCCAATTCGAAATCTTGTGTGGAAGTTGTAAGGGGCTAAGGATCAAGTGGCTAAATTGTGAAGAAAAAAAAATGCTCAAAAGAAAAGCTAGGCAAGCTCGGCACCTAAGTGAAGTGTCGGGTTGAGCACTAAGCAAAAGGGCAAAGGTTGTGAGCTAGGCAGGTTCAACACCTAAGTGAAGTGTTGAATCGAGCACTAGTATGCAGTAAGAAAAAAAATGGAAATGAAAAGAAAAGAAAAGAAAGAAAAAGAGTTCTCAATGTAGCCCTTGATCCTAGCCAGAGTTCGTAAAGTGCGGATCTAGAAGCGGATGAAGTCGAGTCGATAGCCACATCATAATCACTCACCACTTACGATCCATATCCCGATTTCAAGTCCTTTTGATTAGAGTTGGTGTTGTCGTGGTCGGTTTTGCTGTGTCCCAATCAACCACTACTTGAAGTGTGCGGAAATTAGTGAGGTTTAGACTTGTTTGGTTGATGTTCTTGCATGTGTAGGTTTAGTTTGTTCGTGGAACAGTTTAAGCTAAATTGTGATTGCTTGAATCTCAATGGACCGAACTTGTCATTTGTGAACTTGGATGTTTTCTAATTCATTTGCTTGAGGACAAGCAAAGCTTAGTCGTAGGGGAATTTGATGTGACTTTTATTAGTGCATTTTAAGCTTATGAATGACCTATGAAATACCCGTGTTTATTCGTGAAATGACATGACTTATATGCTTTTATTGAAATTTTGTGCAAAGTGTCATTTTGTTGTCCGGTTGCTACTTTGGAGCCAAATTCGTGGGCTATTGGAGTTGCCTCTGTGCATTTTCAGGTTATGGCATCAAAGTACGGATGACAAGGAGCGCATAGGAGCAAACGGGAGGTCATTTGGAGTCCGGACGAGGGAGATATGAGCATTACAAGATCGAGCTTTCTGCAGAGTGCAGGGGTGCACGCCGTGCATGATGCACGCCGTGCACCGTGCACGGTTTGGTGCACGGGCTGTCCAGGAGGCTCCGAAAGAAGATTCAGCTCCAAGGTGCACGCCGTGCAGCCTTGCACGCCGTGCACCCTGCACGCCGTGCATAGGTGCACGCCGTGCACTGTCCCCTGCACTATAAATATTCTTGTTTTTGGCCATTTTGGGCAATTCTATGATATCTCTTAAACCCCAAACACATATCCACGAACCCTCAAACCCTAGAACACATTTCTGGAGCATTTTGAAGCCATTGGAGCTAGGATTGAAGCCAACAAACCTTGGGAGAAGTGCTTACAAGTGGAGAAGTGAAGATCATCTCAAGGATTCATCCATGGTGTTCTTGGTGACCATTCTTCCTTCTTCTCTCTTTACTCCCTTGGCCATGTGTGGCTGATTTTCTAGGGTTCATCTTGGATGGGTAGATTAGTTGTGCTATGATAGAGAGATGATTGTATAGAACTTGCCATGATTGATCTTGGTTGTATGAGGATGATTCCTAGACTTGTTCTTAATGCCATTTTATGCCATGTTTGCTTGATTTGGTCCATTCATTGTGATTTGATGCATGAGAGTGCTTGGATTGCATAGATTGTAGGTCTAGGGATTGAAGTGAGTGTGTTCTAAGAGATTAGATCATCTTATTTCAACCATTTTCACTTGATTTCTCTCTTGGGCATTTTATCGAACACTTGGTGTGCATGTGGATTTTCATTCAATTGAGTTTGAAAAGGCCTTTTGGTGAATCTCTTAGTGTTAGGGCATTGATATGAGAGTGTTGTGCCTAGCCTTGTGGTCATAGAGTCTTAAGAGAGGGTCTTGTGTCTTGGCATTTCATCAAACACTTAGAATGCATCCTTTTTTCACTTAGCTTGAGAGCGAGAGCCTAAGTTGAGTGGTATTGGGATAGGGATTAGGTGCTACGAGAGTGCATCGAGTCTATAAAAGTGAAATGCATGGTCATCCGAATGCAAACTCGATCTTGATTGACTTGTTTGTTCAATTAGTCATCTTGAGCATGATGAAACTACCCACCAAGAGAGCCCCTTTGTCTTTGATTTGCACCACTTTATTTTCCTTTCTTCCTTTTAGTTTCCTTTAAGTTTTTAATGTCTATTTCAAATCAAAACTCCTTTCAAATGAATAGACCGTCTACGAGGAATGTGAGTAGAGGCCATTGAGAGAACCCCGAGGAATACGACCTTGGTAAACCCGCTTTTATCACAGGTCCTTTCACTGAGACAAAAATTAAGAAGGTGATTAAGAGTTGTGCGGCGGAAAAGGCCCCGGGGCCGGATGGGTTCTGTATGGGGTTCATTCAGAGGTTTTGGAATTTGGTTGGGAAAGATTTTGTTGGTGCGCTTGAGGATTTGTACTTAAATGGTTTCATCCCCGAAGGAGTGGGCCACACTTTTATCTGCCTGATTCCCAAAAAGGAGGACGTTGAGGAGTTAAGGGACTCCGCCCTATCAGTCTTGTGGGATGCATCTATAAGGTTTTGTCTAAACTCCTAGCTGGGAGACTGAAAGGGGTTATGTCGGGGATCATTTCGGTTAGCCAGTGTGCCTTTGTTGGAGGAAGACAGATCCTGGACGCGGCTTTGGTTGCTAATGAATTAATTGACTCAAGGAGACGTAGTGGTCGACCAGGCCTTGTTTTTAAGCTGGATATCGAGAAGGCGTACGACCACGTTAACTGGGGTTGTTTAGAGAAAACCTTGACGGCCATGAACTTCCCTCCTAGGTGGGTAATGTGGATGAAGGCTTGCTTTTCGTCGTCAGTTTTCTCGGTGCTTGTTAACGGAGAATCCCGTGGTTTCTTTAAGGGTGAGCGGGGATTGAGACAAGGTGATTCCTTATCTCCCCTCTTGTTTACTTGTGTTATGGAGTTATTATCCGCCATGCTGGATGTGGCAGGGAGAGATGGGTGGATTTCGGGGTTCTTCATGGATGAGGCTTCGCGCCAGGGCGAGGTTACTCACGTCCTCTACGCTGATGACACGATGATTTTCTGTGAGGCGGATGAGGCTCAAGTTTCATCGCTGAGGCGATCTTGATTTGATTTGAGGCGGTCTCCAGATTGAGAGTCAATTATCACAAGTCTAAAATGTTTACGATTGGGGATGTTCCGAATGCAGAAATGCTGGCGGAGAGGTTTGGGTGTGGTTTGGAGAGCTTCCCTTCAATTTACCTTGGCTTACCGTTGGGGGTTAGGGCAGTTTCTAAGGCACTTTGGGATCCGGCAGTTTAAAAGTGTGCTCTCCAATCTTTCGGTTTATTACATGTCACTCTTTAAAGCCCCGGTTAGTGTGTTGAAGTGGATCGAAGCCATTCAGTGCAGGTTTCTTTGGGAAGGGTGCTCGGAGGGGAGGACGCTCCACTTGGTGAATTGGAGGATGGTTAAGGCCCCAAAGGATTTGGGGGGTTTAGGGGTCCTTGATTTGAGAAGCATGAACTCTGCTCTTCTCGCCAAATGGTCTTGGAGATTCGGGGTTGAGAAGACATCTTGGTGGCGGATTTTGATTGGGGTGAAGTGTGGTTACGGGGTAAGCGATTGGCGGGCTGTTTGGAGGGAAGGTGCGAGTGGATGGTCGGTTTGGAGGTGGATCGTCAACGAAAGTCCTTGTTTCTGGGAGTTTGGCTATTTAGATCCGGGTGGGGGTTGGGTGTCTTTTTGGAGAGATTTTTGGGTTCAGGGGGGTGTCTGAGTGTCCAGTACCCGAGGGTCGCTGCTGCGGCACGATCTCCCGGGGCGAGGGTGTGTGATTATTTTTTTTTGTTATACAGGTCCTGATGGCGGATTCCTTTGATGACAGACCTAAGGGGCGGTGCTGAGCAGGAGAGGAGGAGACTTATGCAGTTCCTCGATGCGGAGCTGACTACGGTTATCTCGGAAGGACCGGCATGCTTGGTTTGGCCCTTGGAGTCCTCAGGTAGCTTTTCAGTCAGATCTTTGGCTAGGACGCTCATCAAGAGGAGGTTTCCTGGGTGTAGTTCATTTCCGGCGGAGGCGGTTTGGTTGCGTCATGTGCCTACCAAAGTGAGCTGCTTAGTGTGGAAGGTGGCACTTGAGAGTTTAGCCACGATTGATAAGTTGCAACAACGGGGCTTCTCGATGCCAAACAGGTGTGGGCTATGCTTTGCGGATTGCGAGTCGATTCAACACCTTTTCTGGATGTGTCCTT
This sequence comes from Linum lewisii, assembly GCA_034768395.1. Classification (NCBI taxonomy): domain Eukaryota; kingdom Viridiplantae; phylum Streptophyta; class Magnoliopsida; order Malpighiales; family Linaceae; genus Linum; species Linum lewisii. The sequence continues at coordinate 77,623,735 of CM068296.1, forward strand.
TTGCTAGTCAGGTTTGGTCCTTCTTCAGTTCACGACTTTCCTTGTTGGGCCCTTTCCCACTTGATGCGAAAGGGTTCTTGTGGGCTTGGAAAGGATTGAACTGTGATGCTTGTTTTGCTCCGTGTGTTAGGATGTTGGCACATAGTGTTCTTTGGGTGCTTTGGTCCGAAAGGAACAATCGGATTTTTCGGGATAAAGTTGATGAGCTACAGGCTGTGATTCACAGGATTGTTTTTTGGGTTGGGTTATGGGGTAGGGTGGGAGGCCTAATTTCTCCTGATATCTTGGTTAGATGGCAGAGGGTGTGCGGAATTCAAAGGGAGCCAGATTAGTGGTGAGTGGGGGTTGGAGTTGTGGGGGGTTTTTTGTGCAGATTTGCCATCATGTTTTTGTTGTGAGGCTGCTGTAGTTTTCTGGGTTTTCAAAGGTTTTTGGGGCTGCCGTTTCTGGATGCAATTTTGACCCGGTTTGGGTTGGCCTCTTTGAGGTTGTAAATTGTCCCTTTTTTTGTGATTAATACAAAGCATATTTCATCAAAAAATAATAATAAGCTTGTGAAAGACATTCATTCGTTAATACTAGAGATGGAAAGGGATATTGTGTCTGCAACCAAGAGTGAAGAACCAACAACAACATCATTACAACTCAACATAAATCATCACATGAAAACATTTCTTCTACTCTTTAATTGCATCCTACTAACCGTCGGTAAAGTCGCCGGCCCAATCCTCGGTCGGATGTACTTCATCCACGGCGGCAAAAAGCTATGGCTCTCAGCTTGGTCAAACACAGCTGGCTTCCCTATCCTCATCATCCCAATCGCCATATCCTACAAAGCTTCTAAATCTACAAGGACCCATTTATTTCCATCAAGGTGGCTAGTTATCGCAAGCATACTATTGGGTATCCTTCTTGGATTCAACTGTTATCTCTACTCCTACGGGACAGCCTACCTTCCTGTTTCGGTCATCTCTCTCGTTAGCTCCTCACAGCTGGCCTTCACAGCTATTCTGGCCTTCTTCATTGTTAGACACAAGTTCACTCACTACTCCATAAACGCAGTCGTTTTGATGACATTTGGCTCCCTTATCTTGGGACTTCACATGGATGAGGATGTCCCTAAAGGAGAGTCTCACCACAAGTATGTGATTGGTTTCTTCCTGACAATAGCTGCTGCAGCTGGCCATGGCCTCTTCCTTACCTTGATTGAATATACTCGTAAGAAATGTGGACTACCCATCACTTTCGATATCGTCATGCGGCTTCAGTTCATTATGTCGATGGTCGCTACTGTCTGTACTACTATCCCCATGATCATCAACAACGACTTTCAGGTACGTATACGTGTATGATAAATTTACCTGGGCTACCCATCACTTTCGATATAGTCAACATACTTATTCAATACAAAAGAATTTGCCTTTACCTACTTCAAAATTACAACATCATGAAAATGCAGTAGCAAATAGTTGATGTTAGCAATGACAATCACTATTTTGACTTGCTGTAGCAAATACTATTTGCGACATCACTATTTGCAACAGGTATCCACGGGGTACCCGTACCCTGACACTAAAGTTTCGTCAAATTTGTGTTTGAACTTTAGAGCTCAAGAGTTTTAGTTTGACGTTCATGGGTTAGAATATAATGTTGGGGATTTCAAGTTTATTTTTGGGTTTCTATGTTAGATTTTAATCACGTGTAGGGTAATTAGCTATAATTAGAAGTTAGTTATATTATTTAAAATGGTTGAAAGGTTATGTTGGTTAAGTAGTGTCGGTTAGTATATGTATAAATAGGAATAGTTTGTGAAGTTTGTAACAAGCAGACGGATGTAATATACATATTATTATTAGTACAATTCAGTCACACGTGTTTGCTATTATTATTTTCTTGGTTCAGTTCTTTTCATTTCCAACATTCTAATTTTTTTATTTGGACTAGACTTATGGTCAAAAGTTATTATTGAGTTTATGATCATGTAGTATTCTAGTGTTAAGATTTAGTGTTTAGGGTTTAACATTATTCATTAGTGATCATGATTCATTGCAATGAGTTTATGACTCGCTATTTGAATTTAAGTTTTTAGAATAGTGAATTTTTAGTGTTAGGGTACCAGCGTGAGTACCGGAGCTGCGGATTTAGGGGTGGGGTTTCCCGGGCCAAGGCTCACCCACCTCCAGGTCTAGAAATACTAAATTATATGTATTTTTGTATACATAAATGGATTGATCTAGTGCTTTTTCAGATCTAACCAATTCATATTATAATGACCCAGTAATTTCATGATTAATTTAACCTATATATATCGTATTTGTTGTAGAGTATGGCTGCAGAGGCGTCAGAATTTGATCTAGGAGTGAGAAAGTATTACGTGATAATAATAACAGGAGTAATTGTTGGGGATTTGATGTGTGAATGAAGGAATGAGCTAAGTGGTGTTGAATACCACATTGCTAATTGATGGGAAAGTGGAGCTAGATATAAGAAATCAAGCCCACTAAGGTTGGTAAAAGGCTTGAGATGGTGATGGGCCCTCACGCTGTCGTCGTCGCCTCGCCTCGGCCTCGAATTTGGATTTGGTCAAAAGATTTGATTTGATTCAATTCTTTTGCTACCCGGCCGATTTGGCCAGGAAAGTCACCCAGAATCTGCGGTTTAGAATCCAAACCGGAACCTGGTTTTTAAACCGGTTCAGTCACGAACCGACACGAGTCAAACCGGCCAACTGCCCAACTGCCAAAAGGCACCCCTTCATTTACTATAAATAGCAAATCAGTCCCTGCACTTTCTTCTACAGACTTTTCCCCTCTCTAAATTTTTTCTCTGCACGAAAATTCTCTCTGCATTCATTCTTCCAAAGAAATCGAGTCGTGTGATTGTGCCGTTCGTTGAGTTCGCCACTACGCATGTGAGTATCCGTTTTATCCTGGGAGAATTGATTCCATTAACCTTGGGTGACGTAGAGGGGAATAACAATTCCTAAGGACAGATCGTGAAGTCGATCGACTCGGATTGTCCTTTTGTTTATGCATGCTTGTTTGTTGATTTCGTATTTTGCAGTTTACGGTTCCAATAATCTTAAGAATTGTTAGATTGCCGTTTACTGTCTGTGCATGAACTGTTTGCATGAAATTACCCTGCTTCTGTTCATGATCCTTTTTGCTGATGTTGTTTCTACTGTTTTCTGTTAACGTCAGTAGTGTTATTGCATGATTAATTTTATGCATGTGGGACGCCATCTGTAATCTCCCGTTGCATGTTTATATGGATTAATGCATGCTTAGAATTTACTCTCAGTTTGCATGTTCTTTGCAAGAATGCTTTTTTCCAGTACATGTCGTTATGTGTAAAGTGCATGATTAGTTTATTTCTGTTTTGGTCACATATCTTTTATTTGTGATCATTTCAATTTGGTATTTAATTTCCGCTGCTTGATCTGTTGATTCTCTATGTTTTCATGATCATATAATTTGTCTTTTTGTATCCTGTTTTCTACTGACGTTTCCGTTTCTTTAGTTAGTAGTTTTAGTTTACAGGTTACTTGTCCTTCGGGATCGTTTTACGTTTCCTTTATACGCGGATTAACTTTCTTACGATTTATAAAGTTTCTGCGTATTACTTCTTTTTGTGATACATAATTGTTTGGAGACTAAATCTTCGGATTTCTACTCCTACCCGAGATTAGTGTCTTAGTACTCTCTACTCACCCTGAGATTAGAGTCTTCATACTCTCTACTCACCCCGAGATTAGAGTCTTCGCGACTCTCTACTCACTGAGATTAGAGTCTTTGAGACTCTCTACTCAAACCAGTGGAGACTAAAATCTTAGATTTTATACTCCGTCGAGATTAAAGCTTTTGTAGTTGTCTACTCGAACCTATTGGTATTTGTTACTAATAGTTGATTGTTGTTTTATTTTTCAGTAGTGCACTGAAAGATGAGTGAATTCGAGAATCCATCTGGATCAGTGACCCACCAAGGCGGGACCAACCAGGTTCCGCACGCCCCGGCGCCGGCAGAGAAGCCCGGCAAGTTTGGGGGAGCCGACTTCAAGCGTTGGCAGCAGAAAATGTACTTCTACCTTACCACATTGGGTTTACAGAAATACATCAAGGAGTCTGTACCGAGTCCTGATGAACAGGTCCCGGAGAAGGATCGGTTTCTTGCTATAGAAGCGTGGAAGCATTCTGACTTCTTATGCAAGAATTATATACTCAATGGGTTGGCGGATACACTGTATACAGTGTATGCCCCCCTCTCCACTTCTAGAGAGTTGTGGGAGGCATTGGACACGAAGTACAGGGCTGAGGATGCCGGCCTAAAGAAGTTTGTTGCTGCTAAGTTTCTGGACTACAAGATGGTTGACTCCAAACCAGTGGTCGAACAAGTTGATGAACTTCAAGTCATCATCCATGAACTTCACAATGAGGGCATGGCAATCAATGAGACTTTTCAGGTTGCCGCCTTCATTGAGAAGTTGCCTCCTGGATGGCTAGTGTTCAGAAACTACTTGAAGCTCAAACGCAAAGAGATGACGCTTGAGGATCTGATTGTCCGCTTGAGAATCGAAGAGGACAATCGGCTTGCGGCAAAGGGTGAAATGTTCAAGGGGCGAACATTGTGGAGTCTTCTTCCAAGAAAAGGAAGAGGAATTCCGGTGGTGCAAGTGGTTCTGGGACGAAGCCCCAACCCAGAAGAATATGAAGAAGCAAAAGTTTCTTGGAAATTGCTATAACTGTGGCAAGACAGGACACCGAGCTTCTACATGTAAGGCCCCGAAGAAGCAGAACAAGGGCAAGGGTCAGGCGAACGTAGTGGAAGACGACGTCGATGACTTTATTGCTGTGTTCTCTGAGTGCAACTTGGTGGGTAATCCAAGGGAGTGGTGGATTGACTCCGGAGCTACACGCCATGTATGCGCTGTGAAAGAGATCTTCTCATCATATGCCTCTTCTGAAGCCGGTGAGAAGCTGTACATGGGGAACTCTTCAACCGCTCCGATTGAAGGTTCCGAGAAGATTTCTCTGAGGATGACTTCAGGCAAGACTGTCACGCTCACCAGCGTGCTTCATGTACCTGAGATCCGCAAGAACTTGGTCTCGACATCGCTCTTGGTCAAACATGGATTCAAGGTCGTCTTTGTTTCTGATAAAGTTGTAATTACTAAGAACGACATGTTTGTCGGGAAAGGTTATCTAAGTGATGGCCTTTTCAAACTCAATGTAATGACCATCAATAAAAATGATGCATCTTCTTCTTCTTACTTACTTGAGTCGCCCACTTTGTGGCATGACCGTTTGGGTCACGTGAATTACAAATCTTTACGGAAAATGATGAACATGGAGATACTTCCCAAATCTGAGTACATTAAGTCCAAATGTCAAGTATGTGTAGAATCAAAGTTCACGAAGCATCCTTATAATTCCGTTGAAAGGAATTTGGAGCCATTAGACTTAATTCACACGGATATTTGTGACATGAAATCTACACCTTCTCGCGGTGGGAAAAAGTATTTCATAACTTTTATCGATGATAGTACTCGATATTGTTATGTGTACTTGCTTAATAGTAAAGATGAGGCAATTGATGCTTTTAAGAAGTATAAATCGGAAGTTGAGAATTAACTTAACAAAAAAAATCAAAATGATCCGAAGTGATCGAGGTGGTGAATATGAATTCCCATTTCGAGAATTATGTCAAGCGAGTGGCATAATTCACCAGATGACGGCTCCGTATACTCCACAACAAAATGGAGTTGCCGAAAGGAAAAATCACACATTGAAAGAAATGATGAATGCGTTGCTCATAAATTCTGGTCTTCCACAGAATTTGTGGGGGGAGGCTATCTTGACAGCCACCCAAATACTCAATAGAGTGCCTTATAGCACGACACAAACCATTCCATACGAGAAATGGAAAGGGCGTAAGCCTAGCTTGAAATATTTCAAAGTGTGGGGGTGTCTAGATAAAGTGCAAGTTCCTAAACCAAAACAGGTTAGGGTAGGACCAAAAACTATTGATTGTATCTTTATTGGGTATGCTAATACGAGTAAAGCATATCGGTTTATGGTCCACAAGTCGGATGTTCCCGACATCAATTCTAATATGATATTAGAATCGGATAATGCGGAGTTCTTTGAGAACATCTTTCCTTACAAGACTGTTAACGAAAGTGTTGGTGAGAGCTCCAAGAGACCTCGTGATACGACTATGGATGTTGTACCTGAGGTGGTGGACACAACAATGGATGTTGTACCTCATGTAGACGATCCACGACGAAGTAAACGTCAAAGGGTCCCTACATCTTTTGGTCCTGATTTTCTGACATTCTTGTTAGAAAATGAGCCTCAAACATATAAGGACGTGATGAGCTCTTCTGAATCTCATTATTGGAAAGAGGCGGTCAATAGTGAAATTGAGTCCATTTTGAATAACCATACGTGGGAGTTGGTAGATCTTCCTCCAGGAAACAAACCCCTTGGTTATAAATGGATATTCAAACGAAAATTGAAAGATGATGGTACTATTGACAAGTATAAAGCGAGACTAGTGGTCAAAGGTTTTAGACAAAAAGAAGGTCTTGACTTTTTTGACACTTATTCACCAGTCACAAGAATTACATCGATTCGATTGTTAATTACTTTGGCTGCTGTGTATGGTCTTCAAATCCATCAAATGGATGTAAAAACCGCCTTTCTTAATGGTGACCTGGAGGAAGAGATATACATGGAACAACCCGAAGGGTTTGTTGTTCTAGGACAAGAACACAAGGTGTGTCGCTTGGTCAAGTCTTTGTATGGACTTAAACAAGCTCCTAAGCAATGACACGCGAAATTTGAAGCAGTAATGTTGTCAAATGGTTTCAAGATTAATGAGTGCGATAAATGTGTTTACATTAAAGACACTCCTGATCATGAAGTCATTGTTTGTTTGTATGTAGATGACATGTTGATAATGAGTAAAGACATTATGGACATTAAGTCTACTAAACGTATGCTTTCAACGGCATTTGATATGAAAGACTTGGGGTGGCTGATTTTATTCTAGGAATTAAAATCTATAAGACTCCTCAAGGTCTAGCTCTATCTCAGTCTCATTATATTGACAAGGTGCTTGATAAGTTCAAGTATTTGGACTTCAAGACAGTGAAGACGCCGATAGACGTGAACCTTGCTCTTGCTAAGAACAAAGGTGCAAGTGAAGCGCAAACGGATTATACTCAAGTGTTAGGCTGTCTGATGTACATCATGAATTGTACTAGACCAGATATTGCATTGGCAATTAGTAAGTTGAGTTGCTACACGAGCAATCCGAATGCAACTCATTGGATGGCAATGAGATGTGTTTTGGGGTACTTGAAGCACACCCAGAACTTTGCTTTGCATTACTCTCGGTATTCAGCTGTGCTTGAAGGATATTGTGATGCGAACTGGATCACCGGTTCAACCGAAAGCAAGTCCACAAGTGGATATGTGTTTACGGTTGGTGGGGGAGCAGTATCTTGGAAATCCTCCAAGCAAACCTGCATAGCCCGTTCAACAATGGAATCTGAATTCATTGCATTGGACAAAGCTGGTGAGGACGCTGAATGGCTTCGGAATTTCTTGGAAGATATTCCATTTTGGCCCAAGCCGTTATCACCAATAAGTATACATTGTGATAGTCAAGCGGCGATTGGAAGGGCAGAAAGTGTTATGTACAATGGTAAATCTCGTCACATTCGTCGACGACATAACACGGTTAGACAACTAATCTCTAGTGGTGTTATCTCAATTGATTATGTGAAATCAAAGGATAACGTGTCGGATCCACTTACAAAAGGCCTAACTAGAGATGTAGTTGAGAAATCATCGAGGGGAATGGGATTATGGCCAAGGACATAATCAACATGACAAAAACTCTACCTAGTTGACTGGAGATCCCAAGATCTAGGTTCAAGGAGAAAACAAAGTTGTGTTTGATGGTTCAACATTGTCAAACTTTCTCAAACCTATTCTCATGATGAGACAATGTTTAACAATAAGGGTAAGCCTATAAACGCAAGGCTTTTAATGGTTTCTAAGTTTGACCTCAAGTTGGTCAAATGATGTATTTACGAATACACGTTTAGAAATCACCTATGTGAGTGTGAAGTAGAGCCGCTTCAAGGAGAACTAGCGTAGGCCAAGTTCTCTACGCACTCATGAGACCAGGCGGTGTTCAGGGCTAAAATGAACACAACAGTGAGAACCAATGAACGGTTAAGGATTAGCTGTGTGACATACATTGTCTTAGTATACACAAAAAGTCTACGGTTCAAAGATATCAAATCTACTGATGGACGAGTATATTCGATGTATGTTCACTACGGAAAGTTCAAAGGGAAACCTACTTATTCAGATGCAGCTAATTCTTGCGAGCAAATCACACAGTTTTTGCATAGTTTTCAAAACTTAGCATTCTCCATTCATGTGCGGGATTGTTGGGGATTTGATGTGTGAATGAAGGAATGAGCTAAGTGGTGTTGAATACCACATTGCTAATTGATGGGAAAGTGGAGCTAGATATAAGAAATCAAGCCCACTAAGGTTGGTAAAAGGCTTGAGATGGTGATGGGCCCTCGCGCCGTCGTCGTCGCCTCGGATTCGGATTCGGATTCGGTCAAAAGATTTGATTTGATTCAATTCTTTTGCTACCCGACCGATTTGGTTTGACCAGGAAAGTCACCGAATCTGCGGTTCTGAATCCAAACCGGAACCTGGTTTTTAAACCGGTTCAGTCACGAACCGACACGAGTCAAACCGGCCAACTGCCCAACTGCCAGAAGGCACCCCTTCATTTACTATAAATAGCAAATCATTCCCTGCACTTTCTTCTACAGACTTTTCCCCTCTCTGAACTTTTTCTCTGCACGAAAATTCTCTCTGCATTCATTCTTCCAAAGAAATCGAGTCGTGTGATTGTGCCGTTCGTTGAGTTCGCCGATCACTTGCGTTTGCATCACCACTACGCATGTGAGTATCCGTTTTATCCTGGGAGAATTGATTCCATTAACCTTGGGTGACGTAGAGGGGAATAACAATTCTTAAGGACAGATCGTGAAGTCGATCGACTCGGATTGTCCTTCTGTTTATGCATGCTTGTTTGTTGATTTCGTGTTTTGCAGTTTACGGTTGCAATAGTAATAGCATTGCAGCTGATGATAATAGGGATATTCGGAGTAGTGTTTAGCTCTTCTTCTTTATTTGGTGGAATCATGACGACTCTGCTTGTCCCAGTTCAGCAAGTGTTTTCTGTTATCTTTCTAAAAGAAGGATTTAGTGCTGAGAAAGGGATGGCTCTTGGACTCTGCCTATGGGGTTTCGCTTCCCACGTATATTGGGGAATATCATGATTATATTCTAAGTAATATCATACGATGATTATCCTACTTATCAACATGCATGTCGGAGTTATTAATATTATAATATATTAGGGTTTTACTAAACAGCCCTAGATGAAATTATGTAAGAGTAGTTTAGTCTTTGTTATTAAAGATCTTTTTCATTCTACTTTGATTTCATATATTTGTATTGATTCTAAGACACTTCTAAGACAATAAAATTCTAGCACTTTCTTTGGTTTCTCTCAACCTCTTCTATCACTACAAGAGAAAAAAGTTTATAACGACCGAAAAAGGGTCCCTACAATGCTAAAAAGGTCGCCAATAATTGTTGCGACTGTAGCCGGAGTTGGTAGCTAAGTTGACCACGAGTGAGGTGGCTAATATATTGGGCTACTAACAATTTATTTCAACGACCGTATCATTTTTTTTGGCCCTTGTATTGATTTAGTGGGGACCGTATTCTGACACGATCCTTGTTATTTAACAATAAACACCGTATTTAATATGGTCGCCAGAATTACGGTCCTTACTGATACATTTTCTTGTAGTGTTTCTCACATTTGCAACTTCAACATGATATCAGAGCGCAATCATTCACCTACGCAGAGTAGTCACAGTGGGCGAGCTCACTGCTGAGCTCATGGGCTTTGGGGCAACGGTTCGTTTTTTTACCAATTGGGTTTGTGTTTGGCTTCAATCTTGAAAGTTTTACGACGTATATAATTTGAATTCGGTAAAATTTGGTCAATTTGGTTGACCGGATTAAATTCGGTTATGATCTTACCGAACTGAATTCGTCCACGATCATAGTTTTTGACCGAATTTAAATTTGATGACCGACGAAATTCGATATAATTTGACTATGATTGACCGATTCCCAGACATAGAAGTGTCCTTATCTTTGTCTACAATCTTCAAAATAAAAAAAATATCATTATTGAGTGATTTGAATGAAAACTTTTTTTTAGCTAAAAAGATTTGATAGATTATCGAAAACTACCATCAAGCTTTCTTAAATCAAAAGAAAAATAACTAAATTTTTTTTTCAAGGGTACATAGAAAGCCACATAACAAACTACAAATGTTGAGGATAGATTTTTAAACATCTCGAAATGAAAGAGAATGAGACAGTGAATGACTACGTACTAAACCAGATTAGTTAAGGTAACAAATACTGTACAATGAAAATATTTCAAATTGTTCATCGAAAAAAATATCAAATTAGAAAATCGTAGAGATAATATGCTCAAAAGTCATCCAAAAAAGTTTTAAATGATTGTTCTTTCCAAGAAAATAATCAAAGGAATTGTCACAACTCATTGTAGTACAATTTTGGAATTTTGGAAAAAATTAGAATGCTGAAACTTCAGCGCCAAAATAGTGTTGAAATTATCGGGGGCCACTTGTCGGGGACCGAAGGCCCCATACAATCATAATCAGGGTCTACTTATCAACATGCATGTCAGAGTTATTAATATAGGAATATATTAGGGTTTTACTAAATAAACCCTAAATAATATTATATAAGAGTAGTTTAGTCTTTGTTATTAAAAGTCTTTTGTCTTCTAGCTTTTTCTTTGGTTTCTCTCGGCATCTTCTTTCTCACATTTGCAACTTCAACATAATACCAGAGCGCAATCATTAACCTATACAGAGTAGTCGAGCTCACCACTGAGCTCGTGTGGTTTGGGGCAACATTTCATTTTTCTAAGCAATTGGGTCTGTGTTTGGCTTCAATCTTGAACGATTTACAACGTATTTATTTAATTTCAAAATTCTTCCGAAGATTTGTATTACAACATTTTTTTAATTAATTGTATTTTCCAAATTTATTATAGCTCGAGCTCGGGCTAGTTACGAACTCGGATGGAATAACTTGAGCTCAGCTCTTTTGTCAATTGAATGAGTTTGGACTCTTCTTAATCTCGGTTGAATAAGCTTGGACTCGTCTTGAGCTCGATTTGTGATCGGCTTACTAATGATGATAAATGAACCTAACTCGGATTTCACTCGGGCTAAATCTAACAATACTGGATAATATTTGAATGGTAATAAACGGAAAAGTACTATGTAATTCGAGAGTCGGTTAGTGAACACCTATTATCCTTATGACGTTACCGATCATTAGTGTATTATCCCTGACAATTCAATCTTGTACGTCATTGGAAAGCAGTAGGAGTAGACTTTTTCTTTCAAAAGAACAACAAGGATACAAATTATTAGAGGATACAAATTATTAGAGGATATGTCTTTATTAAAAGATACAATAACTTAATAAAGTTAGACGACGAACTCCGGCTTGAGATCAGGATCCAACCTTTTTCAAGGTTGGAAGCCTTCCAATCTTTTCTCAGCTGATACTTCCTCTCTTCGAGCTCATATTAATCGAGGGTGTTCAGATCCAAGTATTTCTAAAATACTAACAAAACTTCTTGATGCTAAATGTGGAGATAGAAAAGGACTTGGCTCAATCAATTTGAGATTTGATCAGACAGCAGTAAGAAGAGCATTGATCTATATGATTATTATTGACGAGCTGCCCTTTAGGTTTGTTGAGCATTTAGGATTTAATTACTTCATGTCGATTGCATGTCCTAGATTTATCATGCCTTCAAGAAGAACTGTGACCAGAGATAGTTGGGACTTTTACCATGACATGAAAGCAAAGTTGAAAGAAGTTTTCATGGTTTGTGAAGGTAGAATTTGTCTAACTACTGATACATGGACATCAATCAAGCAAATGACAGCTCATTTTATTGATAGAGATTGGAAGTTGAGGAAAAAGATAATTGGGTTTCGACAAGTCTTTAGTCATAAGGGTACAGCTATTGCAGAGGCTATTATGGCTTGTTTGGATGAATGGGGAATTGATAAAGTGTTTTCAGTAATGGTGGATAATGCTAGCTCTAATGATACTGCAATCCAACACATAAAAAGCTTGTTTGATAATCGAAATATAAGTGTATGTGATGGTCAGTTCCTCCATGTGAGATGTGTTGCCCACATTATTAATCTTGTAGTCTTTGATGGATTAGGAGAGATATCCACATCAGTTGGGGGACGATGTGTTGTGGCGTGCTGTGCATAGACTGTGTCGCATGGCACCATCCTGACCGTTGCATGCGTCAGTTCGGACATGGTCAGCGTGTCCCACGGTACGCCGAGCCTGCTGGTCGTGTCGAGGAGTTGCGGGGACTAGACTTCAGAGCGCCAGTACATGATTGGGTTGCTAAGTACCAAGAGTACTTACGTCTCTGGGAGCAGCGGGGTCAGTACGTTGCTCAGGGCGACATGAGAGCATATGCATTGAGCCACCACTTCCATGATGAGTACCACGAGTGGTACAGGAGACGGATACGCCTGGCCTTATCTCACGATGGTGCACAGTTCCAGGGGATGGTCAGTGGCCAACTACTTGAGTAACTTTAACCAATTTAGTCTTACCTTAGAGTACACTGACATTGATGTGACTATATTTGGTGCATTTTAAGCCTTCAATTAGCCTAGGGATCTCCCATGTTTGATCTCATTTTGCTATGATTTATATGCTTTTATTGAAGTTTTATGCAAAGTGCTATTTTGTTGCCCGGTTGCCACTTTGATGGCAATTCTATGCCTACTGGAGTTTTTTTCCTTGCATTTTCAGGTTTTGGCATTGTTGTACTAGTGACAAGGAGCACGTAGGATCAAATGGGAGGTCAATCGGAGCTAGGACGGGGGAGATATGGCCGTTGCAAAATCGGGAAAAGTGCATAGCATTTCTTAAGGACTTTTCGGCGAGAACTCTAAGTTCTTGACCGAAAACCTTAAGCAGAAGGCGGCCGTTCGATTTATGAAGACATTTTCGGCGAAAATATTATATAATTTTCGCCGAAAATCTGTGAAGAAAAGTCAAGCTGTTCGGTGATTTGTGAAGAAATTTTTGGCGAAAACTTTGAAGAGTTTTCGCCGAAAATTTGAAGAGGAATCAGCCGAGTATTTAAAGAGGAGTCGCGTTCAATTGAGGGGGAGAACTCATTAATTCAGATTTCACACTTCATCAAAACCCTTTTCTCTCAACTTCTCAAATACTTTCTTCTCATCTCCAATCCACAACCCTAGAGCAAGGTGCAAATCGAAGTAGAGTAGCTTGGATTGAAGTCCACAACCTTGGAAGAGGAGCTTGCAAGAGGAGGATTGCCATAGTGTTCTTGGTGATCATCTTTCTTTCTCTTTCCTTCATATCCTTGGCCATGTGTGGCTGATTTCTTAGGTTTCCTTGGATTGATAGATTAGTTGTGCTAGGATAGAGGTTGATTGTACAAATATGCCATGATTGATCTTGGATTGTAAGAGAATGGTCTCTAGACTTGTTGTTAATTCCATTGATGGCTATGGCTTGATTGGTCTATTATTTGTGATGTAATGCATGAGAGTGCTTAGATTACATGGATTGTAGGTCTAGGGATTGAAGAGAGTGTGTTCTAAGAGATTAGATCATCTCAATTCAACCATAGTTGCATGATTTCTCACTTGTGCATTTTATCGAACACTTGGTGTGCATTAGGTTTTTCATTCAATTGAACTTTGATTAGTCTTTGGATGATTCTCTTAGTGTTAGGACATTGACATGAGAGTGTGGTGTCTAGCCTAGTGGTCATAGAGTCATAGGAGAGGGTTTTTTAGCTTGGCATTTCATCAAACACCTTTAATGCATCCTTAGTCACTTAGCTTGAGAGCGAGAGCCTAGGTTGAGTGGTTCTAGGATAGGGATTTAGTGCGATGAGAGTGCATTGAGTCTATAGAAGGGATTTGCCTGGTTATTCGATTGCAACCTCGATCATGTTTGGCTTGTTTGTGCTTTTGTTCCTCTTGAGCATGATGAACCTATCTTTCTAAGTGAACCTCTTTTACCTTTGATTTGCACCGTTTTGTTTTACTTTCTTGTTTAGTTTCCTTTATGTTTTTATTTCCTTTTCAAACTAAAACCAATTTCAAAAGAATAGACCGTCCATGAACCGTGTGAGTATTAGCTTTTGAGAGAGCCCTCGTGGAATACGACCTTGATTATTGTGAGTTAAATCTCGCACATCAAGTTTTTGGCGCCGTTGCCGGGATCTTTCTCAATCCTTTGAAAGCATTTAGTAGTGGACCGTTCTATTCACTTCCTTCCGTTTTAATTTTGCTTCTTTTTTATTTCTTTTTGTGGTGTTGTTATCCCGCATTATTGTACTACTTGGTTGTGTTTGTTGTGTGTGTTTGTAGGCCCCTTCTCCACCTATCTAATTCATGGGAGCAAGGTTGCAAGTAAGATGAACTCGTGGAATGGAGGTAATGGTTATGGTACCTATCAAGGGTGGAATCCATCTCCTAACCCATACTATGGTCATCCTACTTCATCCAACTACTACCAAGAAACTTGTGAGGGAGATAGCCAATGGTGGGGTCAAGAACAACAAGCTTCAACACCCACGTGGAATGAGCAATGTCCCTATCCATCTCCACCCTACCATCAAGTCTTGCCGGAGTATTATCAAGAGGATTTCACAAGTCATGAACAACATTCTCAATCGCCTTCCATGCTAGAGGATCTCTTTAAGATGGTTGAAGAAAGAAAGCGTCCTCAAGAGGACTTCACAAGCTATGAGCAACCCTCTCAACCTTCTTCTATGCTATAGAAGCTCTTGAAAATGGTGAAGGAAAGTGAGCGTCCTCGAGAGGAGTTCGTAAGTTATGAGGAGCCTTCTCCACCTCTTCCCACGCTTGAGGAAGCTTTGAAGATTGCGCAAGACAATGCGAACCAACTTAATTGCCTAGCTCAAAGCGTGACGCTCATCAAGGAAGCTCTAGAGGATGAACAACACTCTCCACCTTCTCCCACAATTGAGGAGATGTTGCAAATTGCGGAAGATAATGCGGCCCGGTTGGATCGTTTAACTCAAAGTGTGAAGCTCATCACCGACACCTTTGAACCGGAAGTGCTTGTCATGGAAGAAGAAGAAAGTGAGTTTCCCTAAGAGGAGTTCATGAGCCATGAGAAACCTCTTCCACCTCCTTTCATGCTAGAGATGTTACGAATTGCGGAGGATAATGCAAACCGAGTTAACCGCTTATCCCAAAGCATAGAGCTCGTCACGAAGATTCTTGAGAATGAACGACATCCCAATTATTTGGAGCATGTTTATGATGATGAAGATGATACTTGTGAACCGGAAGAGCTTGACACGGAAGAAGATTTGGTAGTGGAGGAGATTGAAGAGTATGTTTTCCCATGGAAACCCCATTTGACGATGATGTGAGGATAAAAGAATCAAGGAGACTTGAGGATGATGACCCTTTAGAGGAGGTGAGAGATGATTTGGAGACGCTTCAAGAAGAGGTGACACTGAGAGTGGAGCACGAAAGTGAACAACACCACTCTATTGTGGTCCCACCAAGGATTGTGAGTACTCTTCAATCTTCTTGCTTGATCATGAAGTACTTGTGTCAAGAGACGGACACAAGCTTCATAACCTCCCCTAAGGTGATAATGGAAGAGGAGTCGCCCATGTTTGAACCGGAAAACTCTTCGAGTGACATCACCAACTTGGAGACGATGGAGCTCAATGGTGGCCCCCTACCATACTTTCTTCCTCGAGCTTCGAAACTCAAAGGTAGCAAGCCACCCCAAGGTACCAAGTGTTATACAATCATCAATGTGCATTGGCTAGTCTACCATTCTCCCAAGATGTTTCTTGGAGCTCAACTTTCATCATGGAAGAAGCTACTTGACATCAAGGAGGTACTAAGTTGGACACCATAACGCAGGTATCGTCGAGCTTAAGACGGTAACCAAGCGCTTCTTGGGAGGCACCCCATGTTATCTTTACTTTTATTGCTCTTATTTGCTCTTTTTAGTTTTCGTGTTGTTTTAACTTTTTGAATAAGGTTAGCAAGCATTTGGGATCACTCTTCACCAAGGATCATCATGGAACTCTTTCACCACTATTACGTCCTATGCTCTCTCTACCAACGTGGTAACTTCGTTCGACCTTACCCTCTCTCTCTTGATCATTGAGGACAATGCTCATGTTAGTCGTAGGGAAGTTTGAGGTTTAGTGTGATCATTTGTGGTAGAGATGTAATGCTATGCTTTGAATGATATGCAAGATCTTGATTGAATGTCAAATTCCTCTATGTTAGAATCATTCGATTCTTGACTTTTGGTGTTTAGTTGACTTCAAGCTTTCACAATGACGTTTAGACTGTTCCACTTAGAACCTATAACTAGCATGTTAGCACTAATATCAAATGAGTCTAGGCTAGAACAGAGATTTTATCACTCTTGTATGTTGGTTGATTGGTTTGATACGTGTTTTTGTACCACTCGATAACACCGGTCTAAGATGATGAAGGCAATCAGAATTTTCACCCCTTTTCCATGTTTTTCATCACCTTTTTGGTCCCTCGTGATTGTGGCTTGAGACTAGACAGAATCCAATTCGAAATCTTGTGTGGAAGTTGTAAGGGGCTAAGGATCAAGTGACCAATGTCAAAAGAAAAGGTTCAAAAGAAAAGCTAAGCTAGGCAAGCTCGGCACCTAAGTGAAGTGTCGGGTTGAGCACTAGCAAAGGCAAAAGCTGTGAGCTAGGCAGGTTCAACACCTAAGTGAAGTGTTGGATCCAGCACTAGTATGCAGTAGAGGAAAAAAGAGAAGAAAAAAAAATGAAAAAGAAAAGAGAAAGAGAAAAAAAAAGTTCTCAAATGTAGCCCTTGATCCTAGCCAGAGTTTGTAACGTGCGGATCTAGAAGCAGATGAAGTCGAGTCAATAGCCACATCATGATCACTCACGACTCTAAAAAATTCTCCTTTCCCCCGCCTTATCCGTTCCATTTCCCGAGTTCAAGACCTTTTAATTAGAGTTGGTGTTGTCGTGGTCGGTTTTGTTGTGTCCAAATCAACCACTACTTGAAGTGTGCAGAAAATAGTGAGGTCTAGACTTGTTTGGTTGATGCTCTTGCATGTGTAGGTTAAGTTTGTTCGTGGAACAGTTTAAGCAAATTGTTATTGCTTGAATCTCAATGGGACCGATCTTGTCATTTATGAACTTGGATGTTTTCTAATTCATTTGCTTGAGGACAAGCAAAGCTTAGTCGTAGGGGAATTTGATGTGACTATATTTGGTGCATTTTAAGCCTTCAATTAGCCTTGGGATCTCCCATGTTTGATCTCATTTTGCTATGATTTATATGCTTTTATTGAAGTTTTATGCAAAGTGTTATTTTGTTGCCCGGTTACCACTTTGAGGCCAATTCTATGCCTACTGGAGTTGTTTTCCTTGCATTTTCAGGTTTTGGCATTGTTGTACTGGTGACAAGGAGCACGTAGGATCAAACGAGAGGTCAATCGGAGCTAGGACGGGGGAGATATGGCCGTTGCAAAATCAGGAAAAGTGCACAGCATTTCTTAAGGAGTTTTCGGCGAGAACTCTAAGTTCTCGACCGAAAACCTTAAGCAGAAGACGGCCGTTCGATTTATGAAGACATTTTCGGCGAAAATATTGTATAATTTTTGCCGAAAATCTGTGAAGAAAAGTCAAGCTGTTCGGTGATTTGCGAAGAAATTTTCGGCGAAAACTTTGAAGAGTTTTCGCCGAAAATTTGAAGAGGAATCAACCGAGTATTTAAAGAGGAGTCGCGTTCAATTGAGGGGGGAGAACTCATTAATTCAGATTTCACACTTCATCAAAACCCTTTTCTCTCAACTTCTCAAATACTTTCTTCTCATCTCCAATCCACAACCCTAGAGCAAGGTGCAAATCAAAGTAGAGGAGCTTGGATTGAAGTCCACAACCTTGGAAGAGGAGCTTGCAAGAGGAGGATTGCCATGGTGTTCTTGGTGATCATCTTTCTTTCTCTTTCCTTCATTTCCTTGGCCATGTGTGGCTGATTTCTTAGGTTTCCTTGGATTGATAGATTAGTTGTGCTAGGATAGAGGTTGATTGTACAAATTTGCCATGATTGGTCTTGGATTGTAAGAAGATGATCTCTAGACTTGTTGTTAATTCCATTGATGGCTATGGCTTGATTGGTCTATTATTTGTGATGTAATGCATGAGAGTGCTTAGATTACATGGATTGTAGGTCTAGGGATTGAAGAGAGTGTGTTCTAAGAGATTAGATCATCTCAATTCAACCATAGTTGCATGATCATCTCAATTCAGACATAGTATTTTCATTTAAGATTGCCTCGCTGGAGCAAGCCACCATTTTGAGCGGTACGATGGGTGATTCTCACATGAGTCATGTGCTTCGATCTGGATTGGCTATTAGTGGAGCGTATGAGCGACTTCCCGAGCGAGGACCACACCGCCCACGTGCAGCCTCACGCCAGCCGGCATACCCTCCCTATGATGGCTATCCCATCCCCAGAGAGGTCACACTACAGGGTTGGATGAGGTCGATTACGAAGGTATTGCGCACATTGATGTGGGATACGCACCAGCCCCCTACTATGTGTGGAACGAGGATTTCGTTGACGAGCGAACTTACTCTTTCGATGACCGTCCACCGTACCAGTCGACAGCGCCACAGTACCAGCAGCCAGTTTCACAGTTCCAGCCGCCGGGTCGAGGAGATCCAGGTGGGTTGAGTAGCCAGCATGATGACACTCGAATTGACGTGATTATCAGCCTCATTTAAGCAACATTTCTTTGCTTAAGACATTGTTTTTAGGGTAGAATGGCGAATAATCAATCGATTGCCCTATCTCATGCCACTTGTGTTACCGTGGCCCGTTTCGGGTCTATTTGATGGTTTTCTAGTGTTTTTACGTAAGCACAGGTTTTTGCCGTCAAATAAAGTAACCATGGATGTGTCTGAAGCATTGGAACCTCGAGGAATTGAACCGGAATCGGTCAAAGAAGCCATTCAAAGTCGAACAAATTCTGCCCAGTTCATACACATATTTTCGGCGAAACTACCCTTTGGTTTTCGCCGAAAATGGAAGAAGAAACCACTGGCCGATTGAGAGGAAGATGTCAGCGAAGATACCATGGAGATTTCGCCGAAACCGTAGGAAGGAATCAACCGATTCAAGTATGAAGAAATTTTCGCCGAAATCCCTTCACTATTTTTGGCGAAAATTCTAGTTGAATTCAGGAGAATATCGGTTGGTATAAATAGAGAACTCGGGGCTATTATCGAAAACGCCCATCACTTAAAAACACATCACTTTTTACAACACACAAAAAGAACGACGAGAGAGAGACAGGAGGAGCAACAAGGGCTTAAAGCGGTGACGGATCGGCGGTGATTAGATTCGAGGTTCATTCAGTTTCATCTTGCATGTTTGATTTGTTCTTCGTTTTATGTGTTTCTTGTCTGGTTTTGCCACCTAGATTAGATTCTTGTTAAGCTAAGGATAGAAGCGAACGCTCGCCTTACTTTAAAACATCAAATCGAACAATCAACCTTATAATTGGAGTGTGCCTTTCGTAGGAACCAACTAGGGTTGATCCATTGCTAGAGTAACTCATTAATCACTAGAATTTGCACCAATTAAGTTAAGTCGTTGCGAGAGGCGACCGTACCCGGGCGGCTAATTAATCGTGGTAGCTAGATCGGATAGAGCGAACGTTCGCCAGTCTTAAACCTAAGGGTCAGGAGTTATGATGGTGTCTGTGAACTGAATGAACTAGAATCGAAAATAGCTGGTCTGTGACTGTCGTTGCCTTGGTGATCTAAGGGGGATTCGAAATCTAAGCTTATCTGTCATCTTTCTAGTCAATTAATCAATCTTCAATCTTTCTTCGGTTTAATTTTCATTTCTTCTTATTTTTGCATTCTTAGTATAGAAGTCATGGAACTCACACCACGCACAACTTGTGTTTGAACTCAAATTAAAACTGTCAACTCTCTGGAGTAAGGAGGTAGAGGAAACCCCTGGAATACGATCTGCTATAGCCTTTTATTAGCATTAGTAGTTATTTGGTTGAACGCATCACAACGACACGTTCATCAAATTGGCGCCGTTGCCGGGGACTCTTCTACTTCGTTGAAAGAAGAGTTGGCATTTTTATTCTTCTACCTTTCCATCTTTCATCTTCCATCACACTTCGATTTTACACCGGTTGTGTTTGTTTTTGTCTCGTGCAGGTCGTAGCAGGTACAGAAGCAGATCACTTCCGTTTCATCTTCCTTTACTACAATGATTACTCTTAAAAGTGTTGCGGACTACAGTAGGCCGCGTGCATCTAGCCTCCGTTCACCCATCACCGTGCTTACTAATGACGATGATCCCGATTATGAGATTCAGATTCCTCTCTTGGAACTAATCTCAAGGGACATACAATTCGAGGGAAGACCAGATGATAATCCCTGCGCACACATAACCAACTTTTTGGTTGTCTGCGACACCTTCAAGTCTGGGAATCTCAATAAGAATGCATTATATCTCCGAGCTTTCCCGTTTTCTCTCAGAGGTGCAGCTAAATAATGGCTTAACAGCAAACCGCCAGGTCATTACACTGAATGGGAGACATTAGCTCAAGATTTTGTTGAGGAATACTTTCCTCCTGCAAGAACAACTGCTTATAGAGACCGTATCTCCAGGTTCACACAGAGAGAGGATGCAAGCCTGTATGACACTTGGAACGAATTTCAGTCTCTTCTCTTCGACTGCCCTCACCATGGGTATGAACAGAGACAGCTGGCTGACTTCTTTACTCAAGGAATGCGCAAGGAATCTGCAAACTGGGTCAACACCTTAGCCGGTGGAGATTGCACTGCTTTCACTCCTCAGGATGCTCTTTTGCATTTTGCTGACTGTGCTTCGAAATCTAGAAACTGGGAGAGGCACATAGAAGGAACCAAGAGCCAGAGTCAGAGCCAGAGTCAGATAAATGTTGCAGAGCAGATCAAGGTGGAAGTTCAGAAGCATCTGCAAGCAGCTGGTATCCCTCTCGACTCTCTGTCAGCTACCGTCTTTTCAGTTGACTGTGGATGGTGTGGGTCATGTGCTCATAGCGGCGGAAGTTGCCTCAACTTCGGTGGAGCAGAAGTCTTGTCTACTGAGGAGGTAAACTTCATTGATCAAGGTTTTGCCAACAACCAGAAAGGCTATGCCGGTTACAGAAACTACGTGCCACGGAAGCAAAGCAACCGGTTGGTAGATCCTTATTATAGACCTCCGGGATTCATTGGAGGGCAACACCAGTTTTAGGCAAAGCCGTGCTACAATAGAGATATGGACTATGAGAGGAAGTTTGATCAGATCATGAGCCGACTTGACGACCATGACATTCAGTTAAAAGCCCAAGCCGCACTTAATCAAGGAACAAAGGCTCAAACCCAGAGGATAGAAGACGCGGTACTCAATATGGTGAAACTTTTTACTAGTAATCCTCTCTTTAATCCAGAAGCATTTCAAGCAGACTCCGATATAAGGAGTGAACACGCTCAAGCTATTACCACTAGGAGCGGCAAGCAAACAACTGATCCAAAAGCTCCGGAACCTGACATAATACCAGATACTAGTCCTGCCATGGATATGCCAGAAATAGAAGATATCACAGAAGAGGAAGAAGAAGCACCTGCTCCTCCTCCGCCGCCCAAGACAGCCACTGAACCTGTCTTGGCGCCATATGTACCTAGGATTCCTTTTCCAAAAGCTGCAAGGAGCACGGCCAAGGATCACGACACTCAGTATAAGAAATGGTACAATGTTCTTAAGACTGCAGAAATCAAGATACCAGTGACGGACGCTGTAGAGATTATACCACCACTCGGGAAGTTCTTTAAAGACCTCGTGAAGAAAGTGAAGAGTGGCGAGGTGTACTCTATCACGCTCACTGATGAATACGCATCTATTCTAGGTGCGCCATCTCCCATTCGACAGCCGCCGCCACCCCCAGCTAAGTGTCCTGATCCCGGTTCTTTTACATTACCGTGCATTATTAATGGCATTCAAATTGATCGCAGCCTGGTTGATTCTGGTGCTTCTAGTAATGTTATGCCTGTCTATCTATATGAAAAGCTGAATCTAGGGCAATTAAAACCGATTACTCTGCATCTCGTTTTAGCCGATAGGTCTGTCAAACGGCCTAGAGGTATAGTAGAAGATGTAACTGTTTGTTGTGGCCCGTTTACTATACTAGCAGATTTTGTTGTTTTAGATACTCGTGAGCTAGACGGAACACTTATCCTAGGTCGACCTTTCTTAGCAACTGCTGGTGTGAATATAAATTGCAAACAAGGCTTATTAACTTTAAGTGTAGGACAAGAGAGTGTTGCATTCCGCATTAAAGATAGCATGAGATATTCCATTGCTCAAGATGATAAATGCTATGCTATTGATCCCTTAGAGACGGCCTCGGCCGACTCCGTTACTAATGCTTTATCTAGTGATCCGCTAGAGTTGTGTTTGATTTCAGGGATTGATAATGCATTAGACGACCCAGAGCAGCGCTTATGGCAAGATGAGCTAGATGAACAACAGGCAACATTCACACCCTTACATGCGCCTCCACACATCGAACCAGCTTCGAGTCGGATTACTACTTCATATGAGAATCCACCAGAACTTACTCTGAAGGAGCTGCCTGACCACGTAGAGTACGCATTTCTGGGAAAGGATCGCCAGTTACCTGTCATTATCAATGCGAATCTATCTCCCGAGCAGAAAGAGCAACTGATTGGGCTACTCAAGAAGCATGTCTGAGCTATTGCCTGGCAGTTGGCAGACATCAGAGGCATCTCTGAAACCTTCTGCAAACATCGGATAGTTGTTGATGAACAATTCAAACCAGTCAGACAACCGCAGCGCCGACTTAACCCTCAGATGCAGGAAGTCGTAAAGAAAGAAGTACTCAAGCTTCTAGATGCCGGTATCATCTATCCCATCGCCGACAGTCCTTGGGTCAGTCCAACTCAAGTTGTTCCGAAGAAAGGAGGAATCATCGTCATCCCTAATCCAAAGGGTGAACTCATTCCCACCCGAACAGTTACAGGATGGAGAGTCTGCATTGATTATCGACGACTAAATGATGCCACCAAGAAGGATCACTTTCCACTGCCGTTCATTGATCAGATGCTTGAACGATTGGCGGGTCATGAATACTACTGCTTCTTAGACGGGATGTCCGGTTACTTTCAGATCCCCATTGAGCTTGCTGATCAAGAGAAGACAACCTTCACATGCCCGTTCGGTACGTTTGCTTATCGTCGTATTCCCTTTGGATTATGTAATGCCCCCGCTACTTTTCAGAGATGCATGCTCGCAATATTTGGAGACCTGGTAGAGAATCTGGTAGAGGTGTTCATGGATGACTTCTCTGTCTATGGAGATTCATTTTCAAAGTGTTTGGCTAATCTGGATAAGGTGTTAGCTCGTTGTGAGGAGACTAACCTAGCTCTTAGCTGGGAGAAATGTCACTTCATGGTTATAGAAGGTATTGTTCTTGGCCATAGAATATCTAAGACAGGTATAGAAGTCGATCGTGCCAAGCTTGAGACCATTGCCAGTCTACCACCGCCGACCTCAGTCAAGACAGTTCGAAGCTTCCTCGGTCATGCTGGATTCTACAAGCGATTCATCCAAGACTTCTCCAAGATCACTCTACCAATGACCAAGCTACTCGAGAAAGATGCTCCGTTCGTCTTTGACAAAGCCTGTCTTGAAGCCTTTGAGACTCTGAAGACTCAACTGACCACCGCACCGATTCTTACAGCACCAGATTGGAATCTCCCATTCGAAATCATGTGCGATGCTAGTGATTTCGCCGTTGGCGCAGCTCTTGGTCAGAGAAAGGAGAAGAAATTTCATCCTATCTACTTTGCGAGCAAGACACTCAATGATGCTCAGAGAAACTACACTACCACGGAGAAGGAACTCCTAGCTATCGTTTTCTCCTTTGATAAATTTAGACAGTATCTGGTTCTCTCACATACCATCGTCTACACAGATCATGCTGCTCTGCGCCATCTCTTAGCTAAGCAAGATTCGAAGCCACGTCTCATCTGGTGGATCCTTCTCCTCCAAGAATTCGACATAGAAATTAAAGACAAGAAAGGAGCAGAGAACTTAGCAGCAGATCATCTTTCTCGACTCGAGGAATCACAAACAGGTAAGTCTGCTACCCCTATCAATGATTCTTTCCCTGACGAGCTGTTGCGTGTTGAGACGTATGAACAGGTTAACAGCATAGCTATTGAGCCCTGGGCAATCCCTCACGCTCAAGATTTGAGTAATGCCATCGATTCGGAAGAGCCATGGTATGCTACCCTGGCCAATTATCTTTCTCACGGCATTATCCCTCCTGAGCTGGATTATAATGCACGTAAGAAATTGCTTAAAGAAGCCAAGTCATACTTCTGGGATGAGCCTTTCTTATACCGCATCAGTCTTGACGGGATGATCCGGAGATGTGTCTCTTACAATGAAGCAGCGGACATCATTCACAAATGCAATGAAGGACCGTTCGGAGGACATTTCGGAGGCAACCGCACGGCGAGAAAGGTACTCGAAACAGGTTTCTAGTGGCCCTCAATTTTTAGTGATTGCGATGTTTATGCTAGATGTTGTGATGCTTGCCAGCAATCAGGTAACATCTCTAACCGTAATGAGATGCCCCAAACTGTTTCTTTAACTGTTGAAATCTTTGATGTCTGGGGAATTGATTTTATGGGTCCGTTAACGCCCTCCAACGGAAACAAGTACATTCTCGTCGCCGTTGATTATGTTTCTAAGTGGGCCGAAGCTGAGGCTTTACCCACTATTGATTCTAGAGTGGTGGGACGGTTCCTTACTCATCTTTTCACGCGTTTTGGTTCACCGTGCTTCATCATAAGCGATAGGGGTACCCACTTCCACGGACAATTCGACCGGGTGTGCAAACGCTTTGGTGTCACCCACCGAATGTCCACGGCTTATCATCCTCAAGCGAACGGCCAAGCGGAAGTGACAAACCGTGAGCTCAAGCGGATTCTTGATAGGACGGTTGGCCGGTCTCGCAAGGACTGGTCATCTAAGCTCAATGATGCCTTATGGGCATATCGTACTGCCTACAAGACTCCCATCGGTACCTCACCGTATCAGCTGGTCTATGGCAAGTCATGTCATTTACCAGTTGAGCTTGAGCACAAGGCATTCTGGGCTAACAAAGAGTTGAGTATGAGCTATGCAGTAGCAGGTAATAACCGCCATGACCAGATCGCTGAACTTGAGGATCACCGACTCCACGCATATGAAAGCACGAGGTTATATAAAGAGCGCACGAAGAAAATTCATGACTCTCAATTGAAGACGATCAAGCAGTTCTATCCCGGAGAACAAGTGCTTTTATATAACTCTCGCTTGAAACTGTTCCCGGGTAAATTAAAATCCCGGTGGTCTGGCCCTTATACCATGGTCCGCCAGACACCCTTAGGTAGCGTCTACATTCAAATGCACGATCAGGAGCCGTTCGCGGTCAACGGACATCGGCTTAAGCAGTATCTGCAAGGGTTAGCCGTATCATCCATAGACGTGCACTACCTCGTTTTGGAATCCTGACACGAATCCAGGTATCGTCTGGCTCACGGACGTTAAACAAGAGCGCTTCGTGGGAGGCAACCCACGGCTGGAGTCAGTTATTTTCGTTTGAGTCGTTTTGCTTTAAAAACCCATCTTGCATGTTTAAAAAAAAAAACCCCTCCGCCGTTTTCAAAACAGTTTCGGCGAAACATGTCCACATTTTCGCCGAAACCGCTGTTCAAATTAGACCTGACCCTCCTGTCCATACCTTTCGAACCGAAGACCCCACCATTCTCGCCGAAACGATTTCTTCCATTCTAACCATTATTTTCGCCGAAACTGTCAACCTGTTTTCGCCGAAATTTTTGTTTGATTTCAACCTGATCCTCCTGTCCTCACTTTTCGATCCGAAAATTTACCATCCTTTTCGCCGAAAATTTTTGGTCTTTTCACCGGTATTTAAGGCCCCCCTGGGTTTTCGTTTTCGCGACATTCATAAACCCCCCCACCCGAAAACTTAAACCATCCTCCCTCTCTCCGTTTGTGAGTTCCGCCGCGCGCCTCACTGATCGCCGCCGCCCCTTGCCCGCCGATGAAACGCCGACGCCGTCTCAGTAGCCGCCGCCCACCCCCTTTTCCTAGCCCTGTTTCAAAACCCTAGAATCGGAGCTTTTCAGCCCCGGTTCCGCCCGACCTAGTTTTCAAGTTTTCCCTGTTTTTCGTGGATTTCCAATCGTTTTCTCGAATCATGTCTTCACAGTTAGTTGTTCAACCTTTGATTGTGCATCATTTGGCTTGTTAACCTTCAGTTTTGATGTGGTTGACTGTGGTTGACTTTTTGGTTCTCCCTTATTCGTCTTGACTGCTTTGTCGATATCAATTGGCTAGGTTCTGGTATTGTTTTGTAGCCTTTTCAGAAGTGTGACCTGTTGTCTGTGCGTTTGTGTTCTTGCCTCATTCCGTTATTCTTGCTTGCCTACTGAATTAACAAGTTCTTCAATGATATATCTTGATTCTATGATCTCTCGGTTGATTAGTCTACCCCCACTTCTCCCATTAAGTGTGGGGTGAGAGTCTTGTAATCTAATGCTGGTCATCTCTGAGTTGTATTTTACAGGGCTCCCAAGCGTTTTAAGACTACCAGTGCAGATAGAGCACAGCGATCCTCAACTCGCCAGAGTAGGACACCACCCCCTCGTCGTCCCGCACCAGCTGCACAGAAATCGACGGCTGTAGCCATCATTCCCGAGGATTCACCTACCCCTGCGACTCCCATCTCCTCTATTCCTACACCTGCCAATGGAGTCGTGCATCCTTTCATCGCCGCCCTGGAGCCGCACCAGTTCGAGGTCTTTCAGAAGATCAAAGACATCCCTCCGGCTAAGGTGGCAGTTCTGTCTCTTGACAGTCTCACAGCGCACAATCCAGCTTGGCACTCGACAATTGACACCGCTCTTAATAAAGCCGGATTGCGAGTGCTGACCACTCATGGATCCCCGTACCCGCTCGTCGCCCTCCAGAAGTTCTGGAGTTCATTTCGGCGCCTCACCCCGAAGCCCTTTCGTGAGCAGAAATTCGTTTCCTTTCACCTCGGTGGTGTTCTTCATGAGAAGTCCCTTCGCGAGTTCGGCCGCTTGCTGGATCCACATGTCAATTTCGATACTGCATTAGCTGGCTTTGAGGACACATACTCCATCACCAGTGCTCCTTACCCGGATGTGTGGAAATGGGCATGCTGCGAGGATGAGAGCTCACCTATCGTCCACCCCACGGTCGGTGACATCTTTCACCTTGTTCTTAAATTCTTGCATTATGTTTGGGTGCAATCTTTGTGTTTTTGCAGCAAGACGAGCCGCCACCACGTTTCTCTGGAGGAGCTCGTTCTATTCCGTGCTTTAGAGGAGGATGCCAACCTGCACCCCGGCTGGTGGCTTGCACGATTCTTTCACAAGCGCACTACCACCAAGAAGCTTCCTAGTGAGCTTCCAGGAGGCCCCTTCATTTCTATTCTGATCGACAACCTCCAGCTCGGTGATAAATGGGGCCCCGATATTCCTCGTATCCCAATTGAGCATGTAGGCGCTGAACTTGCCATGGCACGGCGCATCGACCTTTCAGAAACTATTGAGCATTGCTCTTCGCTCCCTCATCGGACGGCCCAGCCAGTTGACCGCCCACCGTCGCGAGCACAGATCACCGCGGAAATGAATGAAAGGCTGGCGCGCATTGAGAATTGGCAGCTAGACTACTCGGCTGGTTCGTTGCAATGGCAGAAGGACCGAGTGGCACATGAGGAGACTCAGAATGAGCGTTGGTCCACCCTACAGCAATTCATGGCTGACCAATCAGCCAGACACATGGACGAGCTCGCATGGCGACGGCAAATGGAGCAGCGGTTCGCCATATCATCCATTCCCACTGCAACTCCACCTCCTCCTGCGGAGCAGTGATCAGGTTGTTTCTATCTTTTTCCTTTATTTTCTTTCTTCTTTTCGAGTCTCGACCCAATTTTATTCTGTGTGGATCCGGGGCACTTGTCCTGGTATCCTTTTGATCTTTTTGTTGTTTTTGTGTCTGTAGGAACTTGAGTAGCTACTCCGCTCCGCTCCGGACTCTCCGTGTTCATCCTCTACTCCGACCATCACCTTCCAGGTTCTTCGTCTAACTCTACTCTAGTTAGTTCTGTGAGGACACAGAACAGTTTAAGTGTGGGGTAGGGTGTTAGATAACCATGCATGATCTTGATTGCCTATATCTCTGTGTGTGCCTCGTGATTCCGATCCAGTTCTCTAGCATCGAATTGCTCAATTCTTGACTTTGGATGTTAAATTGACTTCAATTTTGAACAATGACGTCTAGACTGTTCCACTTAGAACCTGTAACCAACGTGTCAGAACTGATATTAAATGAGTCTAGGTCAGAACAGATCATAAATCACCTCTGTAGTTGGAACTGGAATTAATTGAATCAATTAACTTGTTAACAACAAAGCTCGATAACACCGTTCTAAGATGATAAATGCTAGCTTCTTCCATGTTTTCACTCCATATTTGATCACCTGTGATTGTGGCTTGAGATTAGACGGAAATCCATTTCGAAATCTCGTGTAAAAAGTTATAACTAGCTAGGATTAAATGGCTAAATGGTTAAATCAAGTAATTGAGTTGTTCAAAGTAATTGTTAAGTTCCTTAAAGTGCTGGAAATAAAGCTAGGCAAGCCCGACACCTAAGTGAAGTGTTCGGGTTGAGCACTAGTATAAGCACAAATACTGTGAGCTAGGCAGGTCCAACATCTAAGTGAAGTGTTTGGTATCGAGCACTAGTATGCAGTAAATAAATTAAAGAAAGCTTGAATCTTGAAAGAAATTGTTGTTTAAATCAGTTCTAGCTAGAACAGGTAACGCACAGATCTAGAAAAGGATGAAGTCGAGTCGATAGCCACGTCATTTTTTTTCCTACCTCCACATCCACATCATGGCTAGAGCTTAAAGTCTTTTTGATTAGAATTGGTGTTATCATAGTCGGTTAATTGTGATTAATTGTTTTGCCAAGAAACGAGTTTTGTTAAAACCACTACTTGAAGTGTGCAGAAATTAGTGAGATCGAAAACTTATTTCGTTGATGTTCTTGCATGTGTAGGTCACTCTTTCTACATGGAACAGTCTAAACCAAATTGTTGGAATTGAATCTCGGTTTAATCTCGTGTCATTTGTGAATTTGAGTGTGTTCTATTCAGTTTGCTTGAGGACAAGCAAAAGCTTAAGTGTGGGGTATTTGATGACACTCGAATTGACGTGATTATCAGCCTCATTTAAGCGACATTTCTTTGCTTAAGACATTGTTTTTAGGGTAGAATGGCGAATAATCAATCGATTGCCCTATCTCATGCCACTTGTGTTACCGTGGCCCGTTTCGGGTCTATTTGATGGTTTTCTAGTGTTTTTACGTAAGCACAGGTTTTTGCCGTCAAATAAAGTAACCATGGATGTGTCTGAAGCATTGGAACCTCGAGGAATTGAACCGGAATCGGTCAAAGAAGCCATTCAAAGTCGAACAAATTCTGCCCAGTTCATACACATATTTTCGGCGAAACTACCCTTTGGTTTTCGCCGAATATGGAAGAAGAAACCACTGGCCGATTGAGAGGAAGATGTCAGCGAAGATACCATGGAGATTTCGCCGAAACCGTAGGAAGGAATCAACCGATTCAAGTATGAAGAAATTTTCGCCGAAATCCCTTCACTATTTTCGGCGAAAATTCCAGTTGAATTCAGGAGAATATCGGGTTGGTATAAATAGAGAACTCGGGGCTATTATCGAAAACGCCCATCACTTAAAAACACATCACTTTTTACAACACACAAAAAGAACGACGAGAGAGAGACAGGAGGAGTAACAAGAGTTCGAGGAGCAGGAACGGATCGTGACGCCATCCATCCATCTCGGAGAGCCAGGGTTAGGAGTTGAAGATTTAGCAGATTGAAGCTGTCAGGAAGCATCGAAATTAGGTTTTACAGTTCTTATCTGTCTTCCTACCTGAGATGTATTCTTTGTCTGCCTTCGACTCTTCTGGATTGGATATGAGTAGCTGAACTTGTGTAACTTAGATTAGATGAACCCTAAGTGACCCAGGGCTTAAAGCGGTCACGGATCGGCGGTGATTAGATTCGAGGTTCATTCAGTTTCATCTTGCATGTTTGATTTGTTCTTCGTTTTATGTGTTTCTTGTCTGGTTTGGCCACCTAGATTAGATTCTTGTTAAGCTAAGGATAGAAGCGAACGCTCGCCTTACTTTAAAACATCAAATCGAACAATCAACCTTATAATTGGAGTGTGCCTTTCGTAGGAACCGATTAGGGTTGATCCATTGCTAGAGTAACTCATTAATCACTAGAATTTGCACCAATTAAGTTAAGTCGTTGCGAGAGGCGACCGTACCCGGGCGGCTAATTAATCGTGGTAGCTAGATCGGATAGAGCGAACGTTCGCCAGTCTTAAACCTAAGGGTCAGGAGTTATGATGGTGTCTGTGAACTGAATGAACTAGAATCGAAAATAGCTGGTCTGTGACTGTCGTTGCCTTGGTGATCTAAGGGGGATTCGAAATCTAAGCTTATCTGTCATCTTTCTAGTCAATTAATCAATCTTCAATCTTTCTTCGGTTTAATTTTCATTTCTTCTTATTTTTGCATTCTTAGTATAGAAGTCGTGGAACTCACACCACGCACAACTTGTGTTTGAACTCGAATTAAAACTGTCAACTCCCTGGAGTAAGGAGGTAGAGGAAACCCCTGGAATACGATCTGCTATAGCCTTTTATTAGCATTAGTAGTTATTTGGTTGAACGCATCACAACGACACGTTCATCACAGCAGTATGGACCCACTAGCCAGCTAGTTGACCAGAGCCATCCGGGCGGCTCCCAGGGTTTCTCTGCCGACAGTGGGTTCGAGGACTGGGCCCAGCAACCTGATTTAGTCCCCCAGGCCACCCAGACACCATCGTACGCTCACATGTTACATGATTGGACGACATTGCGTCCCCCAGATTGCTACACAGACGAGCAGTGGCAGAGGCGACAGAGGGGTCGGAGGCATTGATTAGTTTGACTGTTTCTTACTATTTTTATGTTCTGATGTACTGTTTTTGTGTTGTACTATTTATGTCTGATGTACTATGTTTATCGGTTGTACTTACTTTTTCTGATGTACTATTTATATCCGATGTAGTATTTTCATCAGTTGTACTATTTTTCTGATTTGCACTTTCATGTCATTTCGCTGTTAATGTTTTGCAATGAAATTCAAACATTTCGACATATAGTTGGATACAAAACAACTTCGCCACATTTTATTATTACACGCTTCAGTACGAAAATTACATAAACAACAGTAGCAGCAAAATCTACCATTAGGACACCTCTTAGAGCCATAGGATTTAATTGTACAGATCTGATGGCCAACATTAAATGGATATAAGGGTAATTTCAAGGTTTTATTTATTGCAGATTTTTTTAAAATATTATTTTTTTATAATTATTGTTTTTTTTTTGGATTTTTGGAGTTAATGTGCCGATTTTTTATTCATTTTTTTGCTCCATTTATTTTTTTGATTAAATTTATTACCTTTTTTTCTTTCAAACGGCGGCAGCAGTTATTTTTCTGTGGTGTGTTCCCTTTTCATTGCTTCGGAACATGTTTCAAGTGTTATATAGCTAGTGTTCCTTGTTTCAGAATTCGGAACAATTTGATAGTTAATTCTTACAATAAATGCTAAATGTCATTAGGTCCAGTGTTCCTTTTATTGAAATTCGGAACGTTTAATCTGCATAGTTTAATCTACAACGTTTAATCAACACGTTTAGTCTGATGTTCCAATTTACACTAATAGGAACAATACAAACATGTTCCTAAATTGTCAAAATGGAACAACGTGGTAAGAGGGGGAAGTTGCACAGAAACAAGGGAGGAAAATAAAGAAGTGGCGGCGTGGGGGCAGATCTGATGATGACGGCGGTGGATCTGATGGCGACAGCGGGGCTAGATCTGATGCGGCGGTAGATCTGATGATGGCGGCAGATCTGATGATGGCGGCAGATCTGATGGGGCGGTTTTCTGGTGTGCGGTGGCGAGGATCGTGGTTGGTAGGCGGGTGGCGACGAGGCAGGCGGCGTCTAGGCGGTCAGCGAGGCGAGCGGAGGCTAGGCGGGCGGCGGCTAGGCGGGCGGCGAGGCGAGCAACGGCGAGGCTTCCTGCTGCGAGGCGGGCTGCGGCTAGGCGGGCGGCGTCTTGGCGGGCGGAGAGCCGAGCGTCGGCTGGGCGAGCGGTGGCTAGGCGGGCGGCGACGCGAGCGACGGCTAGGTGGGCGGCGTCTAGGCGGGCGGCGACGCGAGCGACGACTAGGCGGGCGGCGTCTAGGCTGGCGGCGAGCCGAGCGGCGGCTGGGCGAGCGGTGGCTAGGCGGGCGGCGGCGAGGTTGGCGGCATCGAGGTTGGCGGCAGCGGCTGTAGTTTTGGGGAGAGATGTAAAATAGAATTAGGGTTTGTGAAACCCTAATATGATTTAGTATATATAGGAGTTCCAAATTACTATTTTGTCCAGATTAATTTAGGCCATTAGATCTACCTTCTAATCCTGTGGTTGTAAGGGGTGTCCTAATATGAGGACACTAAGGGGTGTCCTAATAGTAGTAGATCCCAACAGTAGCAACAAACAACAACAAACAATAGTAGCAACAAACAACAACACCATGTCGACTCTCAAGGTGCAGGGTTTCTCAGAATGAAATTCACAAGCTCTTGTTGTTCTTTGATTTTCTGGTTCAGGTTCCTAATAATCTGGTGTAACATCCCAACCTTTTCCGACAAGATATTGTCCGCTTTGGGCCTCCCCCCTCACGGATTTGCTTTTGGGTGTTGGTGGGATTCGAATCCATGACCTCATCCTCTCAAGATCAAACCCCCATCACTACACCACAAAACGCGTCATGTTAGTTAAGGTTGAACTATTCCACATATCCCATAGATCTCCCCCGTGCTTTGTCGATGTGGGATTTGCCTAGGATGTCACATACACCCCCCTCAGGGACTCAACGTCCTCGTTGAGGTTTGCCCCACCATCGTTCAAGAGGGACAGGGAGAGGCTATGATACCACTTGTAACATCCCAACCTTTTCCGACAAGATATTGTCCGCTTTGGGCCTCCCCCCTCACATATTTGCTTTTGGGTGTTGTGGGATTCGAACCCATGACCTCATCCACTCAAGATCAAACCCCCATCACCAGACCACAAAACGCGTCATGTCAGTTAAGGTTGAACTATTCCACATATCCCATAGATCTCCCCTGTGCTTCGTCGATGTGGGATTTGCCTAGGATGTCACATCTGGTCCTTCTCCCTAATTACATTTTGGTTCTCCCTCTTAGCTCGATCTAGTGTGCGTACGAAAAAAATTAGTTAAGTTCACATATACACAATAATGAATTTGCCAAATACCTAAGTTCCAAAGGCGATCTTTCAGAGTTGGTTTGCGGTGTTTCGTGTTGAAGTTGTTGACATAATGTCGTAGGCACCACCTCCATACCCACCCTCGATAAATATTGCACATTGCCATTTGTATTCCCTCGTGTCGAGCACTGATGATTGCGATGTTAGCCCGATTGGTGACATGCTTTTGTAGCATCTCCATGAACCACTTCCAATTGTCGCCGTCCTCTTGATCAACTATTGCGTACGCCAATTGCATAATCCGATGTTGTCCATCAAATGTACTAGCCATCAACAGCACTTTCCCGTGAGAAATGTGCCGTCAATGATCATGACCCCAACGCAGTGCTTGAAGGCTTCTATGCAGGGGTCAAATGCCCAAAACACACTTTTGAACATCCTACTGGTGCCCGCCGGATACGTTCTGAGCTCGTAGCGTGTCCCGGGGTTAGTGAGTTGAATAGCATTCAGGATTGTCTCAATGTTGTTGTAAAAGGTCACCCAGTCTCCATACAACTTCTGCACAGCACGCTGCTTACCAAACCACGCATTCCTGTATGAAATATTGCGATGGTAGTTCTCCAGAATGCAGTCAACAACTGTCTCCATCTTTAAGCCCGACTCCCTACGGACAATGTGCATGACTGCATCTGAGATGAGCGTAACGTTGAGCTGAGGATGGGGCCCTAGTATGGTTGATCGATCGCAAATGTGGCCATTGTTCAGTTGTCGTATTATCCATAAGCCATGTCTCTTGCTCAGTACAGCACGCATCCGCCACGGACACGTCGGTTCGATGCACTTAATGGCCCATTCCTTCGGGTTGGAAGTGATGACTCTATTCTTATAGTTGCGAAGGACTGTTTGGCTCTTCGTTAGGGACACCATTTGTGCTTTCGAAGAGAATGTTTGGCCCGAGTAGAATTCCATATCCACCGACCAGTACGACTTCGCTGGGAACTGGAAGCGGCTGTCCATGGAGTAGGTGTTGGAGATTGTCATGATGCTGTCACAGTCGTCACCCATTGTCGTGGTATGTTCCGGTGGCACATAGACATCCACGCTCTCTATTGTGGCTCCCCCATCTTCCTCGCCGTCATCCTCATCGGTTTGGCCGATGTCATCGTCGACATTAGGATTCCCTTCGTCTGCCAAGCAACGTCTTCATTCGTCACCCGAGTCCTCGGAGGTGACATATTCATCTCGCGCCAATCCCTCTTGATCAACCTCCTCCTCCTCTGGATCGACATGACTGGTAGCCATGTATGTCCTATCATACGTCTGGCTCTGCTCTTCCATCTGTGCTGGAATGACCCCCGAAAAATTAGAGAAGTGAGACGGCTCCTCTTCCATCAAGGCGTACAATTGGGCAACTTCAAAAATTGGGTTCTCCCGAACTACGTCGTAGATGACTTGTACATCATTGTCGTCTGATATCGGCCTAGGAAGGTAATGAGACAGAATTCCCTGGCTGTATATCGGCATTCTCCAGACAAATGACTCGATTATCTGATCCGGTCCAAGCCCCATTTTTCGCCGGTACACGGTGACCACGCTATCATACGTGGCTCGCTTCGTCATCTTGAGACGGACGTTATGTACCCCTTCATATGCTAAGCCGGTCCAATCCTGGACGATTTGGCCCCTCATAAAACTTGGATCCTGAATTCTCGTATATTAGTGTGGTATGCCATCTTTAAAAGTTGAAGAAACTAGTTTTCGTGACATTTAACACAAAATTAACAAGGTATTTTATAGGCCCTGTAAATTAAAAGACCCAGGCGATAACGCCCAAGCCACATGCGAGATCGCCCCAACCATAGGCGAGATCGCCCATCCAGTGGGCGTTTTGCACCCATGACTCTGGAACTGGTCAGGAATCTGATCAGAGAATCATTTCAGAGTCACGGGTGGAAAAGTCCATGGGTTGGGCGATCTCTCCTAGGGCACGGGCGATATCGCCTGGGGCCTGGGCGTTTATACCTACAGATGTACATAGTTTCGAAACACATTTATTTAGGTACATAGTTAATTTTATTTATTTAGGTGAAAACTCCGTATATATTATATTTATTCTATGCAATCAATTTTGATCACACTTACCAAATATATTTCCTTAGTCATAGCCGAATAAAATCAGTCTTGTGCCTGCAATGAGTTTGAAAATTTTCATTCGATCCTTTCAATTTTTCCAGTAAATTTCGAGCCTCGTGGAGCCTTCAGAAGTTATCGAGAAAGCCAACAATCCTCCATTGAGCGGTGATTTTGATCTTAATCTCATTCCTAATGACCCAATCGAGGAAAATCAACCCGAGCCAATCGAGAAAGCCAATAATCTTAAGAAAACTACTCCGCCAAGTAGATATTCAAAAGGCCCAGAGCAATATTTTCCAACCAAATACTATTATCCAATTACACATATTATCCAACTATAGAAAACTAACTCCGCCATAAATATTCAAAGTCACCGAGCAATATTTTCCAGCCAAATACTATTATTCATTACACACACTATTCAAAGGGAACACAAAATCCAACCAAATTCCAAACTACTAATCAATCAGCAAAACCATTCGCATTTTTAAATGATCCATAATAATGCTATTTTCTGAGTAATAGTATTTATCAATAAGACATCTAGGCTAGAAATAACAAAAGAGGAATCTGTGAATCAACCACAGAAAACTAACTCCGTCATAATATTCAAAGTCACCGAGCAATATTTTCCAACCAAATACTATCATCCATTTACACATACTATTCAATGGGAACACAAAATCTAACCAAATTCCAAACTACTAATCAACCAGGCCAAGTAGAAATGTTGCTGCTTAAACAAAAAAGTTTCTTGAAATCCACCATTGTTCCATAACCCATATACGAACTAAAATTTAATTTAGCGCGGAGTTGGAAGTTGAGATGGATTGACCGTGTAGTGCACCATCCCTATTTCGAGTACCGCCTTCGATCTCTTGTTCATGGGATTTGCAAACATCTCAAGAAAGACGATTTCCCTGAGAGCTTGAATTTCTGCAGCATTCTTCTACTGCTTATCTATCCACGAACGAACCTCTCCATCCCGTTTTTCAAACTTCTGCATGAGGTAGTCTCCGCAAAAAGAACTCCCATGTCGTTTTCTAATCACCTTTATCATCTCCCACTTGTTCCCCTTAATCCATTTCCCACGTTTCCCAATCGAAGAATTAGTCATCCTACACACAAAATACTATTATCAGCAAAATCGTAGTAAATAAACAAGGAGACTTGAAGATCCCAAATCAGCAGAATCAGTAATATTATTCGTCAAATACTATTATCAGCAATGTTGATAGACCACAAGAAACCAAATCATAGTGTAAACTACCCAAATCAGAGACGAGAAAACAAAAAACATAGAAAATCAGTAGTACTATGCCTACAAAACTATCATCGGCAGATCCACACAATTGTTTGATAACTAAATGGCCCAATTCAAGCTTATTTCCAACAACTATAGAAAAGTAATAGTATTGATACAATACTATTATCATCAAAATGGGGATCTTACACCATATATACAGTTCTTACAAAAAAAACACAATAATAATAGTATTATGCGAATAACATTATCTTGTAATTTCAGATCCCATAGAATAACTCAAATCATACCACAATCACCTAAAATAGAGATGCAGGATAGTTCACAAAAACGATTCACAACAAAATCGACCCACAAAACCTAGTTCTTTGGCACATGCAATACCAGAAAATAAAATCCAAGTGAAGTTCTTTCAAACCTGAAAGAATGTCCGCCGAGATTGCAACCGGGAACGCCGAGATTGAAGCCAGAGATGGCGTCGAAACCCTTTTGCCTGAAGTCTGCTTCGCCGACGGTCAGTTCGAACACCTGTGTGGAAAATTTTCAACGTCGGCGGTTTTTGAGAGAATGAGCTTTGAGAGAGATGAATGGGCAGCAGTTTTTTGGCTCAAATTATGATAGTAATAATATTTCAATAAATGGTAAATTGTATGGATCAAATAATGGTAATAAAAATATTTACTATGAGGTATTAATTTGGGGTCTTATATTATAATATTAATATTTTTCCTCTATCCTTGGATGGGTTAATTGAAGATCCAATGACTTTTAAGGCTTATGTCTAAAAGACATAAGAAAACTTATGTCATGGTTCTTGATTTGGGGGAGCTGGGGGAGCCACTGCGCCCCCTCCCCCGGCATTGACTGTAAAATTTCATATTTTCAGAGTTTGGCGTCGGGGTATTTGAAGTTCGGCTCCCCCACTATGTTGTTTCGGTGAAATATTGTCTTAAATTTTATGAAATATTTACTCATCATAATCAACTTATAGTATGTAATAATTATAATATTTGATCATAAATTATCCAAATGTAATGAAAAAATTGTCGGTAGCACATATAAATATTTTTTACTACTTAAGCAAACCTATAATAAAAAAAATTATGTATTTTTGCATAGTATTGGATTCATAAAATTTTTCTTCTATTGTCTAAATTTGATTTTTTTTGCCGGTGGCCCTCTTTTTTATTTACGATTCGACTCCCCCCCCCCCCCCGTCCCCCGCGTAAACCGATCCTGATTCCGCCCCTGTCAATACTATGAGTTTTTTTTAATAGTTAATGACATGTAACATATTTTATTTACGATCTCATGACTCATATTCTTATACAGTCATGGCCTCACTTACCATTGATCTTACTAAGGTAGAATCTTATTTCTTCAGTTTTCTCTATATCAATAAATATATTAATTGAAAAATAATTCTCGTAAATATTCATAAAATTTTAAAATTTATGCAGCTTGAACCATGATCAAATTAAGTAATGACATACCAAACTTGGAGTTCTTCAAATAATTTACAGCATGTGTGAGTTCAAGAAAAATGAAAAATAAAATTGTAACTTTCTTGAAGCATTTCAAACAATTAAAGTCGAGACTAAAGAAATCCACACTATAAAAAATTATTTTGAGGAATAGTTAAACAGAATAAAAAAATGAAACCACGATTATATTAGCTCGTCAACACTTAAAAAAATGAAAATAAATACCATGTTATAAGAATGTATTTAGGATTAATAAATATGTCCAATTCAAACTAACTCAACTTGGCCAATACTCTCTATTTTTTATATTTAATGACGTAGAACGTTTTACTTACGATAAACTCGGCAATTTCTACCATCAAAACACTAAGGGTGTTTTGATATGAAAACATCCATCATAACCATTCATTTTTTAAGGGGATATCTAATGGTTCATGTTGAAAGGATAGAAGTGTAATTGTATATCTTTAATTTTTTAGATTTTTTTTCAAGATCTTTAATTATAATTAAATAATTTAATGTTCCATCTCTTCTTACGGTTCTATTTTTCTACCGTCTGCACGTTATTTTTGCTTTTCCGGCCATTTTTTTTTGGTCATTTTCTCCGGCCATTCTTTATAGTCGTTCATTGTTCCTTTTTCATATTTAGGAACAATCATATAGGGAGCGGTTTTACAATATTTTTGTTCATTGTTTCATTTCTATATTTAAGAACAATGATATAGGCAGCGTTTTATAATATCTTTGTTCATGTTTCTTTTTCATATTTAGGAACAATCTTCTTGTAAAACATAAGAACAACCTTAGAATTAATTTGGAACATTAGTTGAATCTTTCTTCTAATTAAGAATTCGGAACACAAACCCAAAAAGAAGAAGATGATGAAGATAATATTTTGTTCCTAATTAGTAAATTGGAATACAACTAGAAAAAATATGAAAAGGGGTGTTTTTATCCATAGGATCTTCATCAGATGAACCAAGGATCTTCATCAGAAAAAATAGGAAATAATTAAATAATGAAAAGGGAAAAAAAGGAAATATGCTGGTAATTCTAATTCATCGGATCTTCACCAGATGAACCAATCTCCTCCAATCCCGTCGCGGCTCTCGCCATCGCCGTCGGTTGCGGCTTGTGGTCGGCTCTTGACGTTGATCATCATCAGCAAGCCAACGACTGGTGATCCGATCACGGGGTTGTTGCTTTACAGATGGCTTCCAGCAACGCGACCACCGCCACGTGAACCTCTGACGACGACTACGGCCATCGCCGCCTCAGATTCGCCATCGCAACCGTCGCCTCAGATTCGCCATCGCCAACGTCACCTCAGATCCGCCATCGCTGCCGTCGCCTCAGATCCGCCATCGTCATCGTCGCCTAAGATCCGCCATCGCCGCCCCCCGCGACATTGATGGAGCTCCAGATCTATCGCCCCGTAGGCCCATTGAAGCGAAAAAGTCATCCAAATTCGGCCATAAGCAAAAATCCCCAAATTTGAGCAAAATCGGTATGAAAAGTCAATGTAAATGTTCAATTGGAGGGGCAAACGACATCGACATGAGCCACGATTCAAAATACAAGCTCCTAACACTGTCAATTTGAACAATATCTTATCAATTTCACAGTTCCCCAACTTTGAAAAATGAGTGTTTTAGTTCAAGAACTCAAAATCTGAAATCAGCACTTGTAACTCGAAATTCCCCATAAAAATCACTGATGTGGCATCCGATAAGGTAGGGTAGTCGATGTACATACCTGGAGAGTGATTCAAACACACAAAATCGAAGGAAGGGGGTGTTGTTCGTGAAGAAGCTCGTCAGAGACGAGTTGGAGTTGATGCTGGCGTCAAACAAGCTGATGTCGGCACTTGGTGGACGGCGACTGATGTCCAGGGAGTCGCGTCGTCGACCGCCAGTGGGGATGCCGACGGTGGGTCTCTGTGAAGTGGCTGGTGGTCGGATGGGGGTGTTTGGGGGGTGGGTCGATTTGGGAGAGAAACCGAAGAGAGAGAAAGATGTTCGAACAAATGAAAGGGAAAAGAGGACTTACCCGTGAGATTTGGGGCTTACATGACGTGTAAGCCTTTAAGTGCAATAGGTTACATGTCGTGTAAGCTCTTACACAGAGCTTTACACGGCTGTGTAAACTTACTGTGTTTTTGAGCTCTCCTTGGTGTCTAAAATCTGGATTTTGGCCAATTTTGATAATTTGGTCACTCCTTTTCCTGCAAACATTATTTTTAACCCAAATAATACCCAAGAAATATATTTTTTGACTATTTTCTATCATCCAGACTCAACCGACTCGACACGAAATTCATAAAATGACTCAAAATAAATAAAAATGACTCCAACCTCGGTTACCTCCCTAGAAGCGCTCTCGTTTAACGTCCTTGAGCTGGACGATACCTAGTTACGGATGAGAGAGGCGGAGTGAAGAGATGTACTTCCACCTGGGCAACGACCACACCTTGGAGATACTTTTTCAGACGATGGCCATTCGCCGTGAACGGTTCCTGATCGGGGCCTTTAATTTCTACAGCTCCAAGTGATGTCTGCCTAACCACGGTGAACGGACCGGACCACCGGGACTTCACTTTCTCGGGAAGCTCTTCAAACGCGAATTATATAAAAGGACTTCATCGCCAGGGTAGAATTTCTTGTGTTTCGTCAGATGAGAGTCGTGAATTCGCTTAGTCCGCTCCTTATACAGCTTCGTGCTCTCATAGGCATGAATGTGATGTTCCCACCAACAGTGCCAATTTGATAACTATAAAACAATGGTCAAATAACTACCCTACTAAAGCAAGGTAGATCGT
Source organism: Linum lewisii (assembly GCA_034768395.1). Classification (NCBI taxonomy): domain Eukaryota; kingdom Viridiplantae; phylum Streptophyta; class Magnoliopsida; order Malpighiales; family Linaceae; genus Linum; species Linum lewisii. The sequence goes on from CM068296.1 coordinate 77,665,217, forward strand.
ATTCCAAGGGGTTTCTTTTGATAGTTTACTCAAAGAAGTTTGCAAGTATCTAAATTTAAATCAAGTTGCGTGGTGTGAGTTCCACGACTTCTAAACTATTATGCAAGAAAAATGAAATTGAATTTAAGAAACAGATTTATTGATTGCGTTTATTCAATTAAAGAGACGATAGCTTAGACTCAAATCCCCCTAAGATTACCAAGGTATTGGCGATCACAAAACTGACGACTTTCAATCCTAATTCATTCAATTCGTAGACACCATCACAGCTCCTTACCCTTAGATCTAAATCTGCGTATGTTCGCTTTGTCGAACTAGCTACCAAGATTAATTAACCGTCTATGTGTTCACTTCTGCAACGGATAACTAATTGGTGACTGATTGATTTTAATGAGCTGTTCTAGAAACAAATTAACCCAAAACGGTTCATATGAAAGGCATAATCCGTTGAATAGGTTAACTAATTGATTTGATATTCTAAAACAAGGTGGACGTTCGCCAACTATCCTTATTTTAACAATAATCTAATCTAGGTGATCAAGCTAGAAAAGAAACATGAATTAAGAACAAATCAATTATGAATAAGAAACTGATTGAATTAAAATCTAATTACCGCTGATCCGTGACCGCTTTAAAGACTCAGGTCACTTAGGGTTCATCTAATCTAAGCTATAAGAGTTTAGCTACTCATATCTAACAAACAAGATTTGAAGACGACAAAAGAGTTCATCTTAAGACAAAGGAAGAACATAAAGAAATCTGAAAAAACCTAATTTCAGATGATTCCGTAAAGCTTCAATCTCGAGAATTTTCAATTCCTAGCTCCGAGCGTCTTCCAGGATGGATTGATGGCGTCACGATCTCTTCGATAGCTCCAAAATACTCTCTCAACTCTCTCCAAGTCGTGGATAATCTCTCAAAATCAAATGTATTCTGATCTGGCTCCGAAAAGTCTATATATACCCATAAAAACCTTTTCCTTGTTGAAAAAGGGAAGAATTTTTCGTCTGGGGAGTTTACACGGCGTGTAAGCTAACAGTGTATTTAGCTTACACGGCGTGTGAGCCCTACAACAGAGCACTTTGAGTTTTTTTCAAAACCGGTCCGTTCCTTGTGATTGGGCCTTCTTCCCTCGACCCGGATCACTCCAAAGGGCCTAAAATCTCATGCCATTCAATGCTCCACTCCCGGTTTGATTTCCCAACGTCGGTTATTACCTAAAATATATAAAAAACGTGTAAAATGACTTAAAATGGCCCTAAGGCCGAAAAGGGAATAACTCACTTAAAACTCACCCAAACGAGATAAAATTACTACAAAAATTTCATCTAATGATGGAATAATTACGTCAATAATTAGGCACATCAAACACCCCTGCTCTATGTAACGCTTGGTAATCCTCAGAAATCTCTCCAGGGCCTAGAGCTAGACCAACAATGTGAAGCATCCCAAGTCACCAGTGCCCTTCTGACTGCCACCGATGAAGAAGACCGCCCTCCCCATGACCCTATATAGCCATGCTAGAACCGCACTACCCCAACTGTACGAGGCTGCAATATAGGGTCCCCAATAAGTGGTAGGAGGTACACTGGTATGTGGTCCCCAGACCAGTCAGCCAGTAGAACATCGCCCACAAGAACCCACGTGAACGCCTGTGTGTAGATGGTAACAACCTCTAGTGGAGCCTCAGCCGGAAGACGGTCGAACAATCCTTTAACCCACGAAATCCTCACTGTCTGTCCAAATATAGCTCTAGCTGGAGGCTCGACGCCCACCACTGCTGGCATATCGCATCCGAAGAACGCCTATCCGAACGTGCAGTAACTGGAATCCCCTAGTAGGAAGACCCGTAAGCACCTCAACATCCTCCAAGGCGATCGTCGCCTCTCCCCGAATCAAGTGGAAGGTGTTCGTCTCCGGCTGCCACCTCTCAATAAGTGTCGTAACGAGATCCCTACACGGCGTGACACCCAGAACGCGGCAGACCTCTCAAAGCCGACACGCTCTCAAGAACGGCTTGTACTCTAGATACCATGTGAGCGAAGAGCTGCGCTGACGCAACTTCAATGGCTTGCAATCATCAGGGTTATTCCAAACTAAACCAGCCCTATGCTTGTTCTCCCCCTAGAGTAAAGAAGCATCCTTAAGTTGAGGGCTGCTTCCCTTGGGGGTCTCATCAGCTAATGGTTCGGCCCATCCGTAGCAATCTATCTAAACTATAGTTAATTACTATGTTAATATATAGGGTAATGTGTTTATTTTTCTATAGGTACAATTGAACTACCCTAATTCACACTAGCATGCAAAGTCACATTTTGTAGTCCTATGCCATAAACATTCTATCAATAAGATAGCATGACTAACAATGTCATACAAATAATATATTCATAGTTCACAATCAAATATAATTAATGTATACACTACGTACCTGGGAAAAGGTCTGAAATGAATATCCTATATGCGAGACACGAACGTCTGTTGCGTACAAATCCTACAACGTCAATAGGACGGTGTCAATAAATAACCCCTAACATTCCTAAATTTTATCCTCACCCTAACATTCCTAAACTAATTCTCTAACCCAACATTCCTAAACTAATTCTCTAACCTAACATTCCTAAATTAATTCTCTACCCTAAACCCTAAACTAATTCTCTATCCTAAAACCCTAAACTAATTTCTAAATCTATTAAAAACATAAAATAAGAGAGAGTGGGAGGACATACCTTGCTTTGGGAAGTTGGAAGAAGAGGTGTAGAGTGGCAAAAGTGGGGGAGATGGGTTTTTATAGGTCTACTGGGCGAATTTGTCCAATCAGCTTCAATTCGCCTAGGACCCAGACGAATTAGCCTCGTTTCCAGGCAAGCACATTAAATCAGCGATTGGACCAAAAATCAGTCTATTTCGCCTGGAGCCTGGGCGAATTTGCCTGGTATCTAGGCGAATTCGCCCCACCTCTGGGCGAAAATACCTACTTTGGTTCATAGTTTGAAATCCTATTTATTTGTGTAATTAGTTTAATTTTTTTATTTATTATGGTGAAAAGTCCGATACTATGGTGAAATTACTTGGATCATTAGATTTTTGGTTTTATTGTTACATTTTTTGTGGTTAAAATTTTGAAAATTAAGGGTTTAAGATGTAAATATCGAGTTTTAGGGTTATAATTTAAAATTTAGATAGTTAATATCAAATTTTATATTGAAAATATGTTACTATCGGAATTAAAATTAATTCTACAATTAATTCATAATATGTTTAAAGGTATTAATTGATATAATATCGGATATTACATGAAAATGTTTTTAGTATTAATTCTACAATTATCCTATTTTTTAGTATAATTTTTTTCTAATACTTGTATGAAAATTTTCAAATCAAACTGACATGAAAATTTTCTAAGAATTTGATGTGACTATATTTGGTGCATTTTAAGCCTTTGATTATCCTAAGGCATCTCCCATGTTTGATCTCATTTTGCTATGATTTATATGCTTTTATTGAAGTTTTATGCAAAGTGCTATTTTGTTGTCCGGTTGCCACTTTGAGGCCAATTCTATGTCTATTGGAGTTTTTTTTTGCATTTTCAGTTCTTGGCATTGAAGTACTGGTGACAAGGAGCACGTAGGATCAAACGGGAGGTCAATCAGAGCTAGGACGGAGGAGATATGGCCGTTGCAAAATCGGGAAAAGTGCACAACATTTCTTAAGGAGTTTTCGGCGAGAACTCTAAGTTCTCGACCGAAAACCTTAAGCAGAAGGCGGACTTCCGATCTAAGAAGAAATTTTCGGAGAAAATAGTTCAAAGTTTTCGCCGAAAATCAGTGAAGAAAAGCCCAGCCGTTCGGTGTTTTTCAAAGACATTTTTCGGCGAAAATCTTATAGAATTTTCGCCGAAAATACCAGGCAATTCCGGCATGCTATTTAAAGGAGAAGCGGACTAAAATTAAGGGAAGAATTCATTAATTCAGATTTCACACTTCATCAAAACCCTTTTCTCTCAACTTCTCAAATACTTTTCTCCTCATCTCCAATCCACAACCCTAGAGCAAGTGCAAATCAAAGTAGAGGAGCTTGGATTGAAGTCCACAACCTTGGAAGAGGAGCTTGCAAGAGGAGGATTGTCATGGTGTTCTTGGTGATCATCTTTCTTTCTCTTTCCTTCATTTCCTTGCCATGTGTGGCTGATTTCTTAGGTTTCCTTGGATTGATAGATTAGTTGTGCTAGGATAGAGGTTGATTGTACAAATATGCCATGATTGATCTTGGATTGTAAAGAATGGTCTCTAGACTTGTTGTTAATTCCATTGATGGCTATGGCTTGATTGGTCTATTATTTGTGATGTAATGCATGAGAGTGCTTAGATTACATGGATTGTAGGTCTAGGGATTGAAGAGAGTGTGTTCTAAGAGATTAGATCATCTCAATTCAACCATAGTTGCATGATTTCTCACTTGTGCATTTTATCGAACACTTGGTGTGCATTAGGTTTTTCATTCAATTGAACTTTGATTAGTCTTTTGATGATTCTCTTAGTGTTAGGACATTACATGAGAGTGTGGTGTCTAGCCTAGTGGTCATAGAGTCATAGGAGAGGGTTTTGTAGCTTGGCATTTCATCAAACACCTTTAATGCATCCTTAGTCACTTAGCTTGAGAGCGAGAGCCTAGGTTGAGTGGTTCTAGGATAGGGATTTAGTGCGACGAGAGTGCATTGAGTCTATAGAAGGGATTTGCGTGGTCATTTGATTGCAACCTCGATCATGTTTGGCTTGTTTGTGCATTTACTCCTCTTGAGCATGATGAAGCTATCTTTCCAAGTTAACCTCCTTTATCTTTGTTTTGCACCATTTTGTTTGTTTGTTTAGTTTTCTTTATGTTTTATTTTGTTCTTATTTCAAACTAAAACCAATTTCAAATGAATAGACCGTCCATGAACCGTGTGAGTATTAGCTTTTGAGAGAGCCCTCGTGGAATACGACCTTGTATGTTGTGAGTTAAATCTTGCGCATCAAGTTTTTGGCGCCGATGCCGGGGACCTTTCTCAATCCTTTGAAAGCATTTAGTAGTGGACCGTTCTATTCACTTCCTTCCGTTTTAGTTTTGCTTCTTTATTATTTGTTTTTGTGGTGTATTATCCCGCATTGTTGTACTACTTGGTTGTGTTTGTTGTGCGTGTTTGTAGGTCCCTTATCCAATCCGTCCTCTACCTCACTTAGTTCATGGGAGCAAGGTTGCAAGTAAGATGAACTCGTGGAATGGGGGTAATGGTTATGGTACCTATCAAGGGTGGAATCCATCTCCTACCCATACTATGGTCATCCTACTTCATCCAACTACTACCAAGGAACTTATGAGGGAGATAGCCAATGGTGGGTCAAGAACAACAAGCTTCAACACCCATGTGGAATGAGCAATATCCCTATCCATCTCCACCCTACCATCAAGTCTTGCCGGAGTATTATCAAGAGGATTTCACAAGTCATGAAAAACATTCTCAACCGCCTTCCATGCTAGAGGAGCTCTTGAAAATGGTGAAGGAAAGTGAGCGTCCTCGAGAGGAGTTCGTAAGCTATGAGGAGCCTCCTCCATCTCTTCCCACGCTTGAGGAAGCTTTGAAGATTGCGCAAGACAATGCGAACCAACTTAATCGTTTAGCTCAAGGCGTGACGCTCATCAAGGAAGCTCTAGAGTATGAACAACACCTCCACCTTCCCCCACAATTGAGGAGATGTTGCAAATTGCGGAAGATAATGCGGCTCGGTTGGATCGTTTAACTCAAAGTGTGAAGCTCATCTCCACACCTTTGAACCGGAAGTGCTAGTCATGGAAGAAGAAGAAAGTGAGTCTCCCCAAGAGGAATTCATGAGTCATGAGAAACCTCTTCCACCTCCTTTCATGCTCGAGATCTTGCAAATTGCGGAGGATAATGCAAACCGAGTTAACCGCTTATCCCAAAGCATAGAGCTCGTCACGAAGATTCTTGAGAATGAACGACATCCCAATCTTTTGGAGCAAGTTTATGATGATGAAGATGACACTTGTGAATCCGAGGAGCTTGACACGGAAGAAGAGTTGGTAGTGGAGGAGATTGAGGAACATGTTCTACCTGAGGACACACCAAGTGACAATGATGTGAGGATAAAAGAATCAAGGAGACTTGAGGATGATGACCCTTTGGAGGAGGTGAAAGATGATTTGGAGATGCTTCAAGAAGAGGTGACACCGAGAGTGGAGCACGAAAGTGAACAACACCACTCTATTGAGGTCCCACCAAGGATTGTGAGTACTCTTCAATCTTCTTGCTTGATCATGAAGTATTTGTGCCAAGAACCCAAGGAGACATGCATCTCTACCCCTCCTAAGGTAACCGTGGAAGTGGAGCCACATCTACTTGAACCGGAAGACTCCTTGAGTGGTATCACCAACATGGAGACGACGGAGCTCGATGGCATCCCCCTTCCATACATTCTTCCTCAAACTCCTAAGCTCAATGGTAGAAGGACTTGGCAAGGTAACAATTGGAACTCAAGCTTAGCTCATTGGTCATTCTACCATTTGCTTCTGTTGCTACTTGGAGCTCAAACTTCATCATGGAAGAAGCTACTTGACCTCAAAAAAGTACTAAGTTGGGCACCCTAACACAGGTATCGTCGAGCTTAAGACAGTAACCAAGCGCTTCTTGGGAGGCACCCCATGTTATCTTTAATTTTTCGCTTTTAATTGTTGTTTGAGGTTTTTGTGTTGTTTTAGCTTTTTGAATAAGGTTTGACAAGCATTTTGGATCACTCTTCACCAAGGATCATCATGGAACTCTTTCACCTCTATTACCTCCTATGCTCCTCTCTACCAACGCGGTAACTTCGTTCCACCTTACCCTCTCTCTCTTGATCATTGAGGACAATGCTCATGTTAGTCGTAGGGGAGTTTGAGGTTTGGTGTGATTATTTGTTGGTAGAAGTCTAAGGCTATGCTTTGATGAGTTGCATGATCTTAATTGAATGTCAATTTCCTCTATTGTAGAATCATTCGGTTCTTGACTTTTGGTGTTTAATTGACTTCAAGCTTTCACAATTACGTTTAGACTGTTCCACTTAGAACCTATAACCAGCATGTTAGAGCTAATATCAAATGAGTCTAGGCCAGAACAGAGATTTTATCACTCTTGTATGTTGGTTGATTGGTTTGATACGTGTTTTTGTACCACTCGATAACACCGATCTAAGATGATGAAGGCAATCAAAATTATCACCCTTTTCCATGTTTTTCATCACCTTTTTCATCCCTCGTGATTGTGGCTTGAGATTAGATGGATTCCAATTCGAATAAGGGGCCAAGGGGTACGAAACTCACTCAAAACCATGCCAATTGGATAGATAAATCACTGAAAATGTCGTCTAATGAGGGAATGAATACGTCATTAATAAAGCGCATCACGGAACATAAGGGATTGATAAAGGTGAGACCAACTTATCGCCAATTTTTTATCTTTATACTCTTTCTGAACAAAGTTCGTTCAGGCATTTAGTCGAACAATTGCATGGCATGGCTGGCTTCAAAGCCAGAGAATTCACTCTCTGTTGTTTTTTTTTTTTAATGAATGATGAATTCACTCTCTGATATAACTTCAGTTTTCCCATATTCCTTTCACCCTCCAAGTTCAATTTATTAATTCGGGTTTGGTGACTTGATGAATAATTTCTAGAGGGTCAAGGATTAATTGACAGTACCAATGGTGATGATGTTGTTTAGAGATATCGACATTATAAAGTGAGAAAAAAAATTGTCACTTAAAAGTTCTCGCCGGTGCTCTGAGCGATCCCTTCAATTCATAAATATAGTCACTCGTATTGAATGATAATGGATATGCCTTGGGATTGATCTCAAGTTCACGCATATAGGAAAATGAATAATTCTATCATTCTTTGATTGTGCCAATAAGATTACACAATTGTACAACTCATTGACTAATTGTTCAACATGTCATGAACTTATGAATGTCCTCAAATATTTTACGGTATACATGACTTTAGTATCTCCTTTCACATATTAAGAAGAGCATTTGCCAAACCAAAACTAAGTGTGGACAAAAATAAATACCATTTTCTTTTGCCACTTCTCAAAATTCATACAATGAATTTATTTGGTTATCAACATGATTAACCATCACACTTTTAGGTATTTTCAACAATACCACAACAAGAATCATTTAATGAACTTCACAAGAGAAATCATTCATTATTCAACACTTGTTGAATTGTTTGTCATGTTTCTACAAGAAACATACATTATCGACTTGATTCACAAAGAATCTTGTTCAAGATTTCTACCCCCAAATGGACCATCAATCCAACCATCAAGGATTTACAATTTGACACAAAGTCAATCCAATGTACCAAACATTTATTTTTCACAAATATTTCAAATCAAGTATTTAGATCAACCTCGCTACTAATGAAATTAGTGCAATTAATTTGGTTTTTTAAATCAAAATCAATTCAAACACTTAATTGCATCGCCAGATCCAAAGCGAGTTTGATCAAAATACACAGATTCAACACAAATGCATAACCATAGTGTTGAAACTTGTATTACAAGAAATAATTACGAGTCATCCAAATTAGCAACCAAATAATGCTAATTTAAATACCTTAATTAATTCCACAATTAAGCCATAATTAAGGCATACAAAATCCCATAATAAAACTTAAATACCACATAATTAGTATTTAAATTATACATTAAAAGATTTGGGGAAACTTAGCTAAATCATTGCGCGTAAAAAGGTAAGTCTATTTCAAACAATTAAATTACCAATTAAGATTAGATACTAAATCGATCTCAAAAGGTAAGTAAATCGCATCTAATAAATTGTGAAATAGAAACTTTCCAAGTTAATCATTTGAATTAAATTCAAATATAAATCTCAATTAAAGCACACAACTAATTTAGGTAACTGATGTCAAAATAACTATTAATGGAATAAGTGCAATTTAATTTGATTAATTTTAGCAAGATTGCTTCAATCGTTTAATTGCATCACCAGATCAAAGTGATTTGACCCACAATCAAGTTAATTCTTTGACACGAATTCAAAGAATATTAATTTAATCAAAACACACAACTATTTCAGTTAAACCTTAAAGTAAAACCTCGCTATCAATAAAATTAGTTCAATTAATTTGGTTGTTCTAAAGCAATATTGCTCACAGCCATTTAATTGCGACACCAGATCTAAGCGATTTTTACCCAAGTTAATTCTTCGAAACAAATTCAAAGAAATAATTGAACGAAAATGAACAATAATTTCATTTAAATCTTGAAGCAAATTTTCGCTACCAACGGAAATAGTGCAATTAATTAGGTCACCTTAAAGCTCATTGCTTCAACCTTTTAATTGCATCATCAGATCCAAGCGATTTTTTTTTTTTTTTATGAATATCCAAGCGATTTTTGCTCAAGAACAATAGACTAAATTGAATCCATGGCGAATTCACCATAACCAAACAATAGAATTCAAACAGCTACACGAGTGTGAGAATTCATTCTTAGTATCAAACGGATTTACAACGATTCTAAACAAGTAAGCGAGTTAGTAAATACATTTGCCAAGACTAATCTAAGATTCAAGATCTTAGATTACCAATAAAGTTGTTAGAATACGAAAACCAATGACAATTTCCAAGTTCTTAGATTCAACACATGGAATTAATATTATAAACTCAACAGAAATGTCATGACGTTTCCAAGTTCCAGCCACATCACATTTACAGTAAACTAAAGCTCACTTAATGCTATAAACCAAACAAAAGCAAAAATCAAATTTAGATCAGCGGCTTAGTGCACATACAAATGAGATGTACCAACATGAAATTAGCCAACATAAAAAGTAAAACAAGTTCTTGCTAAAATCAATCAAAACCTAGAATTAGGGATCCGCCTTGAAAATAGAACTGATGAAAACAAACACTCATTTGCCAAGACTAATCCTTTTCTTTTAAAAGTTACAAAATCGGAACATGAAAGCAATCAAACAGATAAATCTGAATCCGATTGAATTCACAATTTCTACGAAATGACTTCTGAAACTAATGCTTAAACTACCATATGCATTCACTAATCAGAAGTATGGAAAATCTTAAACAAAAGAATACATCTCTACAAGAAATTAAAAATTGAACCGACTTCCTTCGGTTGATCCTCATATGAACAGATGCGCTCATCCAAGAAATAAATAATCCGCACAAACTAAGAATCTATTTTAAGTTGTTGGATAAAAACAACGCGGATTAGAAAAACCAAAACAACATCGAAATCGAAAGAAAACTGTAATCGAGGTCTGTGTTTGCACAGTTTCCTTAAGATAGATTCGTCCTACACAAGGACGTCTTTCTCCCAGGATACAACGATCTCAACGGTGTTTCAACACCGCCGAACGCAACCACGCTTGAGCAAAGCGACAACAGACGAACCGACAAATAAAAAGAAAGGAAGAAGAATATAACTTTTGGGAGAGAGATTTTAGTATTTGAAGGTGTGTGGAAAATTGAAGGGATAGGTGGGTATTTATAGGGGAAAATTCTGGAGCAAACCATCAAGTTGAGCAATGTGGTATAAAACCACTTTCTCACATTACTCATTTTCCCACCAAGGTACTTTGAGAATCAATTTCTCATTAACCTTAAATCCATTTTGAACAGATTATATATCGATTCGAAGCTCTCTTGACGGAGAACACAAATATGTAATCACCTTACAAAAAGGTGTTACTTAACCCACTCATAATCACATCCCAAAATGGTACAAACCCATTTGGTTTACCCAAATTTTCCAACAGTAACTTAACAGTCGGTCTGGCATTGGAGGAGCCATTGAAACGCTGTTTGCGGGAGAAGAAGATGAAAAAGTGGAATTTCGGAAATAATAGAATTAATTTTTTATTTTTAAATAGCTGTGACTATATATGCTTAGTCAACAAGTTTAATGGTAATGGACGGAAAACTTAACGAAAGGTGTTGATCGTTAAAAATTGTGTAATAAAAGGGCTTAATTTGGTTAAAATATAATAAAAAGGTATCTTTGATAACTTTGCATTGAAAGAGGGTATAAACGTGTATTAACCCTTATATAAATCTCTTTAAACACAACACCAGTTTGCCTTTAGCTTTTCTTGAATGCAATCAGGGAGTCTAGGGAGTCGTAGTCTAACTTTATTCAGTTATTGTATCTTTTATTTTTGGGAAAATAGTACTTTGGCCCCCTCTATTTTTCGAACTTAACAAATAGCCTCCTATACTATAAATCACTCTTTTTACCCATTCCTACTTCGACCATTTTGCCTTTTGGGTCATTCCGTTTCAACTTTCATCTTCATGATGTTAATGGGTGCGCATTTAGTATACCACGTTAGCTCCAATATTGGATTACTAAGCATTTTTTAATTGAGAATATAAGTATTTATAATTACATAGGATGAAATCGATGAATAAAACATGTGATTTTAAACCCCTTTGTATTTCATCATAGTCTTTGTGATACCTCTCCAATTTGCCTCCCTGGCCAACTCTTAGTCTCCTACCTCCGATCTCTCTCTATGTCGATGTTTGGATGTGTCCAGATTTAATGTTAAGAAGACGACAGTTGGAATGGAAGGACCCAAATGCAAAGTAGTCAAAGTAGGAGGAGGTAAAATAAGTGATTTATAGTATAAGGGACTATTTATTAAGTTAGCAAAGTAGAGGGGGCCAAAGTGATATAATCCACTGATTTTTCGACTTAAGTTATTGCATCTTTTAATAAAGGTATCCTCTAATAATAGTATCTTTTAATAAAGGTATATCCTCTAATAATTTGTATCCTTTATGTTCTTTGTCGTTCTTTATCAATTTTTTTGGGTGCTGACCCCTCTTTTTGTCCGCCAGGGCGGGCACCCCAATCCAACCATTTAATTAATGCATCTGACATTTAATGGCTGAGATGAAGAAATGGTATTATTTCCCCCATTATCTTTTGTTTGTACTCTTCTTTCTCTCTCAATCTTTTAATTATTTGGTGCAGACTCTTTTTCTTCTTCCTCCATTTTTCTTTCTCTTTCTTCTCTCTCTCTTCCTATTAATTAAATCATTAAACTTCATTCTTCTCTCCTTCTCAATCTCCCACAACATGAAAGAAATTATAATTTCTATTGAAACAAGGATTGAATCAACCACCAGATTCACATTAGATCAGATTTTCAACCCTATAATCTTCTTTTCCTTCGAATTTCTCGACGATAACAACTTCATCTCCATCACCCCAACCACCACAATGACAAAGATACAAAGTTCCAGAAGCCATAAAAGTGTTATTGGTTATTTGAGTGTTAGTGTTACTTGGATGCATGATATTTGGCCTTTCGATTGGTGTTGTACTGGTTATCCGGGTGTTACTAGAAGGCTACTAGAGTCTCACTAGAGTTTTAATGGAGTGTTACCCAAGTTTTATACCAGTTTTCCTTAAGGTAATACTCTAGTAAAACTCAGATAAAACTTAGGTAACACTCCAGTAAAACTCTTGTAACACTCTGATAACACCCAGATAACCAGTATAACACCAATCGAAAGACTAAATATCATGAATCCAAGTAACACCCAGATAACCAGTAACACTCCAGAAACACTATGATGGTTGTCATTATGGTGATTGGGCGTGATGAAGATGAAGTTGTTGTCGTTGTAGAAAAAATTTTGAGGAAAAGAAGATTATAGGGTTGGAAGTAGGATCTAATGTGGATATGGTGTTCTTTCATTTTGTTGGAGAAGAAGAGAAGGAGTGTAGCTAGATGATTTAATTAATAAGAAGAGAGAGAGAAAGGAAGAGGATTTAATTAATAAGAAGATAGAGAAAAGAAGAAGAAAGGGACGTTGTACCCAAAACTAAGAAGAGAGAGAAATATAAAGAAATGAGAATAAAATAAACTAAAGAAAATGGGGATAAGAGAAAGAAGAGTACAAACAAAAGATAATGGGGAAATAATATCATTTCTTCATCTCAGCCATTAAATGTCAGATGCATTAATTAAAGGATTGGATTGGGGTGTCCGCCCTGGCGGACAAAAAGAGGGGCCAGCACCCAAAAAAAATTGGTTCTTTATAAGAAAAAGTCTACTGCTACTGCTTTCGAAATGACGTACAAGATTGAATTATCAGGTATAATAGACTAGTGATCAGTAACGTCATAAGGATAGGTGTTCAGTGACCGACTAGAAATTAATATTTTAATTTACTCTATAATTTTTTTGCTATAAAATAAAATGAAAAATTTATTGGAGTAACCATAATATTCTAATCAAATTAGGTTCATGTAGGCCCAAAACCAGCAACTGAGCCAAGTCGGACGCATAGGCACGAAGCCTCACATATCCAGCCTTACAGAAGCCCAGCCGCCAACCGCTTAGGATTTCCCCTCAGGCAATCATGGCCTTACGTTAGCCAACAACTGAGATCATCTTACAGGGGGGTCACCAGTCAACCGACGATACGTGACGACCATGACCCGGATGTCGAAGTCTTATAAATCGAGACCTGATCCAGCAATGATGAGACATGATCTAATACCCAGTCGATATGCTTTAAACATAATTGTCATTGGCATGCTTAATGCTCACTATACATATACGCCCTAAGGAGTACGTTTGTCGACCCACATACTAATTTTAGTTGGGGGCCTAAATTTGCATGGGGCTCATAGCCCTAGGCTATTTTTTGATGGCCCCTGATCATTACGATTGTCTTCTTTGTTGACCCACATACCAAATTTTAGTCAGGGGCTAAAATTGTATGAGCTCATAGCCCTCGGCTGTTTTTTTTATGGTCCTGTTATGACAATTTTTGAGTTTTATTGTAGCATGCCTCCATAAATTCGAAAGTTCTACTACAATGTGTTGTGACAAGTCCTTTGATTCTTTTCTTGTAAGAACAATCAATAAACCTGTTTTGGATGACTTTTGAGCATATTATCTCTACAATTTTCTAATTTGAGATATTTTCATTATATTATACAATATAAGTTGTTACCTTAACTTATCTGGTTTAGTAGTCATTCACGAAATGTTAATATATAAATTGTTTCATTATTCATTATTTCCGGGCCTTTTCGTTGCATTCACTTAATTATAACAAGAAGCAACCACCAGCGTTTGGCAATGTCTCATTCTCTTTCATTTTGAGATGTTTAAAAATCTCTCCTCAACATTTGTAGTTTGTTACGTGGCTTTCTATGTACCCTTGAATTTTTCCCCTAGTTATTTTTCTTTTGATTTAGAAAGCTTGATGGTAATTTTCGATAATCTATATATCATTTTTTTAAAAATAATTGATAATCTATCAAATATTTTTTAGCCAAAATATTTTCACTTTTGGAGATTGTAAACAAAGATAAGGATACTTCTGGGTAGGCTGAGAATCGGTTAGTTACGGTCAAATCATATCAACTTTAATTTACTCGGTCACCAAATTAGAATTCGGACGGAATCTATGATCGTAACTGAATTCAGTTCGGTCAGACCGTGACAATAACCTATTCCATACATTTTCAACGATATTGCATGATTTCAGACATTTAAATTATGGGTTTGAACATTTAATCAAGGGTATAGACATTTAATTCGTTGGATTGAACATTTAAATTACTTATTTATCTCCGATTTGTACATTTAATTAACATTTTTTTTATTAATAATCAGTTTTTGGTCACCGAATTTGATCGAAAACTGAACTTGGGCATTAAAGTCATGACCATGAACTTTTAAATTGGATGAAATTGAAGTTGATCAATTTTTTAGTTTGACCAAACAATTGACCTGAAACGGCCACCCTACTTCTCGAGACCCTTTTAGTAAAATTTCGTGAAAGGGTACCAAAGACTTTTTGAAATAAACTAAAACTACAGTTATTATTTACTAAAAGACCCAACTATCCGTTAAATAATAAATATACACCATTGAAGGGCAAAGGATCAAGCTCCAACCCTTTCCAAGGGTTGGAAGTGTTCCAACCTTTTCTCCATATTAGATCATCCTTTGATCTTTTGACCAATCAAATGGTCTAGATTGTTAGGGGTATTTAGGACTTTACCCACATAATTTATTTTTATATTTAAATTCAATAAATAATATTATCTTTTATATTTAAATTAAAGAAATAATATTTTCGGGACCCGTAACTTTCTGGCGATCGGTCTCCGGCGATCGGCGACCGACCTCCGGTGACTGGCGACCGACCTCCGGCGACCGGCCGCCGTCTCCTGCGAACAATTTTTTTTTTCAAATTTTTTTTTCTGTCAATTTTTTTTTTTTCAAATTTTTTTCCTTTGATAAAAATACTAGTTAACACATTTTTTTTGCTGTTAACTAGTTAACAGTGTTTTTTTTAACTGTAACAAGTTAACATGGTTTTTACCAAATAACTAGATAACATCATTTTTTGTTCAATAACTTGTTGTCAGATGTTAACCTGATAACTAGTTAACATGATTTTTAACTGATAACTAGTTAACATTGTTTTTTGTTTGATAACTTGTTACCAGATTTTAACCTGATAACTAGTTAACAATGTTTTTTTATTTGATAACTAGGTTACATGATTTTTTATTGATAACTAGTTAACATGGTTTATAAACTGATAACTAGTTAACAATATTTTTTATTAGGTAACAATGATTTTTACTTGATAACTAGTTAACATCATTTTTTGTTTGATAACTGGTTAACATCATTTTTGTTTGATAACTAGTTAACATCGTTTTTTGTTTGATAACTAGTTAACGTCATGATTTAGGTAACTAGTTAACAGTTGTTTTTTAACTGATAACTAGTTAACATAGTTTTTACCTGATAACTAGTTAACAACGTTTTTTATTTGATAACTTGTTAACATATTTTAACCTGATAACTAGTTAACGAATAATCATATAATTAAATTTTTTAACGAGATTTTTTTTTAATAGGTTATCTAACTAATTATGTTATTTTTACCTAGTTAACTAGTTAACATTTTTAGGTGATAACTTTGTTATCAACATTAATTAACTAGTTATCAAAATTAGTTAACATGTTATTCTGATGTTAACTAGTTAACGAATTACCATATTTAGTTAACTGAAATTTTTGTTAACGGGTTATCTAACTAGTTATGTTGTTTTTAACTAGTTAACATCATGACCAAGTTACTTGTTAACATATATATTCATCTGATAACTAGTTATCAAAATTCTACTCAATTATTTTGTTATTAGTTAACTTATCTAGTTAACTAGTTAACATCATAATTAGATAACTAGTTAACGGGTTATTTTGATGATAACTAATTAACTGGATTAGTAACATGTTATTTTGCTGATAACTATTATCTAACTAGTTAACTTGTTAACTTATTTAGTTAACTAGTTATTATGGTTAGATAATTCTAACCTATTATCTAACTAGTTAACTTATTAACTAGTTATCTAAACAAGCTAACATGTTCTTTTTGTTGATAACTAACCTGGTTTTTTACTGATAACTAGTTAACATGTTATAGCAGATAACTAGTTAACATGTTATTTTGGTGATAACTAGTTAACTAATCGAGTTAACTAGTAAACTTAACATCATGATCAGATAACTAGTTATCAAAACTAGTTAACTAGTTAACTTATCGAGTAAACTAGTTAATTTCATGATCGGATAACTAGTTAACGAGGTTATTTAATTAATAACTAGTTATCAAAACTAGTTAACTAATTCTACGAACTAGTTAACTCGTAATTAAAAAGTGAATACTAAACCATTGCCGATCTCCGGTAAATACTAAACAATTGCTGTTGTTTTTTTAATTATAAATCAATCACATTTTGAACATGTGACAAAACAGTCACTTAACTTGACCATGTGACAAATCAGTCACTTAACTTGATCATTTGCCAAATCAGTCACTCAACTTAATCATGTGACAAAGCCATCATTCTTCTTCAACCTCACTGTAACCGCAAATCTGGTTTTTGCCCCTTGCTTCCATTGTCGACGCCGAAGCTTCCATTGCTTCCAGCATCTCCGCCGTAAATCAATCGCCTGCCCCCTCATTCCACTGTTGCTGCCATAGCTTCCATCGTCTCCGCCGTAGAACTTCATGAAATCGTCAAGGTCGAGGTTCGACTTCTCAATCGACGAATCCAGCTCCGCAACGGTGTACTAGACGGAGGAGACAGTGGCGTGGAGAGATAGTGATGACGGAGACCAGCGGATCGGCGATGATGGAGACTAGCGGCCGAAGCTTCAATTTTTCTGTCGGAGGAGATAGCGGCAGGAGGTTGGGGTAGGGTTAATTCAATTTTTTAAATGCTGATATTGCCCCTCCGGTTTTTGGTTGGAACCGGTCCAACTTTGAAAGGGTTGGAGCCGGATCTTCTGCCCCATTGAAGGATTTGGTACATTAATATTACATATTAATTAACTAATTACCAATCTAAGTACATTCTAAAAATATTTACAAAAGTATGGTCGTTTTTATTAATTTTAGTCTCAAAGGATGCGTAAAAGCATATACGGCTGGAGATAATATATGGAGTCATACACGGCTTATGTGCATCTATGTGTGGCGAAAAAAGTGGCTTAGAAATGCTGCTCGTGAACCACCCACAAGTTGGAAATGACAGCTGCTTGCTGTCAAACAAATTAGCCTTACTGATGGTATCAAGGACCAATCTCAACCATTGATTTATTTTTAAATCTAATGGTTTAAATTAAAGGGTAACATGTCATTTCATAATTTAATTAATTTCTTTTATTTAATTTAAGTGTTGGTGTCACCGGAAAGTCTTCGACGACCGGAGCTCCGGCGACCAGAACTCCGGCGATCGGAGCTTCGGTGATCGGAGCTCCAATGACTTTTCCGGCGATTTCTCCGACGACTGGAGCTCCAATTTTGAAAAATAATTCAGCCACCAAATCACCATCATCGGGCCTATTTTTCTGGAATTTTTTTTTCAGTGACGCTTCGTACTCGTTTTTAATATGTGTACATGTTTTTGTATATGTGTACGTGCACATTTTTGTACATAAACTGTGTACACATTTTATACACGTGTACACGTTATGTACTTACATTTTTGTACACGTGTGTGTACACGTACATGCACTCTTTGTACACATGTACACATATTTATATACGTGTATACAATATCTTACATTTTTTATGTACACGTGTACACACATTTCTGTACATAAACTGTGTACTCATTTGCACACATTTTTCGTACACGTGTTATTTATGTGTACACGTTCTATACACGCACACATTTATATACTTACATTTTTGTACACGTGTACACATACTTTTTTGTACACGTGTACACATTCTTTTTTGTACACGTGTACACATTCTTTTTTGTACACGTGCACATACTCATCGTACACATGCACACAATATCTTACATTTTTTTATGTATATGTGTACACGTTCTATACTACACGTTTCGTACACATTCTATACTCTCATGTTTATGTACTTACATTTTTACACGCGTACACAATACGTACATGTGCATGCACTCTTTGTACATGTGCACACACTCTCTACATATGTGTAAACATTTTTTGTACTCGTGTGCATATATTTTATATAAATCATGTGCACACTACTTATAAAATAATGCGTGTACACCTATTCGTAGACGTGCACACCTTTTTTTTTATATTAGTGTATACATACTTCGTACTCATATGACACGTATTATGTACAAACCATGTGTATGCTACTTTAATAAAAGAATTTTATTGTTATATAATAACAATAGTAGTCAGTGGCATAGTGGTAGAAGTTTGGTTTTACAATAAAGAGGTCAAGGGTTTAAATCCCCTCAGCAACAATTTCTTAAAATAATTATTGTGGCGTACCAGCGGCGGAGGGGGACCGCCGGCGACGGAGGGAGGCGGCGGAGGAGGGGGGCCGTCGGCAACGGAGGGGAGGCGCGCTGCTGGCGACGGCGGACAGAGGCGTCGGCAACGGAGGGAGCGGCTGCTGGCGACCGGCGGACAGAGGCCGGCGGCCGGCGGTGGTGGGCGGCGACGAAGGGTGTCGGCCGGCGAGGGTTGACTGGAAGAATTTTTAAAATGCCAAAAATACCCTTCTGTTTTGGACCGTTAGATGAATGGAATTTAATCAACGGCTGTAATTATTCCTTGATGGGGTCAAGGAAAGGGCTCGTTGGAAATGCTTGAATAGTTGACATGCTAACAGTGAAGTCTAGTCCTGTCAGGTTTTTAAATTTAAATGAAAAACTTAACGGGTCGTTTGGTTTATGTAATTTGAAAACATTCAAAAAAAAATTATGAATTGGTATTTGTTCAATATTGTAGTTTTAGAAATAGATGTTTCATAATTGTGCATATTTGTTGAATATCCTTATTTGGAGGTTGATGTAATTGTTATTGTTGTTTTTTAATAGACTCATTAATATGAGATAAAATTAGTAGTGTGATTTGACTTTCAAATCACATTTTTCAAATCATAGAAACCAAACGACCCGTAAATGACTGAAAATGAAGAAAAAAAACTAGCCTCTGAAACTTGGTTTCACTTTCACAGATTCATGAATCCTTTTGTTGCATGTGTTGTGTATTGAAAGAAGAAGGTAAGTTCTGTTTGTTTAGTTAGTTTATTTTCTTTAGTTGTTAATTAGTTAGTTAGTTAGTTAATTAATAATACTTAATTTAATTTATAATTAGTTAGTTAATGAATAAAGAGTACGCTATACGTAAATGGAGAAATATGATCGATTTTTTCGTCGGGCCAGAAAGCGGATGGTTGTAGATCCCACTCCCCACAGTAAATCAACACCCTCGGGAGATGACAGAAACGGGAAGGTAGGCTGTCCCAAAGGAGTTGAGATGACAGTTGAAGCTAAACACATACCAATTGTTAAAAAATAATGAAATGTTGCCCTAAACCCCACGAGCTCAACTGTGAGCTCGACCACTGTGACTACTCTGCGTAGGTGAATGATTGCGCTATAATATCATGTTGAAATAGCAAATGTGATAAAAAAAAGATGAGTGTTGATAGAAACCAAAGAAAAAGATAGAATTTCATTATCTTAGAATCGATACAAAGATGAAATAAAAGTAGAAGGAAAAGAACTTTAATGACAAAGACTAAACTACCCTTACATAATATTATCAAATAGTTTATTTAGTAAAACCCTAATATATTCTTATATTAATAACTCCGATTGACATGCATGCATGTTGATAAGTAGGATAATCATCGTATGCGTTGGGTAGACAGACATGCATGGAGGCTTTTGTCTTTATTACTTAGAATCATCATGATATTCCCCTTCGATCCTCTCCAATGATGTCATGTATCCACCATATACGTGGGACGTGAAACCCCAGAGGCAGAGTCCAAGAGCCATCCCTTTCTCAGCACTAAATCCTTCTTTTAGAAAGATAACAGCAAACACTTGCTGTACTGGGACAAGCAGAGTCGTCATTATTCCACCAAACAAAGATGAAGAGCTAAACACTACTCCGAATATCCCTATTAACATCAACTGCAACGCTATTGCTCCCGTTATTATTATCACGTAATACTTTGTCACTCCAAGATCAAATTCTGATGCCTCCTCTGCCATACTCTGCAACAAATACGAAATATATATATAAATGGCTTAGGTTAAGGCTCAGCTGATTCTGGATGAATCATTACATTGGGCTATTTTGTCAAATTACTACAAAAGCAAATAGTTGATGTTAGCAACGCCAATCACTATTTTTATAGTGAATTATGATATGAATTAGGGTAGATCTAAATAATCATTAGGCTAATCCATTTACATACACAGAAATACATATAATTTAGTAGTTCTAGACCTGGAGGTGAGTGAGTCGTGGCCCGGGAAACCCCACCCCTATATCTGCGGCTCCAGTACTCACGGAGTACTGGTAACCTATAACTAAAAAATCACAATTCTAAAAACTTAAAATTCAAATAGCTCTACCAAAAAATTGATTTTAGCTACTGCAAAATTACAACGGCATCAAAATGCAATAACAAATAGTTGATATTTGCTATGGCAATCACTATTTCATGTAGTAATTTACAGTAGAAAATACTATTTGCCACACCACTATTTGCGGCGAGATGCTGAGTGTAGCAAATAGTATTTGCTACTGCAAATTACTACATGAAATAGTGATTGTCGTAGAAAATATCAACTATTTGCTACTGTATTTTCATATCGTTGTAATTTTGCAGTAGCTAAAGGTAAACTTTTTTGTAGTATAGTGAGCCATAAACTCATTGTAATAAATCATGATCACTAATTACATCATAAACTCAAATCCTAAATCCTACTTCAAACAATAACTTTTGACTATAAGTCCAGTCCAAAGAAAAAATCATAAACCCCAAAAATAAACTTGAAACCCTAACAATATATCATAACCCATGAACTCTAAACTAAAACCCTCGAACTCTAAAGTTCAAACACAAATTTGACAAAACTATAGTGTCAGGGTACTGGTACCCCAAGGATCCATGTTGCAAACAATGGTCTCGCAAATAGTATTTGCTACAACAAATCTCTATAGAAAATAGTGATTGTCGTTGCTAACATCAACTATTTGCTACTAAATTTTCATGCTGTTGTAATTTTGGAGTAGGTAAAGACAAAATTTTTCCAGACGTTGACTACATCGAAAGTGATGGGTAGCCCGTGTAAAATTATCATACGTACCTGAAAGTCGTTGTTGATGATCATGGGGATAGTAGTACAGACAGTAGCGACCATCGACATAATGAACTGAAGCTGCATGACGATATCGAAAGTGATGGGTAGCCCAGGTTTCATGCGAGTATACTCAATCAAGGTAAGGAAGAGGCCATGGGCAGCTGCAGCAGCTATGGTTACGAAGAAACCAATCACATACTTGTGGTGAGACTCTCCTTTAGGGACATCCTGATCCATGTGAAGTCCCAGGATAAGTGAGCCGAAGGTCATCGAAACAACTGCGTTTATGGAGTAGTGAGTGAACTTGTGCCTCACAATGAAGAAGGCCAGAATAGCAGTGAATGCGAGCTGTGAGGAGCTAACGAGAGAGATGACTGACACGGGAAGGTAGGCTGTCCCGTAGGAGTAGAGATAACAGTTGAATCCAAGAAGGATACCCAATAGTATGCTTGCGATAACTAGCCACCTTGATGGAAATAAATGGGTCCTTGTAGATTTAGAAGCTTTGTAGGATATGGCGATTGGGATGATGAGGATAGGGAAGCCAGCTGTGTTTGACCAAGCTGAGAGCCATAGCTTTTTGCCGCCGTGGAT
The DNA here is from genome assembly GCA_034768395.1 of Linum lewisii. Lineage (NCBI taxonomy): Eukaryota > Viridiplantae > Streptophyta > Magnoliopsida > Malpighiales > Linaceae > Linum > Linum lewisii. The sequence goes on from CM068296.1 coordinate 77,687,558, forward strand.
GAAGTACATCCGACCGAGTAGTGGGCCGGCGACTTGACCGACGGTTAGTAGAAGGCAATTAAAGAGTAGAAGAAATGTTTTGATGTGATGATTGATTTCTTTTGGGTTGTAATGATGTTGTTGTTGCTTCTTCACTCTTGGTTGCAGGCACAATATCCCTTTCCATCTCTAGTATTAACGAATGAAAGTCTTTCACAAGCTTATTATTATTATATATAGAGAACAAAGAAAGACTTTGAGGAGACTTTCATTTACTTAATATGAAATTTCAGCTAAATTTGAAACAAGAAAAGCAACCCACAACCGAACCGGTTCTAGAGACATCTTATCTGGCCTGGGCCATTGATTATTGAATAATGGGGTAATAGGTCGGGAGGCTTCTGTACTGTTGAAAGATAACAAAGAAGTCCTCTTACAATTATTTCCTCAAAATATTCCCCTCTACTTAGAACGCTTAACAAAGAAGCTCTTCCGTTAGAATTTTGATAAATGTCGTTACGATTTTGCTGACACGTTATGCTGACTTAGCCCATAGGTTATCATATTTGGCATGTCAACAAAACGAAACGACGTCATTTTGTCTTTTGGCTGGTTTTTATTGAGAAGGGGATTTTCATCCCCTTATCCTTTCTCTCGTAATCACCTGACCTCCACCACAGGTATATGATCAAGGGTTTTAACTTGGTTTCGCGACAAGAGGAGGCGAAAGAGATGGATTGTCGGGATTTGACAATTGGAGGTTGAGAGCCTATGGTGGAGGGTTGGGTGATTACAAGAGAAAGGATACGGGGATTAAAATTCCTTTCTAAGTAAAAATCAACCAAAAGGCAAAACAACGTCGTTTTGGTTTGTTGACATGTCAAATCTGACAACCTACGGGCTGAGTCCGTATAACATGTCAGTAAAATCGTAATGGAGTTTATCAAAATTCTAACGAAGAGTTTCTTTGTTAAGCGTTCTAAGTAGAGGGATGTATTTTGAGGAAATAATTGTAAGTGGACTTCTTTGTTAAACGTTCTAAGTAGAGGAGTGTGTTTTGCTCAAATAATTGTATAAGAGGGCTAGTTTGGTATATTTCAATAGTACAGGGATTTCTCAGCCTATTATCCCTTAAATAATCGAAGGGCTTAGATTAACCAGGGATAAGATGGGTTGCTTTCTATTTATTTGATTAATTATTTTTATTTTTTAATCACTCCGCTATCACGGGTCACCGAATCATTGACTATGTAACTGGTCGTTTGTTGTAGTGTGTGGCAGCTGATTTGACATTTGTTTGACCAGTAAAATGAGTGTCGCGTCAGCTCCATTAGCAATGTTACTAACCATGTTAAATGTTCAGGAATTCATTGGCAAATTTTGTCATCATTTCCGAAGATTTGGCATAAAAATGTCATCAAAATAATAAGGCCTAATAACTGTGTACAGCATGAACTATTGGCTTATTACGAACCTATACACAACTTTTTTCGAATTACAATTATGTCACGACCTTACGAGCCCATTTACCAAACTGGCATGCCGTCAATTTTCGCTGAAAATCATCCTACGTGGCCTGATGAAGTTAGCTGACTGTGTCCAAAATCTTATGTGGCGTTGACGTGGATTTCACATCATTTTAACTGATTATTTTTTAAAAAAATATTATCTTTTCCCCATCTCTCTCTTCTTCCCCATCTCTTTCTTCTTCCCCAACGGCCACACACCAAGCCAGCCTTCCTCTCTCTTCCCGTACCATCGCCGCTGCCGTCCCTCTTTCTCTCTCTCCTCCTTCTGTCCGCCGGCCAAGGTCTCTGATAGCCCTCCCTTTCATATTCCAAGCACCCAACGGAGGTATCGGCTCAGCCAACCCATTCTCTCTCTCTACTCTGGCTGCCGTCTCTTCCGATTCCTACTGTACCTGGACACCTCGGATATTATTACAGCTGTAATAGCCGCCACCGCCACCAGCACTGGCTGGGAGGTCGGAGTAGTTGACCAGTGCGCCTAGTGCTTCAACCGCCGCAGATCTGAGTTCCGTCTAGGCGGATTGTCGGCTGCAAGATGCACCAACTCTCTCCAATCAGGTACTAGGTCTACTCACTCGCTTTGATTTTTCCCGGGGACGGAGATTCATTGACTCGGCATCACTCGCTTTGATTTTTCCCCGGGACGGAGATTCATTGACTCCTGCTCTCTGGTTTGGACAGGGTATGAGTTGAGGATTTCTGATCATCGGAGAAGAGAACATCGACCAAGCCGAGTCCAATTTTGGGGGAATCGAGCTTGTCCCTGTAGTTGGAGCTGAGTTTACGGGTCAGGTTTTTTTGGGGGGTGGGGGGGGGGGGGGAGGATTTGTTGTCGAGGATGGAAGTGGGGCTCTTCTGACTGGGTGATGAAATTAGTACTCCTCTTTTGATTGGGAAGAAGGAGGAGAGAAGTGGGGATCTTGGATTGGGGAAGGCCAAATGGTTGAGATTGTGCAGGCGGAGAGTGAAGGTCAAATGGGGAGCTTTGGCTTCCGGTGGTGAGATGGTGTCTGATTCCGCCGAGAGTATCGCTTTAGAAGAGAGGGATGGCGAAGAAGAAAAAAAATTGAATTTTTTTTAGTTAATATGACGTGGCAGTCATGTCACATGACACGTAAGAAGTTGGACACAGTCAGCTAACTCCGTCAGGCCACATAGGATGATTTTCAGCGAAAATGGACGGCATGCCAGTTTGGTAAATGGGCTCGTAAGGTCGTGACATAATTGTAATTCGAAAAAGGTTGTGTATAGGTTCGTAATTAGCCAATAGTTCATGATGTACACAGTTATTAGGCCAAATAACAATAATTAGATTTACATATTCATGAAAAATTTGGCTAGACTAGTGTATTAGTTCATTGTCAGATAACATTATACCAAACAACTCATTAACTATCTATCCTTCTATTTAACTTTCATCAATATCTATCATTGCTTCACTTTATTCATTTGCTTCTCACTCATGTATTAAATCTCTTCTTTGTTTTTCACCGGTCTTTGAATATGTTTTACTTTTCTTTATTAAAAAATCTATAGAATTGATTATGCTATAGTTGTATGTATATATATATTTTTAATGATTTTTTTATGATGAAGAAGGCGAGAATATCGGATCAGCATCCAAGACTTTCCAAGTTTGGAAAGTTCCAAACCCCCTACAACCATTAGATCTAATTTGACCCTTTGACAAATCTAATGGTCTAGATTTTTTAGGGGTATTTAGACTTTTTACACAAATAATTTAAATATTATATTTAATTTAAATATTTTATTATTATATTTAATTTAAATATTTTATTATTATATTTAATTTAAATATTTTATTATTATTTTATTATTTCCTTTAATGCTTTATGTTGACAGTTGTTGGTACTGTCGTCGGCCCCCTCGCCGGTCACCGCAGCCGGTCACCGCCGCCGCCCGGGCCCTTGCTGGTCACCGCCGCCGCCGGCCGTCGCCGGTCACCACCGCCCGGCCGTCGCCGGTCACCGCCGCCGGTGATTTTCAAGTGACCGTCTCCGGTGACTTTTTTGACGACTTTCAGATGATTTTTTCGTGAAATTTTTTGGTGACTTTTCCGGCGACCAATCAACTCCGTGACCTTTCCGACGACGTCTAGTTAACTAGTTAACTTGGATTTTTACAGTTAACTAGTTAGCTAACATGTTTTCCGGTTATTTTTCCGGTGAGGCTCCGGAGACCGAACAAACTCCGATGACTTTTCCGGCGAGAACACGTTAACTAGTTAACCTGATTTTTACTAATAACTTGTTAACGATATTTTTTTATTGATAACTAGTTAACTAGTTAACCTGAGTTTTAACAGTTAACTAGTTATCAACAGATAACTAGTTAACATGTTATCCAATCGAGTTAACTAGTTACCAAGTTGTTAACTAGTTAACTTATCTACTTATCAACAGATAACTAGTTAACTTTTTGTTTAACATCATGATTTATCAAGTTAACTAGTTAACCGATCAGGTTAACTAGTTATCTTCTCGAGTTAACTAGTTATCTACTCAAGTTAACTACTTAACTTATCGAGTTAACTAGTTAACCAATCGAGTTAACTAGTTAACCAACCGTTTTAGTTGTAACATTCATTTTTACTAAATAATCTTGTTAGTAGTCACTCAGTTAATAGTTACTACTCGAGTTAACTAGTTATATACTCGAGTTAACTAATTAACTTATCAAGTTAACTAGTTATCTACTCGAGTTAACTAGTTATCTACTCGAGTTAACTAATTAACTTATCAAGTTAACTAGTTAACCAATGGAGTTAACGAGTTATCAAGTTGTTAACTAGTTAACAAGATTATTTAGTAGATAACCAAGGATCCGATTATATAATTATATGTTATTTCAACAACCAAAATTTCACATTTTAATGTTACTAAAAATTCCCAAACTACAATCAGTCACTGAACTTAATATGTAGTAACTCAACTTTGAAAACATGCCAAATCAGTCAATAAACTTTAATATTTGATAAAGCAGTCACTGAACTTCAATATTTGACAATCAGTCACTGAACTTTAATATTTGACAAATCAGTCACTAAACTTTAATATTTGACGAATCAGTCACTCGTCTTCAACCTCTCCTTCCGGCGAGGACTGACTTTCGATTTGCAGGTCTTCCTTCCTCACCTTCAGCAGTACGACCAGCAGCTGCCTCCCCTGGTTGCCGGTTCCGATCACAGCCTCCGTCTCCGCCACCGCCTCTTCCTCCTATGTCGTCGATAGACAACCTCCCTCAGCCTCCTCTCCCTAGCTTCTCCCCTACTCCTAGCCGGAAGCGGTGCAGCGGCTGGGCTACTGCAAACGGAAGTGAAAGGAACCGCATCCTCTCCCGAACTTCTCCCCTACTCCTAGCCGGAAGCGGTGCAGCGGCTGGGCTAAGTGAAATTGGTGACGCCGGAGCCACCTGAACAGAGGAAGGAGAGTGGCGGAGGTTTTGAAAGCGATGGCGGCAGTCAGACTAGCCGACGGCGACAAGGGAAATATGTTCGTCGGATTGACAGACGGCGGCGGCGGGATAGAGATGGGTGGAGCGAAGGGATAGAGATGAGTTGGATTAATTGCTATTTTTCAAAATACCTAAACTGCCCCTAGGTGTATGGAGTTTGGAACAGTCCAAACCAAAAACTCCTGGATGCAGATCCTGTGCCAGAATATGACTTAATATTTTTAAATGGATAAAAATACTATTTTGTGAAATTAAAAAAAATACTATTTTATGAAAAGATGATTTTTCATTTTCGTAATCACAAGGTTAAGAGACTTGCGGACTCCAATTCCCGTGACAATGTGTCACTTTTGTTGCATCCAATGCAACAATCAATCTCCACCTTTAGATTTTAGTATGCAACAATCAATCTCCACCTTTAGATCTTAGTTGTTTGATCTTGTGGTCTTAATTCATTGTTTATAATTTCAAGTTATTTTTGTTTGTTGAAGTTTCCACTCATTTTCTATCACAAAAAAGTTTCCCGACGAATTTCCCGATAACACGAGCATCCGTTGACAAAAAATTTTTCACCCACGTGATCACTATAATTAGATCTTTGTTTCTGGAAAAAAAAATATTTTCCTGAAAAAATATTTTTTCTGACAATTTTTACAACGGCTTGTTGTACAGTTTGTATGTGGCTCGTACAAACTATATACAATTCGTATTGATGCTTGTACAAGCTGTATACAAACTATATACACTTTGTATGTGTTGTACACTCTGTATTTATTTTTGTATAGTTTGTAGTGGAGTTGTATACAAACTGTATACCCTTCGTAGGAATTTGTACACTCTGTATTTATTTTTGTACAATCAGTACGAGAGTTGTATACATTTTGTACTGGAGTTGTACATTGTGTCTTTATTTTTGTACAATTTTTTTTTTCGTACGGTAGGGTTATAAAAAAAAAATTCATACAAACTGTATATACTCTATATGAAATTCGTACATAATGTATGAGAATTGTACAACCTGTATATAATGTACACTCTGTATGAAGTTCGTACAGACTATATTGACGAAATAATTAAGCGTGCAATCATTGACGGAGCCGCCAAGTAGAAACAACGTCCCAAAATTTTTAATCTATCTCCAACCAACTCTTCCTTCAATCGAAAAAATAATTCACCGAAAAAATATCACATTCATACGAGTTAGCGAAGAAGAAAGGAACAAGTAAGAAATGAGGACCGTAGATTAAATAGACGGCTCAGATTAATGATGGTTTGGAGACAACATATAAACCGCTGTCTCCAGAACCGCGGTCAGACTTGCTCTCTACCAACTAAGCTAAATTATCTAATTCATAAAACTGTTCACGTCGAGTTTTATTTGACTTGGACATATCCACCGTACCTATGTATATAACATATTGGTTCCTTCAAGACTATTTTAGCTACTCTACAACTAAGCTAGAGAGACAAATACTGAAAATTATTCAAGTTGAATGATTTGAATTTAGCATATCCGAATAATCTAAGTATATTTCATATAACATGAGACTTCTCTCAAAATTGGTTTAATGGTCAGTTGAGGTTTCATTTTCTATTATGTTTAATTATTGGTCAAAATAAAATTTTCAGTATCATGTATGTCTGAAAATGCTCGAAACAAATTCTCATTTTCCTTTTCATTTTCTATTCACCATTTTTATGTCTACATACAATATTTCTTTATTAATTTTCACTTTGTAGTTGTTGTCGTCCTTATATTTGTATGACATATAAACTTAAGATTTGGGGTAACTGAGGTTTTGTTTTGAATTATATTTGGTTCTTTATTAATTTTCGCTTAAGATTTGGTGAATCCATATACTTATTGATTTTGCTCTATAGATTGAGTTAGACGAGCTCAGGTGTTAACTTTATTGGTACTTAACGTTTGGACGAAATCTCATTTTGGTACACATCGTTCCAAAAATTTCATGTCAGTCATTAACGTTTCAAAAAATCTCGAAATGGTATTTTCGTCCAATTTCATCCAAATTTTCTGTTAAGTGATGACGTGGCAGCTGAGTCACACATCCCAGTCAGCTTAAATATTAATAAAATAATAATTTTAATATTTTAATATTAAAATTTAAATTTTATTAAAATAATTAATTTTTTAATTAAAAATTTTTAAAAATGTTTTTTCCCAATTATTTTTCTCTCCTCCTCTTCTCTCTCCTCTCACCTAGAAAATACATATCCAAACGTTTCAGGGTTTCAGTACTCAACGTTTCGCCATTTTTTCATTTTGGTAGTTTTTGTTTGTAGATCTAAGTTTTTAGTATGTTTTCCACTTCCGACCCTCCTTCTCTGTTCCTCTTCTTTCCTATACTTCCTCCTCCATCCGCCTCTTCTCTCATCCTTCTCTCCTATGCTTCCTCCTACTTCCTACTACTTTCTCCATTCGTCTCTCCTCTGCTTCCTCCTACATCCTCCCTCCGCTCTCCTGATCTCTTCCCTCTGTCTTCCTCTGCATGTCCTCTCTACTCTCTTCCTCCTTTCCTCAGAAACTCAGATCTGTTTTTTTAGGAGGAGGGGGAAGGGAGGATAGAGGAAAGCAGAGGTGGAAGTAGAGGAAATGAAGAAGAGGGAGGAGGAGGTAAGAGAAAACAGAGGGGAGAAGGGAGAGAGGAGAGGTGAAGGGAGGAAGTAGGAGGAAGCATGGGAGAGAAGGGAGAGAGGAGAGACGGAAGGAGGAAGTATAAGAAAGAAGGGAGGAATAGAGAAGGAGGGTCGGAGGTGAAAAACATACCAAAAAACTTAGATCTACAAACAAAAAGTTCCAACAAGTTTAGATCTACAAACGAAAACTACGAAAATGAAAAAGTGGTGAGTACTGAAACCCTGAAAACGTTTAGATATGTATTTTTCAAGGTGAGAGGAGAGAAAAAATTTGGGAATTTTTTTTTTTATAAAAACAATAATTAAAATAATAATTATTTTAATAAATTTTTTATTTTAATATTAAAATAATAAAATTATTATTATATTAATTTTTTCGCTGACTGGGATGTGTGACTCAGCTACCACGTCAGCACTTAACATAAAATTTGGATGGAATTGGACGAAAATGCCGTTTCGAGATTTTCTGTAACGTTAATTACTGAAATGAAATTTTTTGAACGATGTGTACCAAAATGAAATCCGCTGAAACGTTACGTATCAAAAAAGTTAACACCTCTAGACGAACTAATTAGAGTCATGTTGCTTTCAACTGGACATATCCATCAAACATTAGTATATTCATACAACCTTCTTTTTCATAATTCTTTTACTAGGTCAATTGGACAAAAATATTATTTAGGACGGGTTCTAATTGTCGTTTAAGAGGGGTTTAAACTCGTGTTATATATGTACGCTTTACTAGGAGTTTAAGAACCCCCTATTAAATAGCAGCTGGTAAACTGGTCGTTTGTTGTAGTGTGTGACAGTTGATTTGACATCTGTTTGATCGGTAAAATGAGTGTCACATCAGCTCCGTTAGCACTGCCACTAACAATGTTAAATTTTTAGAATTCATTGGCTAAGTTTGTCATCATTTCCAAAGATTTGATAAAAATGTCATCAAAATAATAATGGTTAGTGATGGCCCCAGCCCCAGTGGACTTTGGGCCAAAGACGGTCCATGAGTAGCCTCGCTAAATAAATGGCGGCGACTCACTACAGGCCCACAATAGTGTAGTAGGCGGCCTAGGCGATTACTTTATGATCGGCCCAAATAATCAAGTCATGGCAGCCCAGCAAGGCGATCTGTATGGTTTTGAGAGCGTGCGAACACGTGTCAACATCCTACAGGAGCCATCAATGGATGGTCAGGATCTCGCCTTGGCGACCAAGACAAGGGGGACTATAAATACCCCCTCACTACCACATAACCAGAGGACAACACTTTTACCCAGCGGACAAACGCTCCGCGGTACATCATTCATTTCCCTTCCCTTTCCTATTATCCAATCGCCTTACCACCCCCTAGAGCTGACTACTACCCCTCTTACCACCCCCTAGAGCTGACTACTACCCCTCTTACATACGAGGTACTGAGGCGAACAGAAGACCAACCTAATTGGGCCAGGCGACCAGGCTGGAACAATTGGCGCGCCAGATAGGGGAAGTAGCAGGCGATCACACATCAAACAGGAAAATGGACTCAGGGGCGATCCCCACCCAAACAAGAGAGGAAGGCGATAGAGTGACACCCATCAAGCAAGTGACTACGGGCTCTGGTAAGTTTAAGACAGGGATCGAACTAGTCACTCAAGGAGTTTTTCGATGAATGGACCGGAGTCGTTCAATCCATTCTAAGGGTAGATCATGAGATTGCTGCGGCGAGTTTATTCCCGTCAGTACACAATGACAGGTTGAGGGAATCATTGTTGCAAACAGCACCGAAGTCACTATCCGACTTGGAAGCCAGGGTACATAAAGTTATATTGATTGAGGAGTAATAAGCAGAGCCTTCTTCAGGAAGAGCGAAGAAGGAAGAAAAACCAGAAGGAAGCAAGCCAGGGAACAAGCACGCCAGGTGGCGACGCTCAGAAATATCGTCTGACCGAGGAAATCGCTTTGAAGAGAGAAGAGGGAATCGAGGAGAATATCAAGGAGAAAGGTCAGAGTATACCCCCCTCTCGGAATTACGAAGGAAAATCCTGTTGTATATGCAACACAAAGGCCACATGATAAAATGGCCAGAACCCTTATTTACTCCAGCAGATCAGAGAAGTCGCTGGAAGTTTTGTGACTTCCATGATTCTCATGGGCACACAACTAAAGAGTGCAGGGAGCTGAAGAATGAAATCGAAAGATGGATAAGTGAAGGACGACTAAGAGACTTCATTGTAAGTATTAAGCGGAAGGACAAGGTCCAGGAGGAGGATCGCCCGAACAAAGGCGAGCCTCAGGACAAGAAAGGAGGAGTTTTCGCCCGACTGCAAGAACCGCAGGGCGATGATGGTGCCAAGAAGAAATTGTGTCCAGAAGTCAATCAGGTCTACCAAACTATTTTTGGAGGCGAAAGCTGCCCAACAAAGAAAGCCAAAAAAGAGGAAGTACATGAGTTAATGATGATTGAGCAAATCAATCGCCTAGTGTTGGGATTTACTGAAGAAGACATGGGTCGCGTTGGGGGCCTAGTCTTGAAGCAATGGTAATTCAGGTTGTCACACGAAATAGCCGAATCGAGCGAGTCATGCTTGACGAAGGAAGCTCGGCGGGCATCATTTTCTGGGACCTATACAAAAAATAAACTTACCAGGAGGTTTATTGAGGCAAACGAAGACAACAATTTCAGGGTTCTCAGGCCACACGGTGCCCATCAAAGAAATCGAGACGATGTAACTAACCATTGGAGACGGCGACATGCAGGCATCAAGGTCGATAGATTTTCATGTCATGGATTGTAAATCCACGTATAACATGATCCTTGGTCGCCCAACTCTGGTAGCATTTCAAGCCATCTCCTCTCCTGTGCATCAAGTATTGAAGTTCGCCACGGAAGAAGCAGTGGGGTTCGCCTAGGGACATCCAGAGATTGCTAGGAAGTGTTACAGGGCAGCGACTAAAAGCACTTGTCTCAACATTAGCTTGAAAATTGACAACGGGGGAGAGAGATTGAGTCCCACAGAGTCGGATTTTCCGATACCATTATCAGAAGAAGACGTCACAAAAATAGTTCGAATCTCATCATATTTGGAGGAGGAAGAGAAGCAGAAGCTGATGCAATGATGTGACTATATTTAGTGCATTTTAAGCCTTTGATTAGCCTAAGGATTTCCCATGTTTGATCTCATTTTGTTATGATTTATATGCTTTTATTGAAGTTTTATGCAAAGTGCTATCTTGTTGTCCGATTGCCACTTTGAGGCCAATTCTATGTCTATTGGAGTTGTTTTCTTTGAATTTTCAGGTCTTGGCATTAGAGTACTGGTGACAAGGAGCACGTAGGATGAAACGGGAGGTCAATCGGAGCTAGAACGGAGGAGATATGGCCGTTACAAGTTTGGAAAAAATGTAGATATTGCTGAAGGAGTTTTCGGCCGAAAACTCTAAGTTCTCGGCCGAAAACTATGAGCCATTTACAAACAGTGGAGTCCGGAAGCTTTGAAGCTGATTGATGAAGAAGTTTACGGCGAAAACTTCCAGAGTTTTTGCCGAAAATTTATGAAGAAATGCCAAAGCCGTCGGTGATTTTCAAAGAGATTTTCGGCGAAAATATTACACAATTTTCGCCGAAAATTCAAGCCTTTTTCCAGCATGCTATCATTAGCGGAGCCAGGAATTGATCTAAGTGGGGTCCCGTTAGAAAATTAAGGAGGCAAATAAAAAATATAACGTACTTTTTTTTTGAAAAATAAGCTATTATTATTTATTTATAGCGATCTACGTCGTGTTTTCATATTTTGGAAGTACTCTATAATATATATTCATTTCTCAAAGTATCTAGCACGTCTTTCTCGATGAACGCTATTAAACAATCACACAAGAACTCATCACCCATCCGATTTCGGAGCTTGTTCTTCACATAAGTCATTGCAGAAAAAGCTCTTTCCACACTGCAGTTGCTATCGGTAAAATCAATGCCATCATCATAAGCAAATAAACTAATGGACAAACCTAATGCTTTTTTGTCTTCACCGTTTTCATAGACAACTCCTTACTGCCTTTCAATCCTTTGAAATCATCATTAGCTTGCATATCAAATATATAAGTCTCGAGTTGATGCTCAAGAAATATGATTTGCATATTTGAGAACTAAGTTGGATAAAATCTAGAAAGATTTAGCACCATTTGCTTATTTTTTTTTTTTCAAGTACATACACGTATATTATATAATCAATCTATCCTATGTAGTCTGATGGTTATAATTGTTGCCTCTCATACAAGAGGTCATGTGTTTGATTTCTGGTGGTGGACGAGGCAGGCAACCCTGTAATTTAAGTGAATTTTTTTGCCAAGTGGGGTCCCAGGACCCCACTAGCTGCCATGTGGCTCCGCCACTATATAAGGAAGAGGGGGCGAAAATTGGAGACACAACTCATTAATTTCAGATTTCCTTCCTTCGTCAAAACCCTTCCTCTCAACTTCACAAACACTTTCTCCTCATCAATCAATCCACAACCTTAGAGCAAGGTGCAAATCAAAGTAGAGGAGCTTGGATTGAAGCCCACAACCTTGGGGAGAGGAGCTTGCAAGAGGAGGATTGCAATGGTGTTCTTGGTGATCATCTTTCTTTCTCTTTCCTTCATTTCCTTGGCCATGTGTGGCTGATTTCTTAGGTTTCCTTGGATTAATAGATAGTTGTGCTAGGATAGAGGTTGATTGTACAAATATGCCATGATTGATCTTGGATTGTAAGAAGATGGTCTCTATGACTTGTTGTTAATTCCATTGATGGCTATGGCTTGATTGGTCTATTATTTGTGATGTAATGCATGAGAGTGCTTAGATTACATAGATTGTAGGTCTGGGATTGAAGGGAGTGTGTTCTAAGAGATTAGATCATCTCAATTCAACCATAGTTGCATGATTTCTCACTTGTGCATTTTATCGAACACTTGGCGTGCATTAGGTTTTTCACTCAATTGAACTTTGATTAGTCTTTGGATGATTCTCTTAGTGTTAGGACATTGACATGAGAGTGTGGTGTCTAGCCTAGTGGTCATAGAGTCATAGGAGAGGGTTTTGTAGCTTGGCATTTCATCAAACACCTTTAATGCATCCTTAGTCACTTAACTTGAGAGCGAGAGCCTAGGTTGAGTGGTTCTAGGATAGGGATTTAGTGCGACGAGAGTGCATTGAGTCTATAGAAGGGATTTGGTGGTCATTCGATTGCATCCTCGATCATGTTTGGCTTGTTTGTGCATTTATACCTCTTGAGCATGATGACGCTATCTTTCCAAGTGAACCTCCTTTACCTTTGATTTGCACCGCTTTGTTTGTTTGTTTAGTTTTCTTTATGTTTTCTTTTGTTCTTATTTCAAACTAAAACCAATTTTAAATGAATAGACCATCCATGAACCGTGTGAGTATTAGCTTTTGAGAGAGCCCTCGTGGAATACGACCTTGTATGTTGTGAGTTAAATCTCGCGCATCAAGTTTTTGGCGCCGTTGCCGGGGAACTTTCTCATTCATTTGAAAGCATTTAGTAGTGGACCGTTCTATTCACTTCCTTCCATTTTAGTTTTGCTTCTTTGTTATTTCTTTTTGTGGTGTTGTTATCCCGCATTGTTGTACTACTTGGTTGTGTTTGTTGTGCGTGTTGGTAGGTCCCTTATCCACCTATTTAGTTCATGGGAGCAAGGTTGCAAGTAAGATGAACTCGTGGAATGGATGTGGAATCCATCTCCTAACCCATACTATGGTCATCCTACTTCATCCAACTACTACCAAGAAACTTGTGAGGGAGATAGCCAATGGTGGGGTCAAGAACAACAAGCTTCAACACCCATGTGGAATGAGCAATGTCCCTATCCATCTCCACCCTACCATCAAGTCTTGCCAGAGTATTATCAAGAAGATTTCATAAGTCATGAACAACATTCTCCACCGCCTTCCATGCTAGAGGAGCTCTTTAAGATGGTTGAAGAAAGCAAGCGTCCTCAAGAGGAGTTCACAAGCTATGAGCAACCCTCTCAACCTTCTTCTATGCTAGAGGAGCTCTTGAAAATGGTGAAGGAAAGTGAGCGTCCTCGAGAGGAGTTCGTAAGCTATAAGGAACCTTCTCCACCTCTTCCCACGCTTGAGGAAGCTTTGAAGATTGCGGATGACAATGCGAACCAACTTAATCACTTAGCTCAAGGCATGACACTCATCAAGGAAGCTCTAGAGGATGAACAACATTCTCCACCTTCCCCCACAATTGAGGAGATGTTGCAAATTGCGGAAGATAATGCGGCTCGGTTGGAACGTTTAACTCAAAGTGTGAAGCTCATCTCCGACACCCTTGAACCGGAAGTGCTAGTCATGGAAGAAGAAGAAAGTGAGTCTCCCCAAGAGGAATTCGTGAGTCATGAGAAACATCTTCCATCTCCTTTCATGCTAGAGATCTTGCAAATTGCGGAGGATAATGAAAACCGAGTTAACCGCTTATCCCAAAGCATAGAGCTCATCACGAAGATTCTTGAGAATGAACGCCATCTCAATCATGTGGAGCAAGTTTATGATGATGAAGATGACATTTGTGAATCCGAAGAGCTTGACACGGAGGAAGATTTGGTAGTGGAGGAGATTGAAGTGCATGTCTTTCCCATGGAAACACTATGTGACAATGATGTGAGGATAGAAGAATCAAGGAGACGTGAGGATGATGACCCTTTGGAGGAGGTGAGAGATGATTTGGAGATGCTTCAAGAAGAGGTGACACCGAGAGTGGAGCACGAAAGTGAACAACACCACTCTATTGTGGTCCCACCAAAAATTGTTAGTGCTCTTCAATCTTCTTGCTTGATCATGAAGTATTTGTGCCAAGAACCCAATGAGACATGCATCTCTACCCCCCCTAAGGTGATAATGGAAGGGGAGCCGCCCATGTTTGAACCGGAAGACTATTCGAGTGGCATCACCAACTTGGAGACGATGGAGCTCAATGGTGGCCCCCTACCATACTTTCTTCCTCAAGTCCCAAATTTCAAAGTTAGCAAGCCACCCCAAGGTACCAAGTGTTATACAAGCATCAATGTGCATTGGCTAGTCTACCATTCCCCCAAGATGTTTCTTGGAGCTCAACTTTCATCGTGGAAGAAGCTACTTGACATCAAGGAGGTACTAAGTTGGACACCATAACACAGGTATCGCCGAGCTTAAGACGGTAACCAAGCGCTTCTTGGGAGGCACCCCATGTTATCTTTACTTTTATTGCTCTTGTTTGCTCTTTTTAGTTTTTGTGTTGTTTTAGCTTTTTGAATAAGGTTTGGCAAGCATTTTGGATCACTCTTCACCAAGGATCATCATGGAACTCTTTTCCCTCTATTACGTCCTACGCTCCTCTCTACCAACGGGGTAATTTCGTTCCACCTTACCCTCTCTCTCTTGATCATTGAGGACAATGCTCCTGTTAGTCGTAGGGGAGTTTGAGGTTTGGTGTGATTATTTGTCGGTAAAAGTCTAAGGTTATGCTTTGATGAGTTGCATGATCTTAATTGAATGTCAATTTTCTCTATTGTAGAATCATTCGGTTCTTGACTTTTGGTGTTTAATTGGCTTCAATCTTTCACAATGACGTTTAGACTGTTCCACTTATAACCTATAACCAGCATGTTAGAGCTAATATCAAATGAGTCTAGGCCAGAACAGAGATTTTATCACTCTTGTATGTTGGTTGATTGGTTTGATACGTGTTTTTGTACCACTAGATAACACCGGTCTAAGATGATGAAGGCAATCAGAATTTCTTTCCATATTCCATGTTTTTCATCACCTTTTTGGTCCCTCGTGATCGTGGCTTGAGATTAGACGGAATCCAATTCGAAATCTTGTGTGGAAGTTGTAAGGGGCTAAGGATCAAGTGGCTAGTTTGGAAAGAAAATGCTCAAAAGAAAAGAAAAGAAAAGCTAAGCTAGGCAAGCTCGGCACCTAAGTGAAGTGTCCGGTTGAGCACTAGCAAAGGCAAAAGTTGTGAGCTAGGCAGGTTCAACACCTAAGTGAAGTGTTGGATCGAGCACTAGTATGCAGTAAGAAAAAAAATGAAAATGGAAAGAAAAGAAAAAGAAAAAAGTTCTCAAATGTAGCTCTTGATCCTAGCCTGAGTTTGTGAATTGCGGATCTAGAAGCGGATGAAGTCGAGTCGATAGCCACATCATGATCACTCACCACTCAAAAAAATTCTCCTACCCCCGCCTTATCCGTTCCATTTCCTGAGTTCAAGTCCTTTTAATTAGAGTTGGTGTTATCGTGGTCGGTTTTGCTGTGTCCCGATCAACCACTACTTGAAGTGTGCAGAAAATAGTGAGGTCTAGACTTGTTTGGTTGACGTTCTTGCATGTGTAGGTTAAGTTTGTTCGTGGAACAGTTTAAGCCGAATTGTTATTGCTTGAATCTCAATGGGGCCGATATTGTCATTTGTGAACTTGGATGTTTTCTAATTCATTTGCTTGAGGACAAGCAAAGCTTAGTCGTAGGGGAATTTGATGTGACTATATTTGGTGCATTTTAAGCCTTTGATTAGCCTAAGGATTTCCCATGTTTGATCTCATTTTGCTATGATTTATATGCTTTTATTGAAGTTTTATGCAAAGTGCTATCTTGTTGTCCGGTTGCCACTTTGAGGCCAATTCTATGTCTATTGGAGTTTTTTTCTTTGAATTTTCAGGTCTTGGCATTAAAGTACTGGTGACAAGGAGCACGTAGGATCAAACGGGAGGTCAATCGGAGCTAGGATGGAGGAGATATGGCCGTTGCAAGTTTGGAAAAAATGCAGATATTGCTGAAGGAGTTTTCGGCCGAAAACTCTAAGTTCTCGGCCGAAAACTATGAGCCATTTACAAACAGTGGAGTCCGGAAGCTTTGAAGCTGATTTATGAAGAAGTTTTCGGCGAAAACTTAAGTTTTCGCCAAAAATTTATGAAGAAATGCCAAAGCTGTCGGTGATTTTCAAAGAGATTTTCGGCGAAAATATTACACAATTTTCGCCGAAAATTCAAGCCTTTTTCCAGCGTGCTATATAAGGAAGAGGGGGCGAAAATTGGAGACACAACTCATTAATTTCAGATTTCCTTCCTTCGTCAAAACCCTTCCTCTCAACTTCACAAACACTTTCTCCTCATCAATCAATCCACAACCTTAGAGCAAGGTGCAAATCAAAGTAGAGGAGCTTGGATTGAAGCCCACAACCTTGGGGAGAGGAGCTTGCAAGAGGAGGATTGCAATGGTGTTCTTGGTGATCATCTTTCTTTCTCTTTCCTTCATTTCCTTGGCCATGTGTGGCTGATTTCTTAGGTTTCCTTGGATTAATAGATAGTTGTGCTAGGATAGAGGTTGATTGTACAAATATGCCATGATTGATCTTGGATTGTAAGAAGATGGTCTCTATGACTTGTAGTTAATTCCATTGATGGCTATGGCTTGATTGGTCTATTATTTGTGATGTAATGCATGAGAGTGCTTAGATTACATAGATTGTAGGTCTAGGGATTGAAGGGAGTGTGTTCTAAGAGATTAGATCATCTCAATTCAACCATAGTTGCATGATTTCTCACTTGTGCATTTTATCGAACACTTGGCGTGCATTAGGTTTTTCACTCAATTGAACTTTGATTAGTCTTTGGATGATTCTCTTAGTGTTAGGACATTGACATGAGAGTGTGGTGTCTAGCCTAGTGGTCATAGAGTCATAGGAGAGGGTTTTGTAGCTTGGCATTTCATCAAACACCTTTAATGCATCTTAGTCACTTAGCTTGAGAGCGAGAGCCTAGGTTGAGTGGTTCTAGGATAGGGATTTAGTGCGACGAGAGTGCATTGAGTCTATAGAAGGGATTTGCGTGGTCATTCGATTGCATCCTCGATCATGTTTGGCTTGTTTGTGCATTTATACCTCTTGAGCATGATGACGCTATCTTTCCAAGTGAACCTCCTTTACCTTTGATTTGCACCGCTTTGTTTGTTTGTTTAGTTTTCTTTATGTTTTCTTTTGTTCTTACTTCAAACTAAAACCAATTTTAAATGAATAGACTGTCCATGAACCGTGTGAGTATTAGCTTTTGAGAGAGCCCTCGTGGAATACGACCTTGTATGTTGTGAGTTAAATCTCGCACATCATGCAACTCATAAGGGAGTTTTCACACCTATTCGCATGGTCGCCTAGCGACATGCCAAGAATCGCTCCAGACATAATCAAACATTCCTTGGCAATCGAGCCAGGAAGCCGCCCCATTCAGCAGAAGAGGAGAAACATTTGTAGAGACAGACAACAGATCATGGCGACGGAGTTAGTCAAGCTTTTAAAAGCCTGTTTTATCAAGGAGGTCCACTATAAAAAATGGTTGCTAATGTTGTGCTGGTAAAGAAATCATTGGGGGCATGGCGAATGTGTGTCGACTTCACCAGACTGAATGATGCCTGCCCCAAGGATCTGTATCCTTTGCCTAACATAGAGCAGCAGGTGGATGCAACTGTCAACAATGAGATGCTGTCATTTCTTGATATGTTTTCAAGCTATCATCAAATCCATTAAATGAGGAGGATCAAGAGAAGACGACATTCATGACGCCTACGGCTATTTACTGCTATCGCGTGATGCCTTTTGGTATCAAGAATGCGGGGGCTACGTACCAGAGGATGATTGACACGGTCTTCTCAAAACAAAACGGAAGAAACTTGAAGGCATATGTCGACGACTTGTTGGTTAAGAGCAAAAAGTCTAGCGATCACCTAAGCGACCTGAGGGAAACCTTTGACACCTTGCAGCAGTATTCCCTCAGGCTTAATCCACTAAAGTGTGTTTTTGGAGCAACATTGGGAAAATTCCTAGGGTACATTATCACAAGAAGAGGGATAGAGGCTAACCCATCCCAGATAGCAGCAATCACCTCAATGGCTCCTCCAAAAACCGTGAAAGAAGTCAAAGTTTTGTTTGAGCGACTCACAGCTATCAATCGCTTCGTTCCAAGAATTGCAGATCGATGTGCACCATTCTTTGTAACATTGAAAAATGAGTCTAAATTCGCTTGGGATGAAAAATGTAACAAGGCTTTTGAAGAGCTAAAGCAGTTTTTAATTACTTCTCATGTACTTGCTTCACCAAAGTTTAATGAAGACCTATTTCTCTATATTGCAATCTCTCCTAAACGGGTCAGCGCGGTCTTAGTTCGTCGAGAAGAAAAAAATGAGTATCCAATCTTTTATACAAGTAAAACGTTAATCGACGCAGAAACAAGATACCCGGCGATCGAAAAAATGGCATATGCAGTGGTATGTGCAGCTAGAAAATTGAGACCCTACTTTCAGGCACACACTATTCACATGTTTACTAACCTTCAAATCAAGAACACCTTGATATATATGAGTGTGGTAGGAAGATTAGCGAGGTGGGCAATTCAGTTAAGTGAATATGACATAAGGTGGACGGCGATAAAGGCCCAGGTCCTAGCGGACTTTGTGGTAGAGGGTGCAGTGCAAGAAGATGCAGATGGAGGAGAGGAGTGGACATTGTTTACAGATGGAGCTTCCAATAAAGGAGGATTCGGAGCCGGAATAGTACTAAAATCGCCAAGAGGCATGATGTATGAGGTAACCTTACGATTCGCAACCAATAGAACAAACAATGAGGCAGAGTACGATGTCACAGAAGCAAGGCTACGAATTGCCAGAAGCATGGGAGTCACTAATATCAAAGTATTCTCAGATTCAGCGGTGGTGGTCAATCAAGTAAATGGGAGTTTTGAAATAAAAGAAAAGTCGCTCATTCCTTATTTTGATGAGATAATGTTACTCATATCCGATTTCAAGAGGGTCGGTAACAAGCAAATCGCTAGAGAAGAAAACATCAATGCAGATGCACTTTTGAAGCTTGCCACATCACTAGATTTTGAAGAGGGGCGGATGGTCACAGTGGAAAAGGAGATAAAAGCAAAGCAGTTTTTACAAATCAATCAGGGCGCGGTGCAAGGCAATTGGAGGACGCCCATCATCCAATTCCTAGAAAATGACACGGTCCCGGATGATTAGAATGAAGCAACTAAGCTGCGAAGACGGGCAGGAAGATGTATCCTGCTTGACGGCGAGCTGTATAGAAAATCAGCAATGTGTCCCTACTTGAGGTGCCTCAGTAAGGAGGACACAGCTTGGGCACTGGAAGAAGTCCATGCAGGTGTCTGTGCCACCCATCTGGGGGCACGAATTCTGGAAAAGAACTTGATTTATCAAGGCTTTTATTGGCCAACAATGAGGAAAGAAGCAGGCGAACTGGTGAAAACTTGCCATAAGTGTCAAGAGTTTGCAAACTATCACAAGTTGCCGGCAGTAGCCCTCAAGGCGATAATTGCCCATGGCCATTCGCAAGATGGGGGATGGACATTTTAGGGTCATTCCCAGAAGCATCAGGAAAGAGAAAGTATCTGATAGTAGCAGTGGATTATTTCACCAAGTGGGTGGAAGCGAAGGCAGTCGCCAGCATCACAGTCAAACAAATTCAAAAATTCACATTCAAGACATTGTTACAAGGTTTGGAATCCCGCAAAGTATTATTTGTGACCACGACACTCAATTTGATTCACAAACTTTTAAAGAATTCTGTGACGACTTAAAGATAAATTAGAGATTCGCGTCAGTTGCCTACCCACAAGCTAATGGCCATACAGAGGGGACCAACAAACTTATACTTCAAGGTTTGAAGAAGAGGGTAGATGGATGCAATGGCACTTGGGTTGATGATTTGGACCATGTCTTGTGGGCTCACAGAACAGCTTACAAGACGGCAACGGGAGAGACTCCTTACACACTCACGTACGGTACAGAAGCCGTACTCCCGGTAGAAATCTCTATCCCTTCCATTCGTATTCAAGAATACAGGGATGAAGTAAATGAGCAAGAATTAATGCACAACGTAGACATGATTGAGGAGCGAAGAGAAAAGGCGCAACTAAGACTTGTAGCAGAAAAAGAACAGCTAGCTAGGCGATATAACTTGAAGCTTCGCCCTCATCACATCGCGATCAATGACCTGGTTCTACGAAAAATCTTTAGACCGGTGATTGGTGCGGCTAAACTCAATCTCGAGTGGGAAGGCCCGTATAGGGTTCGAAGTGTGGTAGGAGCCAACACCTTCAAGTTGGTAGTGATGGATGGCGCAAAAATCCCAAAGACGTGGAACTCCATGCACCTTAGGAGATATTACGATTAGCAAAGATCTTGTAAGGTTCAAACTTAAATGAAATGATACATGTCCGAAACTAATTCTCGCTGGACAAAGTTTCTATAGCATTTGCTGATGACGTTAGATTTATCGCGTTCATCTCGCCACATTTGAATGACATTTCTCTTGTTTGACTCTGAATTGTTTTGATTTCGAATGTATTTTATGGAAATGTGTTTTATTCCCCGTTGGCCCTCTTTTGGGTAGTTTGATGTGTTTTCGAGTTGTTTTGATGATATTTCAGGTTTTCACATTATGGAGGACCTTTCTACGAGCTCGGCACTTCAAACGGGGATCAATTCGGAGTTCAAACGGAGCGGGAATCATCGAAGGAGCTGAAGGTCGTTGCCAAGGGCAAAAGTGCGCCTAAACCCATGAAAAGTGCGCTGGCGCACTTTTCTGGTGCTGCCAGGCGCACTTTTATTTCGTCGTTCTGGAAATTTTTCGTCGGCCACGAAAAGTGCGCCAGCGCACTTTTTAAGTGCCGCGGGTGCACTTTTTGCCAGGACGGATTTTCGGAGAGGAAAAGAGGGTTTTCAAGGGACAGACGGACAGACTTTCTTCATCTTCTTCATTTCGACCGTCGAGCGCCGGCCTTCCCCCCTCTTTTTGAAATTTCGGCCCAAACCTTCGTTTTCCACCCGATTTTCACCGGTCCACACGTTCCCATACACCAAATCGAGTTCCCCACTCATTTCCGACCTCCCCAACCCAAGTTTCACAAGATTTGGTTGAGTTTTCATCAAAGTTCGAGCTAAAACCTAGTTTTTGGGTTTTTCGAGTCGTTCGTCTATTTTTCTTCCGAATTGGCCGTCACTCCTTCGAGGTAAGTTGCTCTACACTTCACTACGATTCTTTTGCACTATTCCTTGCTGAATTTCGTTGAAATTTTTGGACTTGTGAATTTTGAGCTAAGAACCCTAATTTTCGAAGTTTGTGATTTGGTTAAATTGAGCATGGATTATTGAAATTGATCATCTAGGATAGCTCCAGTTTGAATCGTGGGTTGTTTGGACTTTGTTTGCTTGACGAATTGCTTGATATATGTTACTTTCCTATACCGATTTTCTGCAAATTGGGGTTTTTTATTGTGAACGGATTCTGATGATTTGAGATGTTTTGCATGATGTTAGGATGTGATTTGGCATAATGAAGGGATTGGTTTGGATTAATTGCGACTTGATTGAGCTATCTCGAGGACTTTACCTCATTTTGTGCATTTTTGGCCGGTTCTAAATTGTTTGATTCTACCATGCTGGATTAGTTGCTGACTTATACATGACTATTGCTTTCTTTGAGATTATCTCTTTGGTTCAGTAGCTTTGTTTCTTTGTCCCTTTGGTAAATTGCTCAACTTGATATCGTGGCTATTTGTTTGAACCGTTTTAAGCATGAATTGATTCCAATAATTGGGTGGACTTATGTGCTATGTTGGATGGTGGCTTGAATATTTCAGCATGTTTGCTTTGTCCTGAACGCCCTTTATATGTTGTTATGCTGCCGGAATTTTCTCTATTTTTGCCTTATTCCCCCTTAGCCCTTACTTCAAGTTTTAAGTGTGGGGTGGGGTTTTCGTGAGTCTAATTGTGTTGTTGCAAAGTTGCAGATTATGGAGAGGGGCAAGGCTGCGATGCAATCGAATTATGAAGAAGGAGATTCGTCTTCTGCACCACCACACACTGACCCTCAATCGGCTGATGATGAGAGAGATTCGGATAGGGATGAAGTTTTACCTATATGACCGTATATGCCTACTGCTGCGGCCGACCGGACTATCTCCATCGGTTCATTCTCCAGCTTTCTGAGGCGCATTGGGCACGCTTTCAGAAGATACACCATCTTACCCCGACTGTTGGAGCCCTTATAGACTTTGACGGGATTCGGGAAGACTTTCCCGAGTTCTGCAACAGGTTGGTGTACAGATTGCGGCGGGGAAACCTCCTCGGTATTGCTCAGATTGTAGATGCTGCACCTCTTCTTCCACTTCAGGAATTCTGGTCGACTTTCAGTTGGAATGCTAGCATTAACGTTGCCATCGTACATCATATACGTTTCTCTTTGGGAGGACAGTGGTTCAATGAGTCTTACGACTCATTTGGCACTCTCCTCGATTTCCCACCCGACGGCCAAGTGCGCCGTACGGGGATTTATGAGCCATCAGGGAGTAGGGAAAGAATGAACGAAGAGATGTGGTTTGAGCTTAATGGGATCGAAGGAGGGTTGACAACCAGTTTATCCAGATATCGCTCCATTGAGTGTTCGGTTTGGAGATTTATGCATATGGTGCTACGGCGCACATTCTGTCACAGGAGTACGGGAGCCCACCACTTCTATAATGAAGAGTTGCAGCTGTTCAGGGTTATGAGTTCCGACGTTGGACTCCATCCGGGTTTTGTGATCGCCGCCTTCTTTGGGAGACGAGTTGAGAGATCGAACATTCCACGTTCTCTCCCGGGTGGGTGGTACATTTCAAGGATCATTGCAACGGTTGGATTGGCCGACCGCTGGGCACCTAAGGTATTTGTTGATGTTGTTCCCCCCAAGATTTTTGACGTTCGCTATTTGATCTCCCGTGGACTAGTACCGCGACCAGTGTTGCCCAAGAGAGCTGGGCATACCCGACCGGTTGATGATGGAGCCTTGCCCGCTCCCTCAGCTGCAGAGCCACCCAGGTCACAGGCGGCAGAGCCACCATAGACCCCTGTCTTTGGCGACCCCTCGCAGCCTTTCGACTTACAGAGATCTGTCTTGCGGATGGAGCAGTGGCAGGCAACTTTCAACGAGGGAGGACACCCGTGGCAGCAACGCGTCGATGACAGGTTGGCGACCTGGGACGCATGGCGTACAGATTTTGGTCAGGGATCTCTTGCTTGGCAGCAAGAGATGATCCGCCATCAGGATGAGCAGCGTATCTGGCACACTAGGGAGACGGAGTGGAGAGTGCAGCAGAACGCTTGTCATAACTTGTACCAGGAGCAGCACGTGGAGCAGATGGCGTTATTACAGCAGCTCCTGGATCGCCAGCCGCCCCTTACGGCTTGACGGCGGGCTCAGCGAGGTCGCAGACGACGGGGCTAGGGATCAAGATTTGACTTCAGGACTTCTTTATTTTCCATTTTTTCAAACTTGTATTTTCTTTTCGTTCGTGTCGGATTTTGAGTCGGTTTGTGTTTGAGTCTGAGTTAAACTGTTCTATTAGTCGAGTCAGTTACACCCTTGTATTCTGAATGCTCTAATCGTGTTATATTTTTCTCTTTTCCCTATCTTCAGGTTTATTGTTCCACTTTCTCTGACTTCGGCTCTGATCAAGAAATGCCCTTTGATTGCTCACTCATGCCGTATCTTGCACCCTCATGCTCTGTCTCCTGGTACCCCTTTTCACTTTTCTACATTGTTTTGTGTGGTACATTGAGGACAATGTCCGAATTTAAGTGTGGGGTGGGGTGTTTATTTTTTAGGGTTGCTTTGCTACGATTCCGGTATGTCTTTCATGATTGAATCTTGTTCTGTTCTTGACTTGTTATGCTTAACTGATTTAAAACCTTTCGCAATGATGCATTAGACTGTCTTATCTAGAACCTGTAACCAGCATGTTTGAATTGAAATTAAATGAATCCAGTCAGAACAGATTTAGAATCACTCTTGTAGCTTCACTTTCAATTGCACGAAAATGATTTGAACCCGACTAGCAGCTTTTGGTGAGCTTTTGATCCGTTGCGCGTAAACTTGCAACTTGTTTCTTTTTTAGTGGCTTTATTGTACTTGAATACGTTAGAATTTGCATGAGACCTATTTGAAACCACACGATAACGCGAGTACTAGAATGATAGGGGAACCTAGAATAGCTACCTAAACCAGAAGCCGTCCCGCTATTAATCCCCTAGGTGTAAACCTTTGAGCTTGGCCTGTTCTTTCGGTTTGATATTACATTACAGCTTATTCCCATGTTTTTGTTCACCCCGTTGATCCCTTGTGGTAGTGGCCTGAGATTAGCTAACCGGAAGTCGGTCTGTGGTAACTTGCCTCTAGCCAGTAAACCAGTGGTCTTAGCTAGTATGTCCAAACGTGTAAACCCCTCTAGCAACTAAAAAATTTAGCACTAAAAAAATAAAAAATATATAAAAAAAATCAAATCAAAAGTCCAAGTAAAGTTCATGCCAAAGTAATAGTTCGATAGATTTAAACGTTCTTCTCCCTACATATGGAAGAACGGGAAAAAAATTCAGAAAAAATATAAATAAATAAATAAAGTGCTAAGTTGCTTGAGGGTATCATAGGACGAGCGTACATTATTCCACCCTTTTCTGGTTAGACGGTAGGAATCCTTAGATTTTGATTCGAGGGAAGTTAGTCGATTGCTGCACCGCACCTTACCTTGCATCATCATTCATCCTTTCATCCATTCATCATAAACCCTTGTAGTATAGAATCATTATAGTCCCTAGCAGGGAAGACCTTCTTGACTAGTTACTCGTGTTGTCACAATGGTTGATATGGTGGTCAAAATGCAAACCTATGACATAATTCGGTCAATGAAAGTGATTGAGAGTTTAAACACGTCCCTAAACTTAGAGCGTGAGAGTTCCCTATTACTATATTTTCTTTGTGAGGAAGTCTGGTCAGTTAGGTCGGATTCGTGCTTGATTGGTGCTTGTTACTTGATGTGTGCAGATGCTAGTGAGACTTGGATTTGTTTGGTAGATTTTCTTTCATGCGTAGGTTGCTTTTCTGAATGATACAGTTTAGGTCAAATTGTAAGAGATTGAACTTCGGTGTAGTTGATCTTGTCATTTATGAATTAGGGCGAGATTCAAAAATTCTATTTGTTTGAGGACAAACAAAAGTTTAAGTGTGCGGTGATTTGATGACGTTAGATTTATCGCATTCATCTCGCCACATTTGAATGACATTTCTCTTGTTTGACTCTGAATTGTTTTAATTTCGAATGTATTTTATGGAAAATGTGTTTTATTCCCCGTTGGCCCTCTTTTGGGTCGTTTGATGTGTTTTCGAGTTATTTTGATGAGATTTCAAGTTTTCACATTATGGAGGACCTTTCTACGAGCTCGACACTTCAAACGGGGATCAATTCGGAGTTCAAATGGAGCGGGAATCATCGAAGGAGCTGAAGGTCGTTGCCAGGAGCAAAAGTGCGCCTACACCCATGAAAAGTGCGCCGGCGCACTTTTCTGGTGCTGCCAGGCGCACTTTTATTTCGTCGTTCTCGAAATTTTTTGTCGGCCACGAAAAGTGCGCCATTTTCATGGAAAAGTGTGCCGGCGCACTTTTTAAGTGCCGCCGGGCGCACTTTTTGCCAGGACGGATTTTCGGAGAGGAAAAGAGGTTTTCAAGGGACAGACGGATAGACTTCATTCTTCATTCTGATTTCGACAAACCAGACACTCTCGGAAAAGGAATTTGGAGCTTTGAAGAGACGATTAAGCGCGAGGAAGCAGGGATTAACTCAGGGGTTTCGAAGATTCATCAAGATTAGGTCTTCTCAGAGTAAGATGTGTTCTTCTCCGGTTATCTTCTTCTTTATTTCTGTGATTCCTTCTGTAACGATGTCGAGCTAAACTTCTAGGGTTGTTTAGATTAGATGAAGCGTTAGAAAGGATTTTGTATGGATGGTTTTGGGTTTCTAACTCGTTTATGTTAATCGATGATCTTTCAGACTTAGATACGATTTCTCCTAAACCCTAATTTAACCTTTTTTATTCTGCCAACTTGATCAATTGTTAGTTTCTGAGTTTATCTTTGAATTGCGGGTCTGACCATGAACGCATTTCATTCTAGAGTTTAGGAGGTCGTTAGGTTCTCCAATAGCTTGACCATAGGATTGTCAGAACCTAATCTCTTTGCATGATTTTGTGGCATTTCACTGTTCTGATTCGTTCTTGGTTTCTTGCAAGTTAGCTTGACCATAGAAGCTTGTAGGTTTGATAGAACAGAATCTCTACGGCCTGACCATGGAGTAGAGATTACAAAAGGAATTGCCGAGTCGTCTAGTCTGTTGAATTTCTTCGATTGCATAGTTTCATCCATCTAAACCGAACTAGCGTGGATTCGAGTCTGAACAATCGCCTTAGTCTAAACTCAAAACCCCAATCTGCTTTACTTGCTTTGTTTGATTCATTTGCATTATTAGTTTCTTAGTTCAAAAACCAATTCTCAAACCAAATTGAAACCCGATTAGCTTTAATTCACATTTCTGAGTAATAGAGAAAGAGAGACCCTTGGGAAAGAACGATCTCGCTAGAGTGATCTAGTGAGTAAAACTTAGTGTGCATTAATCTGCTCACCAAGTTTTTGGCGCCGTTGCCAGGGAACTTTTCTTTTTCTAGGAAAGGCATTGTGCGTTTTAAGCTTTTCATTCACTCTTTTATCATCTCTTATCTCCCACATTTTTATACTACTTGGTATTTCTTGTTTTTGGTGTTTCAGGCAAGATTGCAGGTACGGAAGAAAGAAGACAGAGTAAGCGCATAGCTGACAAGGGCATAATTGTCTACACTCAGTTCGGCACTACTCCTGTACCTCCTCCTGCAAAGACACCTAAGGCAAGGAAGACCCTTTTCGCATCCTCATCTACGTCTTCACCTTCACCGTCAGCCATTGCTACTGCAGATCCTCCTGTAGATCCTCCAGTGCCTCCTGTTCAACCTGAACTAGTAATCATGGCGGAGAGGACGATGAAGGATTATGATCGACCTACCATAGATGGGACTACTTCTTGCATTCAGATTCCCAACACAGGAACTCAGAATCTGAACATCCCATCTCACTTGATCAACATGATTAAAGCAAACGGGAACACTTTCTCTGGGGGTGTCAATGAGGACCCGAATGCTCATGTGAGAAACTTCTTAAGGCTAGCTCATACAGTCTCAAATAATGAAGCGGATCATAGTGCAGTCAAGCTTCATCTTTTTTCCTTTTACTTTGAAGGGTAAAGCAGAATTGTGGCTGTATGATCACCCGGCGAATCACTTCACTACTTGGGATAGTCTGGCTAAAGCATTCCTGGAAGAGTTCTTCTCCCCTTCTAGGACAGATGCACTCAGAGCACAGATAGCAGGTTTTAGAGTGGTTCAGAGGAGAACTTCTATGAGGCTTGGCAGAGATTTCAAGGGCTTCTCCGAGCTTGTCCTCGCCATGGATGGGATGACTACAACAAGGTCTCTACATTCCTCCGAAGCCTGGACTATGAGAAGAGAAAGGATTTCTCTTTGCAGCTGAGTATGGACTTCAACGACATGACCGCGACGGCGGCCTTAGATGCTTGCAAGAGTTTTTCCATGAAAATCAAATCTCTCATGCAAGCTAACCCATTGAAGATGAACAACAGACATTCAGAGATTAAGAGGTTCTCTATTGATTCATCATACCTGTTCCCACAGTTCCTGCACCAGTGGATATTGTTAGAAGTCAGTTGGAGTTGGATAACTCGACTATGGAGATGGAAGTACAGAGACTGAAGCATGAGTTGGGAAGAGCTCAGATAGCTCCCTCACCGGGTGTTCCTACAGCTCCACCGCCAGGGTTCAAGTTGCTTTCTAGAACCACTCCTTCCTCTGCTTCTACGGCGGAGACTGTAACAGCAGTCACCGCCCCGTGTTCAAACTGTGGTGGTGCAGATCATACAGCAGAGAGTTGTACTTGGAAGTTTGAGGGTAACCCAGACCACCAACAAGAGGAGGTTGATTATATTGGTGGACAGAACCAAGGGAATTTCCAAAACCAGAACAACAATTTCAGAAATTCCAATAGTTACCAGAATCAAAACTCCCAATGGCACAGCAGAGGGAACTGGAACAACAACCAGAATCAGAATCAGTTTCATGGAGGAAACCAAGGGGGTTACCAAAGGAATAATGGGAATCAAAATCAGAATTCCCATTGACAAACAGAGGAGGCTAGAATAACAATCAGAACCGGAACCAGAATCAGAACAACAACGGTGGTTCGAGCTCTTCTGCGCCTAAGTCCTATTCCGATATCATGTTGGAAAAGATTCTTGTTGAAACTCAATCAAACAAGAAGGACATCTCACACGCCGAATCTTCTCTCCATAAGCTTGCGAATCAAGTGGCAGGAATCACAAATCTTCTTAAGGAGAAGGGTATTGGATCTCTACCTACCACCACTCTCCCTAATCCGAACCAGAATGAACATGTAGGAGCTGTGGAAACAAGAAGCGGGAAGAAGCTGGCAGATATTCCCATGAAGCAGGTGCCAACTCTAATTTATCCCCCTCATCTCATTGAAGAAGAGGACTTGGAGGAAGAGGAACAGATTCACAGCCAGAAGAGGAAAAGACACGGTTATTCCCTCATCTCCAATACCGGTCGCCAACCCTTACAAGCCGCGGCACCTTATCCTGCCAGGCTTAATAAGGATCTCTACGATGCTCCATGCCAGCTATTCCTGAAGTTGTTGAGCAGGGTTCACGTTGAAATGTCGATGAAGGGATGATTGTGACAATGCCGAAGTTTGCCAAGTACATGAAGATGCTAGCCACCAACAAGTTGAAGTTGCAAGAACTTTTAGCTCTCACGGAGAAAGAGCAAGCGAACTTCCCGGAGCTATTTGAAGACTTGGAGCTTAATGAGGAGGTATCTACCATTGTGCTAAACAAGCTTCCTATTAAGCACCGCGATCAGGTTCTTTCACTTTACCTTGTCGCATCGGTACTTTTAGTGTTGGACGTGGTTTAGCGGATCTAGGAGCTAGCATCAATGTCATGTCATATAGCTTAGCTTGTGATATAGGAATGCTTGATTTTAAACCAACTCGCATGAACGTTAGGTTAGCTGATAAATCCTCAACTGTGCCTAGGGGAATTTTAGAAGATGTTCTACTTAAATTGGTTCATTCAAGTTTCCTACTGATTTTGTCATGATTGATGCCCATGTTGATATGCCTTTGATTCTTGGTCTCCATTCTTGTTTTATCCGGTTCTTTAATAGACGTGTCGGGAGGCATTATAACTCTTAGGGTAGGGAAAGACCATGCCACATTTCGATTAGATAATAGCATTCAATTCCCTCACCACTATGATGATTTGTGTGTTATAGAGGAAACTGTAACTGTGCTTTCTACCTCTGTTTTCACTAACCTAGTGAGTGAAGACTCGCTAGAGAAGTGTATTGTTTCTAGTCAGTTTGTTGATGCAGGAGCAATCCAGGATGAACAGGTAGCATCTATGAGCTTTAACACCGCCACTGGAACATTGACTTTTGACTTCATATGAAGAAGCTCGAAACTTGAGTTGAAGGATCTGCCTCCAAACTTAGAGTATGCATATCTGGGAGAGGACTCTGAGATTTTGGTCATAATTAATTCGACCCTCACTCAACCGCAGAAGGATGAGCTCATACGGTTGCTCAGGAGGCATGAGCGTGCTATTGTTTGGAGGGTGACAGATATAAAGGGAATTCATCCTTCTCACTGTATGCATCACATCTTCCTCGAGGAGAACCAGAGACCTGTTAGACAACCTCAACGACGTCTTAATCCAAACATGATGGAGGTTGTAAAGAAGGAGGTGATCAAGCTTCTGGATGCTGGGATTATTTATCCCATCTCTGATAGTAACTGAGTGAGTCTGGTTCATTGTGTGCTAAGAAGGGAGGCATCACCGTGGTTCCTAATGCAGCGGGGAAGCTCATCCCTACGAGGACAGTTAATGGATGGAGAGTCTGTATTGATTACAGACGATTAAATGATGTTACAAGGAAAGACCATTTTCCCCTTCCTTTCATTGATCAGATGTTGGAGCGCTTGGCGGGTTATGAGTATTATTGTTTCCTGTATGGGATGTCCCGGTATTTTCAGATTCCCATCGCGCCGAATGATCAAGAAAAGACCACCTTCACATTCCCGTTCGGTACTTTTTCCTACCGCATAATTCCTTTCGGACTCTTTAACTTGCCAGCTACGTTTCAGAGATGCATGATGGGTATCTTCGATGAGCTCATTGGAGATGCTATGGAGGTATTTATGGATGATTTGTCGGTTTATGGACATTCTTTTGAACATGGCTTGAAGAACCTTGAGAGAGTCCTTAAGAGATGTGAAGCCATAAATTTAGCTCTTAGCTGGGAGAAGAGCTATTTCATGGTGACGGAGGGCATTGTGCTTGGGCACAAAGTTTCGAAGAAGGGTATTGAGGTTGATCCGGCGAAGATCGACACCATTGCCAAGCTACCGCCTCCCTCTTCCGTCAGAGCAGTAAGAAGCTTTCTGGGTCATGTAGGGTTTTATAGGCGATTTATCAAAGATTTTTCTAAAATCACCTTGCCTATGACTCGATTACTAGAGAAAGAGTTTCCTTTCCTCTTTGACGAGAAGTGCATGACAGCTTTCGAGACTTTGAGGAATAAGCTTGTTTCAGCACCTGTAGTTGTAGCTCTGAATTGGGAACTGCCCTTCTAGCTTATGTGTGATGCGAGCAATTATGCCATTGGAGCGGTCTTGGGACAGCGGATTGAGAAGAGGTTCAGACCAATCTACTATGCCAGCAAGGCAATGAATGAAGCTCAACGGAATTATACAACTACCGAGAAGGAGATGTTAACGGTAGTCTTTGCCTTTAATAAGTTCCGCTCTTATCTTCTTTTTGCTAAAATTAATGTCTTCACAGATAACGCAGCTATCCGACATCTTATGAGCAAGGCGGATGCTAAGCCAAGGTTAATCCGCTGGATTCTTCTCTTGCAAGAATTCGATTTTGAGATCCAAGACAAGAAAGGGTTGGAGAATGTGGCTGCGGATCATTTGTCACGATTGGAGGAGCATGAGCAGAGTTCTAGTGATAATTTAGCAATCCGGGAAACTTTCCCGGAAGAACACCTATTTGCTATAATGATAAAAGAGGCAGAGGGTCCTTGGTTTGCAGACCTCGCTAATTATCTAGCCACTGGAGAAGTAAGGACGGACTTCTCCCGTCAAGAAAGGAGGAAGTTCTTTACAGAGGTTAAGAAGTACTTCTGGGATGATCCTTATTTATTTCGGATTGGCTCTGACGACATCATCCGGAGGTGCGTAACTCTAGCGGAGGCTGGAGATATAATGGAGCATTGCTATTCTCGACCTGTCGGTGGCCATCATGGAGCAAACTGAACTGCTCGAAAGAACTTGGCTTCTAGATTCTTCTGGCCTACTATCTTCAAGGATTGCCAAGATTTCATCAAGGCATGCGATGCATGCCAACGAGCAGGTAAGATTTCTAAACGAGATGAAATGCCTCAACAAATTTCAGTGGTTGTTGAAATCTTTGAAGTGTGGGGTGATTTGATGACGTTAGATTTATCGCGTTCATCTCACCACATTTGAACGACATTTCTCTTGTTTGACTCTGAATTGTTTTGATTTCGAATGTATTTTATGGAAAATGTGTTTTATTCCCTATTGGCCCTCTTTTGGGTCGTTTGATGTGTTTTCGAGTTATTTTGATGAGATTTCAGGTTTTCACATTATGGAGATCCAGAGCCAGAGGCTTTGTCGATATCGCCTGAGCTCGACTTAGGCGGAGCAGATCCGGAACCAGAAGTCTTGCCAGTAGGAGGAGGAGGCTAAACATCTGAAACAACAACATCTTCCTCGGTAGGAAACCCTCGAGCCCGACGCTCAGCTGCTACATACTCAGCGTCTTCCGCAGTCGCCTCACGATTAAGGTGCTCAATCTCGTGAAAGGCACTGATCTCTTCAGCATCAGCTGGGTCAGGAACCCCGACGTTATAACGATTAAGGCCCACAAGCACAACACACAGTAGCTTACGAGTTGGCCAAGGATTCGAAGGAAACATCTTATGAAATTCCTTCTTACAGCTACGCATAACCACCCGCATGCTGTCGCCAAGCGTCTGGTTGAAGTACGTCACACCTCGGTATATCACGTTTGCTGGGCTATCAGGTCCCGATCAGTCGCCTCTTGAGCAGCGAGGGTCTTGATCAGCAACTCCTTAGCGTTGTCCCGTTCACGGGATATCACCTCCACATCAGCAGCCTGGATTTGGCATGAGCCTGTTCAGACTCAAGCTGAGCAGCACGCTCATTAGCAGCATCTAACTCCCCCCTCAGGCGATCAGACTCACTCTAGACAGTGGTCTGCATGGTCTCTAGTCACAATACTTCGCGGATGGAGTTATCAAGCTCCAATTGAAGATTGTCGGCCCTGATAGTAGTTGCACCTGCTCGGCGCTGATACACACATAAAAGAATACATATAAGATATAATGGTTGGTAAAGGGCAACCATGGGTCACTTTCCAGCTATAAGACATGGCAATATTTTCATATAAGAGCAATAGGTGAGAGTAGTATCGTTTCCTCGTTGACGAGGCAAGTGAGATCCATGCGCAGTTGGCGCAAGCTGTCCAACTCAGTCTGGAGATGACCATTTTCTTGGACCAAATTTTTATAGGCGAACGACAAGTCGCCAAGCTCAGCAACAGCCTAAGGGGGAGAGTGATATATATATATATATATATATATATTTAAACCCTCAGAACTGACAAAGCGACTGAAGGAATACTCACTTGAAGAAGCCGGAAGGAGGTAGTCCCATGAATATCCATCACTTCGGAACTGGTCGCAGGAGCGGCAAGACCTTCAAAAACTCCACGGGAATACTCCGCCACTATATCGATGGCCATTCCAGGCGATATGTGAGCCGAGACGGGATGGACCAAGGAAAAATAAGGTAGCCTAAAAGGGCCCTCCCTTCACGATCAGGGGGTTGGTACCAAGAGAGAGTTGTTGACACGTTCAGACAAGCGAGAACGGCGGAAGCGGTTGGAAGAGGGAAATGGTGGTCAAGAGGAGTCGCGCGACGGATCCACAGGACGAAAATTTATCTCGGGGATAGGCTCTGTATGATCAGGACCCACCCGAGGAGGCGACAGAATAGGACGACGGTGGCCTGGACGTTGGTGTGGAGAGTGTTGGCGCCATCCTGCGTAGCTTGATTTAGAAGCTCCTATAAGGACATATTGTCCTCATTCGCCTCTGAGTGAGGGCGGCGATTTCGGCGTAGCGGAGCCTCCTCTTCTTCCTCGTCCTCAACCTGAATAAGGGGGGCGATTGATGAACAGCAGAGGATTCACCCATCTTCTTCTTCTTTGAGGCCCCTGATTTCCTCTTCTTGGATCGCTCAGAGCCCTCATCTTCATCAGAAGGCTTTCTTTTGGACTTCTTCTTGTCAGAAGGAGAAGCGGGAGTCTTCTTTACATGGTCGCCTCACTCCTGAGTGTCTCTTCTGAAAGGGGGCGACTAGGGGAGCTCCGTCAGGCCGAGGGCGAGTTTCACCAACAGGCCCACGGGCAGTGGTACTAATTAAGCACCCAGAGAGGTTCACACAGCCTGAAAGGGAAAGATCGAAAAAATAGCAATAGTTAGAAAAAAAACATGACAACAAATAATCAGAAACACAAAGTATGGGATAAAGGCGACATAAAGGCGTTTGGTAAAGGGGAGAGGCGGACTAACAAATTCAGGGATATACCTCCTTAGATTCCCTCTTGAGAGGCTTCTAGACCAAGACGGGAAGATAAATTATGGCACTCAAGAAGAATCTATTTGCGTTCAGACTCCTCCTGAGCGGTTGGTTCGAAAGCAGAATTAAAGTGACTCACATCGCCGGTGGACCAGGATAAGGGAAGCAAAAAGGTCCACGGGCATATTCCGTCTTTCGACTAAAGCTTAGACCATTACTGGTTATTTTGACGTCGTGAAAGAGGTGAAACAGTCGCAGGGTGGGGGCGATCACCGTCGTGGAACATGTACACTCAAAGGCGGCAACGGTGGACCAACATGCACTATTATAAGCACCCAGCGAAGTGCCAAAGCACTGGAACATCGAGCACACAAAGGGAGAAGGCGGCAGGCGAAGTCCGTAGCTGAAGGACTCAGTCCACACACCATACAATCCGGGGGGACAGTTCCCGATAGTTGATAATCTGGAAGCTACGACGAGCTTCCAAGTAGTAGGCAGTAGAGAGAGGAGTAGCACACGGGCAATTTTCTTGGCAGTCCCGGAGGGGAAGTAACCAGTGTAACATCCCCGCCCAACCAAACGGGTTGAGACTCAAGTTCGGTTGACTAGAGTGCTAGAATCAGTGCTTGCGAGGTCCCATTGAGGTTCAGGACGTTCGGGTGTGAGTCGGGTGGAGGATGCAAGTGAGAGTGCTGGGCTATGAACAATACACGTCGTGTGTTGTAACACACGCTGTGTATCTGTGATACACGGCCGTGCACTAATTAGGTGCAATCTTCGTCGAAAGTGGCAGGAATTAATACACGGTCGTGTATTGTAGATACACATCGTGTATCATGAAACACGCCATGTATCATGATACACACCGTGTATCATGACCTGACATAAAAGGACAAATTCTGCACGGAAATTCATAACTTCTCACTCCTTTTCCCTCTCCCCGAAAAGCCATTGACGAACCAACTTCAAGCAATTTCGAAGGGTGATTCCGGGAGCTGTAGAGGTCGAAATTGAGATCCGTTTGTTGCTATGGATTCGTAGCGACGAGGAGAAGAGATCAATAACTTCCATTCTGGGTTTCTAGATGTAGGTCGTGAGCAGTAAGGAAGGGTAAAGCTACGAGTTTGGTGGATGGGAAATCGGGTTTCTGGGTGTAGGTCGTGAGCAGTAAGGAAGGGTGGAAATCGGGTTTCTGAGGAACTAGAAGATGATTAGAGCCTCGTATTCTATTCCAGGTGAGGGCTTAGCGTTGTATAGGTAGTTTGGACAGCATGAGGAGTTCCAATTTCGACTTAGATTAAACCTAGGTGATGCATGAAAATGATGAGTGTAAAAGGGGGTAAACTGTACAGTGAATGTGCTTGTTGTTGTTGATGATTGTCGTTGTTGATTACTATGATGTGGGTTGGGTGTGGACTGAATTGAATTGATTAATGGATTGACATAGAAATGAGAGTTAGGATGGTTGGGAGATGAGTGCAAGTGTTATGATGTTATGAATTGCCAGTTGTGGATGCAGGAGAGTGGCCCTGCCAATGCGGGTTCGCTCTGAGTATGAGGAACAGGTGGGTGACCCCTAGACTCATGACATGGCCTCCCCTGTACTTGCAGGTGGGGGTGGCTGGTGAGCTAGCCGGTTTACCTTTATTGATTGTGATTGTGATATGACAGGAGCATGGATTGGATGAAATGTGTTGAGCATTGTGAACTGTGATTGTAACGTGGATGGTGTGAATTGAGTTGTGGTTGTGAATGAGATGAGATGAGTTGGAAACCCTATGTTGTAACTTGTATGTGAAAGTAGAACCTGAAGGAGCCCATACTACCCCACCCGAAATACTGGTTGTGGATTCTGATCCATTGGGGTGGATCCCCTTGACATGGGTGTCAAGGGAGTTGATGAGATTGATGACGATGATGTTGAGAATGCGTTCCCCATGCGGTAGGGAGCGCGAGGACTTCCCATGCGGTAGGGAAGTGCGTCGGTCGGCCGGTGGTGGTGTGGATAACTCCTTGGCGCCTAATAACTCACCTAGACAGTATGAATGTGGTTGTGGTGTACTTGTGGTTGTGGCTGTGACTTGGGTGATTGATGTGTTGTGATGATGTTGCTTGTGAAGTGAATTGATGCTTGTTCTATGTTATTCTACTATTTGAATTGTGCTTGAGAACAAGAATTGACCAACGTGATCACCTAGACTGCTTTAGGGAATTAAAATATGGAAAGGGGTTAGGTTGGTTCCATTGTTGGATGTCTTGTGCGGAGTTGGAACCGCTCCATAGAATAGGCCAACGTATAGGTAGGCCGGTGGGTTCACTCAATTTCAATAGGAAATTGATCCTTTCTCCCTTTCAGGATCTCGTGGCTAGTGAGAGTGGTGTCAGTGTTCAGAAGTGAGAGTGGATTTCGAGGAGTGCAGGACTGAAGCTATCAGGTGAAGATTGGTGCTTACTCGGAGTTGACTCATTCTCTTTTTCAGTTGACCTAGACTATTTGGGGGGGTTTCTTTTGGACTTATGTACTTGTGGGTTTATGTTGGATTTATGGATTTTATGATGGATTTTGGATTATAAACAGTTCACGTTTTCATGGTGTTTTGGAGGCCTCCCATGTTGACTTCACTTTAAGCTTGGTTTTAATTGCTAATTTTGTCAATTTTCATTATGTAGCGCTCGAAACTAGTTCAACCATGGGTTTCACCGGGTTGATTCGGGTCGGGTGTTACAAATGGTATCAGAGCCTGGTTAGTCGCTGCTGTACTGGTTGATCATTTTCTTTCTTGAGGAGTAATTAACCTCGTATAGAGAGGGAATGAGACATCGGTATGGGACCGACATTCCAAGGGATTTTGTCAAACTGTTTTAAACGGGTGGGAAGTTTTGAAACAAGCGATGAGTTGAACTATTTGAGTTTTCTTGGAAGGTCAACTGAATTGTTTAAATGTCCTCATGTAGTGAATCCAGTCAAGCAAGGGGAAGTAGGTCCACCGGAACTCAGGGTTTGGAGGAGGAGCTCTTAGGTTCCAACCGAGTCTGTTGAAGGGTTGGAACTTTGGGGAGTTTAATGGGGAAGTGGCTGATCCTGAGGTAGTTGAGCAATGGCTGCAGGAATGTGAGTACAAGTTCCTGCAGATGGGACTTGATGAGGAGTTGAAGGTCCAGGCAATGACTTTCCTGTTTAAGGGTCATGCTCTGAATTGGTGGAAGTCGATGTCGTAGAGTCGGGTAGTTCCGCCAGAGATGGAGTTGGATGAGTTTGTTGAGGTATTTCATGACCAGTTCTGTCCTGACCTTTGGCGCGAGGAGAAGGCCAAGGAATTCATGAGTTTGGAGCAAGATGAGAAGTCTGTTCTCGCATACTACATAGAGTTCACCTCTCTCTCTAAGTGGTATGACGAGTGGACTAATCGGGAGAGGAACTCATCAGTAAGTTCAAGAGTGGGTTGAGAGTGGAGATTCAGGAGGAAGTCACCACCGCTGATATGGGGAGCCTTGTGCAGTTAAGGCGGCGACATTGGAGAGGAGGAGGCTTGAGAACAAGAAGAAGGAAGAGAAGAAGAGGAAGGTGTCTGCCCCGCCTACTCATTCGGCCACCCACAGTTACCCGGCGAAGAGAACTCATACTTCCTTTTCTGGGTTCAGGGGCAGCCAGTCGCTCCATCGAGGGGTGTGGTGACTTGTTTCACTTGTGGCCGACCCAGTCACAAGAGTTTGGCTTGCCCTGCTCGTGTCGGTGGCACAGTTCATTCGGGAGGAGCGTCGTCGGGACTTCCTATGTGTGGCACTTGTGGGAAGCCCCACTTTGGGGTGTGTCACATGCTTAGGCCGGCTCCGGTGACTTGTTACACCTGTGGACAGCGTGGGCACAGGAGTCTGAACTGTCCGACCAAGAGAGCTACTCCGACTCAGTCTGTGGGGTCGGTGCAGGGACCTAGAGCTCCGTCTGAGAGCTATAGAGGTAGAGGAGGAGGCAGCTTTGGTAGGGGTGTTGGACGAGGAACGGGAGCGAATGCCACACCTGTTGGAGCTGGAGGGGAGCAAGGGAGGCTTTATGCTCTCACCAAGGGTGCGGCGGAGAACGCGAACGACGTGGTGATTGGTATGATCTCGATCTTGGATCTTTCAGTTTATGCTTTGTTTGATTCGGGGTCAACCCATTCCTTTGTGTCTGAGAAATGCTTGAGTAGTTTGGGTGTGGTAGCTAGTAGCTTGGGGACTAGTTGGGGCATGAGGACCCCTTTGGGGACGTCAGTACAGGTAGATAGTGTGTGGAGGAGTTGTAGGGTGATAGTGGGAGGTGTAGAGTTTCTGGCTGACTTGGTGGTGATTCCTTTCAATGAATTCGATGTCATCCTGGGCATGGACTGGTTGGCTAGGCATGGGGCTTTGCTTGATTGTCGGAAGAAGGAGGTGTTGTTTCAAGTAGGGGGCATTGGTCAAGTGGTGTTCAAGGGGGTGCGAAAGAGGGATTCAGCACCTATGGAATTAGTTCCGGTGATGCAAGCCTTCTCTTTGATTCAAGAAGGGTGTGAGGCTTTGTTGGTGCAAGTGTCGGTGGAGCAGAATGGAGAGTTGGAGGAGGTGCCGGTAGCTCGGGAGTTTGCAGATGTGTTTGAAGAATTACCTGGTGCACCGATCGAGCGTGAGGTGGAGTTCAACATAGAGTTGGTTCCTGAAACTGCTCCAATCTCCATTCCACCCTATCGTATGGCACCGACTGAGTTGAGAGAGTTGAAGGAGAAATTGCAAGAGCTCTTGGATAAGGGGTTCATCCGCCCAAGTGTATCCCCGTGGGGAGCACCAGTGTTGTTTGTGAAGAAGAAGGACGGGTCGATGAGGATGTGCATCGATTACAGGCGGTTGAATAAGGCGACGATAAAGAATCACTACCCACTCCCAAGGATAGACGATCTCTTCGATCAATTACAAGGGGTTGTAGTGTTCTCGAAGATAGACTTGAGATCGGGTTACCACCAGTTGAAGGTGGAGGAAGGGTATGTACCGATGACGGCCTTCAGGACTCGTTATGGGCACTATGAGTTTCTAGTGATGCCTTTTGGTCTCACCAATGCTCCGGTGGCGTTCATGGCTCTCATGAACAAGGTCTTCCATGAATACTTGGATAAATTCGTGATAGTGTTCATTGATGACATTCTCATCTACTCTAAGAATGAGAGGGAGCATGAGGAGCATTTGAGGATCGTTTTTCAGAAACTGGAAGAGCAGCAGCTTTTTGCCAAGTTCTCGAAGTGTGCCTTTTGGTTGGAGGAAGTATTGTTTCTTGGTCATGTGGTGTCCAAGAGGGGAGTGAGGTAGATCCGAAGAAGATTGAAGTGGTTGTTAATTGGTCTCCACCTAAGGATGTGTCGCAACTAAGGAGTTTCTTGGGTTTGGCTGGTTACTATCGAAGGTTTGTCAAGGGATTCTCTACCATAGCCTCCCCTCTACATAAGTTGTTGAGGAAGGAGTCAAAGTATGAGTGGAGTGAGGCGTGCCAGAAAAGCTTTGAAGAGTTGAAGAAGCGGTTGACCTCGGCTCCGGTGTTGACCTTGCCGGTGGAAGGTGGTGAGTATGTGGTATTTAATGATGCTTCACGGCAAGGGTTGGGGTGTGTGCTTATGCAGAATGGGAGGGTTGTCGTTTATGCCTCACGTCAGCTTAGAGTGCATGAAGTGAACTACCCGACTCATGATTTGGAACTAGCGGCGGTGGTGTTCGCCTTGAAGTTGTGGAGGCATTATCTGTAAGGTGAGACGTTCAAGATTATGACCGATCACAAGAGTCTTAAGCACCTTATGGATCAGAAGGAGCTGAATGGTAGGCAGCGGCGTTGGGTGGAGAGCTCTTGAAGGACTATGATTGCACCATTGACTACCATCCCGGTAAGGCTAATGTGGTTGCGGATGCATTAAGTCGAAAAGAGTTGGTTGATCTTAGGGCTTTATGAGTGGAGATGCAGTTGGATGATGTGGGAAGTTTGCTTGCTAAGCTTAGCATTAGGCCCATGTTGAGTGATAGGATTTGCGAGGAGCAACTCAAGGATGCTACTTTAGTTGTTATTCAAGAGGAAGTTGAGAAGGGTTTGGATAATGGGTTCGAGATAGTCGAAGGATTGTTGAAGTGTAAGAATCGTTTGTGCGTGCCGGATGTAGAGGAGTTGAGGAAGGGGATACTAGAGGAGGCTCACTCTTTGATGTATGCTATGCATCCCGGAACGACTAAGATGTACAATGATCTGAAGACGAGTTTTTGGTAGCCGGGAATGAAGAAGGACGTGGCTCGTTATGTGGCGACTTGTTTGGTTTGTCAGAAGGCGAAGGCGGAGCATAGAGCACCGGGTGGATTACTACAGTCTCTACCAATTTTGGAGTGGAAGTTTGCGGACATCACCATGGACTTCGTGTCGAGTTTTCTGCCGACTAGAGAAGGGAAGGATGTCGTGTGGGTAATAGTCGACCGCTTGACGAAAGTTGCTCATTTCATACCCATTCGGTTTAAGCCAAGTGTGGAGGAGTTAGCCAAGTTGTATATAGAGGAAGTAGTAAGGTTGCATGGGGTTCCTCAATCCATCGTCTCTGATCGTGATCCGAGTTTCACGTCTCACTTTTGGGAGGGGTTGCATACGGCGTTGGGAACTAAGCTCAAATTCTCGACGGCGTATCATCCTCAGACGGATGGAAAATCGGAGAGGACTATCCTTACCTTAGAGGAGTTGTTGAGGAGTTGTGCCATGGAGTTTCAAACTCCTTGGACTGAATTGCTACCTTTGGTTGAGTTCGCCTACAATAACTCGTATCATAGTAGTTTGAAGTCCGCTCCTTTTGAGGCTTTGTATGGGAGGAAGTGTAGGACGCCTTTGTGTTGGGATGAGGAAGGCGCAAGGGTGTTGTCGGTCCTCAAGTTGTGCAAGAGACGGCTGATCGTGTTAAGGTTATCAAGGATAAGTTGAGAGTGGCTCAAGATAGACAAAAGGCGTATGCAGATGGTCGTGCTAGGGAGCTGAGTTTTAATGTTGGGGAGAAGGTATTTTTGAAGGTGTCGCCATGGAAGGGGCTGATGCGTTTCGGTAGGAAAGGGAAGTTGGCGCCTCGTTATATTGGTCCTTATGAGATTCTAGCTAAGCGGGTCCGGTGGCCTATGTGTTGGCGTTGCCGAGTGAGTTGGAAAGGATACACAACGTGTTCCATGTGAGTATGCTTAAGCGGTATTATGGAGATCCTTCTCATGTAATTCAGCCGAAGGAGGTGGAGATTGAACAAGACTTGACTTATGAGGAGAAGCTGGTAGCGATAGTGGATAGGCAAGTTCGGGTCTTAAGGAATAAGCAGATTCCACAGCTCAATGTGGTATGGAGGAACCACGAGAGTGAGTCGGCTACTTGGGAGACCGAGGAGAGTATGAGGAGGCGGTACCCGGAGTT
This sequence comes from Linum lewisii, assembly GCA_034768395.1. Taxonomy (NCBI): domain Eukaryota; kingdom Viridiplantae; phylum Streptophyta; class Magnoliopsida; order Malpighiales; family Linaceae; genus Linum; species Linum lewisii. The sequence goes on from CM068296.1 coordinate 77,729,334, forward strand.
AGTGGAAGCCTATGCTTCAGGTATTACTCTCCTTTAGTGTGTTTTCTTGCGTTTGCTCATTTCGGTGTCGGTTCTAAGGAAGCTAAGGTGTGTGGGGTGTTCGAGTGGTGTTGGGAATGTTGGAAATTGGTATGGGATTGATGAGTAGTTGGGGATAGGACTGTGGTGCTGTCGTTAGGGGTTTCGGGAGTCAATATGATGCTTAAATTACGGCATTTCTGCTGTGTTTTCGGTATCATGTTGTTAGGATGAGTTAGGAGTGATTTCGGGGACGAAATCCTTGAAGTTGTGGAGACTTGTAACATCCCCGCCCAACCAAACGGGTTGAGACTCAAGTTCGGTTGACTAGAGTGCTAGAATCAGTGCTTGCGAGGTCCCATTGAGGTTCAGGACGTTCGGGTGTGAGTCGGGTGGAGGATGCAAGTGAGAGTGTTGGGCTGTGAACAACACATGCCGTGTGTTGTAACACACGCCGTGTATCTGTGATACACGGCCGTGCACTAATTAGGTGCAATCTTCGTCGAAAGTGGCAGGAATTAATACACGGCCGTGTGTTGTAGATAGACGCCGTGTACCATGATACACGCCATATATCGTGACCTGACATAAAAGGACGGATTCTGCACGGAAATTCATAACTTCTCACTTTTTTTCTCTCTCCCCGAAAAGCCATTGACGAACCAACTTCAAGCAATCTTCGAAGGGTGATTCCGGGAGCTGTAGTGGTCGGAATTGAGATCCGTTTGTTGCTATGGATTCATAGTGACGAGGAGAAGATATCGCTAACTTCTATTTTGGGTTTTGGGTGTAGGTCGTGAGCAGTAAGGAAGGGTGGAAATCGGGTTTCTGAGGAACTAGAAGACGATTAGAGCCTCGTCTTCTATTCCAGGTGAGGGCTTAGCGTTGTATAGGTAGTTTGGACAGCATGAGGAGTTCCAATTTTGACTTAGATTAAACCTAGGTGATGCATGAAAATGATGAGTGTAAAAGGGGGTAAACTTTACTTTGAATGTGCTTGTTGTTGTTGATGATTGTCGTGGTTGATTGTGGTTGTTGATTGCTATGATGTGGGTTGGGTGTGGACTGAAATGAATTGATTAATGGATTGACATAGAAATGAGAGTTAGGATGGTTGGGAGATGAGTGCAAGTGTTATGATGTTATGAATTGCTAGTTGTGGATGCAGGAGAGTGGCCCTGCCAATGTGGGGTCGCTCTGAGTATGAGGAACAGGTGGGTGACCCCTAGACTCATGACATGGCCTCCCTGTACTTGCAGGTGGGGGTGGCCGGTGAGCTAGCCGGTTACCTTTATTGATTGTGATTGTGATATGACAGGAGCGTGGATTGGATGAAATGTGTTGAGCATTGTGAACTGTGATTGTAACGTGGATGGTGTGAATTGAGTTGTGGTTGTGAATGAGATGAGATGAGTTGGAAACCCTATGTTGTAACTTGTATGTGAAAGTAGAACCTGAAAGAGCCCACACTATCCCACCCGAAATACTGGTTGTGGAGTCTGATCCATTGTGGTGGATCCCCTTGACATGGGTGTCAAGGGAGTTGATGAGATTGATGACGATGATGTTGAGAACGCGTTCCCCATTCGGTTGGGGAGCGTGAGGACTTCCCATGCGGTAGGGAAGTGTGTCGGCTGGCCGGTGGTGGTGTGGATAACTCCTTGGCGCCTAATAACTCACCTAGACAGTATGAATGTGGTTGTGGTGTACTTGTGGTTGTGGCTGTGACTTGGGTGATTGATGTGTTGTAATGATGTTGCTTGTGAAGTGAATTGATGTTTGTTCTATGTTATTCTACTGTTTGAATTGTGCTTGAGAATAAGAACTGACCAACGCGATCCTAAGCCCTTACCTAAGCGAAGCTTAGCTAAGGGGCTTGGGGGCAATTGATGGGCCACAGCCCCAGTGGACTTTGGGCCAAAGATGGTCCATGAGTAGCCTCGCTAAATAAAGACCGACGACTCACTACAGGCCCACAATAGTGCAGTAGGCGGCCCAGGCGATTACTTTATGATTGGACCAAATAATCAAGAGGCCCTTCACGGCAGCCCAGCAAGGCGATCGGTAGGGTTTTGAGAGCGTGCGAACACATGTCAACATCCTACAGGATACAGGAGCCATCAATGGACGGTAAAGGTCTCGCCTTGGCGACCAAGACAAGGGGGACTATAAATACCCTCTCACTACCATATAACCAGAGGACAACACTTTTACCCAGCGGACAAACGCTCTGCGGCACGTCATTCATTTCCCTTCCCTTTCCTATTATCCAATCGCCTTACCACCCCATAGAGCTTACTACTACCCCTCTTACATACGAGGTACTGAGGCGAACAAAAGACCAACCTACCTGGGCTTCCATTTCTTATTGGGCCAGGCGACCAGGCTGGAACAGTTAGATTTGACATATTCGTGAAAAATTGGTTAGATTAGTGTATTAGTCAATTATCAAATAACCTTATACCGAACAACTCATTAACTATCTATCCTTCTATTTAGCTTTCACCAATATTCACTTTATTTATTTGCTTCTCAGTCATGTATTAAATCTCTTCTTTTAATTCATAAAAAAACTCTTCTTTGTTTTATCTCCCGTCTTTGAATGTGTTTTACTTTTTCTATTAAAAAATCTATAGAATTGATGATGCTATATTTTTGTTCTTAGTTTTTTTGGGTTAATACACCTTTTTGCCCTTTTACTATGCAAAGTTAACAAACATACCCTTTTACTATTTTCTAACCGATTTAACACCCTCTACTTTGAAAATTTTAACAAATATGCCCCTTCATTTATCTTTTCATCTATTTTTCGTCTAATGAGTTGATTATACGTGCTACGTCATATTATTTGTCCACAACATCGCTAATTGGGATGTCCACAAGGTGAAAAATATTAAAATTAAAAAGAAAAAATAAAGGAAAAGCACATTATAATCACTATTATGTATGGAGGTGTTTGTGGTATTCCTCTTTATTTTTCTTTCTTATTTAAATAATTTTCGATTGTGAACATTCCAATAAGTGATAAGAGGTACAAATAATATGATGTGGCACATACAATCAACACATCGAATGGAAAATATATGAAAAATTAAACAGAGGGGCATATTTGTTAAACTTTTCAAAGTAGAGGGTGTTAAATCGGTTAGAAAATAGTAAAGGGGTATGTTTGTTAACTTTGCATAGTAGAGGGGTAAAAAAGTGTATTAACCCTAGTTTTTTTCTAATGATTTTTTATGATGAGGTAGGCAAAAATATGACTTAATATTATAAATGGATAAAAAAATAATTTTGTAAAAAGGTGATTTTTCATCTTCATTATCACAAGGTTAAGAGGCTTGCGTTCTACCAACTAAGCTAAATTATCTTGTTCATAAAAGTTTTCATGTTGAGTTTATTTGACTTGGACATATCCACCGTACCTATGTATATTTCATATAACATACTGGTTCTTTCAAGACTATTTTAGCTGCTCTACAGCTGAGCTAGACAAACAAATACTGAAAATCATTCAAGTTGAGTTGATTTGAATTTAGCATATCCGAATAATAAGTATATTTCATATAACATGTGGCTTCTCTCAAGATTGGTTTAATGGTGTTGGACAAAATCAACGCGGATTAGAAAAACCATAACAAAATCGAAATCAAAAGAAAACTGTAATCGAGGTCTGTGTTTGCATAGTTTCCTTAAGATAGATTCGCCCTACACAAGGATGTCTTTCTCCCAGGATACAATGATCTCAACGGTGTTTCAACACCGCCGAACGCAACCACGCTTGAGCAAAAAGAACCAACAAATAAAAAGAAAGGAAGAAGACTTGAACTTTGGGAGAGAGTTTTTTCGTATTTGAAGGTGTGTGGAAAACTTAAGGAATAGGTGGGTATTTATAGGGGAAAATTCTGGAGCAAACCCTTAATTGAGCAATGTGGTATAAAACCACTTTCTCACATTACTCATTTTCCCAACAAGGTACTTTGAGAATCAATTTCTCCTTCACCTTAAATCCATTTGGGACGGATTATATCTCGATTCGAAGCTCTCTTGTAGAAGAATAAGAATATGTAATCACCTTACAAAAAAGTGTTATTTAACTCATTCATAATTTCATCCCAAAATGACACAAACTCATTTGGCTTACCTAAATTTTCTAACAATTTAATGGGTCAATTGAGGTTTCATTTTCTATTATGATTAATTATTGGTCAAAATAAAAATTTCAGGTAGGTGTTGGGTTCTGTAGTATCAATTATGTATGTCTGAAAATGCTCGAAACAAATTCTCATTTTCCTTTTCATTTTCTATTCACCATTTTTATGTCTACATACAATATTTCTTTATTAATTTTCACTTTGTAGTTGTTGTCGTCCTTATATTTGTATGACATATAAACTTAAGATTTGGGGTAACTGAGGTTTTGTTTTGAATTATATTTTGGTTATTCGCCAAAATGAGGTTTCCATATATTTATTGGTTTTACTCTATAGATTCAGTGCATTTTTACATTCTGGTTCCACCCCTAATCTCTAGACTTGATTATTTGAACGATCGGGATTTCATTACATCGGATACAACAATAATTTCACTGTCTCTGGAATAGACTCACCCACAACCACCACATACCGGGTCTTTCACCATAATAAATAAACAACTGAAACTATGTACCAAAATAAATACGTTCTGAAAGTATGAACGTTTGTGGGTATAAACGCCCGGACCATAGGCGATTTCGCCCAAGCCCCAGGCATTTTCGCCTATGGTCCAGGCGTAATTGGTTCTGAACGATTTCTGAGCAGATTCCTGACCGGTTAAGAGCAGACCCGTGACTAATTGGGAGCCCCAGGCGATTTCGCCTATACCTTGGGCGTTTTCGCCTGTACCATGGGCGAAAACGCCTGAGGTAATGTGGATCAACGTCCTATTAATACCAGCTCCTCTCAAGCCTTATTTCATCAAAAAAAACCACTCAGGTAGTTCAAAATTGTTTGTCAACATTGAAAGATGGCCGACTCTGGTAGTTTCCGCGACTTTCGTATCCAGGTGTTTTGGGGGGCTCGAATCGTCCAGGATTGGTCTGGATTAGCATACAATGGTGGAGAGAACGTCCGTCTGAAAATGACCAAGCAAGCCAGCTATGGTAGCTTGGTCACCACGTTCGGGAGGAAAATGGGGCTTGGTCCGGATCGGCTGATCCAGTCATTTGTTTGGAGGATGCCGATACTCATCCAAGGGACTCTGTCGCATTACATTGCTCGTACCATAACAGATGACACCGGTGCGCAAGTCATCTACGACATAGTTCGCCGTAACCCTACTGTTGAAATTGTCCAGTTGTACGCCATGGTACAGGCGAAAACGTCCAAGGTATAGGCGAAATCGCCTGGGGCTCCCAATTAGTCACGGGTCTGCTCTGAACCGGTCAGGAATCATTCAGAACCAATTACGCCTGGACCATAGGGAAAACGCCTGGGGCTTGGGCGAAATCGCCTATGGTCCAGGCGTTTATACCCACAAACGTTCATACTTTCAGAACGTATTTATTTTGGTACATAATTTTAGTTATTTATTTATTTATTATGGTGAAAGACCCACATACCACCTCACAAAGAGTTTGGCTTTATATTTTATATAGTCACACAATATTTAGAATATCTAACTAATTGAGTTGATAGTTTATTTTCCCGTTGGCTAAAGTTGGCCGAATTGATAGTCAATAACAACTCAATGAATTAATTTATTACTAAGGATTTTCTGGTGTATTAACGCATAAAATGGGTAATTGAATTCATCAAGTTCGTTGTTGAGGCTAGAGAGAATGAGGTGAAGTTTAAGGCGGTGAGATGAACCACCAAAACAACCAAGCTGGAAAAAGTTCTAAAGGTGGCCCAAGATTTGACTCGGCAACTCCAAAACGAAAATCCTTTTGTTTTGTAGAGTTAGTGAACATTGTGTCACTACAAAATTCTGGTGCTTAACGTCGAATTGCTAACAACGGCTATAAATTCGATGTTAGACCATCTCCAATGCTCCCTATCAAATTATCAAATTGCTATTATTGAACTCTAAATCTCCTACATTGGAGAGTGTCAAACTGCTAAATTGTTAAATTAAAGTGGTTTTATTGTCAAATTTAAAACAGCAAATTACCAAGTTACTATTTTGTGGTAGTAAATTGGCAGTTTGGCTATTGATCTGAGAGGTGTTTTTCTCAGATCCATCTGAGAGACAGATAACTGTTGGATGTGCACAATTTCGATCCTACAGTCAAAATGAAGAGAAAGTGAAAGAGGACAATATTGACAATTCACAAAATTAATGAGCGGGAAACTGATTTTGCTAAACCCAAGTTTTGGTCTGACACCTTTTTCTCCTCCTTTCTAACTTTTGCATAGACATTTCTAACAAAATTGTTTTCTTCTCACTTACTTTATTGTTTCCCTATTTTTAATGCAATGTCTATAACTAATTTTACAATCATCAAACAATTTTATTCATTCACAAATGTTATTTGTTTTATTTGTTCAAGTCTAATGACATCAATTTTGATATATTTTATTTGATTTTTGAAAAAAAATTCTAACTAATACGTTGGTATTATATCCATCTTATGAAGTATAAGAGATTCATACATGAGATAACGTTGATGCAATAACGAACAGTAGTATGTTATAGATTAGTTATCAGCTAATCAATTGTTTCTACAAGTTAACTATGTCAAGGTTATAGTTTAGTACTGATGAAGAATATGAAATAATATATCATGGTTTTGTTACGTAATCATTATGTTATTTATGTCATTTTAGGTCATCACTATGCCATTGTTATATTCATATTATGTATTTGTTATGTTTCTTTTAAGACAACATTACATACATATAACACTAGCATAACATTCAGAAGCTTATGATTTTTGTGTATAACTTAGAGTTTTGTGTAAATGAAGCTTTTGGTTTTAGTACAATGCGTCAAAATGTGAACCTCAACAGTTATTGTTATGTAATGTTGTTGTTATATCATTGTTATGTACTTATTATGTCTACCTTATCATATAATATTTGGGAGGCATGCATAAAGATATATATATATGGAAAATACTCTGGTGCACCGAGTGCACCCGCTTGCGTTTTGATAGATAAATATGTTTTTAAAATCTTGTTTTTTCGAGGATAAGTATCTACATGTCGTTAAAAGATACATAGAGCGATTTGAACGAAAAACTAATTTGGTAGACTTGATGATCTATCATATTGGGAAAAAATACCGCTATAGAAGGAAACCTAAAGAACATTAGGTATAATCTTATACTATGATGACTAAAAATTTTAACTAAGCTCATTTAGACTTATTAAGATTAAATCTATTGATTTAAAAGTTCAATTCAATGAAAATACGACTCTAGATAACATAAACGCAAGCGGGTGCACCGGAGTGTTCACCATATATATATATATATACAATGATATATTCGAGTTATAATCAATGCTTAAAAAAAGTACATGGTAATGATAAAAACATCTCCACGTGCATGTACCTCTTTGACGACTTCTTAGTTGACTTTGTCGTTTTTGTATGAATCTTCCTAACTCACCAACATAAATCTTCTTCTTTAGCATCTGCCAAGACAAATATAACATATATTAGCCATATAACATATATATAATAGTTCAAAAACACACTATTAAGTCCTCACTATGCCATTGTTATGTTCATATTATGTCGTTGTGTTTCTTTTATGACACTATTTCATAAATATACCTTAAGCATAACATTTATAAGCTAAGAAATATATAACATACATATAATAGTCACAGAACATACATATATCAGTTCGACAACACATTATACTTTTAACAAAACAACACGTGCATAACACTTATATATAATATACATAACATAAATGAGAACAAATATCATATAATAAAATGATATAGCATATACCAGAGGCATAAAACATGCAAATATTAAGCATATATCACACATATATAATGCATAAAACAAACGTAACACATGTATAAAATAAAGATAAATACACAAAACAATAACATACAACATTTAGATCTAGAGCTCAAGACCACGAAAATCCATTTAGATATAGATTTAGATTTTTTTTTAATTTGATAGATCTGGATTTTTTTTAAAGGATGAAAGTTTGAGGCAAACTTGAATAAATACACAAAACAATAACGTACAACATATAGATATGGAGCTCATAACCACGAAAACCCAAATAGATCTAGATTTAGATTTTTACCAAACTTGATAGATCCGAATTTTTTTTTTTTAAGAAGGACGAAAGTTTGAGTCAAATTTGAGGTTTGGATCGATTCAAAGCTCAAAACCACGAAATAAGAAGTAAAGTTGAGCTTAGAACGATGGTGAACGAGGAAAATTTATGGATTTCGAGCAACTACCTTTTGGGTGAAGGGCGTGTGCGTTCCTTCTTTGGTAGTGGAGCTTGACTTGAGTTTGAACCATAACAATGGTGGTTGTGACAAAAATTTGGAGAAGAAGAAGTTAGAGAGAAGGAAGAGAAATAAGTGAGAGAAAGATGAATATTCTGTACATGAATTTGAAATTAAATTAAAATATTTCTTTACTTTTCGAAATTTATTTCCGCCACTACCCCTGGAGCTCCCCCAACCATTGGATCGAGAGGCCAGTCGAAACTAAATTTGGGCCATCGGATCATTATCTCATATCCATCTGAGAGAAATAGCTCTTAGAGTGATAGCCAAATTGATAAGTACTACTTATAGGGTTTATAATATTTCATTCTTTGTTAACCGTTCTCGATCTCTCAGAAACTTCTTTCTCAGAAAACTCAACTATGAGGACGTTGTTGTCCGCGCTTTCTCTCGTCGGAGCCACCGGCTCAGCCGCTGCTTCACTATACCTCTACCTCACCCTTAAAAGGGTGTGCGTAGAGGGAGGAGGGGTCGGACTCATCTTCCTCCTCACGGCGGAGGCGGTCCCCCGTCCCCTGCACCGCTATACTCTTGCTGTTGACGTGGAGGAGTCAACATTGGCCGTTGGCGGCCTATAAGGTGGCCCTTTGGGTCACCTTACTCGCGGCGGCAGCGGCGGCGGCGATCGGAGCTGTGGTCAGAGGTGGTCTGACGGCCACCAAGGGCTTGGGCTGACGTAGCCCAATGCCTCGGCCGGCAGCGTTTTTGCTCCACTCACCAGCCGACGGCCGGCTGCTGCTCCCGACCGGGGTGCGGCCCCTTCTCGTCGACGTCGGGCGCCGACTGCCCACTGTGGCGTCCGGCCAGGAGCTTCTCTGCTACCGTTGCTTCTCGTGCCGGCTGGCGGTGCGGGAGACGGCGAGGACTTCGGCCACCATTCCGATGGTGGTCCTCAGCTGCTCCACTCTTCTCCTGCTGGCGGCGGCGGTGGTACACGTGTTGGTGACATGCATGGGGAGCTTCCCGTTGCCGCCGCGTCCAGTCACCACCGTCGTCACCACCACCACTCTCACACCGACAACTAACCACCCCCCTCCGTTTTACTTTTTATGTATTTTATTTTTTAGTTTTTAATAGTTTTTACTTTTTATGTATTTTTATTTTATTTTTTAGTTTGTAATAGTAATTAAATTACCCTTTGTATTAACGATTAATTAATATTAATGTTACTATTGGGTTTGGTAAATTTGACTTCTTCCATCTCTGTTTTGCGTTGTCAGGTCCTCTTTATGCCATTGTTAATTTGTTATGATCCTATTATGTCGTCATTATGTTTCTTTTATAACATCATTACATAAATATAACATACATATAACACTAACATAAAATTTTGAAGCTTATGGTTTTTGTGTATAACTTGTACAATTGTGTAAATGAATTGTTAGGTCCTCTTTATGTCATTGTTATGGTCCTGCTATGTGGTTATTATTTTTCTTTTATGACATCAGTATATAAATATAACATACATATAACACTAACATAACATTTTCGAGTTTATGGTTTCCGTGTATAACTTATACAATTGTGTAAATGAATTGTTAGGTTCTCATTATGTAATTTATATGTGCCTAATATGCCGTTATTATATTTCTTTTATGACACCATTACATAAATATAACATACATATAACACTAACATAACATTTTCAAGTTTATGGTTTCTGTGTATAACTTATACAATTGTTAGAGCTTATTGGTTTAGTACAACATGTAACTTGAATAAACATTTTATGTCATGTTGTTATTATATTACTGCTATGTTCCTGATATGTCAATATCATGTTCTTGTTATATGATTGTTATGCCCTTGTTATATTAATCTTTTTTTTTTTTGTTATGCCCTTGTTATATTAATCTTAATAGTCATATAATAGTTTGGAGGAAAACATAAAGATATATACAAACACATACGCATTATATAAACAGTGATATATTCGAGTTATAATCAATCTTCAACAAAAATACATATCAATAAAAAAACATCTTCATATGCAGGTGTCTCTTTGATGACTTCTTAGTTGATTTTGTCATCTTTGTCTGAATCTTCCTGACTCATCAAAGAAAATTTTCTTTTTTCTTGCTTCTTCTTATTTTTCACCTATCAAGACATATATAACATACGTATATTAGTGATATATTATACATATAGTAGTTCGAATACAGATTATACATTGAACTGTCATAACACATAAATAACACTTTCGTATAATATAGATAACACATACGAGAACAAATAGCATATAACTTAATGACATTACATGTATCATATAGGAGAGGCAGAAAACATACACATATATCAAATATGTATTGTACATAAAATATGCATAACAGAAACGTAACATGTGTATCAAATGAAGAACACATACCACTACAACATAACCTGGCTACGGAGGCACACCGTATGTACCTCTAAAAGGCATTTTTCTGCCTCTATAGAGTTTTAGAGGCAGATAGCTTAAGTGTCACCAACGCTCCTGTCGCTAAAGGTCTTTTGAGGCAAATACGGTGGCACATATTATCTGCCACTAATAATTGTTGGTAATTGCAACTTTAAACAACTCTTATTCAGTCATCTTAGCCACCTTTTAGAGGCACTTATTTTTGTTGCTGATATATTTTTTTAGAGGCACATATATATGCTTTTAAAAATTATTTATTCCAACCAGGATATTTTCCTCTATTGAACTCTTTCACTATTTACATATGTTATTTTCTACTCTTTTGCTATCTACGGGATTTGAACCTGGGTGGTTCAAGGAAATGTCTTAAGTTCTTACCATTTGGTTCAAGAGCACTTACTGATGTTTTCTGCGTGGCTTTTAAATATGAATTATAAAACTCAATGATATGGAGAAACTATTCCAAGAAAAAGAAATAAAAATTGAAAAAATGAAAAAAAAAATTATTACTCATTATTAGAAAAGAAAATTGTTAGCGTTTATTATATATATCATTAATTATATATTATCTAACATTTATCTATACAAAATAGTACAGAGTTTACAAGTTATCTACCTTTAAAATTTTTACAAGTTATCTATCTCTAAGCTAATCATACAACATATAGAGGCAATTATAAATTATCCGCCACTAAAGGAATTTTCTGTATAACTTATAGAGGCAGTTATAAAATATCTGTCTCTAACGAAATTTTTCGTATAACTTATAGAGGCAGTTATAAATTATCTGCCTCTAAAATATTTAATCCTACAACTTATAGAGGCAATTATGAATTATTTGCCTCTAAAACTATAGAATAATATTTATTAAACTTAAAATAAATAAATAAAATACAATTAGAGACAGATATTTGCATCTATAGAGGCACATATAGTATTTGTTCTTTAAAAGTATGTTTAGAGGCAAATATATTATGTGCCTCCGTGAATCTGCCTCTGTAGCCAAGTTATGTTGTAGTGTACAACATATAAATATAAATTTAGATTTTTTTCAAACTTGGCAGATCTAGATTTTTTAAAATGGGGATAAACACACAAAACAAATAACATACAACAATAGATCTGAAGCTCATAACCACGAAAACCAAGATAGATCTAGATTTAGATTTTTTCAAACTTAATAGATCCGGGTTTTTTTAAGAGGGATGAAGGTTTGAGTAAAACTTGAATAAATAGACAAAACAATAACATATAACATATAGATCAGCAACTCAGAACCATGAAAACCATGCCATATAGATTTAGATTTAGTTTTTCCTCCGAACTTTATATATCCAATCTTTTTTCTAAAGAAGGTTTGAGTCAAACTTGAAATTTGTGTTGGAATTTCTTCTTAGTGCATCAAATGATAGAACCATGAAGAAACTAGAGCAAGAAACAGACATGTAACATAAATATATTAGACATATAGCGTATATAACACATGTATAACATAAACGTGAACTAGCAATATATGAGACCGAAACAACTACATAAGTACCTTTTTCGTCGAAAATGAGGGCTCCTCTTTGTTGGCTCTTCTGAATAGTTTCATGTTTCTTCCAAGTAGCTTCATGTTTCTTCTAAGTAGCTTCGTGTTTCGTCTTGGATATCTTTTTATTTTTTGGTGGTAGAGCTTGAGCAATAAAAATGGTGAAGATGACACAAGATATGAAGAAGAAGAAAGTTAGAGAGAAGTGAGAGAATTAAATGAGAGAAACTTTCTAATTTTGAAAGTGAGAGAGGGAAGAAAATTTTTTGGCCAATTACGTATAATGAAATAATATTTGAATTTGAAAATAAATAAAAATGAAATAAAGTTTGAAGAAGTTCCCCCAAATACCCTCGGAGCACCCCAGCCATTGGATGAAGCCTAAACCCGAAACTCAACCATAACCGTCGGATTTGGGTCTCAGATAGATCTGAGAGAAATGGCTCTCAGAGTGATAGCCAAATTGGTAAATTGAACCCACTACTAAAAAAGGCATTATTGAGAAAGGGGGTTTAAGAATACACATGGCGTGCTCCCATTATTTGAATGTTATTATGTTAATTATAAAATTAAAATGCAGTCTTAAATCTAAATCTAAACATATATATAAGCATTTTAGATAAAATAAGATTGACACGTAAGCTTTTGGAGGCTCCTCCTTCAATGTAGGTAAATGCCATTTATTTTTATTTTTTTTAAACTCTCTCTCTTCCCTATTTCTTTTCCCTTTTAATTAGTTTTCTTTTCATAACATTTTATGTGTTACTTAAAACATATTGTTTCCTTCACAAATGTTGTTCGTTTTAATTTTTTGAATCCAATGACATCAATCTTAATATATTTTAGTAAAAAATAATATTATATTTAAACTATGTGGAGGATAACCAAGTCGTTATTAAGCATTACTTACACGTACACATTAAAGGACCAGATATCACCCCCTAATACACATTTTGATCATTTTACAATCTACTATATACTAAATTTTCCAAACACATTCAATAAATTTGTTCTCTAACATCGGCAACGGGCCTAACATACTATTCATTCAACATATTAAATCAATGAGAATTTTAAAATTAAATCCATCCTAAATCGTTCTAATATATGGCACTTCATCTAAAATTTTAAATCGTCCAAAACAGTTTAGATTTCCAAGCATATTCAATCATATTTTAACTAAATTATTATTATTATTATTATTATATATATATATATATATATATATTATATATGAGTGTTATAAATCTATAATATAAAATCATTCATATAAAAATAATATGATCAAAATGTTAATCAATCAACTAAGAGGATCATCGCCATTATAAATTGGATTTCTCATATTAAAATAATATGATCAAGATGGTACAATGACTTTGAATTAAATAATAAACCAAATATAAAATTTAGTTAGAATATTTTATTTTCCAACATTCTCATGTTAAACGTATAAATATACATCATGATTTTGAAGTAAATAATACATTATGTATGTATATTGTTCCATTCAAATAAATAATTAAGTTAGAATGGTTTGTTTTTCATCTTTTTTTAGTTAAATGCTTAAAGATAAATCGGGCCTTTAAAGTAAATAATGTGTATTGCTCCATAACCCATAGTGGATTTTGTTCATGACACGAGTTGGAATATAGTTTAAACATTCATCTAACTCGAGACATGTAGAAAGATTTTAAGAATTAAGTGAGTTCATGTGCCTCAAAATCATAAGAACAATAATTTGTTCGTATATAGTTCAAAATACATTATACATAGATATATAATTTCACTATTGTTGTTTGGTTCGAATAACTAAGGAACATATTGGAAATTATTTATTTAGTTGATTTATTTAGGCTGTCAATTGTGAAGTGAGAGAAAGATTCTTGAATTGGCCAACATGCCACAAAACTATCAAGATTCTTAGTAAAAGCAATGGTTAGTGAGGTCACAAGTGTATAAGGGTATGAGTCATGAGATATTATGTAAAGTGTTTTTCCCATTCAGATTATTGATCAAGTTGAGTTAGTTTGGCTTGAGCATATTAATGAAATCTAAGTATATATATATAACGGGAAAACGCTTCAATACCCACGGGGTACTGGTACCATAGCACTAAATTTTTTTCATATCTGTGTTTGAATATTAGAGTTTGAGGGTTGTAGTTTAGTGTACAAAGATTAGGACATAGTGTTAGGGGTTTCAAGTTTATTATTGGGGTTTATGGTTTTTTAATTTGGACTTACGACCAAATTTAGAGTTTTACATGCGGTTTAAGATTAGAGTTTATGATGTAGTATTTGAGGGTTAGGGTTTAGTGATCTTCACTTCTTTATTCTTTTAACGTGTCAATTGAGGCTTTATTTTTGTTATGTTGAACTACACCCGGGCATACTTTTTTAGACAGATGCTGGTTTCTTAGTCTTGACTTTCTTTGTTTGCAAATGCTTCAAATGAGTTATTATTAATTTGGTTATTTGTGTTGAATTGACTTTTTATGTAAGACTTTAGGATTAATTAAATATTATGTAACAATATTTTTGAAGTCACATTGGTTTAGAGGACATCACTCATTTGAAAATTTTGTTTGAACAGTAGGTATGATTGTTTATGTCATTTCTCCTTTAATTTTTTTAATGGTCATAAATGGACCTATTTTATTTTAGTGTGTAATAAAACTTAATTAATATTTAAAATATCCTTAAATTTATCATAACATTCCTTTATTTAATATATATTTTTTGGTATTGTATTAAATCTACCAACGGGCCAATAATAATATACATATTATATAAACACTTATAATTAGATGGGGTATTCCTCTTAAATTAAAGATACGAACCCATAATATTATTTATTTCATCTTATTTATTAGACTTAGAAATTAAATAATAAAATTTCAATATCTTTGAAGCGGAGTGAAGTTTAAGAAAACTATATTTTTATTTGTGAACTCAAATAAACTGTTTTCAAGTAGAGAATTTTAATGATAATTAGTTTTTTGCATTTCTATTATTTTTATAAATATTTATTAATTGTTATTATTTATCCATTACTATTTAGTAAATATTTTATAATATTTAATTGATGCATATCATACTTATTCAAATATAATAATAATAAATCGATGAGAACACTTAATAAAATAGGCTAACCATAATAATAATATATTTTTTAAATAGAAATTAAAATACACACTTTTTATGAATAAGATATATAATAATACACCTACAAAACATGCAATTTTCATCTGTCTCGACCAACTGTCACTTAGTCGAATTTTTATTTTATTTTGGTAAACTCTTTAATAATGCTCTCTGTAGGGCCACTTATTATTTTCATCATATTCTACTATATTAAAATAAAAAATTATCTTATACGAGAGCTACTAAGTCAAGTAAATACAATGGCTTAAAGATGTTACTAAAATATAATTTTTTTTACCCTTGAGTTTTTAGTTTTATTTCAATCTTTTGATTCAACATTTTTAGTTGGTTTTCATTTGGTTAAACATAATCATATATTTACTCATTTACATAATTATTCTTCATTTGCTAATTATACCAAATAAAGTCGGCCAACGGGCCGAAAAATACTAGTTTAGAACTGTATCATTTGAGCAAAATAATTTTTTGCAGTCTTAAATATTACAATTTGATGATAATTTGAAAATTAGCATTGGAATAGGTCACCTAATTTTACAGCGGTTTCGTTACTTTTTAACAGCATGAGATTAAGGCATCGAGCACTTTTGTGCACGCCTTTATTCTATAAACTTGAATTTGGAGCTTTATGTTAATTTCTCGTATGTTTTCATACGTCTAATGATATTGGGGCGTGAAATTTTTCAATCATGTGGCGAATTCCCCCTTATGATTAATTTGATAGCATCCTTTAGGCCTTCGTACGTAATACTACGCATGACATTCATCTAAAACGGCTCTTTGCTTCTAATATAGATAGTTGCAGAGAATAAAGTACTTGCGTAGCTGATAGTGTTCTATATATTAGTGGGGAACTGGGTTAGACATAGCAATTGATTTCGGGGAGAAATCAGGGTGTACTACTTAGTTTGAGGTTCTATATGGCTCAAAAGATAGAAACAATCATTTTCAAGGGAAACCATCCTTGGAACATGGAGTAGGCTTCATTTGCCAAACAACTTTAAAAATCTATGTGTCATTTACTTTCAGTTATTTTCTGTTATCGTTCCTTGCGTTTATACTTTGAACTTCATCCTGCTCTTGCCTTAGACTGCAGGTCTCTGGCAAAAGGAACAGAGCTGATCGAGCAATCTGTCAGAAAGCATGCTTCCACACACTTTGAGCCCAACCTAAATTCACTGGTTGTTTGGTATGGGTGTTGTTGATATTAATAGCACCCAATAGCTAGCTATTCGAAATATCATCGTTTTTCGTTGCTCCGAATAGCTAGCTATTGGGTGCTATATTGAATATCAATAGCACCTTTTAGATATCCACCTAAATAGGTGAATATCTAATACCCACCCCCAATATCATTCTGTATATCAATTTTACCCCTTGCAATTCAACTGAATTACATGCCACTGGACCCACACAAATAATTATTTTCCCCCAATTTTTGTATAATAGTCATATCTTTTACATATGAACTCGGAATTGGAAAAATTTTATGTCAATATCTTAGTTTTACGAAAACGAATCCAACAAGACCGCTCTCGATATATTTTCGGTGATGGTGTTTACATATGAATTTGAAGAAAAATAAGGTCAAATGTGTAATTGCATAAGAAAAACCATTTACATTTCATATTCAATACCAAACAAGAATTTCACCTCGAATATCAATATCTTCCAATAAGGCTATGTACAACCCAAGAGGTTTCTTTCAGCCTCTTGGGAGGCTTCTTTTAGCCTCTACTGTCTCGAAAACTATTTTTTGCTGCAACCCAGTAAGAGGCTAAATTTAGCCTCTGCACATTTCATAACTTCATGTTTACTTATAGCGTACTTAAGGTAGGATTAATTTGTGTTTTTTTAATTTTTTCAGCATAGATTATCATGCTATTAGAAAATACATTTTCCGATAAAATTTCATTTAATTCCGACACAATTCATTTTCCCCGATATATTTGGTTTTAGTCCGTTAATGTAAGATCGTTAATTCCTGACCGTTATTTTATAGTCCGTTAATTTATGGCCGTTGAAAGAGCACTACACATTAAAAAATATCACACGAATCAAACAAAACATAAATGCAGTGACCAAATTGCAAAAGAAAAAAGGAGGGAGGATTAAAAGGGGGGCTACTTTTTGCTGAATTGTGGGGCCCACTGGGAGGCTTGGAGGCTAAGAAGCCTTCCAAAATCAGCCTCCCACTTCCACTCTTAGCCTTTTAGCCTCCCAAATTCTCTCCCATTGCACCTACAATCACCCAAAACCTTCCACTCTTAGCCTCTTAAACCCTTGGGTTGTATTCAGCCTAACTAGATATCTCAAATAGCTATAGCTATTTGAAATATCCCATACCCTGAATTTCGCTTTAACCTTTCCTATAGTTTTACACTCTTAGAAAAGTAAAGTGAATGAAGTAAAGAAGCTCCGACTGTAAGGCTAAAAGGAGATATATCATCATCCCTTTTGTGTGGAGACGAGTTGTGGGATTTTTTCCCAAAGGGGGGTAATCCCCAAATTCATTTACCAAAATAGGGCTGTTTCACAGTCAATGCCCAAAGTAGGGCAGATTAAGCTGTCTAGGATAGTATATCGCCGAAATGTGTGGCGATTTAGTATGTCGACGTAACCGACGGCGATTTAGTCTTGCCACGTCAGATCCATTAAAGCCTCATGACCAGCTGGCTTTTGGCAGTCATATATCGCCTTTGGCAGTGGCGACATACTGACATGTGGTGCCAGTTTGTCGTCGTGGAGTGTGGCGATTTGACTTTGTCAGTATATCGTCAAACACAACGGCGATGTATGCTTGTGAGTGTCGGCAGTTTTGTCCATACTCATCCAGCAATAATTTCACTAAAAACTGTGCCAATAATTCTCTAAAAACTGTGCCAATATCTCTAAAAACAGTGCCAATAATTTCACTAAAAACTGTGCCAATTATTTGTTATCCTTATGAGATCATCACGACGAGCCTGTAATATATGTATATATATATGGTTCATAGTCATGGAAAAACATAAATTCTTCTACCTCTTCTTATACAGTCGTTCATCTAAAGTGTCTCTCTACCATTTCTTGATCATCCTCATGTACTGACATCGTCAAGTAAGTTATGCTTCCATATGTTCATAAATTTCATTTGTTTTGTTTATTCAGTATTGAGTAAGAGTAATATTTTACAACTTTTGTCAATCTAACGTCTCAGGCAATGGGGAGAAAATACGTGTTTTTTGTTCGTTGGGGAGGGGAGACTATCTTCACATCAAACGGCGTGGAATACGCAGGTGGTCATATGGAGAAAATCAAATCAAAGACGAAGCTTAGCTTCAGTGAATTGCTAGAGCTAATTACCGAATCTATACAATTCGATGAACATGAGAAGCCAACATATCTTACGTATAGAATGTCAGCTTTCACGGATCATACTATGGCACACATTCCGATCGCTCTTGGCGACGACGAAGATGTAGAAATGATATACGAGGCAATGGGAAATAATCCAAATATTCAGTACGCCGAAGTTAACGTTGAGACGATGATTACAAGGTATCAACTCATTACCTTTGAAACATATAATGATATTTCTGCATGATATGTTGTTTTAAACAACTTCTTTGTGTCAATGCAGTGAGTCGTGGGATCATATTGCAGATCGTGTGATTCCGATTCGACACCACCACCAAGCGATCGTTAGACTCCAGCGACGAGTCTGAGGAGTTTAGCAGCGAAGATTCGGATGTTCATGTGCAGCCTCCAACTCATGAAAGGCAACATATGCCTCCCACAATGCATTATACGATGATCAATACGCCTGTGTACGCCACGAGTGAGATTCCTGAAATTCCAGACATTCCCCATTGAGACCCTTCCAGTAATTTCTCAAAGGGTATGATATTTCCTACAAAGAAGGACGTCCAGACGGCTCTGAAACATTATGCACTAGAGCGCAATTTTGAGTACATGGTCGTTGAGTCGAAGAAGCGATCTTTGATTGTGAAATACAAGAATGCGGAAGAATTTGAGTGCAAGTGGTATGTTCGTGTTGCTCAACTAAAAGACAAATAATTTTGGTCCATTCGGAACGCTACGATGCACCACTCATGCCTGCAAAGTACGATCGTCCAAGATCATCAACAACTCGATGCCTCATATGTCGCCAGCAAAATACTACATATGGTATAAGCAGATCCAAATCTCAAGGTCAGCACAGTACAAGCTGAAATTAATCAGTCGGTG
Source organism: Linum lewisii (assembly GCA_034768395.1). Lineage (NCBI taxonomy): Eukaryota > Viridiplantae > Streptophyta > Magnoliopsida > Malpighiales > Linaceae > Linum > Linum lewisii. The sequence continues at coordinate 77,749,137 of CM068296.1, forward strand.
GGGTTCAATATCTCATACAAGAAAGCCTGGCATGGAAAACAGAAGGCGGTGGCAGAAGTATACGGCGACTGGGTTGGTTCGTACAAAGAATTACCCCGCCTACTATGCACCATACAGTATTAGAATCCCGGCACCGTGTACCAGTTTCACACGAAGCCTCTAGTCACAAATACAGGCATGACAGTCCCAGATGTTAGTGTTTTCCAGCGTGTTTTTTGGTCATTTGCACCATGCATAGCCGGGTTCAACCATTGCCTTCCTGTGATTCAAGTTGATGGTACATTTCTGAAAGGCAAGTACAAAGGGACTCTACTCGTTGCCACTGCTGTTGACGGAAATCGACAAATTATGCCACTCACTTTCGCAATCGTCGAGTCCGAGAACACACGTAGTTGGCCCTGGTTCATTCAATGCCTGCAGATGTATGTCACACAACGAAGGGGGCTGGCCATAATATCCGACAGACATGTGGGGATTAAAAATGCGATGGACGAATTCGGACCCAGGCTCGAATGGGAGTGGAGATGGTGTGTGCGACATTTGTTGAGCAACTATAATGATACTTTTCACAACACTGATATGAAGAATAGACTTTGGGGGGTGGTTGTACTTTCCAACTGCGCAAGTACACACAAAGAATGAACGAGATTGAACAATTGGAGAGAAATCATGCGAGTGCGAACTGGATATACCGTCATGATCCAAAACATTGGTCGATGTCCCATGACGAGGGTTATAGATATGGGCTAACCACCACAAATATGGTGGAGAGCATGAATGGCGTCTACAAGGGGATCTGATGCCTCCCAATATCTGCTCTCGTCCAACATATTCTTTGGCGTACCAACAAGTATTTCACCAACCGAACCGACCTATACACTACTGACGAGGATGACAGCCTCATATTCAGTGCTCAATGTAGGAAACTCATGGAGACGAGGATCGGGAAGGCGAATCGCTTTAACGTTCGCTTATACAGTCGGGCGGCTGCCACCTTCGATGTCACCACGCCTGTGGGAAGTAGTAATCGTCGAGGTGGGAACACTCACCGTGTGATATTGGATGAAGAAACGTTATCTGGAACGTGCACATGCAACAAGTTCCAGAGTACGGAAAATACCGTGCTCTCATGCCATTGCTGCATGCAAGTTTCTCTCCATCGACTTCTGGCAGTATGTAGGTCGATACTATAGATTCAGTGAGTTAAGACAAGTATACGCTCGAAGCTTCAATCCCATGGGTCATGTTGACTATTGGCCAGATGTTACCGGTGCCGTTATCATTCCTGGCGAATCTAAGAAGCGCAAACAAGGGCGACCACAAGTCAACCGAAGACCTAACGAGATGGATCGCCCCATAGAGATCGTGGCACGTAAGTGTGGTATATGCAGAAGAACTGGGCACACATGAAGGAACTGTTCAGATGCCCCATCTACATCGTAGACATTATATGTTATCTGTTTTGAATACATCTACTACGTGTACTTCAGATGGTAAAATAAAGGTGCTTTTATTGAACGAAATATCGATAACATAACAAGTTCAAATCATGTTGACAATGGAAACGAGCAACCAGGGATACAGACTCATTGAAATGATTCAATTGGTTGCATACTAATCTGTCGGACAACACCCACGTTTCTTTGGGTGCTTCTTTTTCCGTAACCTCTTGTGGATAATGGACGGTGCGTCTTCTTTATTGTGATCATGCGGTTGAGGTGGATCTGTACGGGTTGGCTACCACCTTCATCTGTCGTAGGACCGAATGGGTAGGACCCATAAGGTGGAGCCGGCGTGTACATGTTCTCGCCTAACCAGTCCGGAGGACCATGCAAGTGGTACGAGGGAGGGCGATGGTAACTTCCCAAGGCAGATCCCACGCCAGATCCATCGTACGATGGATACACAAGTGAGGGGTCAGTGGAAACGTACTGCTGATAATCGAGTTGGGAACCATGAAATCCAGTCCCACCACTTGAACCTCCGAAACCATATAGATCTGCAGGACGAACAATGTTAGGGAGTGGGGTGTTAAAGGCAGCTCCTGCATCCGCGGGAGGAACTGCAGGACGAACAATGTTAGGGAGTGGGGTGTTGAAGGCAACTCCTGCATCCGCGGGAGGAAATTGATATCCCCGCGGAGGAGGGATAACAAATCTCGGGTCTGGTTCAAATCTGTCTCTCGGTTGAGCACGTAGACCGGTTTGATGACGCGGTGCCTCATCACGTAGAACTGGATTTGCTGGTGCTTCGGGTTGTGGTGGGGCACGACAGGGAACGTATCTCATGGCGTCACGTCGATCTTCACGGAGGGCACGTAGCATGTTAGAACTTGTGTCGCAGACAAATTTAGTGTCCTCCCCGCCTCAATTCCTCACGGCCATGTGTACGGATGTTAATGTGTTCAATCCCGTCAACCTGAACACATACAGAGACTATTAGTTCAATGGTTAGAAATTTTATCTGTGCGTACATAAAAGGGAAACGGATCCATGCATTGCACCATTATGGGAAATCCATCGTCTTGTGATTGTACGGTACCACTTCATGTATTCGTCATATGGTATCCTTGTTTGAAATCTCCAATAGGAATGCCATTGATACGAAGAGGGGTTGGTTACTTAAATAATCACTAAACTTTGACCAAATAACCCGGTGGTCACTGTTCTTCAAAAAATTTCCTAACACTCACACAACTTTGGCTGATTATCCTAACAGTCACTACCTTCTACGGACATCCAATTTTCCATCCATTTGCATATGTGGCGATGCCATCAAGGCAGCCACATCATCTAAATTGCCACATCAACTAAACCAAACTCAAACCAAAACCCATACACCCACCCTATAGTTACCAAATCAAATCAACTCTTTCCTCTTCCCTCCTCTTTCCTTTTCCTCCTCCTTCCTTTTCCTCCTCCTTCTCTTTCTCCTCCTTCCTTCCTTTCCCTCCTCCACCCTCACCTCCAACCACCTCACTCCCTACCGCCGCCGCCCACCTCTGCCGCCTCTCGCTGCCGGCTCGCCGCCATCGCCGATTGTGGATCTGATTTGAGAGATCTAGTTGGCTGATTTGATGTTGCATCTTCAGATCCATGTTTCTAATTGAAGCAAGAAAGAAAGAAGGAAGAACCCAATGAGCGGAACTATATACGAACTAGTGAACAATGGACTCAAAGCTAAGGCATTTCCATGAACCCAGAAGAGAAACAGGCCTCTGAATTGTTTGGTGGAGGTGTTTAATGGCGAGAGAGAAAGAAAAATAGCTAGCTAGATTTATTGTGTTTTTGAGACCTTGGTGGAGGTTGGTGTTTTTGAGAGCTTGGTGTTTAATGGCGAGAAAGAAAGAGAAGTAGCTTGGTGGAGGTGTCCAAATTAGCCAACTAGATCTCTCAAATCAGATCCACAATCGGCGGCGGAGGAGGTCGGCGGCGGCAGGAGGCGGCGGAAGTGGTCAGCGGCGAGAGGCGGCGGCGGTAAGGAGTGAGGGTGGTTGGAGGTGTTGGTGGAGGAGAGGAAGAGGAAAAGGAAGGAGGAGGAAAGAGAAGGAGGAGGAAAAGGAAAGAGGAGGGAAGAGGAAAGAGTTGATTTGATTTGGTAACTATAGGGTGGGTGTATGGGTTTGGGTTTGGGTTTGAGTTTGGTTTAGTTGATGTGGCAATTTAGATGATGTGGCTGCCTTGATGGCATCGCCACGTATGCAGATGGATGGAAAATTGGATGTCTGTAGACGGTAGTGACGGTTAGGATAATCGGCCAAAGTTGTATGAGTGCTAGGAAATTTTTTGAAGAACAGTGATCACCAGTTTATTTGGTCAAAGTTTAGTGATCATTTAAGTAACCAACCCATACGAAGAGTATGACGAGAATTCCAAACATTTATATATTGGCGATGGTAGACGGGCCAGTTGTGTTCATTCGCTCGCAAGTTTATTTTGTGGAGTTCTGGTATAGTTGATGGCACATCTACGGGCAGATGTTGGTGGAAGCCAAACTGACGCATTACACGATCCGAGAAATGCCACTCGAAGATGTGAAAACAAATTAGTGGGACCCGAGCATCCCATGAGATTGCAATGACTCCAGGCGTTCTCCGAATGGCACGTAATATTATATCGACTGGATAAGGTTGCCAAATCATCTACATATAGCATAATATAATGTGTGAGCATGATACAAGGTATTCAGAAACTTCATGTTGATCAGTTATGTACCTCGTTCGGGGCTAAACGATCGAATTGATATCGGTAGACTTCCAGATTATGATCACCATGTACGGGTTGTGGTAAACTTTGTATCCAACTGCAAGCAATACTACAATCAAGTTCCACATGTATATAAAACTTAATGTACACTAACAGGGAAAGCTTTCATGTACAACACGTACCGCAGACCATATGGTAAGTCAATGTATTCATCATCGTCCCAGGAAACGTTGTCAACTGGTGTGCGTGAAATTATTGGAAAGTGCTCCCACGCCCAAATCTGGGAATGAAGTATGCTCCACTGAGCTGCTCTGATACGGCATGACTGGCTCTACACAGTTCACGATACAACCAGGCTAGGCAAGTTGAACCCCAACTAAGCGTGGCAGCATTGTTGAAGTTAGCTAGTAGAGGTAGCCACATCAAGCGCACATATCTTGTTGACTTGTTGGGAAACAAACCCCCCCCCCCAATAAGACACAACATGTACGCACGAGCGTAGCGTTCTATGTCAAGGGGGGTTGGGTGGGGTGGAAGCTCATTAAACGTTTGAGTCAACCATGTCAACTTCAATTGTGATCCTTTCATATGAGCAGAACCAGCTTCGAGCCGAGGACCTAAGAAATCAGCAATCATTTCGATCCATGAATTGGATGCAGTCCAACCAGTAACGACTCCACCATCTATCCGCAACCCAGAAATGATGTTCACGTCCTGCAGACTCAATGTGCACTATCCTTCAGGCATATGGAATGTATGAGTTTCTGGTCGCCATCTCTTGACAAGGGCGGTGATTAAATCGTGATCTGCTCGCATCTCCAAGAATAGGTGGACTCCATATAACCCCACACGTTCAAGATGTGGCTTGTACGCCTCATTGTACGAAGGCATAGTGGCAGCTCTTCTACATGAAAGTAACTTACGCTCTCCCTGCAAATTGAAGTAAATAGTAAGTTACGATCGTGTGAAATTAAAAATTATGAACTTATACGACATTACAATAACTGGCCACTAACCGGATTTTTCCATATTTCTTCCAATCGATGGTTGGCCTGGTCATATAGTACACTAGGATCGTCGGGTCCGGGCAACATGGAACGTCGGTAATCAAAAGCCTTTGCCATTGACGTAGAGCTACAACCCACGTGAAATTAGTTCATGACAACATTCTACTTTAAGTAATGAACATAGATGTAGTTGACGAAATTATTAGTTACCTTTGAGCTTGTGAAATTTAAGACAATATCACGAATATAGGTAAATGCCACTTCTATTCCGTCAACAGAGTAACATAATTAGTACATTTACATGTAACAAGAAATTCACATATACATGTTCTGTTCACCTTTGCATTAGACACCTTGGTGAATGAAACTCTTGTGAAGATAACACCTTGGTGACTCAGAAGAGAATAAGTTAAGAAGAGTAGAAGATATCTCTTGTGAAAGAGATGCATGAGTGTTGTATAAATAGAATGGAGTGGAGCAATGAAATTGCTTCCCAATATTTGTCATGTTGCATTCACGGGAGCAAAGCAACAGTCAAGGGGCAACATGTTGATTCCCAATGGAGTTCCGTGAGATTCCCTTTTATCATCGGGTGTCACATGCATCAACAAAATCACCACAGTAATTGGCGATATGCTGACACAATTTTTCGTCTGCCACATGTCAGTATGTCGCCACTGCCAAAGGCGATATATAACTGCCAAAAGCCAGTGGTCATGAGGCTTTAATGGATCTGACGTGGCAAGACTAAATCGTCGTCGATTACGACGACATACTAAATCGCCACACATTTCGGCGATAAACATCCTAGTCAGCTTAATCTGCCCTACTTTAAGCATTGACTGTGAAACAGCCCTATTTTGGTAAATGAATTTGGGGATTACCCCCTTTGGGAAAAAAATCCCGAGTTGTGTTAACACAGATAGGATTATATTTCACGAGTAAAGTTTGCTTAGACCCGAATTGAGGGCATGCTTCTCTTTTATCCAGAGACAAGTAGCATTAAGAATCTGGGGAAATAGGCTCTTCCTCTGATCAGATTACGTAATGAAGCAAGTACACAACAAGGGAACTACGAGGCTCTCGCCGACATCCAGGACCATCAGATCCTGTATTGAATTCGCCTCCTTAGTCCTTAACCTGGTCAGCAGAGACCAGCCCGCAGCAGAGACCAGTCCGCCATAGATCAAGTCAGCAATCACAGCCAAAGTGTCCGACAAGTGAGTCTTGTAATGCGTGGAGACCAATTGTTACAAACCCTATAGGTTAATGACCACTAAGCTACAAATCAAAGGTTTATAACCAGTTTGTTATAAATCCCAAAAGTTTATGACCAAACTGTACAATAATCCCGAAAAAAAACCCTACCATTTGTCAAGCCTATACATACCATCGCCTTGATCGTCAACTGACTGATGATGGTTCTAAGGGCTAGGCTAACCTCCGGACCAAGTTCACCCATCAAATAACAACATTAACAGACTCCACACAATCTATGAGCACACGTACGCAATCAGAATCAATCCCATAACAAATTGCAAGACGCATATATAGCTATTAAACCAAAAACAAATTTGTTCAATTGATTAGTTTTTCATCTGAAGTCTCACGTTATTAATATCCATCACAACAATAATGTCTTTCTACACCTTCAGGTGCACCCCACAAATGCAGAACAGAAGACAGGACATGACTACTTGGACTCAACAAAGAATCACATGATCAATAAGCAAGAGCCAAGTAGGCATTTTACGCACTCAATCCAGAACCAGCGTTCCTCCTGCACTCCGACAGCATGTCCATGTAGAACTGACACTTTCCGATGTCACTCCCAGAGCTGTTCAAGCACTGCAAACGTAATTAACCAAATCAATGTCAGTAACCGGATGCGATTCTCTGTTCAAGGGCCTATTAAAGAGCCGCTCAAGTTGTAAATGTTTCAAACATCAAATGAATATTAGCCATCTTGGTGGAGGACTGCCAGACAACCTCAGGTGCAAACATGAACACTGAGGTGCAGCAACTTCGTCAAGATATTTCAGGCTTGAATTATGATTACAGTCTATTTTGGATTAGGTAATAGGTTATGGAAAATCGGATCTCAACTCCCATGGCTAATTTACCTAATCCAAACTAGGCCACACTTATTATAAGCCCATTAGGTAATGTTTTGCAATAACCAGTTATACATTTCATGATAATCAACAATAACTTAACATGTGGAGGGCAGATTACATCAAATGCAACACAACTCGAAATTAGCCTAGAAAACAAAAAATTACTTACATCCTGGAAGGCCTTGGAATGAACATTGCATCCATCAGCAGACAAGCTGTTGGCAGTGGGGGCTGGGATACCAGCAGCCTCAGCGACAACAGTTTCATGTTGAATTGTACGAGGTCCCATCACAGCATCAACAGCTCTGTGGGCAACTGCACTTCCAGCGCCAAAACCCATCCCTACATGAAGGAAACATTCGAAATCTAGTCAGAACCTATACTAGACCATGAACAATGTACCCAAAAATAACCATGGTTGTATTCTACTTACCCTGAACAATGGTCGAACCAATCCCTCCAAGCATTGACCCACCGCCACTGCTCTGAGCAACAGCAGGAGGAGGAGCCTGATGGGCTGCACCAGAACATCCACATAAGCATTTAAAGCATATTACCCCCAACATATAAATCTCCAACAGGCTGCATGATACAAGGTAATGAACGTAATGATATCACTCAAATATACCTGTTTGAGGAGGTGGGCTACGAGCAGCAGAACGACGAGGAGGTGGGCTACGGGCAGATCTTCCTGTAGAATTAATTTATTCATTTACTCAGTTTTTCAAATCAACTTCTCTGAAACTAATCATGGACTGACAAAATGGTACGAAAAAACAAGAAGGCACAAAACATCGACCGAACCTCAATACCTTTAAGTGAGATCAAGATTTGAATACATGAATAACAAAGTAAAATCAAACACATTCATAAAGCGGGCATAATGGTTAAAATAGCAGGAGTTCTGGAAAAGAATTTATCAGTGATGAACAGATCAGCAGAATAATAACAAGAACGCAAGACTACTTACAACGGCGTGCCTCCCTGCAAGTTTATGGGCCCCTGACTAGCGACTTTTACAAACTTAAACCCTAAGGCAAATAATAACGATTCTATGTGCCAGATTATGTGCTTGTGATCATCTCCCACCAAAAAAAGCTTATCTAGGAAGAACTATTATGCCCATTACATTTCCAGACCCAATCCAGACTCCATTTGAAACTTACAAAAATATTGAGATGAATCAATAAGACGGTCTACGGAAGAGAAAGACGATAAAGATATATGTACAGATTGACAACAAAAGAAATAGAAAGAAATAAAGAACGTAACAAAACTGAAACCCTAGAATCACTTCGGAAGATAAGAAAAAACATATTGAAAGGAAAACGAACATAGGATTCAGAAACGAGAAGGAGATCTGGGATAAGAAGGCTAACCTCCGGAGCTACGGCGAGCCATGTCGATTGATGATGGTGGCGGCGAAAATGTGAACAGAAAGTCTCGAGAGAGTTCTAGAGATAGATTTCAGAGAGATGGCTCGTTCTAATCCCTGGGTAGGGCGTTTGCCTGCTATTAATAGATGGCTTACGCCACTAATCCGGTCCGCCCAGAACTAAACGACCACGTGGTGAAATCTCAACCGTTGATACCCGCAAACCAAGCTCATTCCTTTGAACAAAATATAGGAAAAATATCCATTTTGATCATTGACCTATTAAACTTATAGCTTTATGGTCACTTATCTATTAAACTTAACATTTATATCACTCACTTATTTACCTCGTAACATAATGGTCATTCTGTCTAACTTGTTCGTCAAGTCTAATCAACAAAATTAGTATTTCTCCTCTTCTACACAAAGGAGAGGAGATGACAAGTTTAATTACCAACACCACCTCATTTTCCTTGGCAAGCATAACTTAGGTGAGGTAAAATCATAAGTACACCCTTGATTTGGGTGATTGGGTGAGTTTAAAGTTGCAACCCAGGACCAAACTTCAATCTAGCACTGTTTTTTTGAATTTTTCTCCTTGTTACTTTAGCATTTTTAAAACCATGTAACGCATCGAATAGTGACATACAACCTCTTCGTTTCAGTTGGATCAACAATATATCCCTTTTCACGTGCTATGCTAAGGCCATTAAATAAGGGTTGGTGTACAACCCGTTTTCCACTCATGGATATAGCAAGGAACAAAAAGTCACAAAGGCGGGAACGAGGCTATTTGTAAGTGGTACTCCCTACATGGATTGAGCAATATAACATATTGAAGCATGTAACATAATAGCTTGTTTTATAACTAGCGTTGTGAAACCCTGACGACCCTATCCTAGGGTTCTAAGAGAAAATGGAAGATTGGTTCCTACCGTCAGAGAAGATACTTGAAAAGGGTGTAGTCGGCGTATTAAGTTTCGTGAGAGCTGCCGTAGATGAACTTTTTCCCCTATTTTTTACAGTCCTCCTCTTCCCTTCCCACGCTCTCGATCCTTCAATCCTCATATGACTTGTATTTTGTCGGATTATTGTAAAAGACTCCACATTTTGCATCTTGATTTCACTAAACAAAATTGTGTGTCCAATTACTCCACAATAGTAGCAAGCAGAAATCTAGGATGCTCCCATAGCCAAACTCCACCTTATCAACACCCCCTTCTCTGTCGCGGCTCTGTAAACTAGTAGGAAGAGGTTTCTCCAAGTATAATTTCAACCTCATCCATACAAGGCTTTTCAATTCCTTCTTTCTCTTTCAGTATCTTTGTAAGCAACCAAACCCTTGAACATTTTTTTAGATACTATTCATATTTGCTTCCCTCGAAGATCTGGGCACATCCACACCCACACGTTAGTGGAATCGATCTCAACTTCTTCCGAAATGTGAAATTCCTCCGAGCTCTAAACAATGAGGTGAGATCGAAGGGACTATCCACGCCCCCTTCTTCAACTTTCTCTTTGCCAGCCGTGTCGAAAAAGATGAACAAGAACTTGTTCTTTGCAAGCTTCCCAACCTTCAAGTCCCTTTCAAGCTATCGGATTACCACATATTCCTCTTCGTTCAACTTTCAATTCAGCATCTTATTGCCACAGTTAACATGAAGCAATAAGCATCCCTGAAATATTCCTCTCTGCTATCGGATTCAAGTGCTTGCCATGTTTGCCAAAAAAAAGGTCAAAGAGAGCCAATTTTTCCAATGTCCTAACTCCCTAAGCTTCTATTGCTGCTTGCTTCTATCTCATATTCCCTTATTGCTACTGTCACTAATTCCACGATAAAAAAAAAAAAACTAACTTCCTCTTGAAAATTCATTACTCAAGCTTGAGCACAAATAATAAAGAGTAAAGACTTTGAATGTTAAACAGTGGATTGCTAAGCACTCATGATGATGATGATAAGCAGTAGAAAGTAGTGGTCTGCCAATGCATAAAGAAAAAAAAAGAAGGCAAGCTTCAATCAAACTGAGAAATATACAACAATCCGTTCACAAATCAAACCACCACCAATCCCAGATCAAAAGGTCATCGGCTAAAGAAAGAGCTGAAATATCATACGGTACCCACTTGCTGGCAGAGAAACAGACAGACCACCGACCTCTCTGACTAACTCACACTGCAGCCTGTGAAGCGGAGGGAGATGCTTTTTCAGCAGGAGGTATGAGAAGTGTGATCTCTACATTATCATGAACCCCTTGAAGAAGCAGCTCCCCATCGTAAGCGACTACTTTCCGCTTCTTAGCTGCTCTCAGCGTTCCCACCAATGCTTCAAATATGTTGGCGCACCTTTCATCATGGAACATTACTCCAAACGTCACCTGCAGCAAACATTAAATTGTAATCTAATCATGATCGGTAACAAATCCAGTCTGCAACCCTAATTTTGAGATATAAATTCTGACTTGATTTTCAGTCAGATGGATCTGATGAACACAACACATATTGAGAGAAAAAAATGAGACATCATTTCGTACACAGAGCATCCAATGATCCAACATCCATTAGATAAAAAAAAGGTGTGGTCATCTTCTTTAGGATTAACCGATTGGATCTGCGATGACAGATTCACAGCTGAAGAAATCATGTTTCTACGTTGGTTGGCAGATGGAAATGGTTAAGATCCAGATTACAGATACGTAATAAATTGATAGAAGAAGGAGAAGAAACGAGTATAATTTAGAACAATATACCTTGAAGGAACCATCGGGGCGAGGGGTGCCGAGTCTCTGGATCTCTTCTTTAAGCCTCTCCACTTCTTCGTCTACATTCATGGCTGCCCTCCTCTCTTTCTCTTTCTCGCCAATCTCTCTCTATCTGTGTAAAGTGAGTGTGTGTCTGTCTACTATTGGAAATCTCTGATATCTTCAACGCTGCTCTGCTCGGTGTTTCTTGGAGTAATAATTTTTTTATTATTAATGGGATTTCGCAATTATGCTCACTCTATTATTTCACTTTAATTGATGTTAGAAAACATTATTTCACTTTTGCTTAGAACACTAATATAGCTATTAGTATTTTAATGACATTTTTTTTATGCCAGGTCTTTAGAAGTGATGACAAATCTAGTCAATGAATTCTAAAAATTTACACTATTCGTACTAGTGCTAACGGAGCTGATGTGATACTCATTTTACCGATCAAACAGATGTCAAGTTAGCTGTCACATAATTTTTTCCTTTCATTTTTAAATTTTAAATTTTTACATTAAGATTTTATTATTAATGTAATAAAATAATTGATGTGATAACATGTAAGGTGACAATGTTTGCCACGTCAGATTTGAAGTTTATATTTTCGTTATATTGGATGAAAAAATTAACGAAAATCACTCAATTGGTTTATTGGTTTTTAAATAGTAGTGACTAGATTTGACATATTCGTGAAAGATTTGGCTAGATTAGTGTATTAGTCCTTCAACAAATGACTATTTGTTTGTACTATAAATCTCTGATTGCAAGAAATGAGGCTCAAGAAGAACCAAGTCCCATCGAATTAATTAGTAACCTGCTCTTATCCTTTCAGAGTTTCTTATTTAGGTTTCGGCTTCCCTATTTAACACCCAAAGCTTTCTTTACACAGAAGCGAGGAAAAGAAAAGCCTCCAAACCAAACGAAAAAGCCACAAAACATAGCATTGTGGATCACACCGAGCTAGTAGAGAAAACAAAGGCCTGGAGCTGCGATGAACCGGTCGTAAAGCTCAGACCCCAAACCCAAGGCTCTGGAGAGTTGCAAATCTTGGCTGGAAAGATGATGACGAGCAGGAGGATAACAAGTAAGGCCATGAAGAGCATCCTTGCCAGTGCTTGGCCTGAAGCAAGAGGATTGAAGATAGCCGACAAAGACAAGGCAGGAAGGGAAGATAGTGAAAGGTTTCAGAGACGCTGCTCATCCTCCGCTCCTAACAGGTCTATCTTGTCTTTCCCGATCTTTCTAAATTTGTGCAAGAAATGACGTGGTGATTTGGGTGTCTCAGAAAGTGGCCGCGAATTGTTCAAATTTTAAAATTTAAGCTTGCATTGGGTAGTGGTTGGTGTAGGTTCGTCGTGGCCTAGATCGAGACCTTAACCATATTCCCCCAATTGCCAAGTGCTTTTGGCCCCAAGAAGTAGTCCCTATCCAATCCTTCGAAAAAATTGCCAAGTTCTAGAGTAAGTGGGAAAGGAAAGAGCGTCATTTTCCCAAAGCTCGTACGTAGTTGTCTTTTTTCCGCAAGTTTCTTAAGAATTTGTTTTTCTTGTACTAGTTTAGAGGACACGGTGGTTTTGTATTATCGTGTAACTTAAGTGTGGGGTTCCGTCTTATTCTACAGATTGCTTGGTTACCAAATGCATCACTCTACGACCTAAGGTTCATTTTTCTCGGTTTGACTACGTAGGAGCGTTTATCTTGATTGAGTTGATTGCTTGAGGACAAGAAAGGTTTAAGAGTGGGGTGATTTGACGCACGGAATTTATATCACTTTCCCCCTGTACTTAACCACATTTTCCAGGTTTTACAACCCTTTTCCCTTGGTTTATCCCCTTTTTACCTTGTTTCGATATTTTACCTAATTATGGTGACTATGGACGTTCACCGTCCATTTTCACCTGGTTTCGAGTATTTTTATGTTATTTCAGGTCATGTACGTGGAGAGTGTCATAGAGCTTTCACTAGGTTCAAACGGCTCGTCATTCGGAGATCGACAGCTCCCAAAGTGATCGTGTGAAGTTGGCACACGGGAAGTGTTCCAGGCGGCGCTCCCAACCCACACACCCGCGGCCACCTGCGGTCGCGCCCTCCTGGATCTAGCACTATAAAAGGCCCATCTTTAGATCTTTTGAGGAGAGCTTGACTTTTTGGTGCCTCCAAGGTGATTTTGACGAAGGAAGAAGGTCTCCACCCTCCCCATGACCATTTCCCAAGGTCTCCACCCATCATCCATCCATCCCAAGACCATTCAAGAGTTAAGAATGTCTTCTTCTCCTAGTTTCTTGTTTAGAAGTTGTTGTCTTCTTCTCTCTTCCATGGAACACACTACAACAAAACGAAGGATTTGAGGTGGTTTTTTTAACAACAGTGGCGGTTATAACCTCCACTGTTGAAAACATAGTGGCGGTTGTACAACCGCCACTGTTGCAAGCAAAAACCACCACAAATACGTCCGTCACAAATGAACTTTATTGGCAGTCAGCAACCGCCACTAATAATCAACATTGGCGGTTACACATTGGAGGTTATAACCGCCAATGTTGATGTCCAAAAATAACAAAAAAAATCGGAAACGTGATCATCGACGATCACGTTTCCGTCGGCGGCGGCAGCTGCGTCGGGTTAGCCAAAGACGACGACGGTGGTGGAGACTCATCATCCTTATCATGCTCTTGTTTCTTCCCCTTCTCCGACTCAGCCACCGCTGCTGCCATTGCTGCCGCCAGTTGTTCTTCTTCTTTGCCGTCTTCCACGGTGACGACCTTGAAGCTTGCATCTCCATTGGTCAATATTCTCACCAGCTGCCAAAAACGTGACAAAATCGTTACATCTTCACGCCCTATTGCAGAATTCTACATAGCAAGGAATGGAGGAGGAGGACTAACCGTCCAGCAACGTAGATCCAAGCAAGGCAAGAGAAGAAGGCCATTACAAGAGAAGGCTTGGAAGTCTGGAGATTCTTCGATCTCCATTGGCGGTCAGATTTTGACGTCATCGGCAAGGTGTCCATGTCCGATTCGACAGACCTCCGAGATGAGAATTTTTTTGGAGGAAAGGAAGCGGGTGGAGGCGTCGGGTGTTGGTGGGTGTCGGCTGTGAGAGAGTTGGGAGAGAATGGGGTTGTCGATAGTGAGGTGAGAGAGGGTTCAGTCGTATGACAATTTATAAAGTTTTTCCATTGTGGCGGTTTTAACCGCCACAATTTGAAATAATATTTGTGGCGGTTAAAACGCCACAATGGAACCGCCACTCATCAATTTTAATATTGGCGGTTGCACAACCGCCAATAATATATCCGCCACCTTTTTCCTTTTTTCTTGTAGTGACACTAGACCTAGGGTTGGGGTAATGGGTGATTCAATGGGTGTAAGGGTAACCATGGTGTGTAATTGAGTGGATGGTGTTAATGCAAGACCAAAACTCCTCTAATGTTTATGCAAGTTTATGTAGTTTCAATTTCATTCTCTTCTTGTGTTTGGGATGTTGAATGTGAGATATGCATCTTTGTAGCCTTGAGTGCTAAGTGATTGGGTCTTAATTCTTTCGATGCATGTTAAGATACGGGATAAAGGCTTGTGTACTGATCTATATGTGCTAAGTGAGAGTAGTTGCATGTAGATTAGTCTTTCTTAGGTGAGTTTCTCACTTAGGCATTTCATCGAACATGTGGCGTGCATGACTATTTTGCCGAGTTTTTCAAGTGAGAGTGGTTAGCTTGTCTTGCATTGATGCTTGAGGTTGAATTCTCATTGGAGAGTCTAGCTT
This sequence comes from Linum lewisii, assembly GCA_034768395.1. NCBI lineage: Eukaryota > Viridiplantae > Streptophyta > Magnoliopsida > Malpighiales > Linaceae > Linum > Linum lewisii. The sequence goes on from CM068296.1 coordinate 77,764,353, forward strand.
AACATTCTTTGAAGTGATAGAAGGATTAGAATTGTGTAAGTCTTGCATGGACTCCCCCAATAACCCGGTTTCCCCCATCCTAGTGGCCCCCGAGCCTATTGATGATCCCCGCTTTCCCCTCCAGTTCATTTCCTGTGAATCTTCCTTCGTTGATTGCTTTGTGTGTTGCCTTGTCTCGTTCTCTTATCTTCCATGCTCTTTGATCCTCGTTGACTTGTCCCTTATAGTCAACACTTTTGTTCTTTGTTTGTTTGCAAGTTGTTGTCCCATTGTTGTTTCACCCCTTTGGTAGCACACGTTCCAACTCTGAGTAGTCTTCATTGAAGAGACCCCCACCCTTGGTCTTGATCAGAACGCCAAAATGTTTGGCGACATATCCTTTGAATTAAACTAAATTAAAATCACTATTTTGACAAATGCAGTTAATCATATAGGCTTTTCAATATAAATATTTCATTTCTTACTATTTTATTTTTTATTTTAATATTTCATTGTTTATTTGGTATAATTTGTATTTTATCGGATTACATGATTATCGGGTTGCGGGTTCGCCGGGCTACGAGTTTGTCGAGTTCATCAGCTCACTAGTACACCGAGTCAAGAATTGGGCAGACTATAAATATGATATATAATCGATGTCAATCAAACCGTCCAATCCACCAAAGTTTTTTCTTTGGCCCAATTATTGATTAGAAGATTTAGCTTGAAGATGATACAATCAGGATTGTCTTGAATCTAGAAGCAAAGAATGTTGGTGTTGTATTAATGAGGAAAAATTGGGTGCTATCGGATAGCTTTGTAACGACTTGTACATAACCCAATTTATTCGAGCAAGTTCTATAGAGCGTTTTTAGAATTGAAATTTTGTACCGCCCTATTTTGAGGGTATCCGGTTAAGATGGATTTTAACACCCTACTATGGAGTTCTAAAAGGTAGGTCGATTTCAGCCTCGTAGTAATAGGGAGATTTTAAGGTGAGAAATCATTGATCTTTGTTATTTAAGAACTCGAATCTGGACCGTTGGATTTGTAACCGTAATAACCATAATTGAGTTGTACTAAATGTACCAAAGGGCATATCGGTAAATGTATAGTAATTAAAAAAATAATTTATATTTATTATTATAAATCCACAAACGTGATAGTGGGTAGTGGGCGGTTATTTGTGGTTTTGGGTTTTTTTTCTAAAGACAACACTCTTGGTCAAAACTTAACTTTCTCAACTTGTTTCTTTCAATTTTTTCAATCTCTCATGAAATGGATTCAAACAAGAATGACGTTCTTCATGATTTTGATTTGAATGAACCATTTGTTGATGAACATGTAGCCAATAAAGACGATCATTTGTTGATCGAGCAGAGTAGTATTCATGAAGTTGATGACGAATGTTAGTAACACGATCCTTGTCGTTTAATTTTAATTCAAATCATGATGTTTTTTGTTGTTGATATCACTGATTTATGAATTGCAGTCTTTGCATATTTTTGTGATCGATATGGTTTCACCATTTATTAATTGTGTAATTGTATCATCCGTTGTGTAATTGTACCAGCCATATTAATTGTATTATGTATTTTTTAAAATGTAACATTCGTGGCTAAATTGTAGCATTCATATGTTTATGTACCATTCGTAATGAAATTGTATCATTCATATTAATGATATCATTTTTTAATAATGTACCATTCTTGGTTAAATTGTATCATTCATATGTTCGGTACATTCGTAGTTAAATGTACCATTCTTGTTGTATTTTTTTAAATGTACCATTCATGGCTAAATTGTACCATTCATGTGTTTCTGTACCATTCGTAATGATATTGTACTATTAATATTAATGATATCATTTTTTTGTAATGTACCATTCGTGGTTAAATTGTACCATTCATATGTTTCGGTACCATTCGTAGTTAAATTGTACCATTCATATGTTGTATTTTTTAAAAATGTACCATTCATGGCTAAATTGTACCATTCATGTGTTTCTGTACCATTCGTAATGATATTGTACCATTCATATTAATGATATCAGTTTTTTTGTAATGTACCATTTGTGGTTAAATCGTACCATTCAAATGTTTTGGTACCATTCGTATTTAAATTGTACCATTCATATTAATGATATAATTTATCTTTAAATTGCACAATTTGTTATGAAATTTAACACTTATTTTTTATTTATGTAGTGTTGTTGATTATGTTGAAATTTAACGGTGTATCGACAGGAGTTTCTCCGTTCCCCCACCGCCGGCAAGGAAACTCGTCGGAATGAAGCTTCGTTGTTGACGGACCGTCAGCGTTGAGGAAGGAGAAGAGTCGCAATGCTGACGCCTGGTTCCTACCGTGCCGGAGGTTGAAATAGCCGTATTTTGGTCAACGCCAGAGTTTAATCACCGCCGGCCACGAAAAGTAGAATGGTATTTGACTGCATCGGCCAAAAATAGAAGAAGCAGTTAATTTTTGGAAATTAATTAGGGTTTCAGAATTTAATATGGTACAATAATTATTTAATAATTATTCTAATTAGGTAGTTATTCAATAATATATTTGACATATATACCCTTATAACTACCCAAATTGAATCAGCCATTAAATTGGTACTATAAAATTCAATGGTCCAAAATAAAACTCTTATATAAGAAATCTTATAAATTTCTGATTATACATAATCCGGTAATAATAAGTCCATTTTGTTAAACCTTTCTCCCTCTAAAAAGGAATATCCTTTGAAGAAGATATGTGCCATAAGCTAAAGAAACCAAAAGAAAAAACATCTATCTTAGCAATTCCCCTAACTTACATCTCCTCCTTTGTTTTTTAATAATGAGGTACCTTGCCCCACACTACAATTAATCTCCTCCTCCCTCCTCCACCCTATTTATATTTCAACCCAACATATTCAATCATCTACAACAAATCAATCTTATCAAATTCAAAATCCAACCCACCAAATATTAACGTCTAGAAATGGAAGAATACCACAACAACAAAATCATGACGTCATCTGATCCCCAAATCGTATTCTTCGACCTCGAAACCACCGTCCCTAACCGTTCAGCAGGCCGGTTCCACGTGCTGGAGTTCGGGGCAATGGTGGTTTGCCCAAGGAAGCTAGTTGAGCTGGAGAGCTACACCACCCTCATACGCCCCAGAGATTTGACGGTAGTGTCATTGCGGTCCTGCAGGACGGATGGAATAACCCGAGCTGCAGTGGCTTCCGCGCCAACTTTCGAGGAAGTTGCGGATACCATTTTTGGGATCCTAAATGGGAGGATATGGGCAGGCCATAATATTCATAGGTTTGACATGGTCCGGATAAAGGAGGCCTTCGCAGAGATCGGACGTCCAGCGCCTCTGCCCCTCGGTAGCATTGATTCTTTGGGAGTGCTTACCCAGAGATTCGGGAGACGTGCCGGCAACATGAAGGTAGGTATTATGCCCCAAATATTGAGTCGACTACATATCTACTAGTCTACTAATCTATATAAGCATTTTAGCTTTTTGAACTTTGCCACCTAGAATTCTCCATGCTTCTTCTTGATTGTAGGAAGGGGCTGGGTCTCCAATTAATCTTATTAGCAATAATCAATCTGATTTGTAGATATTATATATGGGTTCAGATGGCAACGCTGGCAACATACTTTGGGCTAGGCCACCAAAAGCACAGAAGCCTGGATGACGTCCGGATGAACTTGGAGGTCCTAAAGCATTGTGCAACAGTACTCTTTCTGGTAATAAAAATAGACAACCTTTAATCCAACACAATTATATTAATGTAATTACTTACTATGATTATTAATCTAGTATGATCATACAAGAATAAATTAATCAACTTTATATTCATATATAGGAATCAAGCCTTCCAGCAGGATTGTTGAGGAATGGTAATGGAGAAGATCAATGGCAGCAGCAGCATCAATATCACAAAGGATGTTCAAAAATGGTAACGCGGAGTAGAAGTTGTCTGCAGATTGGGAACAATCCTAGTACTAGTACTAGTAACTACATTGCTAAGAACAGAAAATCACCACCAACTGCAACTGCTACTGCTACTGCTACTGCTACTAGTCTGATCTCTTACCAAAGGCCACTTCCCTATGCCACTCGAAGCTTTGGCAAGGTATACTACTACTTAATTGTATTGTTTTTCTACATACATCTTCAATATATGTTTCGTTAATTAAGTGGAATTAAGATGATGCAGATGACACAAGGGGTGAAGAACTTGTTGTGTAGAGCACAAGAGACAAGGTCCATCACCAGATTACTCAAGCATTCCCAATCATTTCTCCGATGATGATGATGATGATGATGAATGATGAAATATTACCACTAACTACACATACATACATGATCACTTGTACTTTATATATATGATGTGATGCATTCTTTGTGGATATACTACTAACCAAAACACCTTAATTAGCAGGCTTAATGCATTACCCTTCTTTATTCTTACAACTAAATCATTCTTTCTTTCATTCATTCATTTTTATTTATTGTGTATTTTCCCCCTTATTCTCTTCTCTATGCTCCCGTTCATGAGGGTCAAGGGTCGAAGAATTTCTTAACTTTAATACATAAATAATTAGGTTTTGTAGTTATGTAGTCAAAATTACGTAACAATGTATTGTCGGTGACACATTATTCACTTTTGTCTGAATTTTTGACAATGGTGACATGCAATAGACAAGGCGCCACCCAGCCAACGTCGCGCCTGCTCAGGCCTCCGTCATGACGGCCACCCAACAGAGTCTTGGGTGACTAGGTTTCAGAGGACCTAGTCGGCGAGGTGTTGGCTGCTAGGTGGTGCCTTTCCAGCTTCACCCTCTGAAACTATGAAGCCCTAACTTCCTAGCTTGGAATTGGTTACATATAATGAAAACGTGTTATTATGTTGCACATAAACACACACAAAGTTCATTAAACTTGAAAAGAACGGTACAATAAGCAAGATACTGAATGAAAACCAAATAGATGACACACAAAAAAACAAGACACTGAAAATGTAATTAACGGTTGATGGAGGATTCAGATTTCTGCTACTTCGCTTTACCATTACACATGACCTTCTGTTGTGGTCATCTTCGTTGCAGAAGCTGCAATAAGGCCTAATGTCTTCGCGCTAGTCCATCACGTTGTTTATTCGACAATGTTGTGACCTCCCATAAACACAAATCAATCTCTGATCTTGGACGATCAGAGTTCTAGAATGATGCGTCCAGTCCTTCTGCCTGCCTTTTGGAAATAAAACATTTCCCTAATCTAATGTACGATTGATAGCTTTTGTATTAGATGGACGTAGTAGTAGAGATCTTGATATAGCACATTGCACACATCCATGACATGTGAACATTACATCTTGGTTTGTTGGAACTTGTCGCACGAAGAATGCCCTTCCGCCTCATCTTAGAAGATCTACACGGTATGCATATTGTTGCCCTTTCCACTACGGTCGTCGTGACCACGTCAAATACACCGACCTCGTAGTTGAAAGTCCTAACAGTGTGGGTGTGAGACTTATTAAGTACTTTTTCCATTTCCTCGCGACACCTCTTGGTCCAGACTTCACCTTTCACCATTTTAGCGACAACTAACTTGTGACTATCTTCAAAATACCTAAGTAGTCTGTAGAACGTGGCTTCAGCTATAGGAGCAATTGGAAGTATGTGAATACCTTTGAAAGCCACATTCACACTCTCTTTCAAGTTCGTTGTCATGATATTGAACCTTTCACCACCCTGTACACAACATAGTAGACTACGCATGGATGGTTGTGGAGCATTCTATCACACACCTAATGGTTGGGTTTTGCATGTGGGTGTTGTAGTTGTTGATATAGTAGCGTACGCTGTAACATCCTAGTTCTGGTTAACTGGTTTGATTTAAAAATTGGTTTGGTTCCTCATTGGTTAGGTCAGTGGAATTTATTTTGAATTAAATTATTTAATTCATGGATTAAATTTTACCTCAATCGATGGAAACTGAACTTCTCGGGAGATTTTGGGTTAACCGTGGGGTCGAGGTTCCGAACCGATTAGTCGAGCCATGTTTAAAGTAAATTTGGGCTTAAAACCCTTGTTCTTGCAGCGTTCATTTAAAAGAGAAGGGTACCATGTGGGCTTAGGCCACTCTTGGGTAGTTGCCGAGTGGACAGGTAGGAGGAAGGAAAAGTTGGGCCTTAGGCCCAGTTTGGTGCTGACCGACTAGCAACAAAAGATAAGGTGATGGGGCATGATCCTAGCCCAAATGGAGGTTGTTGCCGATGTCGTTTAAGTGAAGGGATAAGGTTGTGGGCCTACGACACGATGTCGTTTTAGTGGATTTGGCCTTGGGTTGAAGGAGGGCAGCTGAGCTGGGCCACTTGGTTGGATGAAGGAATAAGAGGGCTAAGCCCATGTTGTGGAGAATGAAAGAAAGAGGGTTGGGCCTTTAATCCGTTCGGCCACGTGCGATTGGGGGAAAGGGTTTTTGTTGTGGGGTTGGGGGGATCAAGTCACAGAACTTGAGGGCTTGTAACACCCATCCCGAATCAACCTGGATAAACCGAACCGAAATAACCAAAATGAAATCAGTGGAAATAAAATTGATAAAATATAATCTTAAAAAAAAAGAAGGGGATCCCTACTTAAATACATTTCAAATTTCACGCCTAACCCAAAATACCATCCATCCGAGGAAGATCATGTGTGATGGTGCCTTTCGAGACAACATCCGGAAAGGGGCTTACGAGGTTATTATGTATAACACCGAGGGTCGAGTTTTGGACGGCAAGGCTAGGAGCTTCTTTTGCAGAACTCCACTCCAAGCAGAGGCAGAGGCATTACTTGCAGCAGTGATTATGGCAGAAGGTTATAATGATGGTACTGTCATCCTAAACGACTCTATAACACTCACAAAATGCCTTGCCGACCCGCATGATCAATGACCATGGGAGGTCGCAACTACCTTAGCCAAGATTCAGCTTACCATAAGCAACACAAAAACGTGACAATCCAATATGCGAGAAGAGGAGGAGTTGCTCAGGATGATAGGATTGCAAAATTTATACGTGATCACTGCTTACCACTAGATTAGTTAACCTCCTTATTCTTGTAGGTCCTTTCAATGTGGTTTTCTTTTGTTGTTTTAGGTTCAGTACTTATCAGAACCTTACAATCATGGGTGTTTTCTGGATTTTATCTCAATGAAATCAAACGAGTTTCAAAAAACTACAATCATCCAAAATCTCTTAACCGACATCAACAATAAATAACTTTTAAAACTCCCAAAAACCGTCAACTGAAATAAAAGTACATAAAATGACATCTCGGTCACCATCTTTCAGTCTTCAAGCTCAAGTCCACTGCCAACAACCAACGACTACTACTGCAAGCTCAGCTCCTACTTCTAACTGAAAATGGAGACTGTAGGGTATCAGTTTCCTAATGAAACTGAGTGAACCCACTGGGTTTAACTATTCGATGAACCTATACAAAAGGAACGATTTCAAAACTCCTCACAAAACACTGACAATGAAACTAGACACAGTTTTAACCAGTTTATTAACCTAAGAAGTCTAGATGATCACATAGGTGCAGTTCTCAGTTCAACATTCACAATCAACAATAACAACAATATAACAAAGATCATCATGCATATGGTTCAGCATCACATCACAAAACAACTAGTCATCATAATCAACACACATCAATCACACACATTCACACTCATCGATCACATTTCTATTCACTAGGTGAGTTAATTAGGCGCCATAAGGAGTTATCCCGTACAACCCCTGCCGACTCACAGACGCACGCACTCTTCCAGGAGGGTCCAAGACGTATCCTCAACCACAGTACAAGGATTCAGGCCAAACTACACAATCACATCATTACACACATCACGCTACTCTTCCAGAAGGTGTGACCACACCTCACTCTTCTAGGAGAGGTTACAATTTGGGGACAATACAGGCTCCTTCCGGTTCTATCATTTCATTCAATCATATCAATCATCTAATCCCATTTCATAATTCATGATTCATTGATCCTCACACCGTTACCACATCACACATCGTTAACTTCAATCATTATCACATATCATCCATTTTCCACAATCCACATACAATTCCACATCACGTTTAATAATCAAAACAAGGGTAAACTGCTAGCTCGCTGGCCACCCCCGCCTGCAAGTACAGGGATAGCCATGTCGCAAGTTTAGGGTTACCCTCTTGTTCCTCTTTCATAGGACGACCACACATTGGCAGGACCATCCTCCTACAACCACAACTGACAACAACATAATACAATTATGTGAATTCACAATATCGCAAACCCATCCCTCCTATCACTCATTACTAATTCTGATCCGTTTTAATCGTTTACTCTAATCCCAATAACACAACATCACAACAATCGACATACATCCACAATCAATCAATTAGCAATCATCAACAATCAATCAAATAGAAATCACATAACGATTATCCCATTTTACTCTCTTCTATTTTCATGCAATCCCTAATTTTATCTAGGTCAAATTACAGCTCCTCACGTCACCCATCACTACCTATCGAACGCTAAACCCTCACCTTAACCTAAATAAGACTCTAAATCATATCTGGGAACGTCCGCCTCTCCGTCCCGGTTCTACAGGTTCTGACGGTACGTCGTTTGGACTTCGAACGAGCAAGATATGATCAAAACACCAAAACTCAACTTCAAGAACTTCCTGGCGACCAGCTCTGACATTTCCCCAAATACCAGCACCAGCCCTCAACTTCCTCAGTTAAGCAGTTCGGTCCAAAAACTTAGAAAGTTACCAAGAGCTGCCCAGAAACCTAAATGTTAACAGCCCAGCAGTTAGGGACCAAATCAACACTTCCACAGAACTTACAAAACAACCACCCAACTTAAAGAAACCACCAAAGAAACACTTAACTTTCTTTAATCACTCAACGGTCATTGGACTCTCAAAAAGTGGCGATTCCATCCACCTTCTTCTCCGATCACACCCTTACGGTCGGCTATCTCCAGTAATAGCCGTCGCGGCTCCCAACATTTTGAAAGTCTCGATTATTGACCCGAAACGCTCTCTTCTTCACTCCCTTTAACCTCCTTAACTCCGACCGCCGACTCCTACCTCTCGTCTGACGATCTTCGGCTGTCCGACCTCCATTGACACCGCTGCCACTATCATGGACTCCAACGCGGGCTGTGATTCTCCCCTTCCTTCCCATCGTTTCTCTCTCACGACGCCACTGAGGCCAAGCCTCCGATCACCTCCGTTGGCGTTGACTCGAAGCTCCAGCCACTCCCTCCTTGCCCTTCGACTTTCATCCCACCTTCCCAAAATAAAAACTGGACTGCAGCCGCCAACCCTTCGTTCCCTTCTCCTCCCTCTCTCACCAGCTCTCTTCCCGAAACAAAACCCTCAGTCCCTTCGTTCTTTGTTTGGTGGGCTTAAGCCCATTCCGAAATTTGCAGCATCCAGGCCTAAGGCCCACTTAAACAAATTGGTTGGGCTCTGAACCCAACTCCTAAATGGCCAGCCATCCTTTCTTTGGTCAAAGACTCGATTGCATTCGATCGGATTATAAGGTTTAGAGCCCCGACCCTAAGATTAACTCGAGAAGCCTGGTTCCGATCAATTGGGTAAAAATAAATCCGAAATAAAATAATTTAATTCGAAAAACTTTAATAAACGAGGAACCAACCAACTTTTTAAATCAAACCAGTTAATCAGAACCGGGATGTTACAAGGGAGACGCTAAAATCGAGGTGATTGGGGGTTGACCTCGGGAGAAGCAACGATGTTAGAGGCTTCTTGGCGGGTTGGCGATCGTTGGAATTAGGAACGGAGAGGAGGACGAGGCTGGAGAGAGACTCGACTGAGCTCTTAAACGAGAAGGAGGAGTTGGGGATGACAGCGTCGATTCCAGCGAGTTTCGAGGAGGAGGAACCATAGTTGGAGGCAACCGGAGCAGAAGGTTAGATTGGCGAACAATGTCGAGGTCCATAGGAAGGTCAGAATCGGGTTCCAATCAAGACAAACTCGAACTCCAAGAAGTTGGTGGCGGCGGCTCGTTGGCATCCATCACCTTCGACGGAGACGAAGAAGGATGAAATCGCCACTTCCTGAAGGTTTGGTGACCTTTCAGCAGTTTTCAGAAGTTAAGTTATTAATAGCTCATTATAGTGAATCTGGGGTTTATTTGGAAGTTTGGCGCTAAGGGACTGTTTGGCATGTTGGTTTTTGGAAAATCAGAAATTCGAGCATAACTCATCTGTAGAGCTCCGATTGAGGAACCGGGACAACGAGACAGATCTTCTCAGGCAGAATTCAAAGTCTGCAATTAGGCTAATGTGAGGGCTTAGCGTCTATAGGTAGAGACGTGAGGAATTATAATTCGACTTAGGGATTAATTGGGATGCATGAATTGGAGAGTTGAAAATGGTTAATTATGTGTTTTGGTGATTGATTGTTGAAGTGCTTATGTGTAGCTTGAATTGATGGGATGTTTGGTTTGACTAGGTGGCTAGAAATGAGAGTTTAATTCCTGAATGAGCAGTATATATATATTGGTAGGAGTCCACACTGCCCACCTGAGATTGAGTTGATTGAGTCGGATCCATTAGGGTGGATCCCTTGACATGGGTGTCGAGGGTTATGTTGTACTTATCGTTGAGAGGAGGAATTGTGATGGTTATGATTAACGCATTCCCCATGCGATATAGGGAGGTGCGTCAGCCGGTCGGTCGGGGTGTGAAATAACTTTTTGGCTCCTAATTAAATCACCTAGATACGAATTTTAACTTGATTGTGTGAATGTGTCAGTTGATGAGACGATCAATATTGTCAAGACCAACATCATAGGACAAACGATCAACCGTGACAAGTTCTTAGTGATCTTCAGTATACCCTGAATGCTCTCAAAAGGATCTTAAAAGGATATTTGGGTTCAATGACTCGTCGAGGGAGTTTAGCAAATATCTGGGGGTCCCAATGGAGTGGGACGATCAAAGAAGGAAGTAATAAAATGGAAGGTTTGGACCAATCGTGGAAAAGCTTATGTTTATCCTAGGGAGGAAAGGAGACACTCCTGATCTTGTGTTTCATGATTAGGAGGTTGGGTTTCATCCATTACTGTGACCAAGGAAGAACGGAAACAAAAAAAAAAAAACATCACATTCCAAGTAACAACATGAGAACAAAACTCAGAGACAATGAGAATGAAATTCAACAATGTAGCAATAAGAGGGTAAAAGAATGTTATCAACATTACATAATTCTTCCAATGTCCAAAACTCAGTTGTCAACACGTTTCTAATTTATTGAACAAGTAGAGCATCATAAGCGTCTACTTCATCAACCGAAAAGGAATCCAGCGGCCTGTTCTTCATTCCCTTGGAATAACTGAAGCGCCTGTATCACTGCTTCTCTTCCAAACCCAAGTTCTACCAGCTTCGCAACTTTCGCCTCAAACTCAGGTCCCTGCACATCAATATCGTTAACATCAACTTCAAACTCAAGTCAGTTGAAGCTACGCTAAGTAACCACAAAGAGTAAGGAAAAAGAAGATCAATATCAGATTCTTACCTGGGTCATATTGCCTCCTCCTCTTCCAGCTCCTGTCCAAAAGGAAAGGCTCAATATGTTATCCATGGAAACGCCTCGTTGAAGAATTTCATAAAGTTAAGCATAATGCCTCGGACAAGTTTATAAATTTCAAACAAAGTCCGAAATGCACCTAATCTCCAACTTCTGTGTGATGCAATTTTCTCAAATGACAAACTAATTCCATTAAAATCATCATTAATCAAACGAAAACTAACCAGATGATGAGCCTACTCCTTGTGCATCACTCTTCTTCTCAGATGTTGCTGCCACGGCCTGAAACCCAAAACAAAAACAAAAATAGAAGCCCAACATCAGAAGATGTCTTCAAAACCCAACCACTGCCTCCAACAAGGTTCAAGATATAAGATCTCCTCGTTACAGGTTAGCTATACAAAAATACAAACAAAAGATTGCTCAACACTTCTACTGGGAAAGGCAAATAAATAATGTCACGACATATTCCATCTGCTGGCAAGTGTTCCATTCAATCCTGGCAATGCAACACCAGGTTCTAAGCTAAGACTCTTCAAGGAAAACTAGGGAACTGAATAACCAAGTTTATGTCACATTTGGAAATCCATGTCCTGGGTCCAGTTTTCTTAAAATTAATAGACCGGATAGCTCGGCAATGTACAGAGATATGGTACCATCAGTGACACTAACAAGTAACGACAACGTAGTCAAATGATTGGATCAGGAAGAAGAGATTACTTACCGGGTTTCCAGAGCTAGATGCTTCTTTGGCATGCCTTTCCTCATCTAAGAAACTAGGCGGAATGTCCTTCTCTGAAGCATCAGTAGTTCAAAGACACCACAACCAATGAGAAGATAATACAGACAAACATAGGAGACCCACTGTCTAACATATTTAGTTTCAAGTACGCCCCGTGCAAATATTACACAGTGCTGAAAAAACATAAATACAAATGCAGGAGTACCTTGCAAAAATGGTGCCGAAACTTCTCCACCGCCAACTCTTAGAACATTCTCGTTTAAATCAATAATACACTGCCGACACCGGACTAAGTCAGGAAATATTCAGGGGTGGGGTGATTGATGCATCAGAAAGTTAGGGGTTAGGCAAACAAGGATGTACCTGGTGCTTACGAAGCATGTCAAGCCCAAAGAGGAACTCCATGTTAGGAGAATCCAGTACCATGAAGGAACACGGGTAAAATATGGTACCAATCTGCAGGAGCAAAGAAAAGTAACTAAATGAATGACATGTACACTACCGACTAAAAGGAAGAAACCCACAGTAATTACTAGAGCTAAAGATTATACCTTGATTGGAGCAACATGTATACGGCCCAATATCTCTGACTGACCAACACCATGAGCAATGCCTTTGTAACGCTGGTCTAAGAGCCTTAGCAATCTGCATGGGTTGTTCCAATAGTAAGTACACAAAGAGAACTTTAAACGAATTGCTTATGATATGCCCATTACAACTACCTCCCTATTCAATGGAGAATGAAGATTTGGTTTACTGGCATATCATCAAAATTAAATCCCATGATTATTTATAAGGTGGATACAGTGCAAGTAGAACTTATATTGTCGAATAAAGGTTCAAGTAATGAAATAATGAACGCTAATGCCTACTGAATACTGAGAATACGTAGAAGGGATGTAATATGCATGCTACACCCATCTATAGCAGATAAAACGGAGGATTACTCTTCGAACCATATATTATAACTTCAGAGGTTGAACAATAATATAATGGTTATTAGTTATTACCCAAATAAGTTCAAAAACTTGATTCCTAGAATGAGAATATTTAGGCAAATTTGTATTTTTCAAAGTGATGACTTACAGACTTGACATGAAACTGCATCCTTATTTTTTGTAAGCTCACAACAATTACTATTTAGGAAGACATGCAATGCCTTAATCTACACAATGATCAATCTGAGCAGCACATACCCACATTTCTCAGCACAGCTTTTAGATATTATTGTAGACTGAGCGCCACTGTCAACAAATGCCTATAATTAAGAAAGGTAAATACATCATGATCTGTATTTTCAGCACAATCAACATAAAATTTTTACAAGAGCACATAAACATAAGCCGAATAACAGGAGGATGAACACGAAATTTATTCTAACAATAGTTAAATTTATCCCCACATCCTGGATACAAACCTTAGGACAACATCATCTACAAAAAAAAGTCAAATTTATCTCTACCTTCAAAGGAACACCATTGACCTCCATATCCACATACAGCATAACCTGAAGCATTCAAAGATAAATCAAAACATATCAAGTGAACGGCAGTGGTAGGCTGGCTGCTGAGGTTGAAAAGTATTCTTACCACCCTGGCAAAAGCTTCAGGATTATGTTCCAGTGCTGCTTCCCAGTTTTCATCAATGCCTTTCTGCATGTGTTCATAAAATTGCGAACATTAAACTAGGACAAAAGTTATATCTAGATTTGCAAGATTTGTGGAATGCACAATAGTAGAGAAGTTGATTTTAATGAAATCAGTTACTATAAAAAAAAACAATAGTAGAGATCTACAATGTATCAATTAACCAAGAAAAAAAAATCAAGATAAGATTGAAATTTCATTCATCAAAGATAGAAGGATAAAAGATCTTTGGTTGCTAGTTTGAAGCCATGAGCCATCACAGTCAAATCACAAAAACTGACCTGGCGAATGGCTGCTTCAATCTTCTTCTGGGCCTCAACATCAAAAGGATCCGCCTCAAGAAGAGCCTGATTGAAGAAACCGGAGAAGAAAAAATCAGCTGCTAACACATTCAGACTTAAAGGCTAATGCTTCTACGGTTCTACCACATATATATATTCATAACTGCTAAATGTTAGGCCTTCCAAGGCCTACTACAGGCCTAGGTTGGAAGTTTGTTTTCACCTTTTACCACTAAGTCATTCCCTTAGACAGGGGAGTCCACAAGGATTAAGAATAACAATTAAGTGGAGAAAAATAACTCCATGCCCTCAATAAGGCAATGAAAAATAATGGCAAATCTAGAGAGCATGACTTACAAGTTCAGCCTCTTGCTGGCGACGTAATTCAGATCTTTGCCTCTGTCGCAGCTTTAACAGCTCCTGAAGTCTGTTGAGATCGTTTCCAAGAACAAGTTGCGCAAGTTCAGGGTCAGCCTGTAAATAGTATCGAGTACAAAGAAGAAGATAAAAAGAGAACTACATTAGACTGTGTAGGAAACAAACAACACAATGTGACTAGGCATACAAACCTCTCTACACTGTTTAACACTTCCCACTGTAGAGGTTAAGAATCCCAATAATAATATAAGATCATCTGGGAGAATCATAATTGCTAAATCCAAACGTTCAACCATAAAGGGCAAATGGCCTTTTCAGCAAATCATACACTAGAAAATTTAGCCAGACAATGCAATTGCTCCATGAAAATAATATGAAGGGTAGGAAAAGTAAACAAAAAGGAATCTCAAAGCTTCCACCTTCTAGAACTGAGGTAATCAATCATCAGACGGAAGAATCTTCACATATTAACAGCATAAAATAGAGAATGAAAAAACCATATATGCATGCATTCAAAAGGAAAAAGTTAAGCGAGTTACAAAAGAAAGATAACTTACCTGAAACAGTTGGGACATCAAATTGGGATCACGCCGGACTTGTTCTTGAAATGCTGCAGCATTCTCTGAAGGGTCACCGAGACGGGAGTTCATGTTGTTTGACTGAGAGCTAAATAAAATAAAAGGTTTTAGTCACATAGTATTAAACAAGGAATCAACAACATGAAGATATTTCACTAGCAAACAGGTGCATATCATATAAACGCATAGAAAACATTACTCACAAAAGCTACCAATAAACTTATGAATTCCAACTGCCATTCCTCAATGCATTGATAATAATTCTTACGAAAGCTAAGGACAGAAAATAATGCACTCTGCCCAAATCACACTGAACTATCTGGACTCAGAAAAAATATCATCTTTAGCATACCAACTGATGCACCTCATGTTTCAGAACTTGCATACTTCAACTACTATTCCTCAAACACATTATGTAGAGGACTATTGTAACCTATCCACAATAGTTAAATTAGAAATACCATCATCAAAACAGCAAATCCAATCCACAAGTGATATATTATCCAGGGACTAACTTACAAAGAAAATACCCAGAGACAAAACACTGGATGAACTTAAATGTGACTCTACAACTGTTATAATTCATAAGAAAAAAGTTGCAATAACCAACTGTACCCGGGTCCCCTGGAAACCATCATTATCAAATCATCATCTTTAACACCGAGAGCACTCAATTTTTCAGCATTCCTTATCTCTTTGCCATTATATAACAACTGTTGTTGCTGAAGAGGGACCTGGGTCTGCCAAAAGATGATGAATGATGATCATGAGAATATAAATGAGGGCTAAAACGGTTCAGTAACGATCCAATAATGGCTATAAATCTAGAGTATAAAGCTAACTACAAAACATTGAGGCAGCCAACATAGCTAACATAAATCAAAATTAGAAAAAAAAAACAAGATGAAATAAAAATCGCACCTCTACTTCGAGCAATGCTTTTATGTTTTCAACCTACAATCAATCACGAAAAAGAAAAGATTACAATATGAGACAATGTAGAAATAAAAGTGAGGCATAAACAGTAAGCTTGGGAGAAGAGAGTAGTTACTGTTTCATTTGGATCAACATCCAAGGAACTGATTTGCTCATCAGAAGTCATTATAGTGATCCTCATGGTTGCAACAGGGCCAAGACGCACCTAACAGAAGAAATTTGGTGTCTTGATCAAGTTCTCAAGTATGTTATGAAAAGAAAAACACCACCCATGGCATTCATGTTCTCAATTGCAAACAAGTGAGTAGGTTTCAAAGAAAATATAACCACCAATTGAGAAATTCAAACCCAAATTCACGAAATCACTAACCAACAAGGAAGAAGAGAACTTGTCCGGTTTCCAGCTAAGCCGAACAGTAGGTTTAAGTAAGTAACCAAAGGACTCTCCAAATTCCACTCTGCAGTCTGCACAACCGAAAGCCCCCTTTGAGAGCTCCAAAAAAAACGGGCTAGAGCTGGAAAGTTTTCGATCAGAGTTGCTGAATTTTACTTCGCTCACCAGAACTGTAGAAGAAGTCTCCCTCTACAAATCGAATCGTGGAAGTTATCTCCGTGAAGTCTCCTCCGAAACCAACCTTCTCTCTCTCTCTCTCTCTCTCTCTACTGGTTTTTTATTTCAATATATTTGGTGGGTACTACTAGTAGGCCCCCACTCAGCCCTTCTTAGAGCACAAGCCAACTTTCTTGCTTGGGCTGGGCTTCCTCATTCTCGATGTCTCCAGACTCTTCCAATCTAAGATGAAAGTTTGAAAACCCCAACATCTCGACGGCAGAGCCGAAGAAACGACGACCGACCGACAAGGGATGGCACCTCAGCCGAAGAGACGGAAGATCAAACAACCTCCCAAGAAAGAATCCTCTTCTGGATCCAAAAATCCCAAAGACGAAGCAGCAATCAGAATTGGTTTCAAAAATCCAGCAACGGCAGAAATTGGGCTAAGTTGCGGTAACAATGTGAGAGCGGATTCCATGATTAGGATACAGCAGTCCAAGAATTTTGCAGTAAGTGAAGCTCAGAAAGACGGATGCACTGGCAACTACAAAATCTTTGATTCCCCATTTGGAAACTTCCTTCTCCCTGTCGTCCCAACTCGAGAGGACTTGTTATCTGGATAGACTCTTAATTCTCTCTACATTGTTGGTTTTCCCGATCATGTATTTTATCAAATCGAGCATATTTTAGTCAAAATTACAGACTAAAAATACATGTTTGTCAAGTCCCGAATGGACGGGGACTATGTTTTTGTAGTATAGGGACAGTACAATTTGGTGTCCTCTCTTTCTTCTTCTTCTCCCAACGTCGTTATTACTTACTATAGCCCATTTTTTCCGACAATCATACTCCCAAAATTTCCATTCCGGAATGCAAGTAGTGGCTGATGCACGAGCACAATTCTGGACACAATAATAATAATGATAATTCGGGAGATAACAATAATAATGAGGTCTTCAAGACAGCATTAATATCATTAATATTTTTTTTTGTTTTTTTTAAGTTTTTTATTTTATATAAACGGGATTTCTTTTTGGCAAACTATTTTCTCGGTTGAATAATGAGTTGGCCGGAGATAGGGGGAACCGGGCTGAGCCCCGGCTCACTCCATTTTCGGTTCCGAGCATTAAATCTGAGTGTAATTATGTGATTTTTCCGAATTCGGCTCAGTGCAAATTTTAAATCGGGCTCAGTATTATATTCATTCGACTCAGATCATTGCTATTCAAACTTAAAAACTAAATATATTCTAAAACATTTATCTTTTTAAGCTAATATTGTTAATATACTCAATCATATATTAACCATACCCTTTTTTAATACTTATATTTCGTCAACATTGTCGAGGGTTGAGTAAGCCCAATACTATTTTATCTCAACTCAAATTAATGAAAAATCACCGATGGCACTTTTCAATTTTCATTTGGTCAAGAGTAATACTACTAATCTTTAGAACAAATATATCGGGCGCAATGATCTAATGGTGAATAGCATTACATACTGAAAGTAAATAATATATATATGGGTAACACTTCGGTACCCTGGGGTATCGGTACCCTATCACACTAAAATACTGCCATATTGGTGTTTTAACTTTGGAGTTTGAGGGATTTGGTATAGTATTGAGGGGTTAGGATATAGTGTTAGGAGTTTCGAGTTTATTTTTTGGGTTTATGATCTTTTAATTTGAACTTATCGTCAAATGTTAGAGTTTGCAATATGATTTAGAGTTTTGAGTCTATAATGTAGTGTTTGAGGGTTAAGATTTAGTGTTTATGGAGTTAGCATTATTAAGTAGCGCTCAGGGTTTATCGCAATAGGTTTAAGACTCATTATTTGAGTTTTAAAGTATAGAAATGTGAATTTTTATGCTAGCTAGGGTACCGATACCCACGGGCACCGAAGTGTGCCCCATATATATATATATATATATATCTACTCTATATATTAAGCATTTACACTTTTTACCTTTTGCGACATAAGCATTTTCTTACTTTTTCTATGCTCTCCTTAAAGATAGGAATTAAATTGTGTAATAACTACTTTCCACATATTTTCATGGATTTCAAGTTTTGAATTTCATCAATCATTTTCAAGTTTTTGTAAAATTGCATTTATTCATGTTACTTTAAATTTTTTCAAATATACACAATACAGTGTACATAACATATCTTTTAGAAGCAGAAAATCTTCTATGAGAACACCCATTTTGTTCTCACCATGAGAACACTAATCTCTACCATTCATTCTCCTAATCTAATCTAATGGCTAAAAGTTCATGGGCATCTATGTAAATTTCCCTATCAATATTAATTTCCTTATTTAAATTATTAAATAAAATAATATATTAAAAATACTAATCCTAACTAAAAAGAAGGAATTAGTTAGTGCAATCCTTTCCTAGAATCAGTTAACACGTTTGACATTGCTCATGGCTCCATCGGCTAAATAAAACCAAGAAGGCTCAATCGGATTATACACAGGAGACGACGGCTGTTTTTGTTAATCCACGATGGCGTTTGTTGGTAATCGACGACAGCAACATCAAACCTGCATCAACTCGAACCACCATTGCTTAACTCTGCAACCCTCATTTGTTTATCAGGTTTTTTCAGAATTCAAACTTCGATAGTCATGTGTTTCTCTTCGATTATGGTGATCAGTCATTTAATCTTCCCATAATGCTACAACAATGGAACGACCAGAGATGAGAAGATATCATTGGAGTCCGGCCCGTTGCCGACCACCGTTCCATCATCATTGAACATTGTTGCTTCAGGTTAGTTAGGTACCTATTATCTCACTTCAGGTACATTATGTACCATTTTTCCTTTTTCGGTACTGACGCAGTCACTTGTGTTCCTATTTTCCATGTTTGGTACCAGATTCATTAACAGAGTCGGTCCCTAACCACAATATCGGTGAAACTCCTACCGGTGTTCATGCTTCAGGTTTGAAAATTTAAGTTCCAAAGTTTAGGTACTATGTTAGAAAAAAATTAATGCGGTATTTTCATCATATTCCACTTCATTATGTACTATGGAGGCAGGTTCGGTGCCCGTCGTCAATCTATCGACTTCCGATGATCATGATGCAGGACCAGCCGTGGTGACAGGTCCAACTACTTATTTACCTGATGCACCTGCATGCGGTTTGCAAACAAATCATGAAAATTTGTTTGCAAGTACTAGTTTCAAGCTGTGTAATAATCCCAACAAAGCTACTAGACGTATCAAGTCTTCACAAGAGATCATTCGTCGTCTAATGAAGAAGACGACACGAAGAAGACACTGATTGTTGAAGTCGTTGCTCAATGTGTGGATCAAATGAAGAAATAGTTTGGCTTATTTTCTTTTTTTCATTAATATTCCTGAAACCATATGTTAAGGAACGTTGGCATGAACCAAATTAAATGGGTTGGCTAGAGTTACTTTTTTTATTGTTCAAACATATTCCAAGATACTTATGAACCAAATTATTTTAGTATACAAACAATCCTATGATTTTAATATTCCAACCTCTATCATCCACATACATATGCAATTACGTTCCAATATGATACACACCAATATTTAACCGAACTGAAAAGACCACATATCACACCAGAGCAACCTCTACAAATTCAGGAACCAGTCTTCGTGCTAAACTGATATTCCAGGAACATTGTTTTATAAGGAACATCATTAGGTACCTGAAATCATATTCTTGTACCAGATTATGTACCTGAAATCAAAATCAGGAACCAGCTTATGTACCTGAAATTAGATTCAGGAACCAACTTATGTACCTGAAATCATATTCAGGTACCTGCTTATGTACCGTACAGTTTAAATAGGAACACCATTATGTATCGAAACATGTAAACTGGAACTCAAATATATAACCTTTATATGTTTCCATACAACCACCTACACCCTATCCTAACCAATGTTTTTACCAAACTGAAATCAAGAAAACATCTAGCACCTGTCTAAGATTAATTAATGAGACAAGTTGACAAAATATTTCAACCTCAAATCTCTACACCCAAATAAACTATCAAAGCGATCATCCATCACAAACATAAACGTCTTGCTCTCGACGTCGTAACAATCAACAGCCCACCTATTAAAGTCCTCACACATTCGTCCTATCTTTACTCTGGTTGCTCCATAAAATCCCAACTCGACTAATTTTCCCATTTTCTCTAGTGTCAAGTATCTTGCCAGGACTGCAACGAGTTCTCACGATTCCTTGTTTCCCTTTATTCTGAACAGAACATAATTTCCAAATTATGATCAATACTTAGTTATACAAAAATCTATGCAAGGTACTAGCTAAAGTAACCAAGTTCATCATTAATACACATGTTACCTTATCTTCGAGGACAACATGCTTATGGTCAACCTTCCCCTTTTGCCTCTTGTTCCTCTCTTATTTGCCATAACTCTATAAAACAACACAGAAACAAAACAAATCAATATAAATGAATCTCCCAACAATCTACATAAAAACGTAGCTCGGTCACAACATAAAGTTTACCGATCTACAAATACACAAGATTACAACAAAATCCAAACAATGCTAAAGGAAAGTTTGTTCCAAAATCAGTTGGCATCCACACTTTCAAAACGAATCAACACAAGTTACCTAATAAACATCGGTTAGTGAAATGAACAAACAGAATGATTTAGGTACGAATTAAAATGCAGTACTCATCATTAGTTTCCGGAATAAGCCATCGTTCCTTTTTGTTCGATTAGGTACATAGGATTACAATGAAATAACAAAACACGAAACCAATCAGCCGATTACGAAACAAAACCACTAATGAAGATCGAATTGGAACAAAATCACACCTGTGTACTTAACACAATTGCAACGAAACAAAACTATTTACCATCATATTCAATTTAACTAACAAGACTGTGAGAGACGAGATAAGTGAGCATCCAAAGAACAAAACAAAGGATTATGCACAGTCTGACAGCACACAAATGAATCCACATTCTACAGTACCAATCAATGCCGATGAACGGCAAATGAAAATAGAACAACAAAACTGATAATGGACACTCAAAATTCAGCTCTGAGGCTACAAGTTCATAGTATGTAGTCAGTTCCTATTTTCAAGGCAAACTGATAGTGGAGACTCAAAATTCAGCTCCAGGGATACAAGTTCACAGTATGTTTGACAACAACACTACAAGAAAAAGTTCATTGTCCTTACATATAACCATGAACCAAGACTTTAAAGTTTGAAATAGGTACAAATTCATAATTCGTACCAGAATTCCTTGACTGGAACAAGACTGTGTACTAGGTGAATGAAAACGGAACATGACTGTGTACCAGGTGAATGAAAACGGAACATGACTGTGTACCAGGTGAATGGAAACGGAACATGACTGTGTACCAGGTGAATGGAAACGGAACATGACGGTTGCACAATACCTGGAAATCCCCGTTTGAGTCGTCTGAAGTTGGAAAACCAGCCACCGAAGATCACGAACGGTGCCGTCCCTGGGTTGGCTCGACGGCTGGTTGAACAACTCCTCATCCGACGGAATTCGTAGCAGCGCCGCTGGGATGAGCAGCCGCCGTGCTTCGATCAACCGCCATGACGCCAACCGCTCCTCCTCGCCGACCAGCAGCGGTCCCCTTTCTCGTTTCGTCCCTCCAGGCGGCTGCATCGAATCGAAAATGGCGGCTGCAACCGAAACAAGAACCACGAAGAAGAAGAGAGAGTTTTAGGTTTTTTTAGGGATTAGATTTCTAATTAGTTTTTTTCCAGATAATATGAACCTCTTTAATATTTTAGGTACAATTACAAGATTATCCTTTATATTACAGCCATTGGATATTAGAAAATTGATCTAAGGGTTCTAATAGGTGTTCTCATATGAGAACAATTATAGGTGTTCTCACGCCAGTTGATCTGCTTTAGAAGATAACAGTCATCGTTCCTATAATTACATCAACTAAATGCACCTAATATGATTTAGAAATTATAAGTTTTGTTATTTTTCTTCTAAAGAAGGTATAGTTATTTTTCAAAATTATGTTTTTTCAGTAAAAAATATAAGTACAACTTAATACGAAACCTAATTAATAATGATTTTAAAAAACTATTATAGTTCGTAGTTTACTTTACGTGTTTTTATTTTATTTTTTCTGTACAATATTATCTGATTGACTTTTAGTAACGTTTAGTGTAATTTTAGTCATTTTATTATTTGATACATAGTATTATTATCGGGTCTAAGTTCAACTTATTTCTTGGTCCTAAGTGCGGTGTTAGTTATGTTCAATATATTTTTATTTTATTTGATACATAATATTATTATTGAGTCTAAGTTCTACATATATTGAAAATTTAGTACTTTTTTCCTAAATAAAATAGAGTTGGTATTGGTTACTTATTTCGCACATAATACCAGTCTAAGTGCTACGTTAGTTACGTTTAGTATAGTTTGATTATTCATGCATAATCTTATTATCGGGTCTAAGTTCTACATATATTGAAAATTTAGTACTTTTTTTAAATAAAATAGAGTTGGTATTGGTTATTTATTTTGCACATAATACCATCGAGTCTAAGTGCTACGTTAGTTACGTTTAGTATAGTTTAATTATTCATGCATAATCTTATTATCGGGTCTAAGTTCTACATATATTGTAAATTTAGTACTTTTTTCCTAAATAAAATAGTATTGATATTGGTTACTTATTTCGCACATAATACCATCGAGTCTAAGTGCTACGTTAGTTACGTTTAGTATAGTTTAATTATTCAAACATAATCTTATTATCGGGTTTAAGTTCTACTTATATTCAAAATTTAGTACTTTTTCCTTCAATACAATAGAGTTGGTATTGATTACTTATTTCACACAAAATATTATCGGGTCTACGTTTTGTTCCAATATTTTTAAATTGACTTTTGATATAACTATAATTTTTTTTCACTAATAATTCAAAATCATCAATAGTACTAATTTAAAATATAAATTGTTAAGCTGATTAATTTTATGTAAAGTTGTCAATCGGCCAACGGGCCGGTGGTTAATCTAGTATATATATATATATATATACTATTACAAGTTAACAAACATACCCCTTTACTATTTTATAACCGATTTAACACCCTCTACTTCGAAAAATTTAACAAATATGCCCCTCTGTTTAATTTTTCATCTATTTTTCATTCGATGTGTTGATTGTACGTGCCACGTCATATTATTTGTACACCTTATCGCTGTTTGGAATGTTCCCAAAAAAAAAATTATTTAAATTAGAAAGAAAAATATAAAAGAATACCACAAACACCTCCGTACATAATAGTGATTATAATGTGTTTTGCCTTTATCTTTTCTTTTTAATTTAAATGTTTTCACCTTGTGGACATCCCAATTAGCGATGTTGTGCACAAATAATATGATTTAGCATGTATAATCAACTCATTAACCGAAAAATAGATGAAAAGATAAACGGAGGGGCATATTTGTTAAACTTTTCAAAGTAGAGGGTGTTAAATCGGTTAGAAAATAGTAAAATGGTATGTTTGTTAACTTTGCATAGTAGAGGGGGCAAAAAGGTGTATTAACCCTATATTTTAGTAGTAATTGTTTATACTTTATAGGGAAAATGGTACTTTGCCCCCTCTACTTTGCCAAGTTAACAAACAGCCCCTATACTATGAAATGATCAATTTACCCCCTCCTACTATGCCAACCTAACAAACAACCCCTTCCATCCAAAATTCGTTAAGTGATGACTCACCAGTACGACTCATCCACAATTAATGACAGTATATTGCCACATCATCGACTTTCATCCATATTTGTTAGAGACTCGACTAAATTAAAAAAAAAAATTAAACAAAATAAAAACAATAATTTTAAATTTATAAATTAAAAAAATATATATATAGTTTTATTTTTTGGATTTTTATTTTTAAAAATTTTTCAATTAAATTTAATAAATAATTTTTATTTCAAAAGTTCAAAGTTATTTTTAGAAAATATGTTATTTATTTTTAATATTAAAATCCATAAACGAAATATTAAAAAAATTATTTTTTATATTTTATTAATGAATTAAATTTAATTCTTTTTATAATTTTTGTTTTTCTCTTTTTAGTTTAGTTGAGATGGATGAAAGTCGATGACGTGACAATTTACTGTCATTAATTGTGGATGAGTCATATTGGTGAGTCATCACTTAACGGAATTTTGGATGGAAATTTGGATGGAAGGGGCTGTTTGTTAACTTGGCAAAGTAGAGGGGGCAAAGTACCATTTTCCCTACTTTATACTATCATTAAATTTTATGAAAAAAAATTGTTGAATTTCGGCTCAGGGCATTGATCCTGGTTCCGCCCCTGGCCAGAGAGATCCTAATTTTTTTATATTATTTATATGAGAGCGCCAATGATGACATACTGAATTTTTTCGTTTATACGAATTTCATACAGAGTGTATGTCATATACATGTTGTACAATGACATACAAATTGTACGAATTTCATATCGAATGTATATAATTTGTATGAACTATTTACAATCCTAATGTACGAAAAAAATAAATTGTACAAAAAAATACAGAGTGTACCACTCTGGTACAAAGTGTATACAGTTGGTATACAAATCTCGTACAAATTGTACAAAAATAAAAGAGTGTATAATTCACGTACAAAATGTATATAGTTCCCCTACAGACTATACAACAATAAATACAAAGTGTACAACTCTCGTACAAATGTATAAAGTTTGTATACAGTGTGTATAGACCGCATACAAACTGTACAGACGGGCCAACAAGAAATTTGTCAAGGAATATTTTTTTTCCAGAATGATAGATCTAATAACGACGATCACATGGGTGGAAAAAATTCGTGATCGGGACATTCGTCGAGAAACTTCTCGATGATGGAAAATGAGAGGAAACTCCAACAAACTAAAATAACTTGAAGTTATAAACATATGATTGTGACCACATAAATAAACAATTCAGATCTAACGGTGGATATAATTGTTCTATTATCATTTTCGGAATTGTAATCCTGATGCACTGCTGTCACTGAGGTTATGTTGTAAAGACACTAATTTTTCAAAATTATTTTTAAACCGTGTATTTGTACCGTGGTGTTTGTTATTTCAAATTTGCTGGATAACGTTTTTTTTAATTTGAATATTCTTTCCATAAATTATAATTTGTATCATAGAATATAATTATAACCTTGAAATTTCATGTAAATTAAATAATATCTTAAATTATGTATCGTGTAAATAAGCACTAGTGTTAGAACTCATTATTCCATTATTGTTTGGACGATTAACATTTGGTTCACCACAATTCAATCACTGACTTATTAAAAAATGTGCGGGTTGCTATTTGCAGTCCGTGTTTTATTGTACGCAGTTCGTATTTCACATAAATGAACAATTATATCCTTGCAGTTCGGTTTTACTAACGTAGTCCATTTTTTCTAACGCAATCCGTTTTTTACTATACGCAGTCCATTTTTTACTAACGGAGTCCATTTTTTACTAACGCAGTCCGTTTTTACTAACGCAATCCTTATTCATAATATATTAGAAAAAACGGGCATAAAAATAAAATAACACTTTAAATATTTAAAATAAATTAATAATATTAATAAACTATTTTTTTCATATTTAGTTCAGGGATTCCAGACTCTGCCTTAACTGTTATGAACACTTTCTCTGGATTCAGGTTGGGAGTTCTCCCTATTCGTTATCTCGGCCTTCCGCTCATTGCTAATAAGTTAAGAGCGAGGGACTGTGGTCTCCTAATTCAGAAAATCACAAAACGTATTCAGGGGTGGAATGCTAGGACTCTCACTTTTGCTGGTAGGTTGCAAGTTGTGAACTCTGTTTTGCTCAGCCTTGCTCAATATTGGATGAGTGTCTTTCTTCTCCCATCGAATGTTATTAAAAGGGTTCAGCAACTATGCAACTCTTATCTTTGGGGGGGAGATGATAAGTCGAGTCAGAAAGCTAAGGTCTCTTGGGCTGAGATTACTTTTCCTAAGTCTGAAGGGGGTCTTGGTTTGAGGAATTTGAAGGTTTGGAATCAGTCTCTTGTTTTCAGGCTTCTATGGGATATTTTTGCTTCGCAGGGTTCTATTTGGGTAGCATGGCTTCAGCAGTATAGAATCAAAGGGAGAGACATGGCAACTCTCAATCTTGGAGCAGGATCATGGGTTTGGAGACGTCTCCTCAAACGTCGAGACGTTTTCCTTTCACACTTCTCCCTTCTTGATTCTGAACCCTGCTGGGATAACCTGGCACATGCTAAGCTCACAATTTCTACTATCTGGAACTCGATTCGAGATGTTAGGCCTGCTATTGGATGGTATAAGCTGGTTTGGGGTTATGGATGCATTCCCAGGAATAGTTTCTTTGCCTGGTTGTTGGTTCGGGGTAGACTTTCTACCAAAGACCGTCTGATCAGATGGGGAATTAACATGGATCCAGGATGTGTGTTGTGTGATGGACTGCATGATGAATCTCATGCTCACCTATTTTTTGACTGTCCCTTCTCTTCGGATATTTATTGCAAGATACTGGGGAGAATTGTTAATCCTCCTCCTTGTACTCTTCAGGACTCTATTGATGTTTTTGGTGGTTTAGCAGTTAAGGATGGTTCTAAGGCTTTGGTTTCTCGGTGTGTTTGGGGATCAGTTGTGAGTCACTTATGGAAAGAGAGATGCAACCGAGTTCATGGGGGATTATACGAGATGTGGAGTCCTTGACGCGTACTATTCTTTTAGAGATTAGTTATTTTGCTTTGGGAAATCATGTCTTTTCAGCTACTATAAGCACTGAGGGATTTTCCTTACAGTTATGAGTTTATTGTTCAGATTGTATTCTTAACTTTGAGGTGTTTTCACCTTTCTATTTTGGAATAAAAAGCAACCTATTCATCCAATTTTTTTTTTTTTTTCATAATCCTAAATTTAGTCCAGATTTTAGATTCGTTAACAGTGTTAGTCCTTAAGCAAATTTAAAATATGATGACTAAATTGCAAATTTTGTTAACATGTCAGCTCACAACATTTGCCACACATATATTCTGGCTAGTCTGCGATCTTATATCGTCGCCGTTTTGCTTCAGCAAATCTCAATCGCCAATCAGCAGCACTGCAGTAGCAGTCTCTTTGTTAATCATCTTCGCTAACAATAACATCGGGAGGTTTCTCTGGTGAGGACTTAGGAAGGAAAGGCAGGCTTGACAGTTAAAACCCTTTCCCTCTCTCTCTACTTTTCTCTGTCATTCCATAGGGTTTTTGTGGATTTAAGTGTAAGCTACAATGTCGACCGCCCAAGTTTCCAAGTCGGTTCTGTACAAGACATCAATCAAAGATCCTGGGACTCCTGGCCGTCTAGTACTGGTGTGTTCCCATATCTTGTTTCCTTGCGTCCTTTTCTCCAACTTGATCTTTTGATTATGAGCTGCGCAGGATTTGTTCGTGGAATCTGGTAGTCTGATACAGACTTTTTGGAGCGGATTGTTATAATAATTAGAAACGATTATCATAGTGGCAATGTGAAGCCTTGATTGAAGTTGATCGTCAAGGATTTTGAAAATTGATCGTACCCCACATTTCTTTGGTTTTGTTTCCTCGTGGACAGAGTTATCAAAGGCTGATGTTCAAGCCTAAACTTCCCAACTCTGCATCGAAGCTTGACATGCAGTTCAAATACATTAAAAGTATACATATTTTTTGTTCTCTGTCCTCCTTCTGTTGCTTGTAATGTACTTGTGGAGTTGCTCATGCTGCGTGCTTCTCTTCTTTTCCCTCTCACGGAATGCCATAGATCACAAGTACACCAAGGAAGGATCAAAGAAAGAAGCGATGCTCAATCTAACCTCTGTTCAGGTATCCTCTCCCTCTACTTTTGCCTAATCTAATATGATTTTTGTCTGACTGACATCGTGACCAGTTATCCATTTGTTCCTTAAACTACTTGCTGTTTTTTCAGGGTGCAAGTTATATATTCCAGTTCGATAGTTATGAAGATCTTTACATATGTAGGGAATTTTTGGGTAAGTTGCAAGTGTCCTCAATCTGTCTCAACTCTAAAGTATATAAAATCTGTCACTGAGACTTGAAAAAATAGTTTGGCAGATAGTAATCACTTTAATATCATCAACTTTCAGAAGGATTTGCTCAACACGCCTAATCTTACTGTTTGATTGTAGAAAGCATCAATCATAACCTATAAACTATACTGTTATTAGAGAATATGAAATTGCAATGCCATTTAATTGCAGAGTTGTACCATCTCAATGAACTTTGGGCACAAATAGGTTAACATAATATTCTATCACCAATGAGTGTGTCTTTGGCTCTCTATTTTATTGTTTTTATTTATCATCAATGTGCTTGTTCCATCACCCATTAGAAAAGAAATAAAGTGTTAAGGAAGTGACACCCACGCCCTACAGAATTTATCTGTTTTCCTGGTCCTCTTCACCCATATACCAAGGTCAGTACCTAGGTTTATATATAAGTAGAATTCTTCTCCTTCCTCTGAGGGAGTAACAGATGGAGGTGGAAAACTTGGAATTATGATCTGGATAGGGAGTAAGGGCAGCGTTTTGGACCCTTGGATCATTCAAGGCCAAAAAATGATGTTTGAATTTGGAACGAGTCAGCTAATTACAAAAAATGGGATTGATATTTAGGGAGGTGGTTTTTATCATGAGTTTGCTAAGTGAATTATCAAAGCCTACCTGCTCCACTTTCTGTTGCATTTCATTTTGAAGTAGAACATATGTAAAACTTATTGCTGTGGTCATTAAAGAGACAGATATAGGATTGGTTGTGGGGGTGATTAATCACGTCTTATTCTTAGTTGATGCTTTATCATTTCACCATTTGATTTTGCGGTTTTTATGTGTCGTGGCAGGAAGAGCCCTTTCACAACAAGCAGAGACTCCAAAGGCTCCAAATCTTAGTGCTGATTCACAAATTCATTCACAGCAACCTAGTACAGATGAATTACTTTCCCGTGTGAGACTGCTGCAGGAGAATAGGTGGAGTCAATTTTTCTGTTCTTTGTAATTTTTGGAAATTTTGAAGTTGCTAGTTGAGCTACCGGCTGCCTGTCTTCTTGGTTTTTCTGTATTGGACGTAACATATTATAGATGAACTGTAGATTCTTTCATCTCTAGTCCTACTTTGTGCATAGACATTCTTAAAGAAATTAACTGTGAAAATGAACTCACATGCTCATATGAGTATTTATTGAAATGAATATTTGGAGCATGCTATGTGATGTAGGTTTGTTCTTGATCCTTTTTTATGGATCTATTGAAAATGGGTGGTAATGTTGTTTTCAGTTTGTTTTCTTTCCTGGAATCAACGATGGTCCCAAGCTGCTACATATACTCCTTTTCTCCTCTGCCACGTGTTTCATCTAACATTGTAAACCTTGTGCTACATAGTGAGTTACAAAAATTGCACAAACGCTTTGTGGGTGGTGGAGTGCTGACAGAAGCTGAATTCTGGGCTACAAGGAAGGTTAGAACGGTTTGCATTTGTATTCATATAATGTTTTAGTTTCCTGGTATCAGTCAGTTTTTGAAGTTTTAGTCTCTCCTTGGGAGCCAAGTGCTCCTTTTCATCCAATCCTGGAGCTTTGATTTTTGGAAGCCTACGTATTTTGTGGATAATAATGTAATGCAAATTAACACCCTGTTATGTTTTTGCAGAAACTGCTGGAGCATGATTGCAACAGAAAGTCAAAACAACGAGTTGGCCTTAAAAGTTCTATGCTGGCAGAGGCAAAGCCAATAATCGACGGTCGGGTACAATAATTTACCTCTTGCACTTACTGTCTTTCATGCTAAGATTTGCCTGTATCTCACCTCATTCTTATCTATTGTCGAGGTGGTATTCATTTAATTTCCTTTTTTTTATGTTGAAGCTTCATGCTGAAATTTCCTCATTGCTTCCTTTGTCCAGACAAACAGGGTTACGTTTAATTTGACACCAGAGATAGTCCGTGAGGTATGTACAATGTACTGCTTCTCCCCACTTTACCTTTTCTTCTGTGATATTCCTCACACAAATAGCTCAAACTATGTGCTCATTGTCTTCAATTATTAAGCTTGTTCCTTTTGCATTTATAGTTAATGTTGCTTTAATACAAGAAATTGAAAAGGTTAGTCTTGATTGTATTTGCTTTGAGCACATGTATTTACTGCTACATGGAGAATGAAGTGCCCTCGTTTCCCCGTAGTACATACAAATCCTCATTTTGATACTTAAATCTAAGTTTCAGCGTCACTTGATTTGTAATAGTATATTTGTCGTTGAACTTTTCAATGCATTCATCTCTCCTCTTTATTGTAAAGCTGCTTCAGATTTTTGCAGAGAAACCGGCAGTTCATGAGGCTTACTTGGAATATGTTCCGAGCAAGGTAATAATAAATTCTGAAAACTGTAATTATTTTGGGTGCTTGTTCGACAGTAGTATATATTTGTAATGGTCAATGGGCTCTGTATTTATGAAAAAAAGATTGCTGCCAGCTTCTCATGCCTCAGTGTGGGAGGCACTTGATTTATAAATTTGCATTTATCCTAAACTCTTCCCTTTATCTTGTCAACTTTTTGTGGTCCAAGATGGAAGACAAGGACTTCTGGACTAAATATTGTAGAGCAGAATACCTCCAGCGCTCGAAGAACATTCATGCTGCTATAGCAGAGGCTGCTGAAGATGAGGGGCTTGCCATTTTTTTGAAGCCTGATGACATTTTGTCCAATGAAACTCGACGAAAGGTTGGTTGTTGGTTCTGGGAAACCTGGCTCCATATTCTTCTTGAGGATCAATCTGAGTTTGACATGCTGTACTTGTATCACAGATCAGACGTGTTGATCCAACACTAGACATGGAAGCCGACCTAGGTGATGATTATTCACATCTTCCTGTAAGTTGAATAGCACCCCCCTTCATATTTTAGAATTTGATTGTGGCCTTCATGTGGTGACAATGCAAAGATAAATGCGTTGAATTGGTATTAGTGTGGTTAACTAGCATTGCTATTCAGTTGCAAATACTTTAGCACTTATCCTGAGGCTATATTCTAGCCAACTGGATTGATGTGCTTGCTCAGCTTTCATCTTGTTTTGAATAAGTTTGTTGAGAACTCCTTTTTTTTTAAAAAAAATTTGGGCTTGTTCATCAGTTGGTCTGTTATTCCAAAGTTGAACTGGTCTTGACGTGAATTTGGAAATGGAGAAATCTCCAGTTTTGCAATGGGTAGATTGCTAATTTCTCATTTCTCAAATAAAGCCTGATTGAGAATTTTATTATTGTTACAGATGATTTAAAATCTTTTGATCTATGATAGTTCGGTCATTTAGATGTTACAAAAAATAACCCAATAAAATAACTGAAGAGAGTTCACAAGACAAATACCAGCTATCTTGCCAGTCATGGTTTCTTTAAATATCAAAGATAAGTTCAGAAGTCTTAACTTGTTACATCTTGAGATCGTGGTAATTCCAAATACCAAGAAACTACTAGCTGAAATGAAGTCATGGCTAATTACAATGATAGATTGAAAACTTGAAATAATATATAACTAATTGTAATAAATTTTGATCTGCTATCCTTTCCGTCTTCCAGCCATATGGCTGCCTGCGTTAGTAGTCTGGGATGGCTATGTCAGAAGTTTAAGTTCTGGAATAGTATTTGTTTCTTGAGGAGTCTATTCAGTATAATGAATTTGGAAATATGGAAGGCAGCTTGGGTGGGGTCTCAAATTACAGTAGATGATTGGATCCCTTGATTACATCCTCAAGAACTTATGGCCTTATGGGGAATGTCGAACTTATCAACTTGAGGAAATGATTCTCGAGTGTCATCTACAAGTGTTATATAGAATTCTGTGCATGCTGTGTCTGAAAAATGGTTGTGGATGAAGTTTATCATTATGTTTAAACTAAAAGTCAACGTAGCAGACATTGGTGGTATTCAATCCTAGAATTTCCCTCTTTGTTTGATGTCTGGCTGTTGCATAAAGAATCTTCATTTTCTATTATGTATTGAGTGTATTGTTCTGATTTTGATCATCTGCATAAATGATGTTCCATTGTGGTAAACATAGGATCATGGGATAGCTCGTGATGGTGTGAAAGAAGTACCTGAATCAGAGAGTGAACTATACAGACGAACTTTACTGCAGGACCTTAACAGGCATGCAGCTGTGGTTCTTGAGGGAGCTCCAATAGGCAAGAGTCTTCAAAATGTTCTGTTATTATTCATCTGTTCCACGGCTTGGTTTCTTTTGTATTTTTAGAGACATGTGACTTTGAATTAACTGACTCGTGCAGATGAAGAACAGTTCAAAGACACACAAACTGTAGCAGAGGCACTTAAACGATCGAAACAAGGTCTGTAATTATTATTTGCTTAATGGTCTCCTATGTTTTTTTTTCATCATATATAGTGATCTCCTATCATTCTTTTTTACTAGAACATAGCACGACTAGTGGAGGTGGAGGCAAGTCTGCAGATCAGGAGAGATTAAAGAGGATGAAATCCCAAGCTATGTCAATTGATGATCTTCAAGCATCAAATGATCACCATCTTGCTCCACTTTGCATCAAGGTTATACCACCTTTTTCAGTTGGTTGCTTCTTGTTAATTATGGCATTCAGTTGAAGTTATGCTTGATTATGGCAATCAGGACCCCAGAGATTATTTTGATTCACAACAAGCTGGCGCATGTAAAACTTCTTCTGGTGGGATGGAAGCAATAAAGGGAAGCCTGGGTAGCCAGGAAGCATATTCTTCACTGAGGGGTTCCATCTCTCATATTATTTCTGTGGGATTGAATGATCCCATAGTGACATCCGAAGTAGCTCTTAAGGTAATTGTCCCTATGAAATAGGGGTAGTGGTATTGGTTCCAGTCTCTGAACCTAGCTACCTTGTTCTCGTATAGGTACTCTCTGTGTTGACCCATAACATCTCAAACACAAAGCTTAATGTGGGGAAGAATCCTGGTGAAAGTCTTTTGGACGGTCTACCGCCCCCTATTAGAGAAGAGCTTCTACATGTAAGTGCAACAGAGATTTCTCTTTCAGCAGTGAGCAGTTCTCCTTTAGAACTTATGTTGCTGTTTTATGTAAGAAAATGGTTGGCCTCATATGTTAGTTTGGATGAGCATTTACTAAAGTTTTTGGTTAAAATATTGGTTTCATTTGCTATATTGTGGGTTAGGTTATCTGATGATTTGTTGGCTATTAATGTTATATCCAGCATTGGATTTCAATTGAAGAGTTATTAAGGCATTTTTGGTCATCATATCCATTAACGGCCGTTTACCTTAAGACCAAGGTATTCTCTTTTATATTTGGGATAGTATCTTATGTACCAAGGAAGGTTTCCTTAGTCTTACAAGTAAAAGATAATACTTTCAGGTAACCCGACTAAAGGATGCAATGTCGGAAATCTATTCTCAGCTGCAGGTAATCATCAGAATACTAACAGCAGTGAGTTGTGCATTTTGTGAGATCCTTTATTTAGAGCTGAGAGTATTGCTGTTGTGTTTTTAACAGAAGTTGAAGGAAGCTGTACCGCAGTCGGACATCCGGAATCAAGTTACATCTCTTATCCGTCCAATGCAGCAGGTTCTTATTATTCCAGTATTTCATGCTCTGCTTTCATATGGGGATATTTTAGTATAATATTTGAACAATTTGATGCAGGCTCTAGAGGCAGCAATGCAGCACTACGATGCAGATAAGCAGAAGAGAAACTCAAAACCAAATGGGAACACCAGTTGAGATTTGAGAGGGAACAAGAATACGTTGGTTGAATCAATTTTGTCGAAAAGCTATTATATTGGATTTTCTTTTGGGTATAAACTGTGTATAGGTTTACGTGATTTTGTTTAACAAGTCTTTTCAAAATTTAGTTCAACTATAAGCTTTTTCAACAAAGTAACTAGAATGGAAAGAATAGCATCATACTACTGTTATGAGACAGGTAGTACTGTGTTTGAACCCTACATCTAGGGCTGGGAATTGGTTTTAGGTTTTTTGGTTTAGTCCTAACCAAAACCAAAATACTAGGTTTTTGGTTAACCAAAACCATTTATTTTAGTTTCGGTTTGGTTTTGGTTAGCTGTTTAGAAAATGTCATGGTTTCGGTTTGGTTCTTGGTTAACCAAAATCAAACCAAAAAACCAAATAATAACTATAATATTAATATGGAAACAAATTCAGCCTAGATACCCAACTAATTACAGGCCCATTACACTGTTTCAAAGTTGTAGTATAATGATTGATGATATGGAATCATTTCATGGAAGTTGCTCTTACACTGCTTCGAAGTTCACTCAGTGGACACTAAGTCATTAGTGTTGATTTTGTGTATTTATGCTAGATTAAACATAGCTATTAAACCCTTCACTTGTTTAGTTAAAGTGTGTGTAAATGTTAGCACAATTATGACATTTTGATCCTTACATTATAGGTAATGGATTGGTGATGTATCATGTACATATAGTTTTAAGCCTTTGCATATATTATTTACAAAATTATGATATTTCTTTGTTGGATTGATATGAGTTTTAGTTAGTTACGGGTAACCAAAAACAAACCAAAATTTTTGGTTTTGGTTTCAGTTAACCAAAATATTTTTGGTTTTGGTTTAGGTTAGTGATTTTCTTCTTTTTTGGTTTCGGTTAATCTAAGTTTCAGTTTTGGTTAACCCAAAACCAAACCATTTCCACCCCTACCTACACCTACTAGACATCCTAAATCCTTCATGCTTATCCTTCATTTCTTCTTGAAGATTCTTGAAGGCGTCGTAAGCATTATTCCCCATTTAATGATTGCGCGCCCCCAGATCTAAAAACGTGCTATTCTCATTGAACACAATCGCAAAAACGGTTGTCTTCACCCTGTATGAGAAACAATAGTTAAAAATGACAGAAACAATCGTGTAAAGATTATACACAATAAACAGATCTAAAAACTAACCCAAGGAGAAAATGATACACAATCGCAAAAACGATTTTCTTCGCGCTGTATGAGAAACATAGTTAGAAATTACAGAAACAATCGTGGAAAGATTATACACAATAAACAGATCTAAAAACTAACCGAAGGAGAAAATGATACACAATCTCAAAAATGGTTTTCTTCACCCTGTATGAGAAACGATAGTTAGAAATTACAGAAACAATCGTGGAAAGATTATATACAATAAACAGATCTAAAAACTAATCAAAAGAGAAAATGATACACAATCGCAAAAACGGTTGTCTTCACCCTGTATAAGAAACGATAGTTAGAAATTACAGAAACAATCGTGGAAAGATTATACACAATGAACAGATCTAAAAACTAATCGAAGAAGAGGGGGAGATGGGTGCGATAGGATGATTCTGGAAGCCACTTCCTGATTAGTTGAAGCAATTCTGTTTTCAAGAAGAGGAGCGAAAACAATTAAAATCAAACAAATAATTGAAAGAGTATCGGACATTACGCAGAGTGCCGGAGAAGAAGGGGAGTTCTGGAACTCATAGCTTCGATCATGAACGACGAGTAATGAAAACGAGAAACTGAAAGCGACTCGTAGAACTGGAATAGTGGGGGAGATGGGAGGATTCTGGCTATAGCTTCGATCGACGAGTAATAAAAATAAGAAATTGGAAGAGTGGCAGTAGAGTGCTATCACTCTTCTTCTATATAAAGGAGGGAAACTTGTCATTAACTTTTTTTAATATTCTTTTTATCTATCTTGATTTTTAAATTAAATGAAAAATTCATTACCCACGTTGGAAAAAAATTGAGAAAATGATGCACAATCGCAAAAAACGGTTATCTTCACCCTGTATGAGAAACGATAGTTAGAAATTACAGAAACAATCGTGGAAAGATTATACACAATAAACAGATCTAAAAACTAACCGAAGGAGAAAATGATACACAATCGCAAAAACGGTTGTCTTCACCTTGTATCAGAAACGATAGTTATAAATTACAGAAACAATCGTAGAAATATTATACATAATAAACATATCTAAAACCTAACAGAAGGAGAAAATGATACACAATCGCAAAAACGGTTGTCTTCACCCTTTATGAGAAACGATAGTTAGAAATTACAGAAACAATCGTGAAAAGATTATACACAATAAACATATCTAAAAACTAACCGAAGGAGAAAATGATACACAATCGCAAAAACGGT
Organism: Linum lewisii; assembly: GCA_034768395.1. Taxonomy (NCBI): domain Eukaryota; kingdom Viridiplantae; phylum Streptophyta; class Magnoliopsida; order Malpighiales; family Linaceae; genus Linum; species Linum lewisii. Next base: position 77,801,285 of record CM068296.1, read on the forward strand.
TGTCTTCACCCTGTATGAGAAACGATAGTTAGAAGTTACAGTAACAATCGTGGAAAGATTACACACAATAAACAAATCTAAAAACTAACCGAAGGAGAAAATAATATACAATCGCAAAAAACGGTCACCCTGTATGAGAAACGATAGTTAGAAATTATAGAAACAATCGTGGATAGATTATACACAATAAACAAATCTAAAAACTAACCGAAGGAGAAAATGATACACAATCGCAAAAATGGTTTTCTTCACCCTATATGAGAAACGATAGTTAGAAATTACAGAAACAACCGTGAAAAGTTTATACACAATAAACAGATCTAAAAACTAACCGAAGGAGAAAATGATACACAATCGCAATAACGGCTGTCTTCACCCTGTATGAGAAACGATAGTTAAAAATTACAAAAACAATCGTGAAAAGATTATACACAATAAACATATCTAAAAACAAACTGAACGAGAAAATAATACATAATCGTAAAAACGGTTGTCTTCACCCTGTATGAGAAACGATAGTTAGAAATTACAGAAGTAATCGTCGAAAGATTATACACAATAAACAAATCTAAAAACTAATCGAAGGAGAAAATGATACACAATCGCAAAAACGGTTGTCTTCACCCTGTATGAGAAACGATAGTTTGAAATTACAGAAACAATCGTCGAAAGATTTAACACAATAAATAGATCTAAAAACTAACCGAAGGAAAAAATGATACACAATCGCAAAAACGGTTGTCTTCACCCTGTATGAGAAGCGATTGTTATAAATTACAGAAACAATCGTGGAAAGTATTGAGGATAAAGATAAATCATGTAATTAGTTTATTTTTCCTTCTTAACTAATTAGGATAAATCTCAACTTCCTTGTTAATAGTTAGAGATATTCCTAGTTAGTCTCCTAATTGTACTCAACAAATTGTATGTATTCTTTACTATAAATATAAAGCCACCAGGCCAGGGTTGGCAGGTGAGCATCCTTCTCTTTATGGTATCAGAGCTACCCTTCCGATCTAATTTGATCGTATTCCTTCTTTTTTTCCCCGTGACCTAGCTTCACAAACAGCCAACCCTAATAATCCAACCCGCCACCAATATTCCTCTTTTCCCTATACTCTTCCCTGCCGTTCACCACTCTGCCACTTAAATCCAAACTAAATCCCATCTGTCCTCCAACTCTGCCTTTGCCTAATCATGTCCACTCCCTCATCAACCACCGACTCTGCACCCACCACCATCACCCAACTCCCTTCCCTACCAACCACTGTTTCCCTAAAATTGACTGCTGAAAACTACTTGCTTTGGAAGCTCCAGTTTGAGCCGCTCCTTGCAAGCCATGACCTTTACGGTCATATTGATGGCACGGTTGCTACACCTACTACCTCTCTTGACGATGGCTCGGAGAATCCCTTGTTCACGTCCTGGCGTCGTCGGGATCAGTTTGTTCTTGGATGGATCATCAGGTCGGTGACTGAAGCTGCTTTACATACCCTGGTTGGAGCCACAACTGCTCGTGATGCCTGGGTTGCCCTTGTTTCCGCCTATGGTGCTGGCAGCACGTCTCAGATAAGATTGCTTAAATCTCAACTCTATGCTTTGCGTCAAAACTCGGATTCTGTGTCAGTTTACTTACAGCGTGCAAAGTCGGTTTATGATCGTTTGCTTTCTCTTGGTGCCTCTGTCTCTCAAGATGATTTTGTTGATCGTGTGCTGCATGGTTTAAGTCCAGTCTATAATCCATTTGTTCGGAGTCAAAGAAATCGTCAGCTGCCGCCCACTTACCTGGAGCTCCACGGGCTCCTCTTGGCTGAAGAGCAGGACATAGCAGGTGATGAGCTCACTGGGCTACAAGCTCACTTCAGCAGGCCCAGCTCGCAGCCAAGGCTGGCAGCGCACCTCTTCCAACAGCGACATGGGCCGCAGATCTGTCTTAGGCTCGCCACCTCACCAAGCTGGCCGGGCTCCCTCTCAATATGTTGGGCTGTCTCAGGGCCGAGGCCCACAGTTCTCCTACACTCCTCAGGGCCGAGGCCCACAGTCCACCTACACTCCACAGGGCCGGCAACTTATCTGTTACAACTGTCAGGGCCTTGTGCATCACTTCCGGGCTTGCCCCTCTCCAAGGCAGCCCAACTCTCAGTTGCCGCCATTGGCCCATTATGCCACCTCTCCTCAATCCTCGGCCCAGCAGTCATGGACTCTTGATTTGGGTGCTAATCATCATTTAACTAATGACCTGGCGACTCTCTCTATGCATTCTGAATATCAAGGCACTGACCAAGTCCAATTAAGTGATGGTACACATGTTCCTATCTCACACTCTGGTTACTCGACTATGCTTTTGTCTAATGCTCCTCTTAATCTCAATCGCATGCTCTATGTTCCACGTTCTTGTCAGAAGCTTTTGTCAGTCAGTGCCCTTACTCGTGATAATAACGTGGCTGTTATATTCTATCGAAATATGGTGATTATACAGGACCTGATCACCCGCCGACAGCTGTTCAGAGGCCAGAGTAAGGGTGGGCTCTATCCGGTTCCGCTGACCATATTCGAGGATGTTGCAAGACCACAGGTTCACTCGGTCTCCTTGCCCACCTGGCATCAGCGCCTTGGCCATGCAAACTTGGATAGTGTGAAACATGTTCTACGACGTTATAATTTTCCTTTTTCCAATAAGCGTTTTCCCGCAATTTGCCCGGATTGTTGTCTTGGGAAAATGCATAAACTACCATTTCCGGTTTCTAATTTTCAAGCTTCTGGTCCATTGGATTTAATTTTAGTGATGTGTGGGGCCCATCACCTGTTGACTCTATTTCCCATCAGAGATACTATATTCTATTTTATGATCATTTCAGCAAGTACTCATGGGTCTATTTTGTGCGCTATCGATCAGATTTACTTCAGGTTTTTATACATTTCGGGCCCTGGTGGAGAAATATTTCGGCAGGCCCATACGGTCATTTCGCGCGGACTGGGGTGGTGAATATCAGAAACTGTCGACCTATCTCAAGGATCATGGCATTCTGGAGCAAACCTCGTGCCCTCATACGCCGGAACATAATGGTTGTGCCGAGCGAAAGCATCGTCATATTGTTGAAACTGGCCGAACCCTAATTCACCAGGCGAAACTTCCTCTCCAGTATTGGACGTACGCCTTCCAAGCTGCAGTTTATGTTATCAATCGCCTGCCGTCGTCCGTCTTGAATCATGATTCTCCTTTTCATCGTCTGTTTAATGCTGATCCTGACTACAAATCCTTACGTGTTTTCGGTTGTTTGTGTTTTCCATGGTTGAGGCCTTATGCAGCTAACAAATTGGATGCCAGGTCAGCTCCTAGTGTGTTCCTTGGGTATAGTAGTCGGCACAAAGGGTATTACTGCCTCAATTTACACACGAAGAAAGTCCAGGTATCACGCCATGTGATTTTTGATGAGACGGTTCTGCCTTTCCACGTACCCGATCAGTTTGGCCAGGAGCCACCTGTTTATCCCTCTGTTTTCCGCCGTCCTCAGCTCCTGGGCCCACCGCCGGTGTCTGCTTCATCAGCTGGCCCTCAGGCCCAGCCCAACACCCCGCGCCCGGTGCCTCAGATACAGTCTCCACCACCGCCGCTTGGGCCGCCTTCAACCACTAGGCCCACGCCTCAATTGGAGCTCGCCGTCATTCCAGAGCCTTTGGGAACTGGGTCGGCCTCCTCTCTAAGCCCAGTTCCACCTCCGGCCTCCACTCATCCTATGATGACCAGACAGAAGACGAGCTCACTTAAGCCACGGGCCTGGGTTGCTCATACGCATGCCCCAGCTGATGAAGAGCCCACCTGCTTCTCAAAGGCAAATTCTTCTCCTCTTTGGCGACTAGCTATGACCGAAGAGTTCAATGCTCTTCTTGAGAATCGAACCTGGCAGCTGTTACCTCGTCCACTCACTTCTCGGGTCCTCGACAATAAATGGGTTTTTCGTCTTAAAAGAAATCCGGATGGTTCTATTGCTCGATATAAGGCTCGACTTGTCGCTAAGGGCTATCATCAAACAGAGGGTGTTGATTATATGGAGACCTTCAGTCCGGTTATGAAGCATGCTTGTGTTCGCTTAGTCCTCACTATAGTCGTGTCTAATAACTGGTCGATTAAGCAGCTCGATGTCTCAAATGCCTTCTTGCATGGAACCCTAGACGAAACTGTATACATGGAGCAACCTTCTGGGTTCGTTGATCCGCTTCATGCAGGTCATGTCTGTCTTCTGAAGCGGTCTTTATATGGTCTCAAGCAAGCCCCTCGTGCCTGGTTCTCATGCTTGCGTGACGCTCTCGTTCAGTTCGGTTTTCATGGGTCCAAAACTGATCACTCACTCTTTTACTATCATCATGATTCTGTCACTCTATTTCTTCTTGTATATGTCGATGATATTATTCTCACCGGATCTGCTCCTCACATGTTGAAGACTTTGCTTGAGTTCTTGTCTGCCAGGTTCCGCATTAAAGATCTCGGTGCTCTAAGTTACTTCCTTGGTGTGGAAGTCTCCTTGACGACGCATGGGCTCCATCTCCGCCAGACGAAATACATTAACGAGTTGCTACACAAGGCCGGCATGGCCACGACCAAGCCACTAGCTACCCCATTCTCGACAACACGACCTGAGGCTGATACGACCCTATTCCATGACCCCACTATGTATCGGCAGCTGGTCGGGGGTCTTCAGTACCTCTCGATGACTCACCGGATATGGCTTGCACCACGACCCGACTCTCTCAATCGATGCATGCTCCAACTATGGCGCACTGGCATAGCCTAAAGCGAGCCCTGCGTTACCTTTGGGGAACTGCCGAGCTTGGTTTGCTCATATAGCCGTCCTCATCTCGTGTACTACAGGGGTTCTCGGATGCTAATTGGGGTGGAGATTCGTCTGATCGACGGTCTACGAGTGGCTATGTGACTTTCTTTGGTCCTAATCTTATCTCATGGTCTAGCAGAAAACAGCGGACGGTCTCACGATCCTCTACGGAGGCGGAGTACCGAGCTCTCACCACGGTGGCCTCGGAAATCACTTGACTAGCTTCGGTCCTCAAAGAGATCGGCCATCCAGTTTCGGCTTCCCCAACCTTATGGTGCGATAATATTAGCGCTACGTACTTGTCGGCTAACCCAGTTTTTCACTCTCGGTCCAAGCATTTGGAGATCGATTTTCACTTTGTTCGGGAGAAGGTGGCTGATCGCTCCTTGCATGTGGCTTATATCTCATCGAAGGATCAACTTGCGGACGGCCTGACCAAACCCCTCGCCACTGCTCGGTTCACTGATTTGCGGTCCAAGCTTCATGTGCAGCCGCCCATTTGCTTGCGGGAAGGTATTGAGGATAAAGATAAATCATGTATTTAGTTTATTTTTCCTTCTTAACTAATTAGGATAAATCTCAACTTCCTTGTTAATAGTTAGAGATATTCCTAGTTAGTCTCCTAATTGTACTCAACAAATTGTATGTATTCTTTACTATAAATATAAACCCACCAGGCCAGGGTTGGCAGGTGAGCATCCTTCTCTTTAGAAAGATTATACACTATAAACATATCTAAAAACTAACCGAAGGAGAAAATGATACACAATAAACGGTTGTCTTCACCCTGTATGAGAAGCGATAGTTATAAATTACAGAAACAATCGTGGAAAGATTATACACAATAAACATATCTAAAAACTAACCGAAGGAGAAAATGATACACAATCGCAAAAACGGTTGTCTTCACCCTGTATGAGAAACGATAGTTAGAAATTACAGAAACAATCGTGGAAAGATTATACACAATAAACAGATCTAAAAACTAACCGAAGGAGAAAATGATACACAATCGCAAAAAACGGTTGTCTTCACCCTGTATGAGAAACGATAGTTAGAAATTACAGAAACAATCGTGAAAAGATTATACACAATAAACAGATCTAAAAACTAACCGAATAAGAAAATGATACACAATCACAAAAACGGTTGTCTTCACCCTGTATGAGAAACGATAGTTAGAAATTATAGAAACAATCAGTGGAAAGTTAATACACAATAAACTGATCTAAAACACTAACCGACTGAGAAAATTATGCGTCATCTCCACTATCTCGCGCTGCTGTTTAACAACGTCAATCTGCAATTTGGCTTTCGCTGTCCGCAGCTTCAGGATCTCCAATTTCAGCTTCATAAACTCCAATTCCATACCTTGTTGAGCATCTCTAACTCCTTCATGTCTTGTTTCACATCATTTAGTTCACCGTCTGCTGAGCAACAAACAGCAAGAGATCGACGAGTAGAAGGGAGGGGGAATTGTGGTGAGATGGAAAGATGTCGGAAGATGACTTCTGGATTAGTACTTCTTTTGAGAGTTGAAAGCAAATTGGGTTCTTAATAAGAAAACAACTAATTGAAAGAGTGGCAGAATTGGAAGAGTATCGGTATTACGAAAAACAATTAAAATCAAACAACTAATTGAAAGAGAGGCGAAATTGGAAGAGTATCGAGCATTACGCAGAGTGCCGGAGAAGAGGGGGAGATGGGTGCGGTAGGATGATTCTGGAAGCCACTTCCTGATTAGTTGAAGCAATTCTGTTTTCAAGAAGAGGAGCGAAAACAATTAAAATCAAACAACTAATTGAAAAAGAGGCGGAATTGGAAGAGTATCGGGCATTACGCAGACTGCCGGAGAAGAAGGGGAGTTCTGGAACTCATAGCTTCGATCGTGAACGACGAGTAATGAAAACGAGAAACTGAAAGTGACTCGGAGAACTGGAATAGTGGGGGAGATGGGAGGATTCTAGCTATAGCTTCGATCGACGAGTAATGAAAACAAGAAATTGGAAGAGTGGTAGTGGAGTGCTATTGCTCTTCTTCTATATAAAGGAGGAAAACTTGTCATTAACCTTTTTCATATTCTTTTTATCTATCTTGATTTTTAAATTAAATGAAAAATTCATTACCTACATTGGAAAAAATTGCTAATTTTCTCACCAAAAAAAAATTGCTAATTCTTTTATTTAATCTAGTTTAATATTTTTAATTTACATTATAAATTTTTAGAATCCTTATTTCTTACTAATTAAGTGGATATTCATTGTAAAAATATGTAATATTAAGAGATAACTAATATGTTTTTAGTTATTACACTTTAAACAATAAATATTTGAAATCATATAATATAACTACATAACTGAACCGGGTTGAAGGAAGTAACTTAAAGACGTATCAATAAAATAGTTTATTTAATCTTAAGATATTAGTATGATTGATAAAATATAATGATTTAGTCATCATACATATTTTGATATATCGGGTTATGATAAGTAATTTGAATAGGTCTCAACCAATACGTAGTTTGCATTTTTTATTTATTACTTTTTGTCATCTCGCCAATATTATATACACTAATATTTGTCACTAATTTTTTTTAAAAAACTTATATACTTTATTGAACCCGGCCAAAAGACTAGTACTTATATTATCGATTAAAACATGCTTAGATAGCTAATGAATGGCTATTGGAGCTAATGTGGGGTACTGAATGCATATCAATTAACGTCTCGAAGACAAAAGTTAGAATGGAAGGACCCAAACGACAAAGTGGTCGAAGTAAGAGAGGTAAAGAGCGATTTATGGAATACGGGGGCTATTGTTAAGTTGGCAAAGTAGAGGGGGCAAAATGCCATTTTCCCTTTAGGCACCAATTAGAATTAATTGACATTTAATATATAATTAATTCATATAAATTATTATTATTTTTCAACCATAAAGCTAACCCAGCCAATTACCCACCATCATAAATCTAGTTTTATTTCCTTCAATCGGTTTGGTATTGTAAGGTAAAGAAAAGCTGGTGGCCAGAAAATTCTAAAATAAGAAGTAAGGAAAAACGAAAAAAATACTGCAAAAACAAGCAAGGCCACCCTTGCCCAAAATTATTTTTTTTTCTTTCGTTGTAAGAGCATTCCTAAGAAGAGGGGATAGAGAGAAGGCTTTCGTTGCTCAAGCCCTACACACAAGACTAGCCCTAAAAACCCCACCCGTTGAAGAACTTTCACCAAGTACTCACTAGCCACGAGGAAAACCCTAAGAAGTTCAAGCCGTGGTGCCACCACTAGGTAAGTCCTTCTTGGTAGCTTTGAAGAAACTTGCAACTGCTTGAAGCTGAAATTTACTTGTTCTAAATTTCCTTTGAGTGAATTCCACTAAATCCTAAACACGAGAGGAAAAATTAAGAGAGAGTGAGGATTGTGAGGCCATATTCGTGGATTTCTTGTGTTTTATTAACCATGACAGATAGGAGGTTAGCCAAGCTAGAGGCTACAGTGGCCGACGTGTCCCAAGTCATAAAACATGTCCAGGCCACCCTAGAGCGGTTGGAAAGAGGAGCCGGGACATTACCGGAGCAACACCGAGTCAGCACCCGGTCCAGCCCCGGGTCAGTACCGGAGCAGCCCCCGCCCAGCACTCAGCCCCGCCCCGGGGCAGCACCTGCCCAGCCCCGGCACCGCCCCCGTCTCAGCCCCGGATCGACATCAGCCCAGTCCCGGGCCCAGACTCCGCCCAGCACTTCCCCAGCATTAATGCCGCCCCGAACCAGTCCGCCACCCGGCATCAATGCCGACCCCACCGAGCACCAAGACCACCCGACGCCCTGTCCTACCCCAGCCCGACGCCCGACCCCGGCCTGCCACAACAGCCCGGTGACCGGTGAGGATTTCACGCCCAAGCAGCCCGACGTGCCAGCCCCTACACAGGTTGTCACCAGGTCCATGGTCTGTGCCCTTTCTCAAGCCCCGATCTCACCCAGACCTGAGCCCCGACCGATGCCCTGGCACAGCCCCAGAGCACCAAGGCCACCTAAGCACACCCGCCAGTTCTCTGTCGTCTCCCGACGCATCCTTAGTGCCCAAACTGTGGAAGAAGGTTGGGAGCAACGTGATAACCTCTTCCATACCAGGTGCGTCATTAAAAACAAAATTTGCAATATGGTAATTGATGGAGGTAGTTGTACCAATGTCGCGAGCACTGATTTTGTGGAAGGTCTTAGCCTTCCGACCCTAAAGCATCCAAAACCCTACAAACTACACTGGCTGAGTAATTGTGGGGAAATAAGGGTGACCCAACAAGCTCACATTCCCTTTGGCATAGGGAGGTACACAGATGTCATCCTATGTGATGTGGTACCCATGGAAGTTGCCCATATACTTCTTGGGAGACCTTGGCAATTCGACAGGTACTCCAAACATGATGGCAGGACCAACAGGTACAGTCTTATCCACAGAGACACAAAGTACATCTTAAAACCCTTGTCCCCTACCGAGATCCTCAAAGATCAACTAGATAAGAGAGCCATTCGAGAGAAGAAAGAGAGAGAGCTCAAAAACAGAGGGAAAGAGAGAACAAACGAGTGGTCCTCCTAGTGTAAAAACAGAAATACAAGACCTTAAGGGTCCAAGAGCTCAAAAAAGTGAGACTGAGCAAAGAGAGAGCCTCCTAGCCACCCCAAGGGAGATCAAACAAACCCTAATCACCAGGAAAACCCTTGTGATCATCCTTTACAAGGAGTGCTTGATTTCTAACCCTAACACCTCTTTGCCTAGTGTTGTTGTCTCACTCTTACAGGAATTTGAGGATGTCTTCCCCGAGGAAATCCCTAGTGGACTGCCCCCACTAAGAGGAGTTGAGCACCAAATAGATTTGGTGCCTGGAGCTGCCTTGCCAAACAAGCCATCCTACCGCACCAATCCTGAAGAAACCAAGGAGATACAAGCTCAAGTATAGGAGCTGGTGGACAAAGGTTACGTCAGAGAAAGCATGAGCCCTTGTGCCGTTCCAGTCATCCTAGTCCCCAAGAAAGAAGGAACATGGAGAATGTGTGTTGATTGTCGAGCCATCAACAATATTACAGTTAAGTATCGCCACCCTATCCCTAGATTAGATGACATGCTTGATGAGTTACACAGATCTACTATCTTCTCTAAGATTGATCTTAAGTTAGGCTACCACCATATCCGAATGAAGGAAGGTGATGAATGGAAAACTGCCTTTAAAACCAAGCTAGGGCTATATGAGTGGATGGTCATGCCCTTTGGCTTGACCAATGCACCAAGCACCTTCATGAGGCTAATGAACCAAGTCCTTAGATCTTATATTGGGAAATTTGTTGTGGTTTACTTTGATGACATACTTATCTACTCCAAAAACCTAGATGACCACCTAGGGCACCTGAAAACTGTCTTAGAAACCCCGAGGAAAGAACACCTCTATGCTAACATGGCCAAGTGCACCTTTTGCACAAATCATCTTGTTTTTCTGGGCTTTGTTGTTAGTTCAGCAGGTATTAGGGTGGATGAAGACAAGATAGAAGCTATCAAATCCTGGCCAACACCTCAAAACATTACGGATGTCAAGAGCTTTCATGGATTGGCTAGCTTCTACCGGAGATTTGTGAGGGATTCTAGCACCCTTGCTGCCCCACTCACAGCCGTGCTCAAGAAGGATGTGCCCTTCCAATGGGGTACACCACAACAGGAAGCCTTCGAAGCCCTAAAGAAGAAGCTCACTGAGGCCCCATTGCTCATGCTCCCTGATTTCACCAAGCCCTTTGAAATCGAGTGTGATGCCTCTCGAGTAGGAATCGGAGCTGTCCAAATGCAAGAGAAACGACCCATTGCTTACTTCAGTGAGAAGCTAAGTGGTGCCACTCTCAACTACCCCACCTATGACAAAGAACTCTATGCCCTAGTGAGATCCTTGAAGACTTGGCAACACTACATGTGGCCCAAGGAATTCATCATCCACACGGATCATGAATCACTCAAGTACCTCAAGGCTCAACACAAGCTTAGCAAGAGACATGCTAGGTGGGTGGAGTTCATCGAATCCTTCCCCTATATCATTCAGTACAAGCAAGGTAAGGAAAATGTATTGGCTGACGCCCTCTCCCGAAGGTACACCTTACTCTCAGTCCTTGCTACTAAGTTTATTGGCTTTGAACACATCAAAGACCTTTATGCAACTGACCCGAGTTTAAGAGTATCTTTGAAGCTTGTCACCAGGGAGGATTTGGAAAATTCTACCAACGGGATGGCTACCTATTCAAGGGACCAAAGTTATGTCTACCTAACCATTCTTGCAGGGTTGTCATAACCCTAGAGGCTCATGGAGGACTCATGAGACATTTTGGCGTGGCCAAGACCTTGGCCACCCTTAAATAGCATTTCTACTGGCCCAAGATGTGCCATGACGTGGAGAAACTCATAGCTCAGTGCTCCAAGTGCCAACGAGCTAAGTCAAAACTCAAGCCCTATGGCTTCTACACTCCCTTACCCATTCTTGAGCACCCTTGGGTTGATTTGTCTATGGATTTCATATTAGGCCTGCCTAGGACTAGGAAAGGAAGGATTCAATTTTTTTGGTTGTCGATAGATTCTCTAAGATGGCCCATTTCATTGCTTGCCACAAAATGATGATGCTTCCCATATTGTTGACCTGCTCTTTAAGGAAGTAGTCAGGATGCATGGGGTCCCCAAGACAATAGTGTCGGATAGGGACTCCAAGTTCCTTAGCTACTTTTGGAAGACCTTGTGGGCTAAGCTTGGCAGCAGATTAATGTTCTCCACCACTTGTCACCCCCAAATAGATGACCAAACCGATGTTGTTAATCGATCCTTATCCCAAATGTTAAGGGCCATCATCAAAAGCAACATTAAAACTTGGGAAGACTGCCTACCACACGTAGAATTTGCTTATAATAGGCATGTACACTCCGCCACCCAATACTCCCCCTTTGAACTTGTTTATGGATTCAACCCCCTAACCCCCTTGGATTTATCACCCCTACCTATCCATGAGTTCTTAGATGTAGGTGGCCAAGAGAAGGCAGCATATGTCAAGAAATTACACGAGAAGGCCTGGGCAAACATTGAGAGGAGGACCGCCCAATACATCCGCAATGCCAACCGGGGAAGGAAAGAAAAGATATTTGAAGTTGGTGACCAAGTATGGATCCACTTCAGAAAGGACAGGTTCCCTGAGCAGAGAAAGTCCAAGCTGTTACCTAGAGGGGATGGACCATACACCGTCCTTCAGAGAGTCAACAACAATGCCTATGTCCTTGACCTCCCCAATTCCTACGGGGTAAGTGCTACCTTTAATGTGGCAGACCTAACCCCCTACTATGATGATGTCTATACAGCTCAGGATTCGAGGATGAATCCTCCCCAAGAAGAGGGGGATGATGAGCCCTCGGTGCCCTAGACCAGACCAGAGCCACCCCTGACCCGGAGCCAGACCAAGGCCTTTAAGGAACAGCTCAACACATACATAAAGGCCTGGAGCAATGAAGGCCATGAAGGGATGCATACAGACTGACCAAGAAGGAATACACCATCCTAGAAGTCAAGGGCACCACAACAAGGCCAGGATAGGAGCAGGACCAAGAATGGGAGCCCCTCCGGGCACTGATGATAAGACCGGGCACCAGCACCGGCCCCGGACCGGACAAAGCGCCACCTTTGAGCCCCAAGCAAATTTCCCTGGGCACCAGGCTCGGACTTTGGCTTAAAAACAGCCCCAAGACGTACTTGAAGGAGGGCCCGAGACAGAAGAAGAAAAGCTTGGACATAAATCCCGGGAGCCTGAAACCTGACCCCGACCCGGCACCAGACCTAGTCCGGAGCACCTCACAGGAGCGACCTGGGCGGAGCCATAAATTGGCTCGGGCCTTTGCTGAATTTCCACCGGCCCTGGGAGCCCTAGACGTCCAGGAAGCATGGCCCAGCACCCTTGGAGGATTGGAGGAAGCTGCCACGAAAGTGTAATATGTTTAGGAAAACTGGTCACCTAAACCGGGCCGTGACCTGAGCGTGACCGGGTGACAGGGACGTGACCAGGTGACCCGGTTAGGGTTTCTCGGAAATGACCGGCACAGCCTAATTAGGCTATTTTCTTCGTGCCCAAGACTCTTTTTACTTGTTTTGTGTTTTCCTCTTTTGTTCAAACTATTTGGGAAGAATTTTTACCTATTTAGGCGTAGATTAATTATTTAAACTAATTAGGAAGAAGCTATTTAAGGAAGGATTAGGAGAGCTTGTTCCCTAACTCCTCCTATAAATAGAGGCCGCCGGCCACTCTTGTAAGACATCCCCTTTTTGAATAATAAACTCCCTTTTCAGAACATATGTTCTTTTCCCTTCAAGCCTTTGCTCGTTGTTGCATTGCTTAAGGATTGACTTATCATCAAGAGCATCCATCTCTTGATGTGGCGCCCTCGACTTGATACTTCTGGTTCCTAACTCCTTTATAGCTAGTGGGTCAAAGTTCTAATCCGCCCCGGTTCCATAGGTTCTTCTCTTAGCTAGGATCATCAGCTTGTGGTGTTTAAGGGTCGTCTGCTCACGGTTGCAGCGGTTCACATCAATCCACCACCCCGGATTGAGGTCCCTCGGAGACGAGTTCGAAGAAGCATATCACTTGAAGGTCTAAACATGCTCAAGGGCGTGCTGGAAGAAATTTCGTGAGATGGGGCTTGACTAGACTTGGCGAGACATGTACAGATCCTATCTACATCGATTCATTGTTAGAATTTTTGTTTTGCAAGGACAAATTTTTTGCTTCTATTTAATACACAGGTTAATGTTTATTCTATTCATCTAGTTGGCGGAACAATTCTTTCATTTTTCGACTGCCAAGATGTACGACCACTCCCTTGTTTTTTATTTATCCATTTTTTGTACATATATATTAACACACGAAACAATTCCCCCTCCTAGCTATTTACTATTTAGAGTTTCATTTGGATACAAACTTGAATAACAAAATCATTCGAAAATAATGAGCAAAGTTATCAAGGCTAACTATGCAATTTACAAGTTTTTTTACATAAACAAAACAGTTGAAAATAGACTACATATAGAATGCTATTTGTTTTTTTGATAATAGAAAAGGGTTATGTTGTGAGATACAAACCTGGTTTTAATACATACACCAATTATCTACAAAGTAAAGATACAACTTCACTGAATAATAGAACTAGTTACCTATGATACTAGCTAACAATTACTTTTTTCATAACAACTTGACTCAGAGCCCAAAATAATCACATGAGCTCTAATTTAGAAGGTATAACATCGTGTCCACTCTGTCAAAGTGTTCAAGATTTGGTGCTTAATAAGTCAGGATGCAATATTATAATTGCATTAAGACTACTATATATCGCATCCTACAAAGATACGGTAAACCACATTCTTTGAGATGGTCCCAGACAAATATTAAGATATTTGGTTATCAGTGAATGCATGTCATGGTTGGAAAAGATAGAGAACAAAATGAAAGAATCCATACTTAATAGACAAATTGCACTTTTTACCATATTGGCAAAAACATTATGATGTGTAATGGATACAATTTAATTGCTACACTACCCACTAGAAACCATCACACTCTAAAGATGCTTTCATATTGAAAGTAGCATCCCATTAATAAAAATTCACATTTCAGTACATTAGAAAGAAACAAGGAAAAATACCATCCAATAGAGAATCACCCAAAATCTAACATAGGATTGTGAACTAAAAATCTACAAGCAAGATAATTTATCTTTGCCTAGCGTAGTAGTGTTTAGTAATTTTGTTACATTGGCCATAATAGAAAAAAAGGATGGAAGTGGATGAATATATTTGCCTTAAAATATATAAGCTCTCGTGAAATGAGAAAAAGAGTGCTTTCTATGCTTTCACTTTATTTAGATGCATTTACAATAGCAGTAGTGCTTCCTATGCTACTCAATGAGGATTCATCAAGTATTGAAAGAGAAAGTTTTCATGAAGTCACTCTTCCAGAAACCTCAACAATAACCTAATGAGTTAAGCAGCATAATCAACAATAACATTTCAGTGAATTTAATTGAGTTGTTATCAACCGCACATATACATAGTAGTTTAAGTGAAAAGATAGTGAAGATATGTCTCATCTAGTGCAGCAGCGTGTTTTCAAAGGCGTTTTCGGCGAAAATCCTACAGAATTTTCGCCGAAAATATCAGGCAAATCTGGCGTGCTATATAAAGGTGAAAGAGGCGAGAGTTTGAGGCATCAATTCATTATTCTAATTTTCAACACCATCGCCGACACCCCTTCTCTCTCAATTGCCAACTCCATCATCATCCTCTCAACCAACCATCATCCTCCCTCAATTGTTGATCAACTTGAAGATCTAAGTGAAGCCTTCCACCCTTGGATTGGAGCTTGAAGAGCCAAGTGAGAAGATCCTCCATGGAAGCAAGGATGGTCTCCTCTCCTCAATTTCAGGTTTCTTCCATGGTTAAGCTAGGCTAAGCTTAGGTTTAGTTTAGTGGGGGATGGATCAAGCTAGGATAGGTGATTGATTGTATGGATTGAGTTTCTTATAGCCATTTGTGTAAGATGATGATCCTAGACCTTGTGCCTTGTAGCCATTAGAGCTTGACTTGTTCTTTTGGTATTGTTATGTCTTTCAATTCATGAGAATGATTGATTGATGTTGATCTAAGGTTGTAGGATTGTAATTGGATGATTTGAGAGATTGGATTATCAAGTTACAACCATTTTGAGCTTGTTCTTCCTTGTTGACATTTTATCAAACACTTGGTGTGCATTGAGTTTTCTTTCATTTGAAGGTTGAAAGACCCTTGTGATTGCTAGACTAGTGTTATATGATTGACATGAGAGTGTCTTGCATCATTTACCTTGTGCTAGATGATTGTTAGCATAGAATTCAAGTTCCAAGCATTTCATTGAGCTAGTTTAAAGCATTCCATTCCATTTGTTCACATAGCGAGAGCATGGTGCATTTGGTCTAGGAATAGAGAGTCAATTGTGTGAGAGTTCGTTGATTCTACTTGAGTGAGATGCATGGTCATTAATTACACATCGTTGCTTGAGATTCAATCCAGCTTTCATGAACCTTGAGCTTGAAGAAATCCCTTGCTAGACTAAACTCTTTTCTCTCTTGTTTGATCCTCAATTTCTCTTGTCAATTTTACTTTGTTTGTTTATGCTTTTTAAATTGTTCTCTTTCAAAACCAAATCTCAATTCAAATGTTTAGACCGTTCACGAATTTTGTGAGTATTAGCCTATGAGAGGACCTCGAGGAATACGACCTTGATAAATTCCTTATCAAGTTTTTGGCGCCGTTGCCGGGGAATTGACATTCAATTAAGACCATGCAACTCAACCAAACATTTTTTGGCGCCGTTGCCGGGGAATTGACATTCAATTAAGATCATTCAAAAACTTGATAAGGAATTTATCAAGGTCGTATTCCTCGAGGTCCTCTCATAGGCTAATACTCACAAAATTCGTGAACGGTCTAAACATTTGAATTGAGATTTGGTTTTGAAAGAGAACAATTTAAAAAGCATAAAAACAAAGTAAAATTGACAAGAGAAATTGAGGATCAAACAAGAGAGAAAAGAGTTTAGTCTAGCAAGGGGTTTCTTCAAGCTCAAGGTTCATGAAAGCTGGATTGAATCTCAAGCAACGATGTGTAATTAATGACCATGCATCTCACTCAAGTAGAATCAACGAACTCTCACACAATTGACTCTCTATTCCTAGACCAAATGCACCATGCTCTCGCTATGTGAACAAATGGAATGAAATGCTTTAAACTAGCTCAATGAAATGCTTGGAACTTGAATTCTATGCTAACAATCATCTAGCACAAGGTAAATGATGCAAGACACTCTCATGTCAATCATATAACACTAGTCTAGCAATCACAAGGGTCTTTCAACCTTCAAATGAAAGAAAACTCAATGCACACCAAGTGTTTGATAAAATGTCAACAAGGAAGAACAAGCTCAAAATGGTTGTAACTTGATAATCCAATCTCTCAAATCATCCAATTACAATCCTACAACCTTAGATCAACATCAATCAATCATTCTCATGAATTGAAAGACATAACAATACCAAAAGAACAAGTCAAGCTCTAATGGCTACAAGGCACAAGGTCTAGGATCATCATCTTACACAAATGGTTATAAGAAACTCAATCCATACAATCAATCACCTATCCTAGCTTGATCCATCCCCCACTAAACTAAAACTGAGCTTAGCCTAGCTTAACCATGGAAGAAACCTGAAATTGAGGAGAGGAGACCATCCTTGCTTCCATGGAGGATCTTCTCACTTGGCTCTTCAAGCTCCAATCCAAGGGTGGAAGGCTTCACTTAGATCTTCAAGTTGATCAACAATTGAGGGAGGATGATGGTTGGTTGAGAGGATGATGATGGAGTTGGCAATTGAGAGAGAAGGGGTGTCGGCGATGGTGTTGAAAATTAGAATAATGAATTGATGCCTCAAACTCTCGCCTCTTTCACCTTTATATAGCACGCCGGATTTGCCTGATATTTTCGGCGAAAATTCTGTAGGATTTTTGCCGAAAATGCCTTTGAAAACATGCTGCTGCATTCCTTCTAAAGTTTTCGGCGAAAACTTTGAATGTTTTCGCCGAAAATGTTGTCAAAGAGCAAAGGCCTTCTGTCTGCTTCGAGTTTTCGGACCGAGGACTTGAAAATCTCGCCGAAAACTTCTTCTTGGCGAAAACTTTATGATATCTTCGCCGAAAATGTCTTCAGCTGAAAGTCATATTTTCTTCGATTTTGCAACGTCCATATCTCCTCCGTCCTAGCTCCGATTGACCTCCCGTTTGATCCTACGTGCTCCTTGTCACCAGTACTACACTGCCAAGGCCTAAAATACAAAGAAAACACCTCCAATAGACATGGAATTGGCCTCAAAGTGGCAACCGGGCAACAGAATAGCACTTAGCACAAAAATTCGATAAAAGCATATTAAGCATGGCATTTAAGGATCAAACACGGGCGTTTCATAGGTCAATCATAAGCTAAAAATGCACTAAATAAAGTCACATCATCTAGTTTGGTATATATATTTAGTATAAATTGAGATTGGCATAGAGTAGTTAGGATCATAATTCACAAAACAAGAACAAAATGAATTGTTGGCTGAATAAAAGCCTGGAATGATCTCTTTTCAGCCTTACCCGTTCTAACTGCTCAAATAAGAGTAAGTCTGTTGTTGATTCTTTGTGCAGATCAAATCAGTATCATTCTTGATCTGATTTCTCGCAGATAAGGAAAGTGGAGCGGGGTTTCATCTCCTTATAAACCGAAGATCACCAGCTTCGTAAGGCATCGATCGAAAAAGCAAAGAGTGCAGTAGCCTTTCAAAGCAAATCAATTCATACGGGGAGTTGGAGTGATTTGTTCTAACGAGTGGTATATCAGCAGGGAGCTGGGGATAAGATTGCGGGGAGCAATCTTGTTTCTATATCATCTCTGTAATTTGTTGGTGTTGCTTGTTGCTTAATAAGATTGACTATCTCGAAGGGAAACCTTCGAGTGTGGATGTACATCAGAGCCTAAGTGCCTGGTGGAACCACGTTAAATCGTGTCTTTGTGCTCTCGCTCAATCCAGCTGCTTCAGCCATTGAAGCAACACTCTGAGTTCTACTTCGGTCTGAGTTCCAACCTGCGAAAGAGAAGAAAAGAAAAGTGTTATTGGGCCCAAGCTGATCTTAGCCCAATATCGAGTGAGCTGACCCTTGTTTAAACGCCGTCGCCGCTCATTCATATCGTCACTTGAGGAAATCAAAGAGCAGAAACTCTCTCCAATCACTCTTGGGCTTCTAGAGTGATTCCTCTCACGAAGACGATCCGCTAAGAGGAAGGATCAAATTCTACATGAATATGATTTCCACTCGTCTACCACACGTGTTTCTGATTGTATTGGTATTCTTCTTGCCATGCAATCATTATCACGGGGTGCATACTAATAATAATATAGAATTAAATGTGTAAATATTTGTTTAGATTTGTTTTGAAGTTTCTGTTTTCCTAATCCCTTCTATCACGCCTCCAATATTGATGGGGTGTTGAATACAAAATATTTTTAGTTTATATTTCTTTCCTATTGTAAAGCTTCCTATGTATCCTCTTTACGATATATATAAATCAAAAAGAGGATACATAGGAAGCTTTACAATAGGAAAGAAATATAAACTAAAAATATTATGTAATTGACACCCCTGGAATAGTGGAGGCGTGATAGAAGGGATTAGGAAAACAGAAACTTTAAAACAACTAAACAAATATTTACACATTTAATTCTATATTATTATTACCCTCCCGCAAGCCAAAGTACGGTCGGACTTTGAGCTTGAATCGAAGATCATGATAGCGCTTGGGGGCAACAGCTTGGTGAGAGCATCCACAATTTGTTCTTTCGTGGAAATATAGGAGACAAGTAGATTCTTTGCCGCAACCTGTTCTCGAACAAAGTGAAAGTCGATTTCAAGGTGCTTGCTGCGCGAGTGGAAGACCGGATTAGCGGACACGTATGTCGGGGATAAGTTGTCGCACCAAATGTTTGGGGGCCGTGTTGCAGGGAAGCCGATCTCATGAAGCAGAGACTGGAGACATAAGGCTTCGGAAGCGAGTACTCGACTTCGGTGGAAGAGCGCGAGACTGTCTTCTGTTTTCTGCTAAACCACGATATAATGTTGGAGCCAAGATAGATTACATAACCCGTAGTGGAACGTCGATCAACCGAGTCTCCCCAATCAGCATTAGTGAAACAAAGTAACTGATGCGAGGTGTTGGTCGAGAGTTGTATTCCTAACGTTGGGGTGCCTTGGAGATATCGGAGGGCCCGCTTTATATGCTGCCAATGCGAGATGTGGGGGTCATCCATGAATTGAGATAGACGCGACGTGGTATATGCCAAGTCGGGACGGGTCATGGACAAGTATTGTAAGCCGCCACTAGTTGACGATAGAGTGTTGGATCGTGGAAAGGCGCGTCCGTGGCTAGTGGTGCTGTCGTCGGTGATGGCATGTTTAGTGGCTTACAATCTGACATGCCAGCTCGAGCAATAAGGTCACGTATATATTTAGCTTGACAAAGGGTCATCCTGGTTTTTGTGCGATGAACTTCGATGTCGAGGAAGTAGTGTAAATCGCCAAGCTCCTAGATCAAGAAACAGGCCTGTAGATGCTTAAGAAGAGAGGAAGCCAGAGTTGTATTGTTGCTTGTGACAATTATATCATCAACATAAACCAGAACAAAGATGATGTTACCCCCGATATTGTAGTAAAAGAGCGAGTGATCGGTTTTGGAGACTTGGAAACCGAAACTGCACAGAGCATCACGCAGGCATGCAAACTAGGCCCGGGATCTTGTTTTAACCCATACAGAGACTTCTTCAAAAGACAAACGTGATTAGGAAAACGGGATTGATAAAGCCGGGAGATTGGGACATATATACTATTTCTTGGAGGTCGCCATGGAGGAAGGCATTAGAGACGTCGAGTTGTGTGATCGGCCAATCGTGTGAGAGAGTGATCGAGAGGATGAGAACGCACACTGACCGGTTTAATCACTGGACTGAAGGTCTCGGTATAGTCAATTCCTTCGGTTTGGTGATAGCCTTTCGGAACGAGGCGAGCTTTGTAGCGAGCTATTTTTCCATCGGGGTGGCGCTTGATTCGATACACCCACTTGTTTCCCACAATCCTATGTCCCATTGTCGGTGGCGAAACCAATTCCCAGTTTGGTTGTTAATTAAGGCGTTGAACTCAGCTTCCATCGCCAGCCGCCATTCTTGGTTCTTAGCTGCATTTGTATAGCAAGTTGGCTCGGGATCAAATTCAAAAGTATGGGCCGAGAAGGGTTTGGGCTTGAGGGATCCAGTTTGTCGTCAAGTTATCATATGATGGGCGTGGGTGGGCCGAGGGAAAGGATGCCTAGGGTTGGAAGGCAAAGGTCAGTCAGCAGGTTGCGGGGGTGGTGGGCCTGGAGCATTGGGTGTAGTAGTTGGGTTGGGAGAGGGAGGCCGGTTTGGGGAAGGGGGTTGGACAGTTCGGGGAGTGGGAGTGTGTGGTACAGTTTGAGGGCTGAGTTGTAATGTGGGCAAGGGAAGTGGTAGAGTGGGCCTTGGAAAAAGGTTTGACTCTTCTGGACACGGAGCGCGCGCGTATAGATTGAGGTACCTGGAAAGGGAAAATAGTCTCATAAAAATGACATGGCGAGAAACTTGAACCTTCTTAGTGTATAAATTTAAGCAATAATAGTCTTTATGTTGGAGACTATAGTACAAGAAGACCGACAGAGACAATTTAGCATCAAGTTTGTGCCTAGCGTAAGGTTTAAGCCAAGGGAAGCATAGGCAGCCAAAAATACGAAGTTGGGAATAATCAGGATCAACACTAAACAATTTATGATATGGGGTGTCGAAGGCAATAGTCGAAGCTGGTAACCGATTTATGAGGAAGGCGGCGGTTTGGAAAGTATAGGTCCAATACTCTAGAGGGATCGCGACATGATGAAGTAAGGCACGTCCCATTTCCGTAATGTGGCGGTGCTTCCTCTCAGCACAACCATTTTGCTCGGGTGTGTGGGGACACGAGGTCTGCTCCAAAATTCCATGTTCGGCTAGATAACCTGATAATCTTTGATATTTGCCGCCCCAATCTGAACGGAAAGATTTTATAGGGCGACCAAAGTACTTTTCCACCAAAGTACGAAATTGGATAAAACTAGAGAGAAGGTCAGATTGATAGCGAGCAAAGTACAACCAAACGTACTTGCTATAATGATCATAAAACAACACATAATATCTTTGATTTGTGACCGATAAAATAGGAGCCGGTCCCCACACATCACTACAAATCAAATCAAGAGGGCCATCAGCCTTATAATCAGAAATAGGAAATGGTAGTTTGTGCATTTTTCCTAAGCACCAACCCAAGCAAACAGAGGGAAGTCTTTTATTGGGAAAAGAAATTTGATAACGACGGAGCACACATTTAACATTTTTCAAGTGTGTGTGACCTAATCTTTGATGCCAGACAGGAAGGGAATCAGCATGCGCGATAACTGGTGTACAAATCAAGGACATGGGAATAGCATATAGGCCATTTCTACTCCGGCCTTGATAGATGACTTTTCTGGTCATCAAATCCTGAATCAAAACAAGATCGTGATAAAACAACACAACAATGTTATTATCTCGAGTCAAGGCACTGAGGGATAAGAGATTCTGGCAAGAATTTAGTATATATAAAATATTATAAAGAGAGAGGGCAGAATCATGTAATTGAATAATTGAAGAGCAGAGTGAGAGATCGGGACGGTATTACCATCAGTAAGATGAAATTGGTCAGTTCCTTGGTATTCAGAGTGGAGGTGGAGGTTGGCAAGGTTATTGGTCGAATGGTGGTTGGCGCCCGAGTCCAGAGTCCAAGTGTCGATCGAATGAGGTTAAGGAGATGAGGTGAAGTGGGCCGTAGGCGGATACGGGATTTGCTGGCGGGGGAAGGGCATTGGCTGTAGTGGTGGCCCTTCCCTTGGCAGTTGTAGCAGACCAGGTCTCATGGGCCTGAGTGTTGGGCCTGGGGGTTAGATGAGGGCAGCGGCAGCAGGCCACGGCCATAGGAGTGTTGGGTTGGGCCTTGGGGGTTGTGAAGCGGCTGTCCAGGCGAGGAGAAGGAGGCCTGCCTCGAACGGCGGGACGGTGCAAGCAGCCTGAAATTGGGGAAACTGGCCCCTGGGCACAAATCGACGATCACCACGGCTCTGACTGGTAGTGCCACGTCCAACATAATTGGAAAAGGCAGGGCCTGTAGACAAACTTGAATCTTCGAAAGCAAGTTCAAGTTCTTCAGTTAGAATTAAGCCATGTAATTCAATATAAGAGGGAGGATTTGACCGATTTTGAAGTGACCGAGAGAAAGCTCGATATGAGAGGCTGAATCCACGAAGGATGAGCTGGACGAGGTCGCTTTCAGATACCAGATCATTGAGAGCAGAAAGATTGTCAGCAAGAGCCTTGGCGCGTTGGAGACACCACAGTTTCGACTGGTATTGCCACGTCCAGCATAATTGGAAAAGGCAGGGCCTGTAGACAAACTCGAATATTCGGCAGCAAGTTCAAGTTCTTCAGTTAGAATTAAGCCATGTAATTCAATATAAGAGGGAGGATTTGACCGATTTCGAACTGACTGAGAGAAAGCTCGATACGAGGGGCCGAGTCCACGAAGGATGAGCTGGACGAGGTCGCTTTCAGAGACCGGATCATTGAGAGCAGCAAGATTGTCAGTAAGAGCCTTGACACGTTGGAGATATACGGTCGTCGAGTCTGTCCCTTTGCTTGAGATCGTAGAGATGGAATTTGTAGGACCGGACGTGTGATTAAGTTCCGTGATCGAAAGCGGCAGCAAGAGACGTCCAGGCAGCGGTGGCTGTAGAGATTCCGACCAGAGTCTGGAGAACACTTTCAGAGACAGAGGATATTTTCCATCCAAGGACGATCTAATCGCGACGGAACCAATCCTTATATTTCGGATTGGGTTCGCCAGCTTTGGTGAGAGTGGGAGGAGCTTGATCGAATCCATTGATGTGACCGATTAAATCATAACCATCAAGGAATGGCTTGAATTGGAGCTTCCAGAGAAGATAATTGTTTGGGGTGAGTTTGATGGTAAAGGTAGTAGAGGGGTTGGGAAGGGTGGGTAAAGAAGATGAAGAAGAAGAGTAGTTTGTGGCAGCCATGATTGTGGCTAGGGTTTATGCTCTGATACCATATTGATTTGGGAGAAAACTCACGTAGCAACCTTGGCCACGGAGTTGATTTATATATATCGTAAAGAGGATACATAGGAAGCTTTACAATAGGAAAGAAATATAAACTGGAAATATTATGTAATCAACACCCCAGCAATATTGGAGGAGTGATAGAAGGGATTAGGAAAACAGAAACTTTAAAACAAATCTAAACACAATATTTACACATTTAATTCTATATTATTATTACATACAAACAACTGACTTGAAACTTTCATTCAATGTCTTTCTTCCATCACCTCTCTTCCTTCTAACGCCATTTTCACTTCCAATGTTGCTTCATTTTACAACGTTGTTTAGTTCTCAACCCAAAACCAGCATTTTGATACGTCCACACCCCTAAACCATTGGTCATAATTTAGCCTTCGGTTATCACCCAAATCAGACCAATCGTAGTTTGTATGAAGTCCCACAGCCTCTAACTTAGAGTGCGGAGCGACGATCACGACTATGAGGGGCTATCCTACGTGTCCTCTCTTCCATTTGTCGTGATCAACCTCATCAACCTCTTTGTTGTGGCGGTCGACACCACTACCAAGACAGTTTCAATCTAGTCTGGTGCCACCATAGGCCAAGTCTACTATCACGTTGGCATTCCTTGTTGGCATCTACCCCACAGTTGGCGTAGGTGGCCACCTCAACGGAGGTGGATATGAGACCCTTCTCAGCTACGTTGGACTCGCTGCTAACCACGTGACGGATGTCTTGGTGATTGACCCCAATGGTCAGATCCAACAGGCAGAGTCTGGACGAGGACGTATTTTGGGTGATACGAGGTGGCCGTGGGAATACGTTCGAGATCGTGGCGGCATGGAAAGTCGGTCTTGTCACCGTACATGAAATTGTGACTGTTACCAGCGTGGGGAAGTTTATCGAACAAGATGGCACTCATTGTCTCCTCAAATGGTAACAAATCAGATCCACCTTGCCCGACGAATTATTTATTAGAGTTGATGTGACCTTATTTCATACATATTTATCCTACATTCTGCCCTTGTATTCTCAGTGATTTGATCCTCATCCGTCCTAGTTTGCATGCATTTCGAGCCCTTTTGCACAAGTTGAGTTATTGTTGCACGGGGGTCACTTGTGGCCCCATTTGACGTGCTTTGTAGTATCTTTTGTGTACATTTCAGGCCAGGAAGTTGTAGTGGAGATGACAAGGAGTCCATAGGACCAAATGGAAGCCAAATCGGAGCTTGGATGAGGGAGAAACGAGCGAGGGACAATCATGATTTGTGTAGACTTTTAAGGGTATACGGCGTGTAGTCATACATGACGTGTATGCCCAGCAGAATCCTATATTTTGGGATTCAAATTCACTTTTTCATCTCCCTTGAACCCCAAACACATACCCACGAACCCTCAAACCCTAGAGCACATTTTTGGAGCAATTTGAAGCCATTGGAGCTAGGTTTGAAGCCAACAAACCTTGGGAGAAGTGCTTACAAGTGGAGAAGTGAAGATCATCACAAGGATTCATCCATGGTGTTCTTGGTGACCATTCTTCCTTCTCTTCTCTTTACTCCCTTGTCCATGTGTGGCTAAGTTTCTAGGGTTCATTCTTGGATGGGTAGATTAGTTGTGCCATGATAGAGGCATGATTGTATAGACTTGTCATGATTGATCTTGGTTGTATGAGGATGATTTCTAGACTTGTTCTTACTGCCAATTTATGCCATGTTTGCTTGATTTGGTCCATTTAATGTGATTTGATGCATGAGAGTGCTTGCATTGCATGGATTGTAGGTCTAGGGATTCAAGTGAGTGTGTTCTAAGAGATTAGATCAACTTATTTCAACCATTTCCACTTGATTTCTCTCTTGGGCATTTTATCGAACACTTGGTGTGCATGTGGATTTTCATTCAATTGAATTTTGAAAGGCTTTTTGGTGAATCTCTTAGTGTTAGGGCATTGATATGAGAGTGTTATGCCTAGCCTTGTGGTCATAGAGTCATAAGAGAGGTTCTTGTGTCTTGGCATTTCACCAAACACTTAGAATGCATCCTTTTTCACTTAGTTTGAGAGCGAGAGCCTAAATTGAGTGGTATTAGGATAGGGATTTGGTGCTACGAGAGTGCATTAAGTCTATAGAAGTGAAATGCATGGTCATCCGAATGCAAACTCGATCTTGATTGGCTTGTTTGTTCAATTAGTCCTCTTGAGCATGATGAAACTATCCACCAAGAGAACCCCTTTGTCTTTGATTTGAACCACTTTGCTCTCTTGTTGAATCTTTGTTTTGCTTGATTTCGTTTGCTCATGCTTTTGAATCATTTTATCAAACCAAAACCAATTTCAAATGTCTAGACCGTCTATGAAACGTGTGAGTATTAGTCTTTGAGAGGATCTCGTGGAATACGACCTTGGGTGTAAGTAGCCTACCTTTCTAGGTTGGTTGTTTACATGTCAAGAGTCGTCGCCTACAAGCAAGCAACACGACTTTAGTGACGGTGATATTGTTGCATAAGTTGTTAATACTATTTTAAGGGTTGGGTACCTAATCAAGCTTTTGGAAAACTGCACCAAATCACCAATCGAGTCTATAATTAATAACCAAATTACTGGTTTAGAGGATCTAGTACTTGAGATTTGGGACCAAATCAAGGCTCAAATGTGGTCCTGTAATATTGCTCCATGATTCCCACCATTGATTGATGTGCCTCTTTTAATTAAAGTAAAAGAAGGAGATAATTTGAGGGAGTTTTCACCATTATAAATAAAAAAATGAAACTATGTACCAAAATAAATACCATTTGAAACTATGTACAAATATGAATATTTCCACTTAGGGTATAGGCGAATTCGCCCATGTTGAGGGGGGAATGACCCGTGACTCTGAAATGATTCCCTGACCAGATTCCTGACTAGTTCAGAGCAATAATCGGGGAATCTAAAACCCAACAGGCAATTTCGGTCAGCTAGCAGAACGCCGCCAACATGAACCCACGTGAACGCCCGTGCGTGGAAGGTAACAACCTTTGGTGGAGCCTCAACTGGTAGAATGTCGAACAACCCCTTAACACACGACACCCTCACTATCGATCCACTAATAGCTCGTGTTGGAGGTGTGATGCCCAACCACTGCTAGCATATCTCACTCGTACTGCGCCTGTCCGGAGCTACAGTAACAGGAAGTCCCCTAGTAGGAAGCCCCGTAAGAACCTCCACATCCTCTAAGGTGATAGTCGCCTCGCCCTGAATCAGGTGGAAGGTGTTCGTCTCCGGCCGCCACCTCTCAATAAGTGTTGTGACGAGATCCTTACACGGTGTGGCACCGAGTATACGACAGACCTCTCGGAGCCGGCACGCCATCAAGAATGGCTCGTACTGTGGACTTCATCTCAGCGAAGAGCTACGCTGGCGCAACTTCAAGGGCTTGCACTCAGCAGGGCTACGCCAAACTAAACCGGCCCTATGCTTGTTCTCCCCCCCAGAGCAGAGAAACATCCCTAGGTTGAGGGGTACTTCCCTCAGAGGTCTGATCAACTAATGGTTCATCCCATCCGTAGTAAGCCATCTATTGTATAGTAAATCGCTATGTTAATATACATGGTAATATGTATATTTTTCTACAGGTAAAATTGAACTACCCTAATTCACACTAGCATGCAAAGTTAGATTTTGTAGTCCTAATCCATAAACAACCTATATAAATAAGCTATCTAGACTAACAATGTCATACAAAAGACAAACAACCTATATAAATAAGCTAGCTAGATATTCATAGTTCACACTCAAATAAGAATATAAATAATGTATACACTACGTACCTGGTGTAAATGTCTGAAATGAATACTCTCTGCGAGACACGAACGTCCATTGCTTAAAAATCCTACAACGTCAATAGGACGGTGTCAATAAATAAACCCCTAACATTCCCAAATTTTATCCTCACCCTAAACATTCGTATACTAATTTTCTAACCTAAACATTCCTAAACTAATTCTCTAACCTAACATTCCTAAACTAATTCGCTAACATAACATTCCTAAACTAATTCTCTAACTTAAATCCTAAACTAATTCTCTAACCTAATTCTCTGCTTTACTAAAAAAAAATAAACAAAGAGAGGAAGGGGGAGAGGACTTACCTTGGCTTAGGGATGTTGGAAGAAGGGTGTGGAAGTGAGGAAATGGGGTTGTTGGGTATTCATAGGGGCTGACAGGCGAATTCGCCCAATCAGCTTCACTTCACCTGGGGTAGGGGCGATGAAATTTATTACACAGCCAACGACATTATTCGGTGGTTGGACCGAGAATTAACTCTATTTCGCCTATGAGTCGAGTGAATTCGTCTGGGCACGAGACGAATTCGCCTATACCCTAGGCGGAAATACCCATATTTGTACATAGTTTCAAAATGTATTTATTTTGGTACATAGTTTCATTTTTTAATTTAGGCAAAGAGCCCTCACATGTCACCAACTTTTCGATTATTACTTGCGTATATACCACCTATTGCCTATGTTTGTAGCGTCATCACCAAATGGATTTTGAGTTCCGCGTAACACGCCGTTAGTTTTTGATGATTTTCTTGACAGCTGGACAAGACGGAGTTAGCTGACTGTATAAAATAGTCTAGTTGGCATCCTACGCGGCAATATTTTATAATTTATTAAAAATAAAAAAATAAAAAATAGAAATTATAAAAATTTCTAACAATTCTATAAAAATAAACCACCGCGCCATACATCTACAACCTTCCGACCAACCCTCTCTCTCTCTCCCCTCGTCGTCTCCCTTTCGCCAATCAGCCATCCGACCAAATCACCAAACGACTCTCCTTCACCCCTCCCCTCTATCGTCGGCGAAACCTAACTCGACCTCTTCCCTGCCTTCCTCATCCCTCCGCAAAACTCCCACTCTTCAACCTCCACAGACCCTTCCCCTCTCCGACCAAAGCATCTGACCACTTGCCCTTGTTCGACGACCATTTCCCACTGTACCTCAACCCACCCTCGACCTCCGCCTCTACTCTGCCCGACCACCTTTGCTATGCACGACCAAACCATCCATCCAAAACAACCATTTAAAGGCCGTAAACCTTCACCGCCGTAAACCCACCTACCACACACGAATCGCAAGCGACGAGATCATTTTGGTCAGGCTTGCAAGCCGGGTCGTACAAAGTATTTGACCCAACTACAGAAACCCAATCCCTAGCTACTGAAATTGGAATAGTTGAAGCAGTAGGAGACGAGGTTACCATTAGACAGAGACATGGAATTGAGCTTAGATTGGAAATCATAGAGGCATGAATTTGAAATGTGCGAAGATCTGGGAGATGAAAATTGGGATTAATTCAATTTAGTCAACTAAATCCCAATTTCTACACGTATTTGACTGCAGAAACCCAATACCTAGTTCTGCAACATGGGTCTTTGTTGGCTATATGGGTTCGGAGGCCGATTGAGTTAGAACCTTGGAAGGGTTGTGAAGAGTCGGAGAAGGTCAATGGCTACAGCGGGGAGGAGATGGATTGGGAGGTCTGATGCGGTGTTGGATTGTGGGGGTCGTTAGTGGGGGGTTTTCTCTGACATGGATTGGAGTGAGATTAACTTTGAGAGGACGATTTTCCACCTTCCGACGAAGGACTGGACAACGAGGAAGACACGAATAGAAGGGAGAGGACATCATTGATCAAATCGAGTAGAGATTGCGGCGACAAATTTGGAAAATCACGACGTGTAGGTGGGTGGGGATCCAGGCTGGGGAAGAGGAGGAGATAAGATTGGGAGGACAATGAGGAAGTGAGGATATACGGCGACGGCGAAGGAATAGAGGATGGAGATGAGGTGGAAGAGGAGAAGAGTGATGGAAGGGTCGGGGAAGAGGGAGAGAGCATGGAGGATTTGATTTTTTTGTGTAAAAAAATAATTTGGAGATGCAGAAGAAAAAATAAGGTTGGGTGAGGTGGATGGTAAAAAATGGCCACGTATCCAGTATGAGAGTCACGTCAGCTCTAGTAGCCATGTCACTCTAACCATCGCGGACGGAATTCCTAAAAAACTGACGGCGTGTTACGCGGAACTCAACATCCAATAGGTGATGTCGCCACGAACATAGACAATAGGTAGTATATACGCGAGTAATAATAAAAAAGTTGGTGACATGTGAGAGTTTTTTGCCTTTAATTTATAACTAGAAATTATCCCGCGCGATGCTGCGGAACAAAAAAAATTTCTGTATAGTTGGTAAACCATCAAGTTTTTAATATACACTTTTATAACTTAATAACCATAACATTAGGTAATATCAAATTTGAAACAAAAAAATGTACTTTTCAAATATATAATGGTGAATTGTTGAATCTTTTTAGATGTGGTTTCTTAGTTACGTTATGACCTCATGAAAGATTAAAAATAAGTAAACGATCGTAGAATCTTCACCGTTAGAGATAAGACTCCTGCACCCGCCGCCGTAATGTTAAGAGTTAGCCACATACGTAAAGTCCAATCCAAAATCCAAATTGTATATCTAATACATTACTACAATATTCTATATGTTTGATTTATGTGAGATTGAAAAATGGGAGGATGAGAAAATATATTAAGTTTCTGATTCATTAGTGGTTGATGGTGAATAGACGATCATTGACGATTGATAGCATATGTATCAGTGTAAGGTGAAACTGAATTTAGTTTCATTAATTAATTATATTAATCTATATTTAATGTACTCAACTAAATGAGTGATAATTATGTGATTATAAGCTCATCTATATCATGATTCTAGCAAGAAAAAAAATTAAAACAACAATCTATTTAGAAAACATAAGATAAAAATTTATTCATGTTTATCACTATTAAAAAATCTTTCGATTGGAGAGAGAAAACTCAACGAAGTCCTTAGAAAAAAATTATTGAAAAACTTAAAAAATCACATGAAAATGATGTAGGAGTTTTAGGGAATTTCATCCTCATTGTATAGTAAATCCTTGTGGATAAATAGTCTATCACTATTAAAGAGAGATGACTCAATAAAAGACATGTGGAAAAGAGTTTAGAAGAGTACACATGATAGTAGTGTAGAATTTTTTTAGGGGATTCTACCCTCCTTATGCAATAGTAACTTCCCTTTCTACTTTTATATTCTTAATAATTAATGGTGAAAACTCCGGATTTGAGGTTGTTTTTAAATTACTTATTACTGATGATGAGTATACAAAGCAAAGCATATACATCAGTGTAAAAGAAAGAGGTCATACTAGTCTGTTTCTTGTCTACTAATATATGGAAGATGCTCTGGTACCCTATGGGTACCGGTACCCCTCTTACATGGCGTAATCTCATTGGTCCATAAAATAACATTCTCTTCAATGTAGACCAGACGTATCTCCACCATATCCAGGAGTTGGGATCTTAATCACGGTGTTGCCCCTTTTCTTTCTTCCTTCCTTTTTGGTGGGTAGCTTAAGCTTGGCTTTCGAGAGACAGCTAAGAAGGAGAAGAAGATGGAAATACGAGTGTTTCCGTAACTGTAATGACCTTCAATCTGTGTTTGAGTGTCATTACTTACTAGTTATTCCCCTCTCATCTTTTGTACTCAATACAAGGTTCGAATTCCTTTTCTTTTTGGTTGATTTGGCATTTGAATCTGTTGCTAAATTGCTTGTTTCTTGGCAGTTTCTGTCTGTAGTACAAATTCTTCTATTTTTGTGTGCTGTTGGTCGATGCAGGTGTAATAAGGTCACAGTTGGATTATCTTCAGAAAGGTTCACCAGGTTGGTTCTCCTGATTATAATGTAATAATCATTGAACTAATCAAAATCTTAATAGGCATTGTTACACTAAAAGAACAAAGTCACTAGATGCATTTCCACATTAAGCAAGTTGAGTGATGATCTTCACCCTATAAGCTGCTGTACTGTATAGCAACAATGTTATACGAATCATATTCCAACTTGCGTAGTTCTATGTTATAGAGAAAAGTTGTATGCAATTATTCTTTAACATATGATGTGATGAGGTGGTAATACGACTCTCTAATTTTAATTTAACTCAATTCCATCTCCAAACTTCGGAAGAGAAAGCTTAGTTCAATAGGCTTAAAGCTTAAGTGTTAAGGGCATCATTCTCACCTCGCCAATGAAACCAACGGCATGAATCTTCTAATGTTATGTCATTGATCGTGAAACTATAGCAAAACCACCAAGGAAGATGACCTATTTTAGCTACGATCTCGTATTTTTCCAATGTCGCTCTAAGAAGTAAACTTAATATGTTCAAAGTAGTTTGAATTGTAACAAGTAAGGGATTGTTTGGCTCGTGAGTTCCACAAGCATATAATAGCTAAATTAGATCAGAGTAGCTAATGAATGAGAGTAAGAGAGAGGTCAATGTAACATGCAAAGCAAAACAATAAATCAAGTAGTAAGGGTAGTAGGAAATGGGAAAAAGGATATAGATGGATAGACTTACTCCTAGTGGTCTTTCAAGTATGATCGAGGTCAAAGTAAAAATGAAGTTTCTAATCAAGGGTTCAACACAACATCCTAGGACGAACCGTACTAGGAGGAGCACACCTTTTCAAAACCCCCTCCCTCCACCTAAGATTCGCCAATTAGAACTTTCATCTCAAAACATATATCACATGAAAAATGCACACAAGACGTTCGTTAATATGTCTATGTCTTGCTCACTTAGATTGCCCATTTTGCAAAGTGTAGCAAGTTTAGACTAACAAGAAACCATGAGGTTCTAAGACTAAATGATTCTTTAAGATCCACTTATGGATCAAAATTAATCGGTTAATCAATTTTGACCGATAATCATAACAGTTCAGCCATCTCTGCTAACAACCCATGAACCTTGTAATACATATATAATGTTTACCCTAAAACCAATAACAAGTGATATCTATATCTATAAATATATATATGCTAAAATGATTTTGAGAAGTTGACACCTCAACATTTTTCAGAAATTCTGATTCTCTCCACATTTGTAGGAAATCACCAACTTAAAAGAGTTTTGAGCCTTAAACTTCTCTCATCCAATTTTTAATTAATAAAAATAATTCCATAAAAATAGGGGGAGTAGCACTCGGCAACGTTTATTAAAAAAAACTAACAGTTACTTTTTTTTATTAGTTATGCTTTTATGAGAAAAAGAAAAGGACAAATATGGAAATGAAAAGAAATAACCTTAATTGTCTAATATTACTTCATCTATTTGATTTTAACAAACAAAGCAAGTAACTTATATATGATTATAAATTTATTCCATATCAAATATAGGAATTTAATTAAGATTTGTTTTTATTACATATTTAGTTATTATCAGTTCCCAAACACCTTTTTTTTTCTCTATGACGGAAATGTAACGTTATTCAAGTGTTATTTTTAGTAGCACTAATTCATGTGTTATTTGAGATGTTACTCCGGTGTTATACATATTCACGATAACACAAATAATAGTCGAATAACACCCAAATAATCTTCAAATAACACATGAATACTAACCACTAAAGATAATACTCGAGTAATACCTAAATAATAATGTGCGCCTTGGTGGCCAAAAAAAGTGTCCCACCAAATTTTTTTTAGTTTTGATTAAGTACGTTGTTAAATTTAGGCCAAAAACAAATTTGTAGCCAAGCCTTTCCGTGAAATGTCAAACATAGCCAAAGCTATTCGTGTCACACTGTTTAGACCAAACTTTTAATTTTTATGACAAATGTAGCCGATATTAGTTAGAATTTTAACACCGTTAGTGACAGTGCAAACGGAGCTGACGTGGCATCTACTTGACCGGTCAACTAGATGCCACGCCAGATGCCACGTCATTATTTAAAAATAAATAAATTAATCTAAAACAAAATAAAAGAAAAAATAAAATTTGATGTAAAAAAATTAATGTAAAAATTCTTCTTCTTCTTCCTTGCTCCACCCACGGCAGCCGGTGCTCCACCCACCCACCGCCGCCGTTGTCCACCAACCCACCACCGCCGTCGCTCCACCAACCCGCCGCCGCCGTCGCTCCACCAACCCACCGCCGTCGTCGCTCCACCAACCTGCCACCGTCGTCGCTCCACCGCTGTCGCCCCCTAATCCCCCTCACCAACACCCCCAATCCCCCTACCCTCACCGATACCCCTAATCCCCCTGACCTTCGTTGGATCTAGATTCCACCGACACCACCCTTCAATTCAATCTTCCTTCTTTCATCCATTTCCAGAATCCATCCCATATTCCCATCTCCAACCCAAGCTCTCTGTCTCCAACACCATAATCCAACGTCACTCGATCGACATCCCAACACCAAGTCGACTGCCTGCCCAACATCACTCTGATCGACACCCTTTACTTCTCCGATCTCCAGATCCGCCGCCCTTCCTCCGGATTGAATCGAGACCTCTTCATCAGAAATTGACCAGGGGAGGCTTGGGGGGTTTGGTGGTGTTGGGGAGGGTGAGGGTAAGAAGATAGGGGATTTAGGGTTGGAAGAAGAGAGAGGGGATGTTTGGGCAGGGAAGAAGAAGGAGGATAGGAGGAGCATCAGAGGTAGAGAGAGGGGAGAAGAAAGGTCACAAAATTAATTTTAAAATTTTAAATTTCTTTTATTTTTTTTCTTCTGAATAGTTATAATTAAAAATGATTATGTGGCCAAAAGTAGGGCACATCAGCTACACATCACTTTGGGGTCAAATTTCCGTTAACTTACACGGAAAAGTTAACGGAAATCAAAACATTGCCATTTTTGGGGTTATGAATAGTTTTGACTACGTTTGACATATCCTGTAAAGGTTTGGCTACAAATTTGTTTTTGGCCTTAAATTTATTGAATCCAAAAAATTAAGTTGACAAATTTATGTTAAATTTTATAATTTTTAAAAAATCTAACTAGAATGATACTAATACAAAATAATAAATTTATTTATCATCTTATGTTAAAATCGGCCAACGGGCCGCCACTAATCTAGTATACCATAAATAACTATATAACCCTAAGCCAAGAAAGGTGTGATCTTTATATACGACATATAGTTAGTACTAGCATTGTTTTGGCCCGTTGGCCGATATGTTATATTTTTTTTAAGTATAATTAGTAAAACATATTATTTTATAAAGATAGATTTAATATTATTTTTGATAAATTGTAAATTAACAAAAAAATTGAATTGAATGATTAAAATTAAACGAACACTCAGTGGGTCAAATAGTTAACATATTACATAGTGAGAAATTAAACAGTTTAAAGTAGAAAATATAGAAATAAACTAAAATTAAAAAGTGAGTCACACATTTTATTTTAAAATATACTTTAATAATTTCAATTAAACTAATTAAAATGAAGAATTTTTCCTAAACTTTATTATGTTTAAAAACTATTTGAAATTTTATTTATTAATAATTTAATTTGTTGAATAATTTAAAATAAGAAGAAACAAAATAATATGATAGGTTAATATCCTATTATTAAAGAGAGAGTTTTAAATTATATCTCCCTAATTTTAAATACTCATATATTAGCTATATGATTCTTTATACACACCCAAAAAATATACTATTTAATTTGAATATTGTGATTAATCATAGGATATGTTAGGACAGTAATTAATTTTAATTACATACTAAAATAAAATAGGTTCATTTATGATCATTGAAATGGAAAAAATACATTAAAATTTTACTTTTTATTCAAACAAACTTTTCGATTAGTGAAGTCCTCTAAACCAAATATTAATTCAAATGCTCTCCCAACATAAGTCTATTTAAGACAAATGGAAAAAAATGCAATTTTCTCAAAATATTTGCAAACAATAGCTGAGGCTAAAATTGGAACCTCAATTGGCCTGTTAAAACTTAAAATAATTTGGAAATAAGGATCATTTTATATGAATGTATTTAGGTTTAATGAATATGTCTAATTCAAACTAATCAAATCGATCAATACTTTAAATTTGTTAATAACTAATGACATGTAACCCATTTTACTTACGATCCCATGACTCATACTCTTTCATCATGATCTCACTCACCATTGATCTTACTAAGATACAACCTTTTTCTTCAGTTTTCTCTATATCATTAATATATTAATTGAAAAAAATTCTCTTAAATGTTCATTATTTTTTATGTTTTATGCAGCTTGATCCCTGTATAACTGACTTTCCAAATTTCGAGTACTTCAAAATAATTTGCCAAAAAAAAAATTCAATAAAATTGAAAAACAAAATTGAAACTCTCGCGACACATTTGCAAACAAATAAAGTCGAGACTAAAGAATCAATCATCGTAAAGAAAATTTATTTTTTGGAATAGTTGAACATAATGAAAAATGAAACATCAATTGGCCAGTTAGATATTAAAAGAATTTTTTAAATATGAATCATGTTATATGAATGTATTTAGGTTTAATGAATATGCCCAATTTAAACTGACTCAACTCGATCAATACTCTCAATTTTTTAATAGTTAATGTCATGTAACTCATTTTACTTACAATCCTATGACTCATACTCTTATACACTCATGACCTCACTCACCATTGATCTTACTAAGGTAGAATCTTATTTCCTTAGTTTTCTCTATATTATAAATATATTAATTAAAAAATAATTCTCTTAAATATCCATTAATTTTAATAATTTATGCAGCTTAATCAAATTAATTAATGACTTACCAAACTTGGAGTCCTTCAAATAATTTACCAACAAAGGTCATTTCAAGACAAATGAAAAATAAAATGGTAACTTTCTCGAAGCATTTCAAACAAATAAAGTCGAGATTAAATAAACCATCACTATTAAAAAATTATTTTGAGGAATTGTTAAACATAATGAAAAATGAAATCTCGATTATATTGGCCCGTTAAAACTTAAAAAATTTTGAAAATAAATATCATGTTATATGAATGTATTTAGGTTTAATACATATGCCCAATTCAAACTAACTCAACTCGATCAATACTCTTCATTTGTTAATAGTTAATGACAATTTTACTTACGATACACTCATGAACTCTGTACCATTGATCTTACTAACGTACAAAGTTTATTTGTACAATTTTTTTTTGCCTAATAAATATATTAATTGAAAATAATTCTCTTTAATATTCATAAATTTTTAAGATTTATGCAGCTTGATCCTTGATCAAATTAATTAATGACTTACCAAACTTGGAATTATTCAAATAATTTATCAACAAATTTAGTTCAAGACAAATGGAAAAAAATTACAACTTTCTTGATCCATTTGCAGACAAAGAAATTCGAGACTAAATAAACCATTACTGTAAAAAAATATTTTAAGGAATAGTTAAACGTAATAAAAATGAAACATCAATTTGCCTGTTATAACTTAAAATAATTTTAAAAAAATGATAATGTTATATGAATGTATTTAAGTTTAATGAATATGCCTAATTCAAACTAAGTCAACTCAATCAATAATACAAATTTGTTAATAGTGGATGACATGTAACCGCTTTACTTACGATCTCATGACTCTCTTATACACTTATGGCCTCACTCACCATTGATCTTACTA
Source organism: Linum lewisii (assembly GCA_034768395.1). NCBI lineage: Eukaryota > Viridiplantae > Streptophyta > Magnoliopsida > Malpighiales > Linaceae > Linum > Linum lewisii. Next base: position 77,838,467 of record CM068296.1, read on the forward strand.
AGACATGACCTTATTTCTTTAGTTTTCTCTTGATCAATAAATATTTTAAATCAAAAATAATTCTCTTAAATATTCGTAAATTTTAAAATTTTAGCAGTTTGATCCTTGATCAAACTTTTAGCTCAGGAGTTTCTAGGATTCGCAGGATTAGGTTTACTCGGAGTAAGATGTCTTCTTCTCCAGTTTTCTTCTTCTTTGTTTCTGCGATTTCTTCTGTAGCGATGTCGAGCTAAACTCCTTAGTTTGTTCAGATTAGATGAAACTCTAGTGAGATTTTGTATGGATGATGTCGGGTTTCTAACCCGTTAATGTTAATTGAAGTTTATTCAGACATGTGATGAGTTTTCTCTTAAACCCTAATTTGAAGCTCTAAGAATCCGTTGATTGACCATATCGTAGGATATTTTTTTCCATCTTTGATTTGCGGTTCTGACCATGGACGTAGATCATTCTTGAGTTTAGGAGGTCGTTAGGGTTGCGGTGTCTTGACCATAGGGCCGGTGAAACTAATCTCTTTACATATCTGTGTGGCATTTCACTGTTCTTCGTGCGTTCTTGAGGATTTGCGAGTTATCTTGACCATAGGAACTTGTAGGTTTGATAGGATAGTTTCTCTGCGTCCTGACCATGGAGTAGAGATTACCCAAGGAAGTGTCGAGTCATCAAGTCTGATAAACTGAAATTGCATTGCATCATCCGTCTTAATCGAGCTAGAGCGGATTCGAGTCTGGACAAACGCCTTAGTCTATATTCAAATCTCCAATCTGCTTCACTTGTTTGCTTGTTCAATTTGCATTCTTAGTTTACTTAGTTCATTTTTAAACCATTTCAAACCCAACACGAAAACCGAATTGCTTATTCCACAACCGTTGAGTAATAGAAAAAGAAAGACCCTAGGGAAAAACGATCTCTTTGGAGAAATCCATTGAGTTAAAACTAGTGTGCATTAATTTGCGCATCAAGTTTTTGGCGCCGTTGCCGGGGACCTTTTCTTTTTCTAGGAAAGGCATTGTGCGTCTAAGCTTTTCATTCACTCTTTTATCATCTCTTATCTCCCACATTTTTATACTACTTGGTATTTCTTGTTTTTGGTGTTTCAGGCAAGATTGCAGGTACGGAAGAAAGAAGACAGAGTAAGCGCATAGCTGACAAGGGCAGAATTTTCTACACTCAGTTCGGCACTACTCCTGTACCTCCTCCTGCAAAGACACCTAAGGCAAGGAAGACCCTTTTTGCATCCGCATCTACATCTTCACCCACCATTGCTACTATAGACCCTCCCACAGATCCTCCTGTTCCTCCTGAGATAGAAATAATGGCGGAGAGGACATTGAAGGATTATGATCGTCCGACCATAGATGGGACAGCTTCGTGCATTCAGATTCCCAACACGGGAACTCGGAATCTGCACATTCCATCTCACTTGATCAACATGATTCAAGCGAACGGGAACACTTTCTCTGGAGGTGTTAATGAGGACCCGAATGCTCATGTGAGGAACTTCTTGAGGTTGGCCCATACAGTCTCTAACAATGAAGCGGATCATAATGCAGTCAAGCTTCAGCTTTTTCCTTTCACTCTGAAGGGTCAAGCAGAACTGTGGTTGTATGATCATCCTGCGAATCACTTCACTACGTGGGATGGTCTGGCTAAAGCATTCCTAGAAGAATTCTTCTCCCCTTCCAGAACCGATGCACTCAGGGCACAGATAACAGGTTTCACAAGTGGTCCGGAGGAGAACTTCTATGAGGCTTGGCAAAGATTTCAAGGGCTTCTCCGAGCTTGTCCTCACCATGGATGGGATGACTATAACAAGTTCTCTATATTCCTCCGAGGCTTGGATTATGAGAAGAGGAAAGATTCTCTTTACAGCTGAATACAGACTTGGATGATATGACCGCAGCCGCGGCTTTGGCTGCTTGCAAGGTCTTTGCCATGAGGATCAAGTCTCTAATGCAAGCTAATCCCTTAAAGGTGGACGACAGGAGTCTAGGGCAAAGGATATTTTCTGCTGATGCCCAATACCCTGTTCCCACAGTTCCTGCACCAGTAGACCTTGTTCAAAGTCAGTTGGAGTTGGATAACTCGAAATTGGAGATGGAAGTGCAGAGATTAAAGCATGAGCTGGAAAGGGCTAAGATAGCTCCTTCACCGGGTGTTCCTACAGCTCCACCGCCAGGGTTCAAGGTGCTTACTCGGACAGAGAATGTATCAGCTGTATCCACTCCGTGTTCGAATTGTGGTGGTGCAGGTCATTCAGCAGAGGGTGTACTTGGAAGTTTGAGAGTAACCAAGACCAACAACAAGAGGAGATTGCTTATGTTGGTGGCCCAAACCAAGGGAATAACCAGAACCAGAGAGGATATCAGAATCAGAACTCCCAATGGCAGAACAGAGGGAACTGGAACAATAACCAGAACCAAGGGGGTTATCAGAGGAATAATGGGAATCAGAATCAGAATTCCCAATGGCAGAACAGAGGAGTCTGGAATAACAATCAGAACCAGAACCAAAATCAGAACAATAACGATGGTTCGAGCTCTTCTGCGCCTAAGTCCTACTCCGATATCATGTTGGACAAGATTCTTGCTGAGACTCAATCCAATAAGAAGGACATTTCACTCACCGAGGCCTCTGTCAAGAAGCTAGACGATCGAGTGACGGCAATAACCAACTTTTTGCAGGAGAAGGTAGTTGGTCTTCTTCCTAGCACAACTCCCTCCTCCTCATCTAACAATGCAGGGGGAAGCAAAACTAAGGAAGAATTTTGTGGAGCAGTTTCTCTTCAGGATGGTACGGAGGAACTGGAGAAGCCAATGGAGCAGTTGTGTCAGAAGGAGCAGCAAAGGAAAGAAGCTACTCCACCAGTCGATCCCTACCGACCAAAAGCGCCTTATCCTGCAGCTTTGAACAGACCTGTGCTAAACAAGGAGAATTTGGGGAAGACTCTGGTGACTATCAATAACCAGAAGATGGGAGTTTCTTTAGTGGAAGAACTTCTTGCAAACCCGGATTATGCGAGGCACTTGAAAGAAATTCTCTCAAAGAAGAAGAAGCTGAAAAATGCAGAAGCTGCTGCTGTGGTGGAGGAGCTGAGAAGCGTGATTCCTGACAAGAAGAAAGACAAAGCTGTCAATCCTCTTCCAAAGAATTCCTCTCAAAAGACGAGAGCAGACGAGATAGCATCAGTTACCCTCCATGAAGCTGGCGAGTCTGCTCCGAAGCAGAGCCACGTGGTGCCAAAGCGACCTGATCCAGGGAGTTTTTCTTTCCCTTGTTCTATTGGCACTTATTTGATTGATAGAGCTCTTGCAGATTTAGGGGCTAGCATCAGTGTTATGCCTTACTCGTTGTTTGAGCGTCTAGGACTGCCTAAGTTAACCCCTACCACCATGAATATCAACCTAGCTGATCAAACTGTTAGACATCCTAGGGAATTGCTGAAAATGTTGTAGTTGGGGTGCATGATAGCTACTTCATGACTGATTTTGTGGTTATTGATTGCATGGAGAGTGTTAACATTCCCCTTATCCTGGGACGACCCTTCCTAGCCACTTCTGGTGCACTCATAGATGCACAGGCTGGGAGGTTAACCTTTCGGGATAAGGAAAAAGTTATTACATTTGAAATTCCTCCACCTGATCCTAATGTGCATTCTTCCGCTAAGAAATCCATGTCGTTAGTATTTGAGAATGCTTCAGTATATACTGTGTTTACCGATATGGATCCTCCTGATTCGTCTTCATCTTTGCAGGATCAGGTAGCGGTGATGGTATCTACCAAAGATACAGGAGGAGTGAAGAAGAAGAACAAGCCTCCTAAGAAAGCTAAGGCGCCGCCCCATGAAAGTACTCCTACCAAACCACCAGATGTGGTCCTGGACAAAGTGGAGCTATTTGGACCCTTTGAGGTAGCTGGATTGCGTGGCGACGGTTCACTGGAGCTGTTTCATGCTAGCGGGAAGAAATTTGTGCTTCAGAGTGGAGCGATGAAGGTATTCTTTCAGGACACGGATGCCAGTCTGAAAGAAGTTCTGAGCTGGGATGCCGCGCGTTAGACCAGGTATCGTCTAGCTCAAAGACGTTAAACGAGAGCGCTTCTCGGGAGGCAACCCGAGCGTTGAGTCTTTTATTTATTTATTTTGAGTCGTGTGTTGAGTCGGTTTAATCTGGATGAAAATTTTGATCTAAAACACGTCATGGTCTGATCTAACGTTTAGGCGAGTTATGAACTTATTGCAGGAAGACTTTAAAAAAATTTTGGGCATCTGGAGAAGACCCACAGTGTGGGAATTAATACCCACACCGTGGGAATTGGCTCGAAAAGGGACAATAGAAGACCCACGGCCCGTGGGAATAATTCCCACAGTGTGGGAATCAGATTCCCACGCCGTGGGAATTAATTCCCACAGTGTGGGAATCCCTCAGATACACAGTTCTTCATTTTTCTTGCTCATTCAAGCAGGATGAGCGTTGGACGCCCGACTGGAGTGACGGTGAACCATGTACCAATTACAATCGTACTATTTCAGACAAGATCCAGATGTTGACCAACCTCCGTCATCTCAGTGATGCCAGTTCGAGGACTTTATGTGTTTTATTTCTTTTATCATCCAGAACTCAGTATTTGTTTCATTTTGTGTGTTTTGTGTCAGTGTCGAGACTTACGTGGTTCTCGTGATTGGTCGCGTATTTTGTATTTTGACCGCTCTAATTGTGAGTTGTTCCTTCCTTTCCATTCTCTCAGGATATAATTTCTACTCCCGATGCTCCTATCCAGATGCCATTATCCACTCGGTGTTTCGCGCTCGCCATTCTCTGGCACCCTCATGATCTATTTCCTGGTACCCCTATACTATTTTCTTCACCATTTTGTGTGGTCCATTGAGGACAATGTCCTGACTAAGTGTGGGGTGAGGTGTTTATTTTTGAGGGTTTCTTTGCATTATCGATTTCTTGTCACTTAATGGGTGGTGATTGTGCTTTGTTTTTCACTCTTTCACTACTTCCCATTCTCGTTTGTAAGAATCTCTTCGTATTGCTTAATATCTTCCTAGATGGCTTACTGTTTTCCATATGGTGAGATTGATGTGGTGCTTTTGCTTGACCAAATGTGTGTGTGAGAACCTTATTATGACCATCTCCCACTCTTCTTGCCTGAAGTATTCTAGGAACTTGCCCTTATCGTGTTAGAGAATAGTTGACTTGTTAATGTGGAAGACTTGGTCTGTCTGATGCTCGAATTCTCTAGTTCAATGCCTTGATCGAGTCTAGATAAGGGATCTTTTAATTTTGTGCTTTAAGTTGTTATTGATTTTCCCAATCAAAGAAAATCTGAAAAATGAATGGTTTTGTATTGAAGTTGTTGGTCGATTCACGAGCTGGCATACGTGCCTGCCCATTGCTGTAGTCCCAAAGGGAAGTCTCAATGTGGCATTCTTCTTCTAATCTACTCCCGATCGTGGCTGGGGTCTAGGATAACGCGGAATTCCAAAGGTTTCCGGCTGCTCCATACCCGGTAGTATCCACACTGTACCGTCCATTCGATAGTAAATGTCGAAAAAAAAAGAGCAAAAAAAAAGTGTTCTTTAATTTTGTTAATTCGTGTTCCCTTATCTAGCAAGTGTCGGGCTGCGTCCTAAGAGTAAGTGTAGCGGAAGTAAGTATTGTCTTACCTTTATCAAGTCAAGTTGTTCACTAGTTCGATAAAGTCTTGTTCCTCTTTTACTCCGGCAAGGGTTTGGTTCTAATTGTGTGGTCAGTCTGGTAATCCTCTTGTTTGATAGAAGCACCATATGCATCATTCTAGGATCCAAGAGGTTTTCGGTTTGCTCATTAAGGTTGGTGCATTGTTACACTAGAGTTCTTGCTTGAGGACAAACAAAAGTCTAAGTGTGGGGTGATTTGATGCATCTTATTATTGACGTATTCATTCCCTTATTAGACGACATTTTTGTTGTGATATTGCAATGATTAAGGGTGTTTCGGGTGTGTTTTATTCTCCCTTGGCCTTTGGGCCGTTTTATGTCGTTTTGCACGTTTTTAGTGTATTTCAGGCTTAATACGACATTGGGAGATCGAACCGAGAGTTGAGTATTGATTCCACGGATTTTTGAGGCTTAGAAGACTGATGTGGGGCTTTAATTTTAAGGCCCAAGTCGTGATCCTACAACACGATCCAAGTGGGAGCCCCTTTTAATGAAACACAGAGTTTTGCTGAAAAAACAGATTCCCACACCGTGGGAATTAATTCCCACACCGTGGGTATTTCCCAGACACGAGGAATTTCCCTTTTCAAGTGGAAAAGGGATTGGGAGATGGACTCTTCAGACTTCATTCTGATTTCGACGAACCAGACACTCTCGGAGGAGGATTTTGAAGCTTTGAAGTGACGATTAAGCGAGGAGAAGCGAGGAGTAGCTCAGGAGTTTCTAGGATTCGACAGGATTAGGTTTACTCGGAGTAAGATGTCTTCTTCTCCAGTTTTCTTCTTCTTTGTTTCTGCGATTTCTTCTGTAGCGATGTCGAGCTAAACTCCTTAGTTTGTTCAGATTAGATGAAACTCTAGTGAGATTTTGTATGGATGATGTCGGGTTTCTAACCCGTTAATGTTAATTGAAGTTTATTCAGACATGTGATGAGTTTTCTCTTAAACCCTAATTTGAAGCTCTAAGAATCCGTTGATTGACCATATCGTAGGATTTTTTTTCCATCTTTGATTTGCGGTTCTGACCATGGACGTAGATCATTCTAGAGTTTAGGAGGTCGTTAGGGTTTCCGGTGTCTTGACCATAGGGCCGGTGAAACTAATCTCTTTACATATCTGTGTGGCATTTCACTGTTCTTCGTGCGTTCTTGAGGATTTGCGAGTTATCTTGACCATAGGAACTTGTAGGTTTGATAGGATAGTTTCTCTGCGTCCTGACCATGGAGTAGAGATTACCCAAGGAAGTGTCGAGTCATCAAGTCTGATAAACTGAAATTGCATTGCATCATCCGTCTTAATCGAGCTAGAGCGGATTCGAGTCTGGACAAACGCCTTAGTCTATATTCAAATCTCCAATCTGCTTCACTTGTTTGCTTGTTCAATTTGCATTCTTAGTTTACTTAGTTCATTTTTAAACCATTTCAAACCCAACACGAAAACCTGAATTGCTTATTCCACAACCGTTGAGTAATAGAAAAAGAAAGACCCTAGGGAAAAATGATATCTTTGGAGAAATTCATTGAGTTAAAACTAGTGTGCATTAATTTGCGCATCAAGCGCCGAGCCTGATTATTAAACAACACAGAGCCCATTTAAAAAAGTATCATCATCTCAGAATAAACTTGTTCCAGCCTGGTCGCCTGGTCCAATAATGGAGGCCCAAGCTTGTTGGTCCTCGCGGAGTGTTGTACCTCGTAAGTAGCGTGAGGGGTAGTCAGTTCAAGGAAAAGGGGGAGGCGATCAGTTTAAGGAATGGGAGAGGAAGGAGAGTAACGTACCGCGGAGCGTTTGTCCGCTGGGTAAAGGTGTTGTCCCCTGGTTAATAGGGTGTACGGGGGTATTTATAGTACCCCTGCCTTGGTCGCCAAGGCTGAATCTTAGCCACTCGTTTGTAGCTCCCGTAGGATGTTGACACGTGTCAGCTCTGTCTTGGAAACCTAAGTGTCGCCGAGTAACCCTAGGAGGCCGCCGAGCTGGGCCGTCGCTTTGGGCCTCACTCCACTTCCTGGGCCTGCCTGTTCGGCCCATCTGATTTACCGCCTGGGTCCGGACCCCCTGCCCTAGCCACTGTGTTCGGGCCGCCATGTGGGTCGCCTCGTGGGCCGTCGTGTGGGCCTTAGGACTTCGTCGGGCTGGGCCCATCAATTGCCCCCAAGCCCTTAGTCGAGCTTTGCTTGACTGAGGGTTTACTTATAACTTGGATCGCTCGTCTCGTGATCGCCGTAAGAGGACCCATCAATTGCCCCCGAGCCCTTAATGCGAGTTTTGCTTGGCTGAGGGTTTACTTATAACTCGGATCGCTTGTGTTGTGTCGCTTTATCGCGTTGCTATCCTATCGCCTTATTGCCTTGTCATTTTGTCGCTTTGGTGTCTTGGTTCTTATCGCCTTGTCTCTTTTGTCGCTGCTTTCTATTGCGCCCCTTCTTTCCAGTCTTTCACGCACCTCTCTACCGCTCAGGGCATCATGGTCTTTTATTCCCTACCTTGCTGGAGAAGCTGGGGAAATCGGGGTATTTTAGTAATTGCCCAGAAAGCCATCATTACCTTATCCCCTCAGACGTCATTTCAGCCGCGCGTGCCCCCAATGAAACGTCGCGACGGCTCATCTTCCCGCCAACACGTCCTTTTAACCGCGCGTGTGACTCACCCATTCACCACGACGGTTCCATTCCCGCTCACCGTACTCCTATATAAACCCCCTTCTTACCGTCTTCCTCCTTTTTTTACTCCTCCTCTGCCACCTTGACTCCTTGTTTTTACAGTCTTCTTGCCTCCACTGCTTTCTTATTCCTTCCGGCGAGCCCTCCACTATCTTCTCCTTCCCCGCCGATCGGAAAAAGCTCGTTTCTCCTTCTTCCGATCACCAGAAAACGTTCATCTCTTCCTGCCATTTCTCAGATGTCCGGAGCCCCCCGACGCCCACCTGGTACGTGACTCCTCCCTTCTTTCTCCCTCTCATTGCCGTCCTGTCGTGTATCTCTTTCTCTTTTCTGCTTCTTGATATTAGTCTTGAACCATGGGTTCCGATTCTGATAGCCAAAACCAAAGTTATTCCTACTCCGCGGGTACCGACTCTTCACCTTCTCCTTCATCCTCTCCTTCGTCCCCTCCTTCAACTTCCAGCCAGTCGCCTGAACCAACGTCCTTAAATCCCCCATCCATGGCTGAAACCTTGTCTGCCCAAATTTCCGACGTAGCAGAGGAGAATTTTGATGAATCTCCTGCCCTGCCTTTTTGGGGTCCCCACCAAAAAGGATTCGAGCGGGCCCGTCATGGGGTCGAGATTGATCCCGAGGCGACTAGAGTCACCGGCTCCTACTCCATTGGCAACTGGCGGTCTATGTGGGGAAGAGCTACTTGTGACGAGCGCGCGGTTATTGGCCCGGGCTACTTTCCTTCAGGGTCGGTGGAGAAAATCGCCCGTGTTCTTCCGTTCGCCATGCTGCCATCTTCCTGGGAATTCGCCGTGGCCTCTCGGCTTTCCACTATCGGCAATTGCCCGCCAGGGTGGCACGGTGTCTGGACCGAGGCCTTCACCAATGGCCTTCGCCTTCCGCCTTCCCCTTTCACGGTCGCCCTGCTTGAGTGCTTTGGCGCTTCTCTTGGCGCCTTCAACGTCGGGTGTTGGGCTACAGCCTCTGCTTTTGAATGCAGCTGCGCGGCCAAGAAGATCGCCCCTACTCTGCGGCTATTTCAATTAATTCATTATGCCAAACACACCTCCAATGGCATCAGTTTCGTTCGCCGAGCTGATCTTACCCAAAAGGGCACTTACTCGTCCCCGAAACCTCGTCCTACATGGTACCATTCATTTTTCTACTTCCGCCCCCGCGACACGGATCATCATTGGGCTTCGCTGCTCCCCTCATCTTGGTCTCCTGGTGACGTGAGTTCTTTCAACGCCGAGCTTGACCCTACTCCCGATGAAATACTCCTTCGTCGCCAGATTCTTCTTGATTGCCATCACTTATCGACCACTTCTGGCCTGCGGACTGCTCAGGCGGAATACGAGGAGGTATACCTTATGTCTTAGGTGGTGCTGATTGTTTTCCTCCTTTCCTAGCTGTCGCCGTTCATCTTGTGTAATTGAGTCGTCGAAGCAAAACCCTTAGGAGTGTATAACCTTTATATTATCGCCCTTTTGTGCTCTCTTCTCTCTTTTTTTTATACTAATCTTTGGATGTACCTTTCCTAGGTGCCGTAAGTCTCGCCGGATGCCTCCTTAGCACCACCGCGCGTGGTCCTGTCGCCGAGGCCCGTCCCAGCCGCTCTGAGGCTGCCCCCGTCGCCCCTGCTTCTGCCCAACCTTCGCCCGAGAAATCCAAGGGGAAGAGGAAGTCAGCTGAGACGGATGAAAGCCTCCTCTCACCAAAGAAGAAGAAAAAGGCTGGGGCTTCCAAGCCGAGGAGAAAGGCCGGTGAGGGCTCCAGCAATCCTCCGCCGCCGCCCCCACCAGTGATAGAGGTGGAGGATGTCGATGCGGAGACTGAAACGCCCCTCCGCCGCTCTCGTCGCCAGTCACCTCCGACAAATGACAATCTTTCTGCAAGGGAGCCCTTAGAGCATCCTGCTGACGAGAACGCCATCTCGTATGACGACTCCTATCTTCCCGACGAACCTATTCCTCTTCCCCGGGATCCGGAGCACCCGGAGTCTGTGCCGGCTGCGGAGCTTGACCTTCGCCATACCGAGCCTGCTCGCGACCATTCTCGTCCGCCTCCTGTCAACACCGATCGTGCTCGCCGGGCCAGCTGGACAGATCGGGCTAACACTCTTTTCAATCGCCCTGCTCCCGCTGGTCGCGAGGGCGAGGGTCCCTTTCGTCTTCCCTACTTCGCTGTCGTTCATCCGGTGGCATCCCACATATCGCCCCGGATGGCGAGTGATATCGCAGAGGAGTTCTCTCGAGGTATCTACGAGGGGGTGACCGCTCCTGGCGAGGGCTCTGAGATTTCGGACCTCCACGGGGCAACTTCCTGTCGCCTTCTCCAGGTACTTATGGAATGTGTCATTTATTTGCTTTGTCCTGTTACTTTAGCTCTGCTCGCTGCTTCATACCCTTTACACTTGTTTTTGCTGCCTGGGCCGTGGCCGAGCTATCTGGCGCGCCAATTGTTCCAGCCTGGTCGCCTGGTCCAATAATGGAGGCCCAAGCTTGTTGGTCCTCGCGGAGTGTTGTACCTCGTAAGTAGCGTGAGGGGTAGTCAGTTCAAGGAAAAGGGGGAGGCGATCAGTTTAAGGAATGGGAGAGGAAGGAGAGTAACGTACCGCGGAGCGTTTGTCCGCTGGGTAAAGGTGTTGTCCCCTGGTTAATAGGGTGTACGGGGGTATTTATAGTACCCCTGCCTTGGTCGCCAAGGCTGAATCTTAGCCACTCGTTTGTAGCTCCCGTAGGATGTTGACACGTGTCCGCTCTGTCTTGGAAACCTAAGTGTCGCCGAGTAACCCTAGGAGGCCGCCGAGCTGGGCCGTCGCTTTGGGCCTCACTCCACTTCCTGGGCCTGCCTGTTCGGCCCATCTGATTTACCGCCTGGGTCCGGACCCCCTGCCCTAGCCACTGTGTTCGGGCCGCCATGTGGGTCGCCTCGTGGGCCGTCGTGTGGGCCTTAGGACTTCGTCGGGCTGGGCCCATCAAAACTATATGAATAAATTATTATCATAATTTCATTCACTCTACTATCTATTCAACTTGGTAGTGTATTTCTATTATAAACTATTGGTTATCATAAAACTAATGAATGACATTGGTGGGAAATGGGTGAAATGTGCTTCAATTTGTACAGTAAAATACATATGAGCAATGTGCTTTAATATTTTAATGTAATTATTAATTAATTTGTCTAGCTTAGTTGGTAAAGCACATACTTTTATCCTTGAGGTTGTGTGTTCGAGTCTCGTAGGTACTGAAAAATTATCACCTTTATTAAAAGAATATATTTTTAATAAATTTAAATCATATAAAATTCATTGATTGGCCAGTTTCCTACAATTAAGGAGAGGCATGAAAAATCCTAGGTGGCAATAGGAAAAAAGCTAAAATGCTTATATATATTTGTAGATTTAAATCATATAAAATTCATTGATTGGCCAGTTTCCTACAATTAAGGAGAGGCATGAAAAATCCTAGGTGGCAATAGGAAAAAAGCTAAAATGCTTATATATATTTGTAGATATATGATAAATTTAGAGTTTAGGGTAGATGCTGTTAATACGGTTTAAGACTTTATATTATAGACTTTAGGGTGAGAAATATTGGTTTGTCTTTGATTAAATCTTAAATGGAGTGATTTAACTTTTCACCTTGAACATTGAGTTGAAAGAATGTGTTTTAACTTTTCTCCTTAAACCTTGGATAACAATATCATCATCATCATCAAAGTCGTAGATTAGATTGTGATCACCATATGTGGATTGAGATATATAAAGCTAACAAATGTCATCTCATCCTTTATATCACATGGATTGCAAAATTTCTCACTACCTCATGTGTTGGAAAATTTGGGATAAACCAATATGTGTTTGTATCCATTTTTGGGATGTGATTATGAGTGGGTAGTAACACCTTTTTGTAAAGTGATTACATATATTTGTGTTCTGCTACAAGAGACTTCGAATCAGGATATAATCCGTCCATAATGGATTTAGGTGAATGAGAAATTGATTCTCAAAGTACCTTGGTGGGAAAAGGAGTAATGTGAGAAAGTGGTTTTATACCACATTGCTCAACTAAAGAGTTTGCTCCAGAATTTTTCCCTATAAATACTCACTTATCCCTTCAGTTTTCCACACACCTATCAGATACTAAAATCTCTCTCCCAAAAGTTCAAGTCTTCTTCTTCCTTTCTTTTTATTTTCTGTCCCTTTGTTGTCGCTTTGCTCAAGCGTGGTTACATTCGGCGGTGAGATTGTTGTATCCTGGGAGAAAGACGCCCTTGATTTATTAAATTGGTGTTCTATGATTTATTAATCTTAGAAGCTTAACTTTCCAATTCGTTACTTGTTAGGAGTTTATTTAAATCCATGTGACAACCAGGTTTGGAGATTTAATCGAGGTTTACGTCCGAATTAGCATTGCTTGGTTGCTAATTTGGACAAACACTCATTTGTGTTGGATCTAGTGTGCTTGGGCAACAATCGTTTGGATCTGATGCTGCAATTAAAAGGTTGAAGCAACGATGCTCTAAAGTGACCTCACTAATTGCACTATTTCCGTTGGTAGCGAAAATTTGCTTCAAATTTTAAATGAAATTATTGTTCATTTTCGTTAAATTATTTCTTTGAATTTATTTCAAAGAATTAACTTGGGTAAAAATCGCTTAGATCTGGTGTTGCAGTTAAATGGTTGTAAGCTCTATTTGCTTTAGAACAACCATATTAATTGAACTAATTCTATTAATAGCGAGGTTTGACTTTGAAGTTTAACTGAAATAGTTGTGCGTTTTGATTAAATTAATCTTATTTTAATTTGTTTCAAAGAATTATATTGGATGTGGGTCAAATCACTTTGGATCTGGTGATGCAATTAAACGATTGAAGCAATCTTGCTAAAATCAATCAAATTAAATTTCACTTATTCCATTGATAGTGATTTTGACATCAGTTACCTAAATTAGTTGTGTGCTTTAATTGAGAGTTATATTTGAATTTAATTCAAACGATTAACTTGGAAGGTTTCTATTTCACAATTTATTAGATGCGATTTACTTACCTTTTGAGATTGATTTGGTATCTAATCTGAATTGGTAATTTCATTGTTTGAAATAGACTTACATTTTTACACGCACAATGATTTAGCTAAGTTTCCCAAATCTTACGTGTAATTTAAATACTATTTGTTTGGTATTTAAACTTTATTATGGGATTTTGTATCCCTTAATTATGGTTTAAATTAAGGAATTAATTAAGGGGTCGTTCACTTGAGAGATTTGGATTTAGGTATTCATTAGAGATTTAAAATAGAATTTAGATCTCTAACTATTTCAAAAAGCTATGTTCACTTGGGTGATTTGGTGTAGAGAATTCTAAAAATATAAAAAATAATAATAAATATGCATATTATGAAAGACCAAAATGGCCTCATTCATCATCTCCGTTTTGATATTAGACAAGTTAGTTGGGGTTATCTTCGTAAAGTGAGCCCCAAATCTCTCAAATCCCCCTCAAATCTCTGGTCTTAATAGAGATTTCAGAAAGCTCCCCAAATCTCTAGGGGCCCACCTCGAAATCTCTAATCCTCCCCAAATCTCCATCTCTAATTGTGAAGTAAACAGGAGATTTCGTCCAAATCTCTAGAGCAGAGATTTGAGCCCCAAATCACCCCAAATTCTCAAGTAAATGACCCCTAAGGTATTTAAATTAGCATTATTTGGTTGCTAATTTGGATGACTCATAATTATTTCTTGTAATGCAAGTTTCAACACTATGGTTATGCATTTGTGTTGAATCTTTGTATTTTGGTCAAACTCGCTTTGGATCTGGTGATGCAATTAAGTGGACTGAATCAAACTTGATTTAAAACCAACCAACTTAATTGCACTAATTTCATTAGTAGCGTGATTGTTCATATTCTTGCTTTGAAATATTGTGTATTTTAATTGAAGTGTTATATTAGACATATCAATGTTTGGTACATTGAATTGACTTTGTGTCAAATTTGTAAATTCTTGGTGGTTGGATTAAGGGTCCAATTGAGGCTAGAAATCTTGAACATGATTAGTCATGAATCTAGTCTAAAATGTATGTTTCTTGTGGAAACATGACAAACAATTCAACGAGTGTTGAATAGTGGAAGATTTCTCTTGTGGGGAAATTATTAAATGACACTTGTGGTATTGCTTAAAATACCTAAGAGTGTGTTGGTTAATCATGTTGATAACCAAATAAATTCATTGTATGAATTTTGAGAAGTGGCAAAAGAAAATGATATTTAGTTTGTCTACATTTAGTTTTGGCTTGACAAATGCTCTCCTTAATATGTGAAAGGAGATACTAAAGTCACGTAGACCGTAAAATGTTTGAGGACATTCATAAGTTCATGACATGTTGAACAATTGGTCAATAAGTTGTACAATTGTGTAATCTTATTGGCATAATCAAAGAATGGTAGAAAAATTCGTACATCTTTTATATGAAAATCAAGGACGCTTGATTTTTATATAATTAGGTGGTGGTACTAGACCATATATATAAGTTTGGGGACGCTTAGATCTTATATTATGGCTTAGTGCTACATGAATTAGAATTTTTCTACATGAAATTTGTGTCAAATGAATGCACTTGTATTAGAGATACAAGCATGAACGATTGTTAAGGAACATATGAGTTCCTAAATTGAATGTCAAGTCAATAAGTTCTGAGTTCCCACAACATGTGGGGGAGCTGTTGTGTCAGCTAGTTACCTTTTAATTAAGGTAATGGAAAGGTTACTAATGAGACTCCATATAAATTAATGAATAGAAGTAATACTTCTTTTCATTATTTTAAATGTGAGGGTGACTAGTGAAAGTAGTCATCACATTACTTGATGGTAGTCTAGACATATTGTCATAGACAAAATACCATAAGACACCTTCTCTCAAAATAGAGTTATCATTGAGATAACCTTGCGGATCCGCTAACCAAAGGGTTAAACCGAGAGGTTGTGCACAAGTTGTCAATGGGAATGGGATTAAAAACCCTTGAAATAAAGTTTATTCGAAGGAAAACCCAACCTAGTTGACTGGAGATCCCAAGATCTAGGTTCAAAGGGACAACCTACTTGAATGAACTAGTAGAGTCACTATGGGGGCAACACAACCCATTCCTATAAACAATGATAAGGTTAAGGATAAGCATAAAGACTTTTAATGATTCTGAGATAAGGATCACCTATGTTAGAGTGAAGTGGGGCCGCTTCAAGGGAATTGTGGCGGCGCAAATTCCTTAAACTCTCGCAGAACCAGGCAGATGCTCAGGGCCATATGAACATAACAGTGAGAACAAGATCACGTTAGGAAGGATCCTGTGTGCAGTGTATCATCGTCTACACGGCGGCATGATGATTCAAGGACATCGCGTCTACCATCTAGCAAGTAGAGTCGGTATGCTTCACAAGGGAAGGTTCAAGGGGTAACACCTACCTATCCTATGCAGGATTTGACCGTTGAGCAAAGTTGTCAGTGTCGTCAGAGTCTTGAGTCCAATTTTCATTCATGTGGGGGACTGTTGGAAAATTTGGGTAAACCAAATGGGTTTGTACCATTTTGGGATGTGATTATGAGTGGGGTTAAGTAACACCTTTTTGTAAGGTGATTACATATTCGTGTTCTCCTACAAGAGAGCTTTGAATCGAGATATAATCCGTCCATAATGGATTTAAGGTGAATGAGAAATTGATTCTCAAAGTACCTTGGTGGGAAAAGGAGTAATGTGAGAAAGTGGTTTTATACCACATTGCTCAACTAAAGAGTTTGCTCCAGAATTTTCCCCTATAAATACTCACCTATCCCTTCAGTTTTCCACACACCTTAAGATACTAAAATCTCTCTCCCAAAAGTTCAAGTCTTCTTCTTCCTTTCTTTTTATTTTTGGTCCCTTTGTTGTCGCTTTGCTCAAGCGTGGTTACGTTCGGCGGTGTTGAAACACCGTTGAGATCATTGTATCCTGGGAGAAAGACGCCCTTGTGTAGGGCGAATCTATCTTAAGGAAACTGTGCAAACACAGGCCTCGATTATAGTTTTCTTTCAATTTCGATTTCGTTATGATTTTTTAATCCGCGTGATTTTTGTCCAACACTCAGTTAATTTGTTATCAAACAAGTTATAAGATTTATGCAGTCAATTTTGGAGAGCTGAGGATGGTACCTCCTAACACTAAAGCCTAAGACTATTGGACTAAGATTTTTATTCAGAAGTCTGAAGGTGGAACTGAGTTATAAAAAAAAATGGAAGGACTAGCCAAACCACATTGTTTGTTAAGGTAAAGCCATGAAAACTTTTTGTAAAATATGCAAGTGTACCACATCGGTGGTAAGGAAAGAAGGTGCAGTGGTCCACAATTAAAATAGGAGGTTTGGAGAGGCATTGAGATTTGGGAATCAATTGGCAAAAGATCAAAACATTTTATTTTATGTTGGATCAGTAAAAAAAGAAGCTGGAGATCTACATTCTATTTACATGTGATACTGACCACACACAATCATCAAAACCCTAATGAGCTCCTAGGACGGAAACCCTATTGTCGGCAACGCAATCTCGACGGAGCTTACGAGACCGCCGGAATCAGGCTTGCAGCTCGTCTGTTGCCTCCTACCTCCACTGTCCTCTCCTCCATCCCACGTAAACGACTACTTAACCCCATCTGTCATGAATTGGACGTCCAACAGCCGGTTACTTCGCCAGTAAGTTCTGAGAACCTACCCAAAGCGCCTGGGGATGCCGGCAGCAACCCGTCTGGCAAGTCATACAACTCTGTGGCTGGTGCGAGGTCATCAGCTTGTGAAACTTGAAGGAAGAAAGAAGTAAGGCGTGTTTGTTTGGTTATTTTGTATTGTTAAGTGGTAATTAATTAAGGGGTCTTTCACTCGGGTGATTTGACTTTAGGTGATTTCTAATCTCTAGAGATTTCAAATAGCTAGAGATTTGGGTTCCTAGCTATTTGAGAAAGAGCCATGTTCACTTGGGAGATTTGGAGAGATTTAGTGGTAGAGATTTCTGAAACCTAAGAAAATGAATTAAAATACGCATATTGTCAAAGACCAAATACCCTCATTATTCATTTTCTGCAATTTATTTGGGGCATTTATGTAAAACTGTAACACAAACCCCCAAATCTCTAGTCTTAGAGAGATTTCAGAATCTCCCTCAAATCTCTAGGGGGCCACCTCGAAATCCCAAATCTCTAACTACAACTGCAAAGTAAACGATTGATTTCGGCCAAATCTCCAGGGTTGAGATTTGAGCCCCAAATCACTCACAATCTCCCTCCCAAATCACCCAAGTGAACGACCCTAAGGATTGGTTAAGCAATGATTAATTAGTTAGTTAATGAATAAAGAATATGTAGTTATGTGTAACGATTAATTGGATAGGGTTCTCGTGTTTTAATCAGTTGCGTGTTTTTGTTAGTTACATTATAGGTAAATGAAGAGATACGGTCAGTTTGTTCGTCGGGTTGTGGGTTGTAGAACCGGCATCCTCTTATTTATTAAAGATATTGACTCGAGTCAAATGCATACGTGTTACAACTCGTTCCATGTAAAGTCGGTAAACTGACCTGACAGTGTAGCAACCAGTCCTCCCGAAGTGCCAAATGGGCCTATCCGCCTCCCTCTTCTCGGTAGCGGCGTATTGAGGATGATCGCTGCATCGCGATCATTAAACATTGAGGTTATATGCTCGTCGTCCCACTCCAGGAAACCTGGTATCATCAACTCCGCCACAGTAAGATCTTCAAATCCTGGGATTACCGGGGTGGATACCTTAAAATCTTCATCATCGCGCAACCAAGATTGGGACCAAACCTTGAAGTCCTCACCGTTCCCTATCTTCCATCGGGTGCCTTTATCTACAATCTCCTGAGAAGACCAGATGCTCTTCCAAACTAGGCTCGGGTTCGACCCCTCTTCAGCCATAAAAAAACTCTGGTGAACGCCCGGTCGTTGGTCGGGATTCAACCAAATAAAAACTACTAATGCTAAAAAGCGTATAGCAGATCGTATTCCGAGGGTCTCTATGATCGGTTACTTCAGAACTAGCAAAATACTCGAAGGAAAACACGTTGTGCGTGGTGTGAGTTCCACGACTTCTATTTCTAAGAAATGCAGAAAAATTAAAACAAATTAAACTAAAGCAGATTGGGAATTAGGGTTTGAAAACAAGAATGACAGACGAACTTAGACTTTGAATCCCCTTCGTTCCCCAGAGCATTGGCAATCAACAGATCAGCGGATTTCGATTCTCATTCAATCAACTACTAAGACACCACCATAACTCCTTACCCTTAGGTTTAAGACCGGTGAACGTTCGCTCTATCCGTTCTAACTACCAAGATTAACTAGCCGCCCGGGTACGGTCGCCTCTCGCAACACTTAATTAATTGTGTAATTACTAATGATTAATGAGTTACTCTTGCAGTGAATTAACCCTAACCGGTTCCTACGAAAGGCACACTCCAATTATAAGGTTAATTGTTCAATTCGATGTTCTAAAGTAAGGCGAGCGTTCGCTTCTATCCTTACTTAACAAGAATCTAATCTAGGTGATCAATCCAGACAAGAAACATGAACAATGAAGAACGAATCAAACATGAAAAAGAACTGATTAAATTTCGAATCTAATCACCACCGATCCGTGACCGCTTTAAAGCCCTGGGTCACTTAGGGTTCATCTAGTCTAAGCTCTAAAGAGTTTAGCTACTCATGATTATTACAAAAGAAACAAAGACAAGGAAAGAGTTCATCATTCAAAGGAAGAACAGAAAAGAATCTGAAAAACCTAATTTAGACGACTCTGGTAGACTTCGATCTTCGGTAAGTTACACTCCTAGCTCCGGTTCGTCGAGGTGGAAGGGATGGCGTCACGATCTCTATCCGGCTCTTCGAACTCCAGCTCTTCGCTCCAGAACTTTAGAGAATTCTGATCCCAAAAAGTTGTGTTTTGTAAATTATGATTGTATCGAATGCCTCCTCCCTTTTTGGGCCGCCGGGTTAAGTATTTATACTTAACCCTAACTGATCCGGAATAGTGTATTATTTTTCGCCGAAAATTCCTTAAGAATTTCGACGAAAATTCCTTTGTGTTCGGGAGTGCTTTCTCTGCCTTGTATTTTCGGTCCGAAGAGTACAATGTTTTCGCCGAAGATGTCCTTTGACTCGACACCAGTTGAATGCACTAATATTTTGCCGAATATGCAAGCTCAATTTCGGCGAAAATCTCTTTGTACTCGGGCAGGATTTTGTTTGACTTTGACTGGCTCCTTGGATCGATTTCGGTTTGATTCCTGAGGTTCCTACCCTTAGACACGTCCATGGCTACTTTATTTGACGGCAAAAACCTGTGCTAACACAAAAACACTAGAAAACCATCAAATAGACCCGAAACGGGCCAAGGTAACACAAATGGCACGAGATAGGGCAATCGATTGAATATTCGTTATTCTACCCTAAAAACCATGTCTTAAGCAAAGAAATGTCGCTTAAATGAGGCTGATAATCACGTCAAATCGAGTGTCATCAAATACCCCACACTTAAGCTTTTGCTTGTCCTCAAGCAAACTGAATAGAAACGCTCATGTTCATAAATGATAAGATCGATTAAATTGGAGCTCAATCAAACACAATGAATTATTAGACAGATCGATCCTAGAACGAGAAACCTAACATGCATACAGATCAACCAAACTACCTGGTCTCACTAATAAACTGCACACGACAAGTAATTAGCAATCAATCATGCACGAATTTGACCTGACCGACCAGACTCCTCACACAGGATGTATATAGTACAATGGAACTCTCACTCTCTGTGTTTAGGGACGTGTTTCTGCTCTCGATCATTCTCTGTTACCGAATTCTGTCATAAGTTTGCATATCGACCACATCTCCACCACTGTGACAACACGAGTATCTAGTCAAGAAGGACTTCCCTGCTAGGACCGTAATGAATACTACACTACTTGGGGTTATAATGAGATGGATGATGAGAATGAATGATGATGGCTTTGTGCGGTGTAGCTTTCGACTGACTTCCCTCGAATCTAATCTATGGCTTCCTACCGTCTAACCAAACACGGGTGGAATAATGAACGCTCGTCCTATGATACCCTCAAGCAACCTAGCACTTTATTCTTTTTCTTTTGCACAATTTTTTTTTCTTTTCAACTTTTCTTTTGACTTCGTTCTTCCATTTGTAGGGAGAAGAACGTTTTATTGAACTAAAAACTTTGAACTTTTTCTGATTTTTCTTATTTTTCTGCTTCTCTTTTTTTTTGAAGCTTGCTTCTTTTCTTACTTTACTTTTTTTTTCTTTTGTGCGATTTTCTTTTAGTTGCTAAAGGGGTTTACACGTCTGGACATATTAGCTAAGACCACCTGTTTAATGGCTATAGGCAGGTTACCACAAACCGACTTCCGGTAGGTCAATCTAGAACTACAACCACAGGGGATCAACGGGGAATGCAAGAAATGGGAAATGGTTGTAATGTATTATCGAACCGAAAGAACAGGCCAAGCTCAAGGGTCTAAACCTAGTGGATTTTATCGTTTGGTAGGCTATCTGGCTTAGTAGCTGAATCTAGGTGCCCCTATCCTTCTAGAACTGTGTCATCGTGTGGTCTCGAGTAGGTCTCATGCAAATTCTAACTCATTCAAGTAAACAGAAAACCACTCAGAAAGAATTAAAATTGCAAGTTACGTGCAATGGATCAAAAGCTCACAGTTGGTTTGCTAGTCGGATTCGGTCATTTTCATGCAATCAAGGCTACAAACTACAAGTGTGATTTTAAAATTCTGTTCTGACCAGGCAATTTAGCATCAAAGCATACAAGTTGGTTCTCAAGTTCTAGGTTAAGCAGTCTAAGCATCATTATGAAAGTTTGAACAACAACTTAACATCAAAAATCAAGAACTGAGCCATTCTAATGCTAGAGAGACTGGAATGGAATCACGAGGCACACATAAAACACAATCAAGGGCAACCAAGTTCATGCAAAGTTCTCTAGCATCCTACCCCACACTAAAATCGGACTGTGTCCTCACAGGACTAATTTAGAGTTCAGAGTGGAATGTAAGAACTGGATGAGGACGGTTGATTTCAGAGGGTAAGCACGGATCCTGAGAGCGGAGGGAAGTGTAACAGAACCTGAAGCAAAGGGAGTCTACCGATTTGCCTACAAAACAAAAACAAATGAAACATAAAAAGGAAACCGGGACAAGTGTCCCGAATCCACACAGAAAAAAGTTGGACCAAATTCGAAAAGAATAAATAAAAAGAAGACACCAGAAAAGGAATACAACCCGATCACTGCTGGTCCGGGAGGTGGAAAGTGGAGAAATTCGCCGAGCTGGCGTTGCCACGCCATCTGTGCCTCATATCGCCGGTCGGCGCGGCGCATATGTTGCTGCATAATAGTCCATCGCGCCTCGTGAGTGGCGTTGTCGGTGATGCGCCACTCCTGCAGTCGCTCGTATAACTCTCCAACATCCGCGGGGTGGTGTTGCGGCTGTTGAGTATGCGCCGGATATGGATCGGGGATGTGCGGGCCATACTCATGGCTGATGCCGAAGGAGAGGATGAGCTGTCCTATGAAGTTGCCTCCCAAGAGTTTGCGGGGTGGCGTCTTCCTCTTATCTTCTGGCGGAAGATACGAGCCAGTACCCAACCGGGGTGGAGAGGGTAGCTCTCCTTGAGGATATGGTGGCGATCCTTGTCTCGAACATATAAAAGTGACCTCCGCCAAACCATATGAATAAATTTATAGAGCGGGTGAGAGAGAGACTTAACTGAGTTGCTCTCCCTGAGGCGATCGCCAGGTACGCCTGTCATGTGGCTCCAAAGCGCGTTGTACTCCTCGCCGTCATCATCTTCTCCCCAATCGAGGTGATGATCGTGATAGTGCTCATAGGGGATGCCGAAATGAGCGGCAAACTCATCGTAGGTGAGCTGTCGGTACACCCCACCAAGATAGAAGGTGACCACCTTCTGGCGCTGCTTCCTCTTGTGCTCGTCCAGATCAAAGGTTGCCCAGAACTCCTGGAGGGCAATGTCTGGGAACTCGGCGGCGATGGTGGTCAGCTCGAGGAGACTAGCCGGTGCTAAGGCGTCATGCACGTTCCGGTGGTAGTCCTCATCATGATCGTGCAGGGACTCCATGGAGAGAGGGCGCACGTCAGCTCCCCGAACGTGCTGAATCTTCTGGAAGCACTCAAAATAGAAATCCGGTAGACGGGCGATGGTGGGATGATATCCAGCATGACGGGGTAGAGCAGGTGGTGGACCCAGAACAGCAGGTGTGACGGGAGCGGCAGCTCCTGAGCTCGAGGTGCCATCAAGTCGCGCCTTAGTCCTGCGCTCAAAGGTGTTCCTAGACAAGAATGAAACCAGATTAGTCAACCAAAACCTTACCCCACACTTAGTAGAAAACTCGATTTCACAAAGAAATGAGGGAAACTAAGTGGGGTAAGCAAAGCGGAGTAACCGGTAATCATAGACAGTAAAATACATATTTAGGAACAGCCAGAATCGGATAAGCACAATCAGAGTTCAAAAAGTCAAACTGACATTTAGAAAGTCAACATTTAAGCATATTGGACCCTAATCATGGCAAGACTAGCACAGCTTGGAGAATGACGGTAAAATATGATTTCAAATGGCAGCACGATAATATGAACAAGAATGAACACTTATGACAGCCAAACGATCAACAACAGTTCAAAGTCAAACCGATATTTCTCACAAAAGTCAACATAACAAGAAATTAATCGTATGCATCGCAACACATGACCAAATGATATGGAAATTAAGCACGGAACTCCCTAAGCATGCTAGAACAGTTCTATAAGTTCAATTAATCCTAGTTCACACGAAACAGTCGGCACGCAAAACGAGGCAAACCGAAAAGTCAACCGAAAGTCAACCTCGACGAAATTCAGCAATCCATATGTCAAAAGATTCGTATTGAAAATCTCTACAACTTACCTTGAAGTCATGACTGCTAAAAATGAACGAGTGGGGAGAAATCGGTGAAAAACGTTGAAAACGAGGGTTTCGGAGAACTGGAGCTGCAAAGCTCCGATTCGGCTGTTCTAGGGCTCGTTGGGATCGAAAAAGGAGGGGAAGGGACCGGCGGCGGTCGGCGATGGCGGCGGCGGTGGCGGATTGAAATGGTGAAAGGCGGTCGGCGATTTTAAAGAGATAAGGGGGGTTTTCGGTGAGTTGAACGAAAATGGGTGAAGGATGAGAGAGGGGGTGGACCGGATTTTTTTAAAGGAAGATTTGGGTGATTTTCAAAATTATTTTCGGCGAAAATAGAAGGGTGGTTTCACCGAAAATATCAGTTAAAATGGACTGCCGGATTTGTGAAGGCGGTTTCGCCGAAAATAATAGCACGGTTTCGCCGAAAATATCAGTTAAAATGGTTTCGCCGAAAACAAAAACTTTTCGAACCAAAAACAATGAACAGGAAGAACGGGTTCGAAATTCAAAAATCAGTTTCGCCGAAAACAGGGGTGGTTTCGCCGAAAATTTTGAACTGTTCGGGTTTAAAATATTTTCGTAAATTCGGCCAACTTCAGAAAATCACAGTTAAATCCACAAAAATCGAAACGACCTCAATCAACTTGCAACTGACTCTATGACACACGAAAAATAATAAATCAAACAAACTGACACTTTTGGCTCTCCCGAACCGACTCTAAAATACCAAGTTCAACAAAAATTAAAACAGACTCCAGCCGTGGGTTGCCTCCCACGAAGCGCTCTTTTATTAACGTCCTTGAGCTGGACGATACCTGGACGGTATTAGGAGATATCCCAACTTAGATTCTCCTTCACACTCGCGTCGGAGTTATGAAGTACAGCTTCGGGACTTCTCCGGTAAACGTGAATTTCTTCCCGTTCGCATGCAAAAGCTTGGTACGTCCGTCGGGAAGATGATCAACGAACTTGAATGGTCCGAACAGCTCTCTGGAGAGATCATCTTTCTTGAGTGTGACGATGGAAGGAATGAGGACTGTCGGTTTCTCCTTTTCTTTAATCTTCGGCTTGGTATCACCAGGATCGGTGATCGTTAGTACTTCCTTAGGAGACACTTTCGGTTTCTCCCTCCATACTTGTTCCGGTGCCGGTTTCTCGAAACTAGTAGATGGTGCAGCTGGCTCGATGGAAGACGGTGGAATTTTTGGTCTCCAAACCATTTGGGTCTTCGTCTTCTTGTTCTTTCCTCGAGGTCTGCTCGGTGGTTTAGAAGAGGCTTGCAGTTCCTTCTTCTTCTTCTTAAGCGGCTTCTGAACCGAAATTTCTGGCTTCTTCGTAATGACCTGTTTAGTATCTGCAGCAACAGCTGATATAGAGACACTGGGAGAAGCATTAGTAATGGAGTTGACCGAAGTCAACCCCACCGTTTCAACAGCTAGGCAGTGAGATTCTTCATTCCTAGAGTCATATTTCATGCCATCTTTAAGACGGAACGTTTTTGTTTCTTTACCGACTCTTAAAGTTAAAGAACCATTTGGAACGTTAATATTCATTCCAGTAGTAGCCATGAAAGGTCGACCTATGAGAATGGTAGCATCATCTGTACTAATATCCATAATCACATAATCAGCTAAGAACGTGAACGGACCACATTTAGTGACAACGTCTTTAATCTCTCCCTTAGGGGTTTTAAGCGATCTATCAGCAAAGACGAGTTGCATACTAGGCGGTTCAAGTTCCCCTAGGTTTAACTTTTCATATAGACTCACAGGCATAACATTAACAGATGCTCCTAGATCAACTAAGCAACGTTCAATTTCAACATCATTAATGACCAAAGGCAAAGTAAAAGAACCAGGATCAGATAACTTAGCTGGATACGGAGAAACAGGTTTCTTAAAACGAATGTCAGGATATCCTTCCTTGTTCCCCTTCATGCCAGTCTCGATCCTTGCGTTTGGCAGCAATGCTCTAGGAAAAGGGGGCTTTACGACGTATGGTGCAAGGGGAGGATCAACCTCCTTCGGCGCCGGTTCCTGTTCCTCTTCTTCTTCTTCCTCTGGAGTTTCAGTGATCCTGCGCAAGACAGAACAAGCATCAGCAATTAAGTTTGGGAGTTTTCGAGCAGTTACCATTTTAGCCTGTTCTTTTCCCAGGTTTGGCTCTGTCTGGCTTGGAAGCTGGCCAAATGGTCGACCAGATGCTAGCATGCTCGAGATGTTGTTCACGACTTGCTCAATTCTTTGTCCAGATGCTATCTGTTCTTGATTGAGAAGAGCTTGAGCCTTGAACTGACTGTCGTGATCATCGAGTCTTGTGATGATCTGGCTGAGCTTCTTATCCATGTCACTGACATTATTATCTCTTTGATGCTGCTGAACTGGATAGGTATTGTTAAGATATTGATTCTGGCGATTGCTAGGAGCAGTTCCATAATTACCCGGATTGCGATGCGGCGGCTGGTAGACACCTGCCGGCGGATGGTTAGGCTTCTGATCCTGAGCTGGACCAGCCGGGCGGTTATTCTGGTTCTGGTTATGATTGGCGCCAGCATTGTAGGGGGGTCTGTCTTGATAGTTCCCTTGCTGTCTGAAGTTACGGTAACCAGCATAACCATTCTGATTATTGACCTTGTTGTATGAAATTTACCTCTTCGGCAGACCAGACTTCTGCCTTACCAAAGTTCTGACAACGGCCTCCATTATGTGAGCAAGCTCCACGCCATTCGCAATCAGCAACATAGACAGAAGCTGTCGGTGGCTTGATCGATGTGGTAGACTTCTTCAAATGCTTCTCTACCTCTGCTTTGATAGTAGCTTCGAGATCTAGCTTGCTCCTTGATCCTTCAGATTGTCGCTCCCAGTTCCTTGACTTGGAGGCACAGTTTGCGAAGTGAAGAAGCGCAGCTTTAGGAGTGAGTGTAGTGCAATCCCCTTCAGCTAGAGAATTGACCCACTTGGCAGATTCTTCTCGAAGTCCACGAGAGAAGATTTCAGCTAACTGCCTCTGCTCGAATCCATGATGAGGGCAGGTGTAGAGAAGTTCTTGGAATCGATTCCAAGTATCATATAAGCTTTCTCCTTCTTTCTGGGAGAATCTGGCGATGCTGTCCTTGATGGCGGTTGTTCTGGCCGGAGGAAAGTATTCTTCAACAAAGTCCTGAGCCAGAGTATCTTAGTTAGTGTAGTAGCCAGGTGGTTTGCCAGTAAGCCACCTCTTAGCAGTGCCTTTTAGAGAGAACGGGAAGGCTCTCAGACAAAGGGTGTTTTTGTCGAGGTTTCCGTTCTTAAAAGTACTGCAGAGATCAAGGAAGTCTGCAAGATGAGTGCACGGATTGTCTAGGGGTCTGCCTTCAAACTGTAAATCCCTAGAGATCATCGTCAAGAATGGGATCTTGATCTCATAGTCAGGATCTCCTTCAATGCGCGGAACGGCAATGGCAGATCGAACGCTAGTCGCGCTCGGCTTGTTATAGTCTGCTAGACTCTTCTGTGCAGGTGGTGGTGGCGGCGGTGGTTGATCGCCGTTTGGTGGTGGTAATCTATCGTTCATGGTGGGAGATGGAGGTGGTGAAAGTGATGCGGTGTATGAAGCAGATGAAGAGTGCGGTGAAGACGGAGATGAGGAACTCTCCTTCGGTTCCTCGATCTTGATCGGAGTGATGTATGGATTGGATCTGCCTTCCTTCAGAATCTGTGATCGTAGAGGTGTAGCAGAACTGCCTGGATTCCCTGCAATCTTAGCCTGTTTGGTTTGAGAGCGAGTCCAAGGACGGTGAGGCATACACCAGTAAACCTACAGATAACAAAGACAAACAAAACCAGTGTAAAATCGAAGTGGGTGGAAAAATAAAAGATGGAAAGTAGAAGAATAAATTGCCAGTTCTTCTTTCGAACAATCAAAAGAAGTCCCCGGCAACGGCGCCAATTTGGTGAACGCCCGGTCGTTGGTCGGGATTCAACCAAATAAAAAACTACTAATGCTAAAAAGCGTATAGCAGATCGTATTTCGAGGGTCTCTATGATTGGTTACTTCAGAACTAGCAAAATACTCAAAGGAAAACACGTTGTGCGTGGTGTGAGTTCCACGACTTCTATTTCTAAGAAATGCAGAAAAATTAAAACAAATTAAACTAAAGCAGATTGGGAATTAGGGTTTGAAAACAAGAATGACAGACGAACTTAGACTTTGAATCCCCCTTCGTTCCCCAGAGCATTGGCAATCAACAGATCAACGGATTTCGATTCTCATTCAATCAACTACTAAGACACCACCATAACTCCTTACCCTTAGGTTTAAGACCGGCGAACGTTCGCTCTATCCGTTCTAACTACCAAGATTAACTAGCCGCCCGGGTACGGTCGCCTCTCGCAACGACTTAATTAATTGGTGTAATTACTAATGATTAATGAGTTACTCTTGCAGTGAATTAACCCTAACCAGTTCCTACGAAAGGCACACTCCAATTATAAGGTTAATTGTTCAATTCGATGTTTTAAAGTAAGGCGAGCGTTTGCTTCTATCCTTAGCTTAACAAGAATCTAATCTAGGTGATCAATCCAGACAAGAAACATGAACAATGAATAACGAATCAAACAGGCAGTAAAAGAACTGATTGAATTTTGAATCTAATCACCGCCGATCCGTGACCGCTTTAAAGCCCTGGGTCACTTAGGGTTCATCTAGTCTAAGCTCTAAAGAGTTTAGCTACTCATGATTATTACAAAAGAAACAAAGACAAGGAAAGAGTTCATCATTCAAAAGAAGAACAGAAAAGAATATGAAAAACCTAATTTAGACGACTCTGGCAGACTTCGATCTTCGGTAAGTTACACTCCTAGCTCCGGTTCGTCGAGGTGGAAGGGATGGCGTCACGATCTCTATCCGGCTCTTCGAACTCCAGCTCTTCGCTCCAGAACTTCAGAGAATTCTGATCCCGAAAAGTTGTGTTTTGTAAATTATGATTGTATCGAATGCCTCCTCCCTTTTTGGGCCGCCGGGTTAAGTATTTATACTTAACCCTAACTGATCCGGAATAGTGTATTATTTTCGCCGAAAATTCCTTAAGAATTTCGGCGAAAATTCCTTTGTGTTCGGGAGTGCTTTCTCTGCCTTGTATTTTCGGTCCGAAGAGTATAATGTTTTCGCCGAAGATGTCATTTGACTCGGCACCAGTTGAATGCACTAATATTTTTGCCGAATATGCAAGCTCAATTTCGGCGAAAATCTCTTTGTACTCGGGCAGGATTTTGTTTGACTTTGACTGGCTCCTTGGATCGATTCCGGTTTGATTCCTCGAGGTTCCTACGCCTTAGACACGTCCATGGCTACTTTATTTGACGGCAAAAACCTGTGCTAACACAAAAACACTAGAAAACCATCAAATAGACCCGAAACGGGCCAAGGTAACACAAATGGCACGAGATAGGGCAATCGATTGAATATTCGTTATTCTACCCTAAAAACCATGTCTTAAGCAAAGAAATGTCGCTTAAATGAGGCTGATAATCACGTCAAATCGAGTGTCATCAAACTCCCTTTTGGAAAATATTTAACTTTGAAGAACTTTGAAACTAAAGCATCAGGGTGGGTGATAAAACGCCAGCCTTGTTTTCAAAGCATTGCCAGATTGAAGCCCCTCAATTCACGAAAACCGAGGCCACCCTGCTCCTTCGTCATACACAGCCTCTCCCATCCCATCCACGTAATACCACCTCCTCCCGTAGCCTTCATACCCCCACCGAAGCTATTCAACATCCTCTCAATCTCCTCCGTAAGTGTCTTAGGAATCAAGAAAGCATTCATACAATAAGTGAGAATTGATTGAAGTACTGCTTTCACCAAAACCTCTTTACTTCCTTTTGACAAAAATCTGCCTCTCCAGCTTTGAATCTTGCGCCAAACATGGTCCTTAATATAAGCAAACACTTGGCGCTTCTTTCTTCCCACAAGGGATGGCAAGTCGAGATATTTACTTGTATTGAGGGCATTAGAGACACCTAGAATAGCCGACACCCCCTCTTGGAGCATCTCATAAGTGTTTTTGCTGAAGAAAATTCCGGACTTCTCAAAATTGATAGCTTGTCCCGACGCCCTCTCATAAGTTTTCGAGGATACGTTTCAGCTCCCTCGCCTCGGCAATACTAGCTCCAAGCAGCACGATCATGTGCCTTAGAAATATCAATGTTGAGCGCCACCGCACCTAGCTGTTTGCAACCTCTTCATACGGTGTAGAGATTCAAACGCCACTAAGACATTATCAATGATTGACCTCCCACCAATAAAAGCTGATTGTTCCAATGCTATAAGGCTTGGCATCACACCTCTCAAGCGATTACCAAGGACCTTTGCAACAACCCGGTAAAGCACGTTGCATAGCGAAATAGGGCGCAAGTCCTTCATGTCCTCTAGAACGTCCACTTTAGGAATCAAGATAATATTAGTAAGCTGCGCTGACTCTGGAAGGCTTCCCTCATTTAGCCACATGTTGCATGCATGAAACAAATCATCACCAATAACATGCCAGAAAGCCTGGTAGAACCCAGGGTTAAAGCCATCCGGACCGGGCGACTTTTTCGGATCCATGGAGAATAACGCACTGCGAAATTCCTCCTTTGTGAAAGGCCGGACCAGCCTATCATTCTCCTCGTCAGTGACTTGAGACCAAATGCATCGAACGACTTCCTCCGTCTGCACATCCTCTCTAGCGAACAAGGAGGTAAAGTAGTTCATCGCCACCGCTCGCATCTCAACTCCATCTACTGCCCACGAACCATCTGCCTTCCACAAACGACCAATTTTCTTTCGTTTCCTTCTCCCGCTAGCAATAGCGTGAAAGTAACAAGTGTTAAAATCTCCATCCTGTAATTCTTTGTTTTTTACTCAATTAAAATAGTAATTTCAGTTTAAAATCATCTAGGGTGGTATGTGTGCTATTGATATTAGGGTTATTATTTTTAAAAAGCTCTAACTTTGGCGAATTATTTTGGATATACTCCATCTTTAAAAAACCCCAAATCTACCACTTTTTGAAATAGTTAACACCGTTAGTCCTTGTTTGTAAAATTTAAAACATTTTGAACCAAGTAACTAACAGAATTAACTTTTAAATTTTTTGTCTTCTAAAATCAGTAACCAAGGTTTGCCCAAATTGCATTTTGACCCTTTTCAATTCCATCCCTTACAATTCTCTCAACCCTCCGCGCCGCCGCCAAGTCAACTTCGTCGCTTTCGCCGCTGACCTACTCCTTCCTCATGTCCGAAACCAAGTGAATCGTCAACTATCTATCTGTACTCCATTAATAATATTCAATTTCTTTTATACAAACCCAGAAGAAAGAAACTCCGATCGAGTCCAGCTTGCTGTCAAGGAAAACTCCCTTCCTTGACACTATTAAGGAAAGATCTCAGCCATTGATTTATTTTTTCAGATCTAATGGTTTAAATTGAAAGGGTAAAAAGGTCATTTCACCATTTAATTTAATTTAATTTCTTTTTTAGTTTCTTTAATTAAATTCAAACAGCCAATTACCGAAACTCCGGTGACCGGAGCTCCGGCGACTGGAACTCCGGCGACCGGAGCTCTGACGACCGGAGCTCCGACGACTTCTCCGATGAATTTTACAGACGATCGGAGCTCCGATTTCAAAAAAAATTTCGGCCACCGGACCACCGTCGTCGGGCCTATTTTTCTGGAATTTTTTTTTCAGTGACGCTTCGTACTCGTTTTTAATATGTGTACACATTTTTTGTACATGTGTATGTACATAAACTGTGTATGTACATAAACTGTATGTTCATTTTTGTACATAAATTGTGTACTCAGTTGCAAAGATTTTTCGGACACGTGTTATACATGTGTACACATTTCTATACACGTGTTACACGTTTTATACACGCACACGTTTACGTACTTACATTTTTATATACGTGTACACTTATCTTGTACACATGTACACAATGTGTACACGTGCACATACTCGTTTGTACACGTGCACACACTCGTTTGTACACGTGCACACACTCGTTGGTACACGTGCACACATTCTTTGTACACGTGTACGTACATATTTATATACGTGCACGTACTCACTGTACACGTGTACACAATATCTTACATTTATTTATGTACACGTGTACACACATTTGTTTATATATCAGTGTACACATATTTCGTACTCGTGTGCACATTTTTTGTACAAATCATGTGCATACTATTAATAAGATAATTTTATTGTTATATAATATCAATTAATGCTCAGTAGCGTAGTGGTAGGAGTTTAATATTTCACATAAGAGGTCATGATTTCGAATCATAGCAACAACAAAAGATTTTTAAAATATGAATTATTTTATTGAGGGCGGAGGAGGTCCGGCGACGGCGGACGGTGGAGGAGGTCCGGCGATGGCGGACGGCGGAGGAGGTCCGGCGATGGCGGACGGCGGAGGAGGTTCGGCGACGGCGGCGGAGGAGGACCGGCGGCGACGGCCGGCGGCTGACCGGCGGAGGACGTCCGGAGACGGCCGGCCGCTGACCGGCGGAGGACGTCCGGCGACGGCCAGCGGCTGACCGGCGACATCTAGCGGCGGCGGCAAAAGGTGTGAACAACACTTTTTTAACATACCCAAACTGCCCTTGTTTGATGGATCAAGGAAGTTAGTTTCCTTGATCCCAAGCCGCTCTCACTCTGATCGTCTCCGTCACGTTTAACAGCTTCCGGCAAGGCTCCCTCCTCTAGGCTATCGACCCATGGTAGTGGTAGTACTTGATCCTCCCTTCCGTCTTGTGGGTTGTCTTCCCGGCCAAGTTCTGCGACATGTGTACTCCGGTAGCGTACACATTCCTCGGCTGGATCGCGTACTTCCGATCCTTCCTTATCCCTGTCTTCACGTCCTTGTACACCAGCTTCTCAACCCCCCATCTCCTGCAAATCACCAGATAAGAACATGAATTGGTGATGATGCTGCTATATACCAACATTCTGCCAGAGTTTTGGAAACATTAGGGTTCTAATTGGGGAAATTTGGGATGCTCCTACCATCATTATTACACCATGGAAACATTAGGGTTCTAATTGGGAAATTGGGGATGATGCTACCATATCATTACGGCATAGAAACATTAGGGTTCTTAGTGTTGATACAAAAAGGGGGAAACAGGACAACTAGATGGGTAATGAATTATTGATTACGAATGATTTCAGTGGCCACGACGAATCATTCCAAGTTCCAACCACTACTGGATCTTTCCTTTCTTTTAGGATGCTCATCTTTTATTAATTCAACTAATGAAAGTAACAATCAAGCATCCGCAGATCGATAAACAACAAACCTTCCCACATCCAGAGTCTCGGGAGCTTCAATCCACCATGATTACACCATTTGATCACATGGTCAAACACTAATTAATGACTGCAACGAAGTTAATCGATGGCGAAATGGAGTAATCGACGGGGTTTACATGTAGTATCGGTCGTAGTCGGCGGTGAGGCAGAGCCTTTCTGTTCATAGGCATCTGTTCGGTGAACTGCGAATACGCAGAAAGCGAATCCAGGACGGGTTTGATGGTGTTTCGGCGGGACGTAGATGAACTCGTCGACATCGAACAAGCCCTCCTCCTCCAACTCCAGTCTTCTCGTCAAGCTCTAGCAACAGCTGATGATGGGTGTGTCGGTGCAGACCCATGGCTGCTTTCCAGTGAAGCTTCTTGCTTTAATTTGAACAACCAGCTTTGATTGAAGAAGAAGAAGATATGGGTTTAGGAGTTCAAAAGGGTTTGGAAGAAAGGAAGCAGCAAAGGAGTATGAATGGGTTAAGGAAGAGTCTTGGGCACGATGGTGGACGACGGCGATAGTTGACATTGAGATGGAGGTGGGGAGGATGAAGAGGAGGGAGAAGGAGTTGGAGATAAGGGAATTTAACAAGCTTATAGTGTAATTTGGACAAACTTGGTTACTATTTTTAGAAGACAAAAAACTTAAAAATTAATTCTGTTAGCTATTTGATTTAAAATGTTACAAATAAGGACTAACGGTGTTAACTATTTCAAAAAGTAGGATAGATTTGGGGTTTTTTAAAGATGAAGTATATCCAAAATAATTCGTCAAAGTTGGAGCTTTTAAAAAATAATAACCCTTGATATTAATAGCACCAAATAGCTAGCTATTCGAAATATCATCGTTTTTTCATTGCTCCGAATAGCTAGCTATTTGGTGCTACATTGAATATCAATAGCATCCTTCAGATATTCACCTAAATAGGTGAATATCTAATACCCATCCCCAATATCATTATATGCACTAATTTTACCCCTTACAATTCAACTCAATTACATGCCACTGGACCCACATAAATAATTACTTCCCCCAATTTTTGTATAAAAATCATATCTTTTACATATGAACTCGGAGTTGGAAATTTTTTGTGTCAATATCTTAGTTTTATGAAAACGAATCCAACAAGATCGCTCTCGGTATATTTTTGATGATGGTGTTTACATATGACTTTGACGAAAAATAAGGTCAAATGTGTAATTGCATAAGAAAAACCATTTCCATTTCATATTCAATACCAAACAAGAATTTCACGTCGAATATCAATATCTTCCAATAACTAGATATTTCAAATAGCTAGCTATTTGGAATATCCCGATACCAAACGACCTCCTAGGGTTTTTCAGAATCAATGCTCCGTGGAGGTAATTTTAAATTACCTTTCAAATCACCTTGGGGCCCACACGGAATTTTGAAATCACCTTCAAATCTCATGTATTTTTTCAGTCCAAACGATCTATTTTGTCGAAATCTCCTTGGTCCACCAAATCACTTGTAAAATAAAAAACAAATGACCCGCTAGGGAAAAACTCTCATAACGAGAGAAACCCTAAACCTAGGATTTTATCATTTAAAGGCACTAGAATATTTCAATTTATTCAAACCCACGTCACGTCGTCTCCGCCACCATACGCAAAATTAATTTCCTCCACAAGAACGAACAACTATCCTTCTCATGGCGGCAACTGCTTCATTCCTCCACTGGAATCCATTACAATGGAAGCATCTCCCTCCTCGCACTTCTCCTTTGACGTGAAGCATCATCTCAACGCCGACACCAAGGACAAGACCGCGTTCGAGAGAGCCTGCGATGCCGCCGTTAAGGCCTTGCAAGCGCTCAAGAAGCCTGCTATCACCGCCGTTCTCATCGCGGCCTTGCTGATGTACGATTCCGCCTCCGCAATAGCTGCCTCCGGAGGAAGGATGGGCGGGAGATTGTTTTCTCGCTCCTCCTCGTCGTCATCGTCGTCGTCGGCGTGGAGGAGTTACTCTGTGCCTCCAGATTCTCGCTCCTCCTCGTCGTCGGCGGCGTGGAGGAGTTACTCTGTGCCTCCAGATTCTCGCTCCTCCTCGTCGGCGGAGTCGAGGAGTTACTCTATGCCTCGAGGTTCTCGCTCCTCGTCGTCGAGGAGTTACTCTGTGCCTCGAGGTTCGGGTCTGAGCTTTTCCGACTACGTGGGGCTTGTTGTTGCAGTGGAAGCTGGCTTGGGCTTTCTGATTGTAGCTGGTATTAATGCCTTTGCGCCGGACCCTGAGAGTCGTTCTGACAGGGATGAAGGGGGGATTCTCGCTGCTAGAGAGAAAACCACTGTTCTCAAGCTTCAGGTACTTGGTTTCTACTTCTGAATCAATTGAACTGAGCTATGGCGTATGAGAACATGTGAAAATTGTTTCGGGGCTTTGACTTGGGAAGCAAATCATCCATTGATTAGTGATAGTGCGAAAGGAATTGACCTCATGATTATTCTACTCTAGGTTGGTTTGCTAGGTACGGCGCGTTCACTACAGAAGGATCTTAATAGGATTGCAGAAGTTGCTGATACGTCCTCCTCACAGGGTCTCAGCTATGTATTAACAGGTAATGATATGTAGCAACTCTGAGAAGCTCAAATTAAAGGTTCTATATTACACTATGCTCAAGTTTTGATAGGTTGCGGTTTAAAGGGATGGTTCTTGTAGAGTTTAGTACAATGAAGTTTGGATTCATGTCAGTTGCAGTCTAAAACTGATCATATGTATGCTGTCTGTGGTTGCAGAAACTTCACTCGCGGTGCTTCGACATCCTGATTACTGCATCTCTGCTTATTCGTCTGTAAGTTAATAAGCCATCTAACTGAACATTTGCTTTTAAGTTAGTAGTGTTATTGCTCTCAAGTAAACATTCTCTGACTCTATTCATGTAAACCTCATTCTCTATAGCCTCATTGTATGCTCAACCGACTCTCACTACAAGAATTTAGGTTTTTTGCGACGGTAATTTGTGACGGTTTAAGTTCCGTTGCTAATTGTGGACTTTTTTGCGACGGTATAATTTTACCGTCGCAGAAGATACAATTACCTTCTGTGACTGCTAGTTACCGTCGCCTTAAGCCATTTCACCTTCGGCGACGTACATTTTCCGTCGCATATGAATATTTCACCTTCAGTGACTTACATATTCCGTCGCCAATACCATGAAACCTTCTTCAACGGACGCTTTCTGTCACCTTTTACTATGTTACTTTCAGTGACGGATTTTTACCGTCGCCTTTTACTTATCAGCTTCATCGACGGGTGTGATCCGTTGGCCTTATACCATCTTACCTTTTTGGCGACGGAAGCCATTCCGTCGAATTTGCCGTCTCATCTTTTTGCGATGGTCTCCAACCGTTGTTGCCCTTGGTCAAAACGTGTATGCCTTAAAATTTTATTTTACACAGATCGAACCCGCGTCTGTGGGGTAAACTTTGGCTTTCTTACCAGTAGGCCACTGACCATCTTATGTCTATGTATCCTGCTAAGTTTTAATAAATAAACTTGTTCTTCTTTATCTTTAAAACCTATCGTCCCAGACTTTCGAAACCCACGATTCATATCTAATCCTATCAACCCTAATTCATGTGTAATTTTCGAATATTTTCAGGTAGATGTGAAGCCAAGCATGGAGGATGGTGAAAAAAGATTCAATCAGCTGTCTATTGAAGAACGAGGGAAGTTCGATGAAGAAACTCTAGTGAATGTGAACAGCATCAAGAGGCAGAGCAGCAAAAGCCAGAGAGCAGCAAAAGCAAGTGGGTTTAGCAACGACTACATAGTGGTAAGAGAATGAACTTGCTATTATTAGTTAAGGATTCTTAGTTATTAGCTTGGTAGCTTGTCCTAAGAAAGATACAGGACGTTTTCTTGATCATCTCATTTGGATGTTGTGAATTCGGCAGATAACAATTTTGGTGGCAGCCCAAGGATTGCACAAGTTACCAACCATTAACAGCGTCGTAGACCTAAAGGACGCTCTGCAAAAGCTTGGATCGATTCCCTCTGGCAGTACACTGGTAAGGGCATATGATTGATGGACAGAATCTTTGACATGCCTTATAACAAAGGATTCATAACTGTGACTGATTGCGAACAATAACAGGCAGTAGAGGTGCTGTGGACGCCTCAAAATGAGGATGACACGTTATCAGAGCGTGAACTTCTCGAAGATTACTCGTTGTTGAAGCCTTTATGAGAGCTTGATCTGAGAATTTTGGCCCAAGGTGCATAGCATAGTAAAGAACTAGTTTATAGCCCGCATTCGCGGGCATGTTTCGGTTTATTTTTGTTTTGCAAAGTTGGCAGTGGTGATGTGTTAGCTGAAGCCTTCTTTAACTCGAGCTTATTGTGAGGAAATAGTTCAGTTTGGGAAATACATTACTTAAATAACATTAAAAGGAAGGAGCTAGTATATTTTCTTTTGTACAATATCTAAAAGCATATAAGTAAACTTAGGGTTGGTTACCTAAATAGTCACTGAACTTTGGCCAAATAACCCCGAAGTCACTAAACAAAAAAAATTGCTATTGACATTACTAAACTTTGACCCATTATCCAAATGGTCACTGTTAGCTACGAACATCCATTATTCCATCCATCCGCTGATGTGGACTTGCCAACTACGCTGCCATGTCATATAAGTGTGCCCAAAATGAACCCAAACACCTAATCAATTACCAACCCAACCCAATTACATAATCTAACCGAAAAACAGATCTGGTCAGAAAACCAGATCCGAAACTCTGAAATCGACCCTCACCACCACCACCGCCATAGAGGCAGCTCCAGCTACCCCTATCGCCGCCGACATAGCCAGCTCCGCCATTCCCTTAGTCTCTGTTCAGCTCAAGCTACCCCCATCGCCGCCGCCATAGTTAATCAAGGTTCAGACTCGTCGAACAGCAGCAGAGATCTGGAATGATTATTCCTTCGCGAGTAAGAAAAAGAGAGGTTGCGTGATCCGCGATCGGAGTCGGAATCATGTGCGTCGCGGTGGAGGGGAGGGAGATCAGGTGGCCGGCGTCGAGGATTGGAAGAGGCGAAGAACTTCCGACGGACGGAGAGAGAAAGAGTTGGACTGACTGACGGAGAAGGATGACCGGAGATAGAGTTTAACGGTAACACCCTTCTTCCATGAACAGTACGATTTAGCAACTTCAATTCCAAGCAATCCGACTCTGACTCATCCTGCTTCGGTGTCCAGAACTATCCCATCTTCACCTCGTACCACTCGTCTCCTCTCTTCCTCGGCACCCCACCGCCGCCGCCGCCGCGTAAATATACCACTCCCTCCTTCACAACACCAGTTCCCCCAACTCTCACCTCAGCATCCACCCTTCGATTCTGAAACCCCGACGCATCGCTCGACATCTTGAACACAAAGTAGGCCGCGTAGTAGCTCTTCGGGGACAACTTGCTGCTCATCATCTCCACTCTTGCTGATATCTCGAACCAGCAAACATCGCGAAGCTCCGCTACTTGATCGGACCTTATTTTTTTCAGGCTGAGGAGCTTCCCATTAGATCTGGGAGCTTCCCGATTTTTTTTTTCCAGAAATTGAATCCGTGTAGATGAGGGTACCGGAGTAGCTTACCGTGGCGGTGGAGGTGAATTGACGGAAGCTGACTGAAATTGACAAAAGCTTCCAGAAATTGACAGAAGCTAAATCGAGAGCTGAAGGAAACTCCGATGTTGGCTGCTGCTACTGCTGCACGGATCTGTGATTATCATCGTCGTCGTCAGGCTGCAGATCCAGCGAAGGCATGCGAAGGCGGTCAATTCTGGATCCAGCGACGACTCGTCGGCCGCGTTGAGATGTGCTGCTTGAGACTGTCATCGGAGCTTCCATCGGCAGGAGATCGACATGCCGCCGTGTTGGAGTGGAGAAGCCTAATGATTGGGCGGCGGTGAGGTCGTCGGAAAGTGGAGAGGACTGCGACAGGCGGGAGAGTGTGGAGCTTGTTCGACGGTGATGGGAAAGAGAAAGTGAGGAGGGAGGAGAAGGAGAGTTTCAGATCTGGTTTTTTTACTAGATCTGTTTTTTCGGTTAGATTGGGTAACTGGTTGGGGTCTTGGGTTGATTTTGGGTAGATTGAATTTGACGTGGCATAAATAAATGAGGTGGCGGGTGAGTTGGGAAGTCCACATAAGCGGATGGATGGAATAATGGATGTCCGTAGCTAACAGTGACCATTTGGATAATGGGTCAAAGTTTAGTCATCTCAATAGCAATTTTTTTTGTTTAGTGACTTCGGGGTTATTTGGCCAAAGTTCAGTGACTATTTAGGTAACCAACCCAGTAAACTTATATATTCCATTGTTGGGCCTTTTTTTGCTGCTTCTGTTATGGAAGTGTGATTGCACCTGAAAATGGAAATTTATGGCAAAATACGCGAGTCGAGTTTTACGATAAGTTGTTAAGGAACATACCTTAATTTAAACCTGCAAAAATTTCTTGGTATACAATATTTCGGGTTATTGATTTTTCAGTTGGATGTGCACCGCAAATTCGTATTCGTAGACCTGATGCTGATCGAACCCGTGATACGGCTACATATAATTGTCCATGAGAGAATACTGGCCTTGGGAGATATAATCCTACATAATCTAACGTTTGTCCCTGGCTTTTATTGATTGTCATTGCGTAGCATAATCGAATTGGAAATT
Organism: Linum lewisii; assembly: GCA_034768395.1. Taxonomy (NCBI): domain Eukaryota; kingdom Viridiplantae; phylum Streptophyta; class Magnoliopsida; order Malpighiales; family Linaceae; genus Linum; species Linum lewisii. The sequence goes on from CM068296.1 coordinate 77,877,855, forward strand.
GTCTTCTCCTGAATGTGAATGGCCACCGATGATCATTTTTATCCACGATGATTCTGGGGATTGCAACCTGTGAACCCTTAAAGTTGCCTCCAATAATAGTTCCTGCTATAACGTTTTGTTCGAGATGAGTTATAAGCAGTCTAGTTCCATTGCATATACCAATTGATGGATTTAGATTCTGAAGAATCATGACAAGTGTGTGAAGTTTGAGTGTAAGATCATGCTCAGGTAAGCCGTTAAAACTTTGAGAGTTGAGGAACTCTGTTGGATAAGCTTCTTTGAGTGATGCTAAATAATCTCCGTCTACAACTATACTGTCTGAGCTGTAATATGTATGGCTTTGTCCTGGTATTTTAGACAACACGTGTTCATTAATATCTGTAACAGCTTTGTTGGTTGGCGTTACAATTGTACGGTTGCTAAGATATTCAATAGAGGTGTATTTTGATATCAGATCATCATAGACTGCATCGACTATGTCAGCAATAGCATGTGCTGATTCCGGAATCAAGAACTGTTTCGAAATTTGTATATTATTAATATACGAATTTTCTGGAATTTTTTGTAGTGGAATGCGTCCATCGCCAATAGCAAGAACCCATTCTGCGAAATTCATTCCTCTTGATAAAGGCATCATGTTAGTAGCAGAATCATTAATACGCACATTTGTTGTCAAGGTGAGGAGTTTGCAATAGGACCACAAATATGACCTGATGAGGCTTGCATTTATTGTATCACTTCGACCACCTTCAGTTACAACTGGAAGTGTTTGTCTGAATCGCCGCCAAAGAGAACTGTTTTGCCACCGTATGGTTTATAATCGCTCCCAGATAATGGTGTGTCCATTAGATCACACATTGTACGATCAACTGCTTCAAACGCTAGACGATGTATCATTGGTGCTTCATCCCATATAATAAGAGTAGCTGCTTTTAAGAGCTCTACTTGTTGTGTTCCTTTTCTAATTGCACAAGTTGATGAATGGTAAACTTCGAGTGGTATTTTGAAGAGCGAGTGAGTTGTAGAAGCATCAGGTAATAATGTTGTTGCTATACCAGAGGATGCAACTACCAATGCTATACGACCTCGACTACGAATTTCAGATATAATGCATTTATACAAGTATGTTTTCCCTATTCCTCCATGATCGTACAAGAAAAATAATTTCCCATCATTGTTGTCGATTGATGTCATTATTTCTTTGTAAGCAATTTCTTGTCTTTCATTTAACGTTTCTCGTAAACGTTGTGCCGTTGCAGCCTCATGTTGGCAGTTATAGCGTGAATGATGTGAAATTAAAATTTTGGCTGCGAGATCATGGAAGCCAGGATTGGGAGAAGGAAGGTGAAAATTTTCAAGGCTTGTTGAATGTGATCGAAGTATGTTCTGAAGCGATTCCAAAACTTGATTCCATAGTAACCGAGAAGGAGGCTCAGCATTAGGGATCGTAGCAAGTTGGCGAAACCGATAAGCAAAATCGTCGGACATAGTCTCCCACCATCTATGAAATAATTCTGAAGGGTTTGATACTTGGCAATATAGTAATAGATTTACGAAAACATTTCTGATTGATGATGGTTGCCCCCATCGTGTGACTTCAGCCATGACAGAATTTCATTCATCATCTGTTGAGAGTAGCCCTAGAGCTTGACAAGCTTCTTGATATGTGTTGTGAAGTATGCCATTTACAGTACGTAAATGTTCAAAACCTAAAGCACCCCGTACTTTTCCTAGTAACATTCTTAGATAGAATGTATGAGTGCAACCTGGATGTACATAATTAAGCCTGTCCACTGCAAAACCTTTTCCCCTTGTGCACCATTCCTTTTCATTTTTCACCCATACGTAGAAACTTGGTATTTGCATATACGTGTATTGGCGTGCTTCATGACATCTCTGATTTAGTTTGAACCACCGTGTAAGCATTATTTTATTTGCGCTTTGACTAATAATTGAACGAAGTGGTTGACCAGGTCGATATGTGATTGTTTGAAAGCCGGGTAAGTGAACAAGCAATCTCACCACTGTAGGTTCTCTTTCATGTATGGAAAATTCGAACAAACGCCAAACTGCTTCGTAAGCTGAGATTGATCGACAGTCTTGATATTGTTGAACTTCATCTATTGGTTGGTTTGCATTTATGGGATGATTTGTTCCTCCCGAGATTGCATCAGCAACAACAATTGATCGATCTGGTCCCTTAGTAAGATACTTAATAAGCCTTCCTTTGTGACAAACTTCTATATTCATATGAGCTTGATATTTTACTAAAAGTCGTCAACAGATCTATTGTCTAGGATAGCTTTTTCCTGGTCAATGGTGATACATGTATTAGCCCTTTTATGTCACATTACCATCTTCGTCGAAAGTAGTTTCTTGGGTAAATGATTTCGGGAAATTTTTTTTGCATCTTCCATTTTCCACGCAAGGACAATTGGGATTAGATGCTTCACACGGTCCATGCATCATGAATTTTGAAACTGTTTCATACCCCATAAGATCAATGGACGGATCTGGTATTTCTGCAGAAATAATTGTGTCGATTGCTCGTTGATCCACAAGCTTATGTTCCGTTGATAACCAAATCAATAAATGTACGTGTGGAAGACCTTGCTTTTGAAACTCTGTGGTGTGAATATCTGCGAGTCAATTTTTTATATCATTATGTATGTGAATGAGCAACTAACAAAAATTAAAATATCCTTAGGTATATGTAAATATGATGTGACTTTAATTAGTGCATTTTAAGCTTATGAATGACCTTTGAAATGCCCGTGTTTATTCGTGAAATGACATGACTTATATGCTTTTATTGAAGTTTTGTGCAAAGTGTCATTTTGTTGTCCGGTTGCCACTTTGGAGCCAAATTCGTGGTCTATTGGAGTTGCCTCTGTGCATTTTCAGGTTATGGCATCAAAGTACGGATGACAAAGAGCGCATAGGAGCAAACGGGAGGTCATTTGGAGGCCGGACGAGGGAGATATGAGCATTACAAGATCGAGCTTTCTGCAGAGTGCAGTGCCGTGCAGGGGTGCACGCCGTGCAGGGTGCACGCCGTGCACTGTCCCCTGCACTATAAATATTCTTGTTTTTGGCCATTTTGGGGAATTCTTGGATCTCTCTTGAACCCCAAACACATACCCACGAACCCTAAACCCTTATAACACATTTTGGGAGCAATTTGAAGCCATTGGAGCTAGGATTGAAGCCAACAAACCTTGGGAGAAGTGCTTACAAGTGGAGAAGTGAAGATCATCTCAAGGATTCATCCATGGTGTTCTTGGTGACCATTCTTCCTTCTTTTCTCTTTACTCCCTTGGCCATGTGTGGCTGAGTTTATAGGGTTCATCTTGGATGGGTAGATTAGTTGTGCTAAGATAGAGGGATGATTGTATAGAACTTGCCATGATTGATCTTGGTTGTATGAGGATGATTCCTAGACTTGTTCTTAATGCCATTTTATGCCATGTTTGCTTGATTTGGTCCATTCAATGTGATTTGATGCATGAGAGTGCTTGGATTGCATAGATTGTAGGTCTAGGGATTGAAGTGAGTGTGTTCTAAGAGATTAGATCATCTTGTTTCAACCATTTTCACTTGATTTCTCTCTTGGACATTTTATCGAACACTTGGTGTGCATGTGGATTTTCATTCAATTGAGTTTGAAAATGCTTTTTGGTGAATCTCTTAGTGTTAGGGCATTGATATGAGAGTGTTGTGCCTAGCCTTGTGGTCATAGAGTCTTAAGAGAGGGTCTTGTGTCTTGGCATTTCATCAAACATTTAGAATGCATCCTTTTTCACTTAGCTTGAGAGCGAGAGCCTAAGTTGAGTGGTATTAGGATAGGGATTTGGTGCTACGAGAGTGCATTGAGTCTATAGAAGTGAAATGCATGGTCATCCAAATGCAAACTCGATCTTGATTGACTTGTTTGTTCAATTAGTCCTCTTGAGCATGATGAAACTACCCACCAAGAGAACCCCCTTTGTCTTTGATTTGCACCACTTTATTTTTCTTTCTTTTTTTTAGTTTCCTTTAAGTTTTTTATTTCTATTTCAAACCAAAAATCCTTTCAAATGAATAGACCGTCTACGAGGAATGTGAGTAGTGGCCATTGAGAGAACCCCGTGGAATACGACCTTGAATGTTGTGAGTTGAAATTCACACGTCAAGTTTTTGGCGCCGTTGCCGGGGACTCTCTCATTCCTTTGAAAGCATTTAGTAGTAGACCGATCTATTCACTTCCTTCCAATTTAGTTTTTGCTTCCTTTTACTTGTTGTTTGGTTTTGTTATTCCGCATTGTCGTATTACTTGGGTGTATTTGTTGTGCTTGTTTGTAGGTATCTTGTACTAGTGCATGAGGCGACTCACTCGTCTTCAAGCACGACTTCAAGGTCTTGCGCAAGTGATTGAGCCACCAACCTTCTCTCCCTCTCATTTGGTTCATAGCTCCACACGCAACAACATGTCTCACCATGAAGATGAAGACAACCTTTCGGAGCATTCTCACCATACCAATGATGATGATCACTCACAAAGGGGTGCAAGACGTACCTTGGCGGATTATGCTCGTCCTACTCTTGAAGGGGCAGCCTCTAGCATTGTTCGAAGACCCGTCAATGCTAGGAACTTTGAGCTCAAGCCAAATATGATCCAAATGGTTCAAAATGGAGTGGTGTTCAATGGCATTGATGGTGAATGTCCATCTAGGCATCTCAAGGACTTCTTGGAGATATGTGACACGGTTAAGAATGACCAAGTTCACCCGGATTGTGTGAGACTCCGGCTCTTTCCTTTCTCACTCAAAGGTAGAGCTAAGTCATGGTTGGAGAATCAACCGAGTAGAGCTTTCACCACATGGGAGGGCCTAGCCGAAGCTTTCCTTGAAGAGTTCTTTCCTCCCTATATGACGGATGCAATCCGAGACCGCATCAACCACTTAACACAACACAAGGGAGAGCTCTTCCATGAGACTTGGAATAGGTTCCAAGCCATTCTTCGGTCTTGTCCTCATCACAACTTCGCCGAATGGAGCTTGGCGGACATCTTTGCTAGGTCCCTTGATTTTGAGAATACAAGGATGATCAACCAAGCCGCCGGAGGTGACTTAAGGATGCTCACTCCCGAAGATGCTCTAGAACTCTTCGCGGAGATGGCCAACAAGACAAGGAGTTGGTCTCGACAACAACCTCCTAAGTCTAAGTATGGAAGTGACACGCACTATGATTCTCGGTCCGTAAGTGTTGATGCACCAAAGGAGTCGTCTAGCTATGGGAAGAAGCCTAAGTTACAGGGGCACCGAGATGAAGATGATCCAATGATCGCTCTCCTTATGTCTAAGATCGACGCCATGGCTTCACAAGTAAGCAATCTTAGTATGCCTAAGACTCCCTCTAAGCCATCTAAAGTGGGTAATCCACCAGTTGCTTCGGTATTTTGTTGTGAATGTTGTGGAGGCCAAGGCCATGATGTAAATGTATGCCCTTCCGCTACTTCTGAGCCTAACCAAGGTGAAAGCATTGAGGAATTAAGCTTTGTGCAAGGCCAAGGGTTCTATGGAAACTTCAACCCTCAAGGAAATTACCAAGGTGGTAACTACAACCGTCCTTGGAACCAAGGAGGTAATTACAACAAGCCTAATCAAGGTGGATTCCAAGGTTATAGAGGGTATCAAGGCAATCAATGGACTCAAGGAAGTAACCAAAACCAAGGTAGTCAATGGACTCAAGGAGGTACCCAAGGTCCTACCCCACCGGGAATGTACAAGCATAGAGGTGATGGACCACCCGGATTCAACAAACCACCTCACAACAAAGAGGGCGGTTCTCCAATATCTCAAGAGGATACCAACGCGGCAATGATTCAACTTATAAAAAATCAACAAGCTTCAATTCCAAATTTGGAGAATCAAATGGGTCATATTGCTAAAACACTCTCGGAGCGACCCTCGGGTACTTTACCCTCCAACACCGAGGTCAACCCCAAGGTTCCCGAGGAGCTTATGATGGTAACTTGAGGAGTGGTAAGCAAGTACAAGATGCCATACCTAAGGTGGTAAGTGCTCAAGATGATGATTTGGTTATAGTTGAAGATGTTGACTCCGATGATGACACGGATAAGATTGAAGTTAAAGATAGAGGAGCCAAGGCTAAAGAAGCTTCTAAGATGACCAATAAGGTTGGTTCTCAAGAGGCTACGACGAGTGCTACTCCGGTCTCTCCTCCCGCACCGGTTGTACCTCCGTACAAGCCTAAGCCACCTTATCCTTCTTGCTTGAAGCCGGATTCCATGGAGAAAGATTTCAAGAGGTTTGTTGAGATTCTTGACAAGGTGCAATTCACAATGCCTTTTGGAGAAGCAATCACCAAGATGCCTCAATATGCGAAGTTCATGAAAGAGATCTTCACCAACAAACGCAAGCTTAAGGATGTAACTTCGGCAAAGCTCAACGAACAATGCTCCGCCATTCTCTCTAAGCAACCACCGGAGAAGCTTAAGGATCCAGGTAGCTTTACTATTCCTTGCACTATTGGTGAGCATGCAATAAGTAGAGGCTTAGCCGATTTGGGTGCTAGTATCAATGTTATGCCATATTGCATGTTTAAGAAGTTAGGCCTAGGGAAACTAAAACCAACTCAAATGAATGTTCAATTAGCGGATAAATCTGTGACATCCCCTCGTGGTATTGTCGAAGATGTGTTGGTTAAGGTTGGTGCTTTTGAATTCCTTGTGGATTTTGTTATTCTAGATGCTATGGGTGGTACTGATGTGCCTTTGATTCTAGGACGACCTTTCTTAGCAACCTCTCGTGCTTTGATTGATGTCTACGGTGGTAAACTTACACTTAGGGTCGATAATGAATGCATGATCTTTGACCGTTCAAATGGCATGGAGTTTACTTTGTCTTATGCTAGTCACCATGATCCTAAGAATCCGCATGAGCTTACTTCGGCTACTAATAGCACTAACCTTGTCCGTCATAGTCTTGCGGAGTTGTTTGCTCTTAGTGATGCGCAGGAGAAAAAGGATGAAGTAAAGGAGGCTCCACCTTTCGTGCTTCAAAAGACTCCACCTAAGGCTAAGAAGAAAGGTGTGGAGAAGCCACCCGAGAAGGGCAAGGAAGCCGCTCCAATGGGTGAGACTATCAAGACTAAGAAGCCACCCGATGAGAGAATTCACTCCAAGTGGTTTGGCCCCTTCTCCATTGCTCACACTTCATCATCCGGGAAATCCGAGCTCACACCTCCCGAAGTCGGTAAGGTTCAATTCAAGTTCCGTGTGCCATGCGAAGGTAATGACTTCGATTTCAAAGAGGTAATGAGTTGGGATGGTTTTACTTAGCTGGTTCGTGTGCTTCGTCGAGCTTAAGACGTTAACCAAGCGCTTCTCGGGAGGCAACCCGAGTGTTTTTCATGTCTTTTCTTCTTGATTTGATTGCATGATTGTGTGTTTTTGTGGTATTCAAGGTCCTTGAGTTGTTGTGGTGTCCTTTGTGGTCTCGTAGGTGTTGAAATTCTGAAGTTCGGGGTCCGTTTTGGGTTGATTTGACGGTGTTTTGGTCATTTTTCGTCGAGATAAAAATTTGATTTTAGGCTGAGGAGGTGCACGCCGTGCACCACTGCACGTCGTGCATGATGCACGCCGTGCACCGTGCACGGTTTGGTGCACGTGCTGTCCAGGAGGATTCGAAAAAAATTTTCAGCTCCAAGGTGCACGCCGTGCACCCATGCACGCCGTGCACCCATGCACGCCGTGCACACTGCACGCCGTGCACCCCCTCTGCAATTTTTTTTTCCACAATATTTTTCACTGTTTGATTCGTTTGGGGGTGTTAATGAGGTATTGGGGTGATTATGATTTGGTTTTTCATTGGTATTTCTTGTGGTATTTGTTCATGACGGTTTGCTCATGAAAATTTGGCTTGTTGAGTTTGGCTAAGTGGTTTGATTGTTGTCATGATTGTTGTGCCATTGGCGTCTTCAATTGTGGTTTGCTGTTTGAGTTCATTGCTTAACAAATTTTGGGACATGGGTGGTTGATCATGAAGTGTTTAACTGGGATTCTTTAGTTGAGTAGGATTGGTGGTACTGATTGTTTGAGTTTGGGTTTGTGGCTTGTTCATGAGAGTTGGTTGTGTGATGTTTGGTTCTGGATTGCTGTGTGTCGATTTTGATGAGCTTGATTGGTTGTTTGTATGGTGTATGTCATTTTGTTGGGTGTTGCAGGTGATGAATTCAGGGGCTGATTTACCTTCTTTGTGTGAGGAGGGGTGTGTTTGATCACCACGCATGGGTCTATTTTTGTACATCCCTCCTTACATTATGTGATTTCGTGCTCATATGTTGCTATTAGTAATATTGCCCGTTTTACATGCCTAATGCTTAGAGTGGTCCTTAATGAATTGATCTTTGCTAGCATAGGTTGTTGCTTTTGACTCTGATGATCTTAATTCATGCTAGGTGATATTTCCATTTTGATGTGATCGTTGAGCTGTGGATGTTAAATTGTTTGATCTTTGCTCCGATCTTTCATGTTTTGGATTTCGAAATTGAAGGATACGTGATTAGTGATTTTTTGTTGATCCTTCCCAGTGAGATTTCCAGGGCCCCACTTCTATCTCAAGACCCTTGTTTTATTTTTATTTGATTGTGGTTGTGTGTAGATCAATCAAGGCTCTCTTTTGGCTTTATTGCACTTGTTTATGCACCTCATGTTATCTTTAATTTTTCGCTTTTAATTGTTGTTTGAGGTTTTTGTGTTGTTTTAGCTTTTTGAATAAGGTTTGACAAGCATTCTGGATCACTCTTCACCAAGGATCATCATGGAACTCTTTCACCACGCGGTAACTTCGTTCCTCCTTACCCTCTCTCTCTTGATCATTGAGGGCAATGCTCATGTTAGTCGTAGGGGAGTTTGAGGTTTGGTGTGATTATTTGTGGTAGAGATGTAATGCTATGCTTTGCTTGATTTTCATGATCTTGATTGTTTCCAAATTCCTCTATTGTAGAATCATTCGGTTCTTGACTTTTGGTGTTTAATTGACTTCAAGCTTTCACAATGACTTTTAGACTGTCCTGCTTAGAACCTATAACCAGCATGTTAGCACTAATATCAAATGAGTCTGGGCCAGAACTGAGATTTTATCACTCTTGCATGTTGGTTGATTGGTTTGATACGTGTTTTTGTACCGCTCGATAACACCGGTCTAAGATGATGAAGGCAATCAGAATTTTCACCCTTTTCCATGTCTTTCTTTACCCTTTTTGATCCTTCGTGATTGTGGCTTGAGATTAGACGGAATCCAATTCGAAATCTTGTGTGGAAGTTGTAAGGGGCTAAGGATCAAGTGGCTAAATTGTGAAGAAAAAAAATGCTCAAAAGAAAAGCTAGGCAAGCTCGACACCTAAGTGAAGTGTCGGGTTGAGCACTAAGCAAAAGGGCAAAGACTGTGAGCTAGGCAGGTTCAACACCTAAGTGAAGTGTTGAATCGAGCACTAGTATGCAGTAAGAAAAAAAGAAAGAAAAATGGAAATGAAAAGAAAAGAAAAGAAAGAAAAAGAGTTCTCAAATGTAGCCCTTGATCCTAGCCAGAGTTTTGTAAAGTGCGGATCTAGAAGCGGATGAAGTCGAGTCGATAGCCACATCATAATCACTCACCACTTACGATCCATGTCCGATTTCAAGTCCTTTTGATTAGAGTTGGTGTTGTCGTGGTCGGTTTTGCTGTGTCCCAATTAACCACTACTTGAAGTGTGCAGAAATTGGTGAGGTTTAGACTTGTTTGGTTGATGTTCTTGCATGTGTAGGTTTAGTTTGTTCGTGGAACAGTTTAAGCTAAATTGTGATTGCTTGAATCTCAATGGACCGAACTTGTCATTTGTGAACTTGGATGTTTTCTAATTCATTTGCTTGAGGACAAGCAAAGCTTAGTCGTAGGGGAATTTGATGTGACTTTAATTAGTGCATTTTAAGCTTATGAATGACCTTTGAAATGCCCGTGTTTATTCGTGAAATGACATGACTTATATGCTTTTATTGAAGTTTTGTGCAAAGTGTCATTTTGTTGTCCGGTTGCCACTTTGGAGCCAAATTCGTGGTCTATTGGAGTTGCCTCTGTGCATTTTCAGGTTATGGCATCAAAGTACGGATGACAAAGAGCGCATAGGAGCAAACGGGAGGTCATTTGGAGGCCGGACGAGGGAGATATGAGCATTACAAGATCGAGCTTTCTGCAGAGTGCAGGGGTGCACGCCGTGCAGATGTGCACGCCGTGCAGGGGTGCACGTCGTGCACTGTCCCCTACACTATAAATATTCTTGTTTTTGGCCATTTTGGGGAATTCTTGGATCTCTCTTGAACCCCAAACACATACCCACGAACCCTCAACCCTTATAACACATTTTGGGAGCAATTTGAAGCCATTGGAGCTAGGATTGAAGCCAACAAACCTTGGGAGAAGTGCTTACAAGTGGAGAAGTGAAGATCATCTTAAGGATTCATCCATGGTGTTCTTGGTGACCATTCTTCCTTCTTTTCTCTTTACTCCCTTGGCCATGTGTGGCTGAGTTTATAGGGTTCATCTTGGATGGGTAGATTAGTTGTGCTAAGATAGAGGGATGATTGTATAGAACTTGCCATGATTGATCTTGGTTGTATGAGGATGATTCCTAGACTTGTTCTTAATGCCATTTTATGCCATGTTTGCTTGATTTGGTACATTCAATGTGATTTGATGCATGAGAGTGCTTGGATTGCATAGATTGTAGGTCTAGGGATTGAAGTGAGTGTGTTCTAAGAGATTAGATCATCTTGTTTCAACCATTTTCACTTGATTTCTCTCTTGGGCATTTTATCGAACACTTGGTGTGCATGTGGATTTTCATTCAATTGAGTTTGAAAATGCTTTTTGGTGAATCTCTTAGTGTTAGGGCATTGATATGAGAGTGTTGTGCCTAGCCTTGTGGTCATAGAGTCTTAAGAGAGGGTCTTGTGTCTTGGCATTTCATCAAACATTTAGAATGCATCCTTTTTCACTTAGCTTGAGAGCGAGAGCCTAAGTTGAGTGGTATTAGGATAGGGATTTGGTGCTACGAGAGTGCATTGAGTCTATAGAAGTGAAATGCATGGTCATCCAAATGCAAACTCGATCTTGATTGACTTGTTTGTTCAATTAGTCCTCTTGAGCATGATGAAACTACCCACCAAGAGAACCCCCTTTGTCTTTGATTTGCACCACTTTATTTTTCTTTCTTTTTTTTAGTTTCCTTTAAGTTTTTTATTTCTATTTCAAACCAAAAATCTTTTCAAATGAATAGACCGTCTACGAGAATGTGAGTAGTGGCCATTGAGAGAACCCCGTGGAATACGACCTTGAATGTTGTGAGTTGAAATTCACACGTCAAAAAATTATTATGATAATAATGAAAAAAGAATAGTTAATTTATTAAGAAGTATATATGTATTATATCATACCAAAAAGTTGATAGCTTCTTTAAACTTATAAGTGGAGCTAGGTAAATGAATATATTAAGTTAAGTAAAAAGCTAGAAGCAGAAGGAAATGGTATATCAAAGAGCCTTGGTACTAAACAGTTAGTTTCATCCAACATTGTTTGTATTCCTTCTATAATGTTTGGTAGTAGGCATCGGTCGAGTCCGGAGAAATTTGCAAGTCGGTTCTCCACCTCATGTTCAGGATAAAAAACATAAAGTTGTAAATATTTTGGAGTCTTTCCGGATACAGGAAGCAATGAACCCATTAGGTGTAAATTTTCACCACATAAGATAAGCGAGTATGTCCCGCGGCCATTTAGAAGTTGTTCATCAAACTTAGCACCAAATGACGTGAAAGAAAATGCTGCGTTATAAGATCGAGCACAATCACGAAAGTGTTTTGAAAGATGATCGTCGTTTATATCGAGCAATTTGTCTAAAAAATGAGGTGTGGCTCGCAGAAGTGGAAGATTGACCTTTCATGCCTGCAACAAACAAGATATATAGGATGTAAAGTAGGCCGCTCGGAGCGCACTCGTTCTTCGGGCCAGTAATAAGCATTGCAGTATATGCATATCAATGATGGTACGCTGAGAGAATGAATGGAATTATCCAGTGGAAGATTTTTATAGTAATTAGATCCTTCCCCGATGTAAAATTCACCAACACTGGAAAACACTGACGGAAATCTATCATTTTCAAGTACGACTCTCGCATTTTGATCGACTATGTTCCCATCTTGCCCAACTGTAGTAGTAGAGATGTAATGATATTGTGAAACATTATTATTTTCGGTTAGTCTTTGTTCTTGTAGCAATGAATACAATCTGGAACGACGATCAATGCAATTAAATCGACGGATGCGCTGTGGATGCTCAAGTGAGATAGGAGTACCAAGACGAGGGTTGACGTGACCATGATTTTGTGAAGAGTTGCGACATCGGCTATGACGGTTGCGAAAGGAAGTCGACATAACACAACACTAAAGGCCTGCAAGTATTATCGAGAGAAATAAACGAAATAATCAAGTAAATTTTATTGTCTAACTTATTGGAAGTTGAATGAAAGGAAATTTGCTACTTATATTACTCAAAACTAACACAAGGTATAATATGTAGGATCATGAAACAAAGTATATAAAATCAAAGGAAACATTGAATTAGAAAATGTAAAACTAACCTTGGGCCAACCTCTCAGTCTTCTATTCTATGGTGAGACAATAATTCATTGAGATCTTTGAACCCCTAAAGAAAAAGATGAAGCCCTTTAGAGTGAACAATAATAAGAAATCATAGACAAATTATGATAGAATGGGGAAATGGTAAGAGTGAAGATGGGATTTTATAGGGATGGGTTAAACAGGGGGATGAATCCCATGTATGACACGTGCAAGTTTTGCACACCTAAGTGTATAAGTGCATGAATATAATGATGATATTATTTGTGATAATAAGCTATAATTTTGGTCCTTCTCGTCTCTATAGAGCTAAAGGTTCTAATATTGGTTAGACTAGGTATCGTATCCGCGCTTCGCCGCGGCGGTAAAAAAGAGGTTATAACAGCCCGTGGTCGATTGTTGGTAGAGCACGTGGATATGCGAAATAGATAGAGTGCGTGAAATATATAGCTAAGTGGAACAAATACTATCCTTACAGTCTGGAATTAATGCGGCAGGAATGGATAGTATTCTTGCAATTTAGGCAAAATACATATGGTTCTAGACAAAATACAGATAATCCGAACGAAGAGATTACATGACATCAGTCTCAATTTTCTCGAACGATTGTGACTTTGAAACGGATTGGAGGAGTTGTTGTAAAAAGTTCGAAGTAGCAAACGTGGTTGTTGGTTATTGAGTTTTCTGCTGCAAAGTCTACCCAGCCGATGCTCACATACTTCTTCTTCTGTAAATAAGTTTTTGTTTTCCATAAGTGACGACCATTTTATAACAGCACAGTGTTAATCTTTTTCAGAATAGGATGTGCTTCACTGAAAGATGAGGGTATTTGCTGCATAAAAAAAATTCACAATGTGCGTAAAGATTATTTGGTTTGTGTTAGCACGTATTGAAATGAGTCGGTGATAGGAAACATACCACAATTTTTGTAGCTGTTGCACGGCATCTACCAGGGCCGTCCCGTGAATTTCGGAGGCCCTGTTCCAAATTTATTTTGTAGCCCTATTAAAATGTTAATTTAAATTTGATTTATTTTGGTTAACCTAGCTTGATTTGTATGAGCGGGTATATCGATTGGTTTGGGGCAATAATAATACCTCTTCATGATGGTCTACACGTTCGACTCTGTGCCCCATAAAAAATACGGGTTGGTTACTTAAATGATCACTAAACTTTGGCCAAATAACCCGGTGGTCACTGTTCTTCAAAAAAATTCCTAGCACTCACACAACTTTGGCCGATTATCCTAGCAGTCACTACCGTCTACGGACATCCAATTTTCCATCCATCTGCATACGTGGCGATGCCATCAAGGCAACCACATCATCTAAATTGCCACATCATCTAAACCAAACCCCAAACCCAAACCTAAACACCCACCCTAATTACCAAACCAAACCATCTAAACCAAATCAAACCCCTCTTTTTCTTTCCTCCTCCTTCCTCTTCCTCTTCCTCTTACTCTTCCTCTTCCACTTCCTCTTCTCCACCCTCACTCCCTACCACCGTCGGAATGCCGCCGCCGCACCATCGCGCCGCGCCATCGCGCCCGCCTCCTCATCGTCGCCGTCCCGCGGTTAATCAGATCTGGAGATTAGATCCGGGGAGGACCAACTTCAGATCTAGATCTGCTGCTGGGTTCACAGGCTGCGTAACGGCGCTCTCCGCCTTGTGTCTGTTCTTCGCCGCCGGCAACTTCTTCTACACCTCCGTGGCCTTGCAGCACGAGATGGCCCAGAGAATAGCAGGCCATGTGAGCGACTGGTCGTCGGTGAAATTGGCCCTCGATATCGGTTGCGGCCGAGGGATTTTGCTCAATTCCGTGGGATTTGGAAGGCAATGACTGTACGGAAAAAAACAATCGATTTCCAATTTTGTTGTCAAATAAAGGCACATTCTTCTCAATCCATCTCTAGCCGCCATCATTGATCGCCAATTCCCATTATTGTTTTCATTAATCAAACCCCATCATTGTAATTTGCATTTGGCCCAGCCGCCATCAATTCTTTGCGGGCAATCTGTATGAGCCCGCTTCGTCTCCGGATTTCGTCGACTTTCCCCTTATCCAAACTAATGCCGGAAGAGATTGGTTCTTCTTCTTCTCCAGCTGCAGCTGCCGCCGCCACTCAGACTCCATCTTCGACGACTTCGTCCTGGGCGAAGACAAGATCCTTGTGGCCTTCTCTTCTCCGTTGGATCCCAACTTCCACCGATCACATCATTGCCGCCGAGAAACGCCTCCTCTCCGTTGTCAAGTATGCTAATTAACTTCCCTCTCTCCTTTGTCAACTTCCACCGATCCCAATGCTAACCCTATTACGATTGTGGTGGTAGAATTTGGACCTCGGAAAATTAGGGTTCTTATTTCCCTACCAGCTTAATATCCTTGAATTCGAGTTTGAATTGTGATAATCCTAAGGTTTGGTTTCTAATTATGTGGTAATTGGTTGGATTGCAGAACTCCATACGTTCAAGAGAGAGTTAATATAGGTTCAGAGCCGCCAGGGTCGAAGGTCAGGTGGTTTCGTTCCTCTAGTAACGAGCCCATATTCATCAACATAGTAACCTTTGAAAAGAAAGAGGGTGCTCCAACGCGACGGTGAGGTGGCGGCGGTGGTGGCGACGGCATTCAGACGGTGGTAGGGAGTGAGGGTGGAGAAGAGGAAGAGGAAGGAGGAGGAAAGAGAAGGAGGGGTTTGATTTGGTTTAGATGGTTTGGTTTGGTAATTAGGGTGGATGTTTAGGTTTGGGTTTGGGGTTGTTTGGTTTAGATGATGTGGCTGCCTTGATGGCATCGCCACGTACGTAGATACTACAAAAAAATTGACATTTAGCTACTGCAAAATTACAACGGCGTGAAAATGCAGTAGCAAATAGTTAGTATTTGCTACGGCAATCACTATTTCATGTAGCAATTTGCAGTAGCAAATACTATTTGTCACACCACTATTTGCTACACCCAGTAGTGGTGTGACAAATAGTATTTGCTACTGCAAATTACTACATGAAATAGTAAATACTATTTGTCACACCACTATTTGCCACACCAGTAGCAAATAGTGGTGTGGCAAATAGTATTTGCTACTGCAAATTACTACATGAAATAGTGATTGCAGTAGCAAATACTAACTATTTGCTACTGCATTTTCATGCCGTTGTAATTTTGCAGTAGCTAAAGGTCAATTTTTTTGTAGTGGGATGGAAAATTGGATGTCCGTAGACGGTAGTGACTGCTAGGATAATCGGCCAAAGTTGTGTGAGTGCTAGGAAATTTTTTGAAAAAACAGTGACCACCGGTTATTTGGTCAAAGTTTAGTGATCATTTAAGTAACCAACCCTAAAAAATACCCTCCTCAGACCGACCTTCCATGAAATGAGCTTTGGGTATTGAGGTCCCCACCTTGGCCTAGAGCCCTAGACTCAGTTTCATTGTCATTCCTATACTATATGAAATTTATTAACAATTTAAAAAATATGAAAAGTAAAATAATTTATGAAGTATAACTTAATATCATATCATACTTACATATTCAATTATAAATTTATAGAACAAAATGATAATAAAAATAGAAAGATCAATTAAAAGACAAAAATGTTGATAAGACCAAAATATTTAGTTTGATTTTGTCATAGATGAAGATTGAACCGATGACCTCCTAAAACCAAACAACTAGTTAAGCACTAGACCATGACTACATTTATGTTCACCTTTTTGCAGAGTGTAATCATAATATACGTCTTAGGTGTTTTTAGTTAACCCGAAAATTTTGAGGCCCCTGATATTTTGAGGCCCTGTGCTGAAGGGCCTACCAGCACACCCTCAGGGCCGACCCTGGCATCTACTCAATTCAAGTTTGAAGAAAGGATGGTCGGAATGAAAAGTAGCAGCATTCACAACCTCGAGGACTTCATTTGGTCTGGAATGGATACACAGAATAGTGTGGTTAATATTGAGAATCGTTTGGTAAATTAGAAATGAAGGAATGGTAAAGGCATATTCAATTTAGATAACTACGACATAAGGAAAATAGATTGATGGGAAATAAAACCTGGTTGGTTGTTGAAGATTTCAGGGTTGCGAATAGAGTACTCAATCTCACAGGTGGATGTGTCGAATATTGTAACTGAAAAGTGGTTGTTTCCATTGTGCTTAAACAACATAAAATGACCTAATTTGAGTGAGTTAAATGAGTAGAAGTCATTCCATTGACCAGTGAACTGTTTAGTTCCGTTGTTGTCGTGGATAATGTCCACTATCCATTCTTCGCCGGGTGGAGTTTGTAATGTTGTTGTGGTTCCGAGTGAGAACCTAGCGAATATTTTTGGCAGTGGCTGTAAGTGTATAAAAAAAACATAGTTTAGTGTCATTGTACGTAGAATAGGTAGGAGCTAATATAAAATTTTGGATATTCGAAACTCTATGAAACATTATTTATACGCACATTATTTAACTGTGCCATAGCTTGTTTTTTCAGGTGTAAAACGTTTTGCACAATCAGTGGAATTGAATTGAAAAGCTTAATACCTTATAAACCCTAGTTTCAAGTTTTTGTCAGATATCAGTTGTTGACACATCATTTAATTGTAACATGGCAGAACAATGGTGAAATTGAAAGGCAGCAAATTCTCAATGTTGAAGGAACTGAATTAACAAATTTACTATTTAATTAACAAACTCTAGTTTGAAATTCTTGTCAGAGGTTTGGAGTCATAAATGAATGATCATCTTACTAAGTACTAACCTCTAGTTGTTGAGAATAATGAATCGTATCCATGCATAGCTAGTTCGAATTAGAATTTTGTGGAAAATGGATATTAAGCCTCGGGGTCTGTGATACCGATGGATTTGTAACAGGAGATGAAATTTAATGGGAAAATAGCGATAAAAGTCGAAGGAGGTTACGCAACATACAAAAAAATAGAAATCAATTGCTAGAAAGATAACATCATATTAAACTCAGAAAAAAAAAAAAAAAGTTAAGAACATAATGCTGCTAAACTAAACTAAACTGGTGAATGAATGAATTTCATGGCGGATGATCAGATGAAGAACAGTAACAAAGTGATTAATTCACCAAACCCATACACCCAACCGCCACAAATTATCAAGCAAGCAATGGAGGAAGCTAGACTCGAACAAAAAACCCTAACCTCCAAATCGATATGAATTAAGGTGAGGATGTGAAGCGAAATTGACAAGGAAATTAAGAGCGTGGCTTTGGGGATTTTTTTCTTCTTCTGAAGAGAGAGAGATAGGTTATCTGTTTGGGATCTCAGAGAAAACAGAAATGAAAATAAAGAGGAGAAATAACTAATAAGATTAAGAGGGTCCGTGACAATCGCACTCTTGTTATCAATTTTTTTGACAAACGGGTATAAAATATAAATACAAGGGTTAATAATTTTAAAAACCTCAAACTATATTGAATTATAATTATAATGCTTAATGTTTTCATCATCCCAAATTTACTCCAGTTTTTAAATCCGTTAACGGTGTTAGTCCTTGCAAATTTAAAAGTTAGCTACAATTGGGCTGTTTTGTTGGATCAGAAGCCCACATATATTCTGCCTAGTCTGCGATCTTATATCGTCGCCGTTTTGCTTCATCAATCTCAATCGCCAATCAGTAGCACTCTCTTTGTTAATCATCTTTGCTAACACGAACATCGGGAGGTTTCTCTGGTGGGGACTTCGTTTCAAAGGAACGAAAGGCAGGCTTGACAGTTGAGACTGCGAACTGTATTCGTGAAAGAAATAAAGAATGGGAGGTTCAAGCAAAGAGCTTTTGATGATGGAGAAGGATAGTTCAGCCTCGGCATTCCAGTCTTCCCTCCTTGTCTGTGGGAGGGATTCGAGTGCTTCTCAGTCCAAAGGCTCTGCTTCTGTTGAAAAGCTTGTGACTTCACCAATCCCTCACAGCCAAGGTTAAATAAACCTACTACTTTCAAGTTATGCATTTCAATTAAGTTCCACTGCTAGAGATTTATCAGAACAAAGATTACTGAACAGACTCTGTTATGCTGTTGTTTGATGTGCTTTAGTATCTACTGCTAGGGGATGCTTGCTAGAATTGTAGCTTCTAGGTTTTGATTTATGTGCTCATGTGCATTCCTTGTATGCACATTAGACTCGTGTGTTACTGTTACTTGGATTAATAATGCAGCTTGTCTATTTTTCCTCATTTCATTGGTCTCTGTGGTCTAAACATCAAATATAAGATACTAGTAATTACAAGTCATTTGTGGCTTCCATTCTGTTTCAATGTTGGGTTCACTTTCTAATACTTAACTAACATTAGGCCCCATGAGCTCTGATTGCGTTTGTTTCCGCAGGTTTAGTTGGTCTAATGTGCGTAGGGAGGTGTCAGTTTTGTTTTAGACATCACAATCAAACTTACAGTAGAAACTAGGGAATATCGAGCTTGTTGATTTGGCAGCATACACATTATGGATGACACTTATGGCCAAATATGGTTCTTGTTAGTTCATGGAATAAAGTAGAGGGCACCCAAGTTGATTGTTATGGGTTGCAGAACAAAAACAATATAGAGATATTGAGTTAGTTCTTTGGTTGGTGAAGAATCGTAGAATTTCTGATACCGTGTGATCTTAATTCTGCTCATGTATCGTTTCATCCTTCAGAAGTAACTTATAGATCATTCCTCAGCTTTTCAAACCTGGGAATGGTTGTGCTTCTCACACAGATTTCGTGATATGTATGCATGTAGTTGATTTCAGTTCTCAAGTTAGAATGATATGTTAAAACTCAGAAACTGTAACAAATGGGGTTTCAGTTTATACTGGTAACACTTAGTAGAGTGACATATCTTGATATTTTATGCAATGACGCTTCCTTTATTAATGAAATTACAGTCCTTGGAAAAGTTAGAGATTTTCTTGGAGTGTTTTCCGAAGCTAACCGTCAGCTGCAGCAAGATGCCAAGGTTTAGTAAGTTGAATAGGGATTCCCCTCTTTGAAGCTGAAGTTCGTAACTAGCAACATGGTCCCAACTCATCTCTTGTTTGTGGTTAAATTTGCAGGATAACTCTAAGAAGTACGATATTGAATCGCTCACAGGAAATGAAGCTGAAGTCATTGAAATGGTACTGAGATATCTATCTCTGTTTGTCCTGCACTGTATATTTAGTAAATCTAATGGGATCATTGTTTGACTACACTAGGATTTGATGTTGGGTGTGGCAGAGCTTCGGAATCAGCAAGCTTTGGCTGCTGCTGAAGCTGCCTTAGCTGGTGGCCAACAATTGATAAAACTGGATGGTAGTAGCAGTGAGTCATGCTCAGATGATGATACAAATGGTGAAGGAAGTCCCAGTAACGATAAAAGGAGGTCAAAGAAGCAGCCTAAAATTGTTGAGATGCCTTGAAGCTCAATGTAATAGAATAAGCATTTGGTAATCTTTTTGTGTTATTCATAATAGTAAAGTTGTAATCTTTATGTGTTACTGATAATAGAAAAGCTGGAAATGGAAGCAGCAACCCAGATAGATGGATGAAAATGCTTGCTGCCTGCAAATCAGAATTCAGAGGTAGTTTTGATATATGTTTCTGCTTGGAACAGTTTAATTAGCAGCTGATCAGGAGGAGCTTGAAAATGAATATATTGATTGGTATTACAGTATTACTGATTCTGGAATGGTTTAGTACAGTGTGAAGCCCTAAATCCCCAAAAGCAAGCAGCTGAGCTAACATATGCCTGAACTCAGTACAATCCAGCAATCGTTGTGAAAAACAAAGAAGCAAATGAACAATGATAATAAGATACAGGATTCAGGCACAAGCACAAGGATTATCCACAACGACAACCTCATTGTCTCCGCTCCTGAAAACCAAATAGCCGATGGTCAAGCCAAGAACAATCGCAATGAAAACGCCGGCGTTGAAAGACATGATAGCCAGCATGAGAAAGTAGCCGATGGCGGAGTTGATCCCGAACAGCAGCGCCCGGCTAGCTTGGCCGGCTGAAGGGGGTTGTTGCCACTTAGCTTGCGGAGGAGGAGAGGAGCGTTGACCGAAGGAGGAGGCTGGGAGGAGGAAGAGGAGAGAGCGGCGGCCTTGAATCGGAGGCGGCGATCTTCCATGTATTGGTAGAAGGAGGAGAAGAGGAGGCAGGCGAGTAAAGTGAGGAGGTAAGAGAACAAGGAGTCGGTTTTCCAGGAATCGAAGAGGATGGTGACCTTGATCCCCCAGTACATGGTCATGTGCATCATCTTGAATTGAAGATTGGAGTCGACGGCGAAGGTGGCGTCTGAAGCTTAAAGTCGCCGATGAGAATTTGAGCAACTCAAGTCTGGAGAGAGAGACAGAGAGAGGTTGTTGGGTCCAGTCTGAAGAAGAAGAAGAAGGAGAAGGAATTTGGATTCCTCGATGTGGTCCCAAATCTGGCAATTTCCATTTATATATTCTCATTTTATTTGATGCATAATGGTTGGTTGGAATTTGTGAATCGAATTCCTTCTTCCAAGGATTGCCAGCCCATCATCCCTCATTATTATTCCTTGGTACCAACTTTTAAATAGAATAACGACTTTGAGCAACGGATATCCTGGCTCTCGCATCGATGAAGAACGTAGCAAAATGCAAAATACTTGGTGTGAATTGCAGAATCCCGTGAACCATTGAGTTTTTGAACGCAAGTTGCGCCTGAAGCCATTAGGGCATATTGGTGGCCATTGGGGGTTCGAAGATTGTTCGTATGCCTAAAGAATCATGATTTAAGTTTCGTCAAAATAGTCCTTTGTTGGGTTCCGGGTTATGTTCGTTTGGTTCTAGGTTAGAGTTGCCTTGTCCGAGTCCTTCGTTTGAACCTGCAGAAAGAGGCTGATATGTACTGAAATGATCCCTAAATGTTGTTGAGCTAGCTACTGTTTACTTATATCAAAACAGGGCAGGAGGAGTTGTATTAGGGAAGACAGGTGATCACAAATCACAATCATTCTTCTGTGGCAATCAGATACATCTTTATTTGCGTCTAATGAAATGTCTGAATTCAGAAGAACCCTTCTGGGCTAGTATTATATACCACTATAACTTGAACCTATTTGCAGCCAATTCGATGGGCTGCAGAGGTTGTTTTCATTACTATAAAAAGTTTGTAGCTTGCTTTGATTGATGCCTTCAAATTGTTACATCATCTTTGAATAAGAATGGTGGCCTTTGGAAGGAATGAACGAAGGGTCTTAGTTTGGCTTCAGAACATTGTGAAACAGGGCAGGCTTCTTCTTACTCTCTGCAAACAGTTGCTGCACCCACACAACAAACATCAACGTCAAAACCTAGTTAGAATGCTTCTTCTTTTACTCTTTCAAGCAGGGGTCTTTGTTTTTACCTCAATAGCAAAGCTAAGCGCAGGATAGTTGCTTCAGCCCATGGACGGCCGATCAGCTGCAATCCTATTGGAAGCCCTTTTTTATCATAACCAACCTGAAATAACAATTTGTCAACATGAATTGCATATCACAAAGATGTGTCTCTGGAATGGAACTTCAGTTATCACTTACAGGAACTGAAATTGCAGGGAACCCAAGAAGATTCGGTCCTACCACAAACCGCATTAGATAAGCTGTGACTTTAATATCTGTCTCTCCATATTTAAGAGCACTGGGAGGTATCACCGGAGCTGTCATGCTGGAAAAGCAGTTTGAATCAAAATAAACTAGCAAGTATATGATTGGGATTAAGAGAGATGGAAATGAATTAGTTACTCACCCAGTTGTTGGGGTTACGATCACATCTACCTTTTTGAAAGCCTCCAGGTAATGGTGCATTGATCTTCGTCTGCAAATTCAATATCAGAATTCTGAAGATATGAATTCATCCACGATAACTTAATGCAAGAATCCACCTAAATGTGAACTGCCCCCTAATCAATTCGCTGGTCCCTTAACCTCACCTAAGTCGCTGAGAAGTAACAAAATCAGCAGCACTAAATGTCTGAAATAGTGCAACGTTCGTCCTGCTATCGTACGTCAACAACTTCCCTTTACTGCAATAGTAAGACTACTAGTTACAAAGTTGGACATACTACTAGTGATTATGAAAAGTTCTGCTATATTTCCAGATAACGAAACTACTCTTTTGTTTCGCAAAGAAAGTGAGAGGAACTATACCCATCCTCAATGTCAGCAGCTAATGAAGACTGGAAATCAGCTCCAATCGATACAATATGAGAGTTGCGCATCTCATCCAACTCAGGTATCACAATCTCTACCACCTTCATCCATATTAGTGCCAATCAAAGTTATAATTCAGGTATGTCACACTTCTCAATTCCAAAAGTATTTAGAGTATGAAGATACAGTAGGAGAGGAATGAACTTACTTCACAACCATGTGTTCTTGACAGGAGATTAAGAGCATCCTCACACTTGTCAGAGACATCAGTTGATTGCACATCATTAAACCACTGCATTTAAACCATTACTTTAGAAACGTAACTGGATTCGTAACTTGGATTATCCATCTCTAATAAGAAAGGAGGTTCTCAGTCACCGCTGTGAATTTCCCCAAACGCATTGACCCAAAGCAGCTATCCCCTCGTGAGATGATAAATCTGGCAAACAAGGTGGGCCCTGCGAAAAAAAAAAAACCCCATCAGACGACCAAGACGCAGCATGAAATATGGAGTATGGAAACGATCCGAAAACAGAAAAAGATGGCATCATTCTAAGGATGTCTCAAAGGCATCAAAACGTTTTTACTACTCGTATGAGCAGATAATGTTTTGATGATGCAAAATTAGCAGCTAATGTGCCACCCACAACAAGATTTTCTGGCCCTGAAAGAGCTTCAAGAAGAAAGATCTTAAGATCAATGTAGTCAAAATCGTGATTCCACGTGAAATCGAAAACATGTGTGAAATCGGAATCGTAGTTTTTAATCGTAAAATCGTAAGATTTTATGAACTACTATCAAAACATTTAAGTCAACAATATATTAAGAATAAGAAGACCATTACCCAACTTTGAAAAGTCTAGATAAGAAAAAAAGATAATGTCGGCTCTTAAGCGGTCATTTGAGGAAGTAATAATTAGATTTTAGACACTTTTTAGTAATAACTTCTAACTTAATTAATCAAAATCTTAAAAAAATTAATTTAATTTAATTGTCTTTGTTCTGACTTATATGTAGTTGTACAAACTAGTAATTTTCCCTAGAAAGTAAAATCGTAAAATATAAGAAAAATCGTTGATTTTATAAGATTCTAAGATTTTAATCGAGATTTTACGACCCATAGATTTTGCGCGGAATCAAGATCGCTAGAGACCAGTGAAATCGTAAAATCGTAAGATTTTAAGATTAAAATCGGGATTTTGACTACATTGCTTAAGATAATAAACACATATGTCGTTTCAACTTTGTTTGAGCTAGTTTCTCATTTACAAAATGGAGAAGCTCTTCAGAAGCTAATCAAACTCTCAAAAAAGGCACATACAATTATGGAAATAGACTCTAGGCCATCAGCCTTTGCAAATCAAAATAAATCTATTTATTACAGGAGTGCAGCTATAAATGTTGCAAAGGGCGGAAGCACTTAATTTCATCAGCTGTTCTGTGGACACATATATAATATGTATGAAGCTTTCAAACTTACCGGTCTCACACTAATTCTGTCAGCAATAGAGGATCCCAACATTGCTGCATACCTGATAGTGAGCACAGTGTGAAATGCATTATTCATACTGTACAAACTTTCAAGGATGTGGGGATTTTATATCATAGAGATGCTATACACATATAAACGTCCACTAGCTTCCAGAAATACTCACACTATGATGGAATCCTCAACACAAGACGTAATTGGTCCTAGAATTGTTACACCACCCCCGTCACAAATTGAACTGCATTAGATAGTACCAAAAAGTTTGAGTTAAATACAAAACAAGGATCCAACACTCAAAAATTTTGAGGCCAATTGATACAACGCATTTGGTATCAATTGTAAAAGTCATATACCCTCCCATATCTGTCCGTCCGTGTGTTGTTTTCAAGCCCACTACCCCACAGAGGGAAGAAGGGATCCTCACCGAGCCTGCCTCATACAACATTCCACATGAACTTAAGATTTAGAACTGGCAAGCTGAAGAAACTGAGACAAACCATTATCAATTAAAATATCTGCCCAACCTCCGCCATCAGATCCTACAGCAGCACAGCATATTCCAGAAGCTACAATTGCAGCTGGGCCTGAGGATGATCCACCTGTGTATCTATCTGGAGCATAAGGGTTTCTCACTGTCCTGAACACAAATAGAGTTGTTTGTCTCAGTGCATAAAAGGAACAGGAACATGAGTTAGGAGATGAACTGACCCATAATTTGAATTGTTTCCGGTGGTTCCCATTCCTAATTCATGCATATTTGCTTTCCCTACAAATATTGCACCACAGCTACGCAGCCTAGAAACACAAACTGCATCCCTTTTCACAGAACGAACCTTATGCAACCAAGTTGTACCACCTGCCGAGTGTCATCCAAGATATGTTACGTCTGTTGCCATTTTTAAACTTAAACAGGAATAATGAAGGGAGAATATGTACCATTAGTCGGGTGTGGATAGCAATCTATGTCATCCTTAATTGCAATGAAGATGCCATCCAAGATGGATAGAGGATTTCCTACACAACCAACACCCGGTTGCAAGAGAAAATCTTGAAAATTAAAACAGACCATCTGTACACCAACACAGAAGAACATAGATGAGATGTAATCTTGAAATACCTTCCTCGAACCTTTGAGTGGAACCTGCAGCTTGTTCTCGAACTTCAGCAGCATCAAAAGAAATCAATAATGGTTGATGAGGCTCACTTTTACGTGACTCCTCTATAGCTGAGATGACGTGTTCAGCAACCTGTAAGATAGAAGTCAGACATTCTCTGCACCACTGGGCTGGCTAGCCATGAAACTAAACACCTGGACAGCTATTGTAACTTACCACAGAGGGGGTTATTAGCTTAGAGCGATAAGCATGTGCATAATCACGAATCCTCCAGTGCCTAAATGGTGCAGTTGAGTCCACTTTCAAGTAGGTTGCAGGATCGTATTGAGGAAGAGTTTTCAAAGCTAATTCAACACGTCCTTCTGGTTTACCATCTTCCTCCAGGGGAACAACACAACTCTCCAGGCCTGCGCTTTGATTACAACAAACTCATGAATATTATAAAGAATAAATAATTTATCAAGCATGCATTTGCTCAACGATGTTGATTGAAAAGAAACCATGTACTGTGTCCTTTTCCATTGTAGATAACAAAGCTCTGCAGATACCTGAACTATGTTATGCAGCTTTTAAGAGAGACAATTTTGGGTAGAACATGTTTGAATGCACATGCAATAAAGAGAATAACAACATCAAGCAATCAACAGAATCATAATATAAGAGATATAAGTACGTAAAGCGACCTTGAGGAGGGTATTCTGGCACGAACATGGGAGGTTCTGGTATCACAGTACATCTCAACATCTGATAAATGACATTTTGAAAGAGAGAAATGACATTTCAGTGTAGTATATATCTTCTTCATGGAGCAGCAAGAAAGAAGAGTGGCAAATACAAGAGTTGACAAGAGAAGATGGGTAACCTCAATCATCTTATTCTCCTTCTTCAGGTGAGATAGCAGCAAAGGACCTATAATTGGAGACTCGAGTAGCTTTAAGAAGAACCTAAACACATTCCCAGTCAAATGGGGAGCTGCATTTTGTTCAAACAGAAGAGTGATCAACAACAGGATTCCAACATATATAAGTGACATAGACAGGCAAGTGAAAGAGAAGACTAGCAACCTTGTATAACTTGAGGCTCATACTTGACGGTCGACAAATCCATTTGCCCAACAGGAACCATCGTCTTCTTATTCCCCATTCCTATCAAAACAAAAGGCCGAAGCATAAGAATTCATTCTATGAACAATTGGGCAATTGGCCCCCAAAAAAGAAAAGAAAAATGAGTCCCTTGTTATCGGAGCAACACTAAAAGCAAGAGTCTTTTTAACACCCTTTTAGTCAACCAAACAGTCGACGTCAAACAACCAGAATGAATCACGGATGGTTTGAACAGTTACCACATGAACATTGATTTCGTAAACTTTACAGAAAACCCAGAAAAGTGTAAAAGCTTACAGAGGAAAATGATCAAACACTTGGTGGGTTAAACCAATCACAAGTAGGACGATATGGGTTTCAGGGGAAATTGTTATAACAACGCTCTGGCCTTGCTAGAGCTTGAGAGAGTAGACAGAAATAATCGGGGAAAGTGTGAGGAAGAAAAGAGCGGAGAGAACAAGAGAAATGATAGTGATTGGTTTTGGAGATGGAAGGTGAGAGAGCCGTTTCTGGAAAATGGGTTGGGTAGTAGTAGTTGGTGGTAGACAAATCCATAAATAATAATAATTGACTGGCCGACACCAACATATAACTAATTTAACATCAGCCAGTGTGGATGGAGTGTGGAAGAGAAATACAGAGATGAAATGAGAGTATCGGTCATCTGTGCGTCTTGATAACGTAAACAATGAATAAGACCGCTGCAGCGTTTTGCTGATGTTATGAGCCCAGTCTTGTGTCAATTTGTGGGGACTGACCCAACCTTAATTTATGGACGACACCAGAGAAATTAATTTGAAGAAAACTACTTTGAGAGAGAAGATTTTAGAAATTTTTCATGTCAAAACCGTGAAATAAATGGAATTTTATAAGTTATAGTGTCAAAATCAATCAAGTTTTTTAACCCAAGGAGGGTCATCGACTTAAAGAGTCCGTATGTTTCAGAAAATAACGCGCCGGTCACGCATGTATAAAAGCTTTCAAATTGGTCCCGTCTTCAAATTCCGTCCAACTTTTTTTTTTTTTTACTAGAACTGATATTCTCATTATCGGGAACGAAAGGACAGAGTCCAGTTACATGAACATGACCCAGTCTCTACGAAGAGAGTCTGTGCGGGCCGATTTTGCAATCCGATCAGCAACAAGATTAAGGGACCTAGGCGTAAAGGATATAGAGATGTCTTGGCGATCTTTTATGAGGCTAGTAATTCCTCCCAAGTAACCAAAGCATTCCCATGGCCATCGGTGTTTTGGTCCGTTAATGGCAGAAACCAAATCTTTGCAATCCGTTCGAATAGATACGCTGAGAGGAGCTTGGACCGCATATTTGGTGGCCTCATAAATGGCTCTGGCCTCCGACACAATGGGAGAAGAACAGAAGAAAGTCCCGGCTCGTCCATCAACAAATTGACCGGCGGAGTTAGAAATGATAACTCCGTAAGCCGCCTTCTGGGAACCATTAAGAAATGATCCATCACAGTGTACTACCAGACCCGGTGTACCTGGCGGTGGTCTAATCGGTTGGTGGGGGTGGGTGGCCTGGGGATGGTGGATGTTGGTGTTAATGGAGGTTTGAGAAGCCCAGAGGGAAGCCTCCTCGACGGTTTGAGAAATGGTGTGGGCTGCTGAGGGAGTTAAATTTCGGAAAGCCGAGTTGTTGCGAGCTTTCCAAATGTTCCAGCAGAGGCAGACAGCATTCCTCATGTGTATTGAGACCTCCGAGTCCTGAAATTTAGCAAACCAATCCCGGAAGTTAGTTCGGTTATTGGGCGGGATGGAAGACGGGAGGAAATGCCTCTAGGCTGTGGAGGCATGGGAACACGAGAAAAGGCAATGATAGATAGTTTCTTCCTGGGTCTTGCACAGGGGGGCATAAAGGTGTGGGAGCACATTTGCGCCTGAACAAATTACTGTTGGTGGCAAGGGCATTGTTGCTGCAGCGCCAAATGAAGAAGAGGATTTTTGGCGGTAGAGTCAGGTTCCACATCCATTTCCAGTGCTTTTTGTCGGCTTCGGACGGATTGTATGTGATTGAAGCGGTGGTGTCTCTCCTATGGGCATGGTATGCTGACCGAACCGAGAAGGATCCATCGCGACAGAACTTCCATTTCCATTCATCTTCCATGTCTGCCGGGCCGATGGGGATTTTCCGGATAGCTTCAGTTAGCTCATCATTGCAGTATAGGGAAATGGTATATGTGTCCCACCGACGGTTTCTCTGAAGAATCCAATCTGCCACTTTGGTGAAGGGTCCTGTATTCACTGGAACGTATGGGGACACGCTGGTGGATACCCATGGGTCGTTGTTGATATTGATACTTTCGCCATTTCCAACAGCTATGAAGGCACCCAGGTCCAAAAGAGAACGGGCTTCGCAGATGCTAGACCAGATCCAGGACGCTCGGTGGTGCTTTGGGGCAGCAAGGAAGTCGGTTTTTGGGAAGTACAGGCTTTTGAGGAGGCGTACCCAAAGAGCAGAGGGGTTTTCGAGAATTCGCCAAACTTGTTTTGCTACAAGAGCCATGTTAAAAGAATGGAATTCTCTGAATCCAAGCCCTCCACTCTCTTTGGAAGCCGATAAAATGTCGCCTTTTACCCAGTGAATCCGACCTTTTTCCATGTTGCCTGACCAAAAGAAACGTCGGAGGAGAGAGTTCATGCGCTTAATAAGATTTCCCGGGAGAAGAAAAAGGGTCATGATGTAGCTCGGGATGGCTTGAATGACCGCTTTGATCAATGTTTCCTTGCCCGCGTGAGATAGAAGATGAGATTTCCATGATTGGGCTTGAGTAACGATGCGGTCGATAAGGAAGTGAAAAGTTTCTCGCTTGGACCGGCCCCACTCTGTCGGTACACCCAGATATTTAGAGTGAGAACTCGTGTCTGTGAACTGGAGTTGGTTCCTGATTGCATTTTTGGTGGTTGAATCGACGTTTGCGCTGAAGAAGATAGATGATTTGGAGTTGTTGATCTCCTGACCCGTTAGGGTGCCGTAATTGGTTATGATGTTATTGATCTTGATTGCTTCTTCGATTGTGGCTTCTCCAAAGAAAATTGTATCATCTGCAAAAAGGCAGTGGGTTAGGACCGGTCCTCGTAGGGTGAGGCGGATGCCATGGATGTGTTTTGAACGGATGCTTTGGTCAATGAGAGTAGATAGGGCATTAGACATGAGAATAAATAGAAAAGGTGAGAGGGGATCTCCCTGTCTAATTCCTCTAGTCGGATTGAAAGAGCCTGACGGTCTGCCATTGAACAGAACATCGAAGGTGACTGTGCGGATGCAGGAGTTGATCCAGGAGCACCATGTATCATTGAATCCGTACGCGTGTAGGATTTGGTCCAGGGCTTGCCAGTCAACAAGGTCATAAGCTTTCCTCATGTCAAGCTTGATGCACATGTCTTTGCGTTTACCTTTTCTTCGGTTTTTGAAATTATGGAGTACTTCATGAACGATAATGATGTTGTCTTGGATCTGGCGTCCGCTAGTAAAAGCGGCTTGCATTTCCGATATTACCGTTGGGAGCCATCTTTTCATTCTTGTTGCGAGAATTTTTGCATTGATCTTGTATCGGAAGTTGCAACAGCTTATGGGTCGGAAGTGGCTGGTGGACGTTGGGACGGGGATTTTAGGAATGAGCACTATATGAGTTTCGTTCCAACCTTGTGGCATGACCGAGTCATTGAAAAACTGTTTAATTTCAGAGCAGATTTGGGGCCCAACAAGGGTCCAGAATTTCCGATAGAAATGGCCCCCATAGCCATCCGTCCTGGGGACTGTTTTGCTCCCAGTTGGTAGACAGCCGTGCGAATTTCTTCATCATTAACTGGTCGGGAGATGAAATCATTCATTTCAGGGGTGATGAGGTTTGGGAGGGTGGCAATTCCTCCAGAGATGTCAATGGGGGATTCGAGCTGTGAACAACTCCTTGAAATAGCTTTTGGTGAGATTGCTTAGGTCAATTGGGTTAACTATCCAATCCCCATTAGGACCTTCCAATCTTGCAATTTTGTTCCCTTGTCTACGGTGAACCGTTGCAGCATGGAAATAGGATGTGTTACGATCTCCGTGCCGATGCCATCTTTCCTTTGCTGTTTGGTTCCAAAGAGCTGCCTCATACGCCCGTAGGTCGTCTAATTCCTTTTTTAGAGTTCGTTCCGCTTCAGCATTGTAAGCGTTGGCCGGAGCAACCTGAATGGTTCTGATTTCTTTTTGAGAGTGTTAACCCTTTCCAAGCTAGCTTTCCTTTTCCTTGTTGCCCAACTTTGGAGTTCTTTTTGGCCCTTAATTAATTTATCATTGCAACTGAGGTCTTGATTCCAAATATTAAGAATGATGTCTGCACTTTCGGGGTCATTATTCCATCTGTCGTCGAAACGAAATGGCGCCGGATTGTGAGTAGGGTCAAAATGAAGGTCCACCAGGATTGGATTGTGTCAGAGCCAATTGCTAGTTCATGGAAAATGGTCGCTCGGTCGAAAGTAGATCGCCACATATGGTTAGCTAGGGCTCTGTCGAGGCGACTCTTAATGTGAGTGGGGGAGTCTTGGCCATTTGACCACGTGAACGGAGGCCCTTGGAAGCCAAGATCGATGAGGTTGTTTGAGTTGATAAAATTCCGGAATGATTCCATGGATGCAAAGGAGGCGGGTAACCCACCTTCTTTCTCGTAAGAAAAGGAAATTGCATTGTAGTCTCCGACAATCAACCATGGGGTGTCGTCCGTCACAAGAGAACCGACCATATCCCAGAATTCCCTCCTATCGGAGGGATCATTCGGGGCGTGGATAAAGGTACATAGAAAGTCTATATCACTGCTGATACAAACATGCATAAAATGAAAGCCGCTACTGATAATCCTAATATTGGTTCCGTGAACCCACCAAAGCGAAAGACCTCCAGCTAGGCCCGTCGGATCTTCGTAGTGAAAATTGGCGTAGTTCAATTCGATCCGCTTCCTTTCCATGTAATCTCTTTGGTTCTTGGTCTCCATAAGGAAGATGATCGAGGGGCGAATATTGCGAGATAAATCTCGCAAATTATTAACTGTAAGAGGGCGCCCCGCACCTCTACAGTTCCAGCTGACGATTCTCATTTCTGGCTAGGTGGCGTCTGGGAGGCCACCGACTCCTCTGAGTCCGACACAAGACGGGCTTTGTCGATTTGGATGATGAGAGAGTTAACTGCTTTGTAGGTGCCCTTCTTGGCCCTGAGTTTGGTCCTCTGTTGGAGTTGGCGAGTGGGCATTGGAGCTTGTTGGGAGATGGATAAGGAGTTGAGGTTCAGCTGGAAGGTGGACTGATTGGCAGCATCTTCAGTTCTGCGGCGTTTCGCGGATTGCGTCAGGGATCCGAGAGTGAGTGCCATGTCCTCCTGATCGTATTCTCCGGACCGGTGGATGGGGTTCTCCGGAGCTTTTCCCTTGCTAGATTCGTGGTTTGAGAATGATGGATTGTTGGAGGTGGGGCATGGGAATCCTGGTGGAAAGCTTAAGTCACTGATATTGCTGAACCCGAGTGATGTGGTCAGGCCGGTGTAGTGGTTGAATCCTGGAGGAGATAGGAGCCCGCTCTGGGAATTTTGGCTAAAGGAAGAGGGAGTCGGTTCATTGGGGCCGAGATTCGTCTGGTAATGGGTTTGGGGGGCTCCCAGGTTGGAGAAGATGGATCCAAAGCCTTCTGAGGGAGAAGGCCCGTTTGAGAAAGGGCCCAAATGGATGGTAGATGGGTTAGGGTTAGTATACGGGAGTCCAGGAGACATTGGGGAGAAGGACATCTGCATCTCTCTTGCTTCGTTGAAAGAATCGAGAAGGTTCGTAGGGGTCAGAGATTGTCTTGGCTGGTTATGGTTTGGGGATGGGGTTAGGTCTGGAAAAAGCATCCTGAGGGTAGGGGTAACCGATTGGATTGG
Organism: Linum lewisii; assembly: GCA_034768395.1. Lineage (NCBI taxonomy): Eukaryota > Viridiplantae > Streptophyta > Magnoliopsida > Malpighiales > Linaceae > Linum > Linum lewisii. The sequence goes on from CM068296.1 coordinate 77,910,273, forward strand.
TCTTGTAGCACTGTATTGGTCAGAGGGGTAGCGGGTTTGGGGGGCGTGACTGATGGTGGCAGAGGAGGATGGGTTCGCAGAAGCCGTTGGAGAGGAGAGAGGGAGGAGGCGACCTCGGTTTGGGAGCCGGGAGCTCGTGGGTATACCGAAGCTACTGCTGTTCTCGGACGAGGCAGCTTCTCCGTCGGATGCTTCATCGTCGGAGACCACTCCGACTTTGAGTGAAGCCTTGTACTCTCCGGTTGGTATTCCGGGGAGTCCGTTAGTTATGTCGTTGTCCCTCCATTCGCAGAGATCGAGCACGTGTCCCAGCCGTCCGCAATATTGGCAGAAGGCTTGGATTCTATCATATTTGAATAGAATCCTTTGTTTGTTGCCGTCCGGGAGCTCCAAATCGCATTTCGTCGTCAGTGGATCAGCGACGGTGACCTCCACAAAGGCTTTGACAGCTCTGCTCCATTTTCCCCTTTCCAAACCTGTTGTATCAACTGCAAGAAGAGCTGGGAAATAATTTGTTAAGATGGTATTTATGGTATCCATAGAGCGGAATTGGAGAGGAATATCAAGGATATGGACCCAGAGAGGGATATTTTTGAAGCATATTTGGTCTGGCCTTTTCAATCCGTCCCAATACTTCATACTGAGGATTGAGCCAGAGACGACATATGGTTGGTGTTTCCAGGCATAGGCTCTGAATTTTTCGTTAGGGAAGGTGATGATGAAAAGGTTTGGTTTGTTATCGTATTCCTTCACATCGGCTTGTCCGATCTTTATCCATTCTTTCCTGGTGACTCCTATGACAGCTCCTAGTGATATTCTTTTTTTGGCTAGGCATCGTCCTATGAGGCAGACTGGGTTATTATTATCTGATATGGCTTGAGATGGTTTGAGGATGATTCGGTTGCGGTTTCCGGCTGAGGGGGGAGGAGTGTTTGAGTTGGTTCGAGCAGAGATTTGGGCCATGTTGCAGGTCTGGGTTTTTGTTTCACAGATGGGTTTTTGTTTTTTAATCGGGGAGACTTTTCTAGTTTTGGATGGTTCTATCCTTTCCTCTTTTATGCTGAGAAATTGGGGTAGTTTTAGGGGGAGATGCGGATCTGCCGGGGAGATTTGCCGGTATTCAATTGCTGGTAGTACATATTTGGTTGGGGCGTCCGTAGAATTAACTCCGAATCCAGGGGTGATTTGAGGTTCGCGTTGACATTGGGAGAGAGTGGCCGGATATTGCAGAGGATTTTGGAGTTAATTCCCTTCCAGGTAGCGGCGTTAATTCTCTGCAATATGCTTTCTCCAGGTATCTTCTGATCAGTTCCATAAATGAGGATGTACAAACTTCGGATCTTGTTTCCTGGGTCATAAATGAAGAGCAGGGGGGAGCGGATCTCGCTTTTGGGGCAGCTAGTGGGTGAGTTAAAGTAGATGAGTTTTGGAAAGTGGGGGGGGGGAAGTTAGTTTTGTGTGGTTGCTTGCAGTAGTTTGATTGCCTAGACTGGGTATTGTATTGCATAGCCGACGAGAGCTGCTTCAGATCCTTATCGGATAGGGGAGACTCCGGAGAGTGAAGGCAGAGAGAAACCGAAGGTTTCTCTAGAGAGAAGGCAGAGCCTTTTTTGTTCATTTTTTAGAATATCTAACATCCGGATAATTCCGTCCAACTTCCATCCAATTTTTCCGTCCATTGCTGACGTGGAAGATGACTCAACCAGCCCAGTCAGCATAAATAATAATAAAATATTTATAAATAAAAATTAATACATAAAAAAAATTAAATGAAAAAAAAATTTTATCTCTCTCCCCTCTCTCTCCTTCCTTCCTCCGCCACTTCTTTCTGAACCCCCCGCCGCCTTTCTTCTTCCCCTTCCTCTCTCTCCCTCCTCTCTCTCTTCTTCCATTCCATCGACCAACGTTCCAGAGTGCTCCGATCAGCGTAACAAAGACCTATAAGAACCCCCACCGCTGTGCTTCAGCTACACCCTAAAGAGCTCAAAACCTAAATTCGAAATAAGTAGCGCAGACGGAGGCCGGGAAACCATCTCCGATCATCGGTGTCTCTCCGTCTTGCTACCGGACGGATCCTCTTCTATTGTTTGTTTCTTCAATTCGCTAATTAGATTGTTTTTTTAACATGTTCTTGTTTTAATTCTCAGTTTTTGCTTAATCGTAAATCGTTCTCTGCCCAATGATGCAAACAATATCTATTGATCAGCTGCCGATGGTGAACTTCATTGTTTTCCATCGTCTAGCCTTCTCCCACCACCGCCGGCATCTCCGCCTCTTTGCAGTAGTTGGTCTCTGGGTTTTGTATACTTGAATCTGCATTTGAATATATTGGTTCAATTGGATCGTATGACTTCACAAACCCTCCTTGCTGAAATCTTCATCTTCTCCACTGTGTTTTGCTGAAATCTTCACGGAATGGAAGAAGAGAGAGGGGAGGGAGAGAGAGGAAGGGGAAGAAGAGAGGCGGTGGGGGTTCGTGAAGAAGTGGTGGAGGAAGGAAGGAGAGAGAGGGGGGAGAGAGAAAATTTTTTTATTTCATTTTTTATGTATTAATTTTTATTTATAAATATTTTATTATTATTTATGCTGACTGGGCTGGTTGAGTCATCTTCCACGTCAGCAATGGACGGAAAAATTGGATGGAAGTTGGACGGAATTTGAAGACGGGACCAATTTGAAAGCTTTTATACATGCGTGACCGGCGCGTTATTTTCTGAAACATACGAGACTCTTTAAGTCGATGACCCAACCCAAGGAGAGAAAGGCTACTCGGTCTAGTAACAGAAATTGACTGTCTAGATAACACATGAGCAATCTTATTTGGGCTTCGCCTAACAATATCAATTTCAAACGACAAGTCCGCAAATCGCCCATCTCCCCAACTTCATCATGGATCACCATTCACATGCCATGCTGTCCAACGTCCTTGAGGAGGGTCGCATCAATATTACACTTCAACCTCCTCCTAAGCGGCAACTGTCAATGAGGACACCAAGTGCTTAAAGCTACCAACACACGCCCATCAATAACTATGTTCGCTCATGTCAAGTCATTCAATCCCTCCTCCGCTAGCCTTACCACGATGTCAACAAGCATGAATTCATTCATCCATACACACCCGTTTCGCTCCCTCCATATACTCCACATCACCATGGCCAGACAACTCATCATATATGAAGAGAGTACCCGCATAAGACAATGTGATCCCTCTAAAAATAGGAGGTCAAATATAATATAATCAACCTATGAAGACTAAGTCTTATTCTCTAGGGTCTACTCGAACTACCGTTCATGAGACTAGAAAATTGGTGTTTATCACTCCATACTAGACTATATTCCATGTGGTTTGTGTGGTTTAGAGTCTATTTTTGTTTGTTTTGCGCTTTATTGCAAGTATTTGACTTAAGTGTCATCATTGGACCTTCACAGTCCATTTTGATTATTTTTAGAGTGTTTTTATGCAATTTCAAGACATACATCGATTGGGGGGACAAACGAAATACTATCCTCCCTCATTCTAGACACGATTTGCATGTGCCTTCATGGTCAATTTTCATGGTTTTCCAAGCGTTTTATGTATTTTCAGGATGTACGATGATAAAGGGGTTGGTCACGGAACCACCAGTTTGAGCAACGACTAAATTGGAATCTAGATGCCCAAGCTATGCTCAAAAGACCGATGAGACTGTTAGTGCCCGACAACATACCATCATTGTCAGTCGGCATCAACATTAGAGGCCGATGATGCTTGGACTAGCATCAACAGTCCAACACCGACATGACCTCACCCCGTCATCAGGGGACCAAGGCCGGTCCGACATCGACATCATCTTGACCCGACATCAGGGGACTAAAACCGGTATGACATTGCATCACCCGACCCAATATCAAGGCCGAGGGCTGTGACTAGTCGACCAAGTATGAGGGGCCGAGTGCCAGCCATGGCCCGACCGTATCAACCCTCACAGTCGATCAGTGTCGAGCAATGTCGAGTAGTTCTTTTGCACTAGGCCTTGGTTTATGACGTTAAAATTTGCCGACTTCGAATTTCAGTCTCTCATCCTCGATTGATGTTTTTGGGTATTTTGAATTGATGATGATTGAAATGATTTTTCCATGTCTATTGTTGCTAAACTTGTATGTTGATTCGTACCATACACTATAAAAAAGTGTTTAGCGTCGGTCAGACCAGGTTTATAGTGTCGGTTGCAACCGACACTATTTCTAGTTAGCGTCGGTCGAGTGACTGACGCTAATCACAGCGACGCTAAATGTTAACGTCGGCCAAAACATCGATCGACGCTAAATTCCTGATCCATCGACGCTATACTGGTCCACCCACCCATTGGGTTGGTTAGTCGGTTGGGTGAGATGACGTATTTAGCGTCGGTGACAATGTCAACCGATGCTAAATACAAAACTGACGCAATATTACGCGTCCATTTATCGTCGGTTTCGATCGACGCTATTTGTTATTAACCGACGCAAATTACAGGTTACAGGTCCCTAAATTTTCTGCTTCCTTATTATTCTCATACTCTTCTAGTGCCAAAAACCTTAATACATTTTCCTGCATACAAAGAACATTTCTGCTATGCCGTTTTCACTAAAACCATCACAAAGAGAAAATCAAAGCACATTTTACTAAAACAATTTAATATATATCGAAATAACATCCAACATATCTAAGTCGTTTGGTTAGATGATATGTAGATATATTGATATTAGGGATATATTGATATGTTATTACATTGATATTAGTAAACCAATTAGCAAGATAACATTGTTTGGTGTAATGATATTGTAATTATTAGTGATAAGTTATTTTAATGGGAAATTGGCCAATTTGCCCTCAACTTTATTGGTTATAATACACTTGCTCTGAACATATAATCAAATGAACTTTACCCTAGCTAATTCACCAACCACCAATCCTACAATTACGAATCGGGCAACTAACAAACTCATACTCTTGAAACTCAATAATCTGAAACTCAGTATTCGATTCCAAGCAAGATTAGAGTACGATTCCAACAAAGAACTAACTTACGACGTATCGGGAGATTCACAAGATTCGATGCTCGGATCGACGTACTATGGTGGAACCCTATAACACCAACACAAATATCGTATTAATGTTACATGAATGGAAGGTTTGGAGGTTTGGCTAATTTGTTAAGAAAATAGGACACCTGTCAATTGCCCAGAACTAGTTGGAGAATGGAATCGGCGGACGTCAATCGACAAATGGTGAGGAGGTGAGAAAGAATTAATCGGGGCATCAGAAATGGGGAAAGTAAATAATGACACTATAATTGAGAGGATAAAACAGGAGCAAAAAGGTCTGCAAAGAATGATATCAATATCACTCCACAGATATTCTAGGGGGGAGTAGAATATCTAAAGAGTGATATTGATATCACTTTTGACCCCAGATATCATGATATCCAGGATAGAAAAAACGATGATATTCTGAATATCATGATATCTGCAGTTATCAATATCAATATCACTGCAACCAAACGACCCTAAATAATATCCATCCAACATATCTAAATAATACTAGTATTGTTTCGGCCCGTTGGCCGATATGTTATATATATATTTTTGGTAAAAATGTTATATATATTTAGTATAGAGTAAATATACATTTTTTCTCTCATACAAAGTTAAATAACACATCCTTCTAATATTTTTCAATCAAATTAACCCCTCTATTTTAACACTTTTAACAAATGTTTCCTTCTGTTAACTTTTTCGTCTATTCCCCATCTATTATGATGATGGTATATACCACATCAAACTATTAGTTCATGTGACCCTTGAAGTAAACTTTAAACTAAACAATCTAAAAATTTAAGACTTTTTGCCCCCATTTCTCTTCTTCTTTTTTCTGGACACACCATCTCTGTAAATTTCTTATGCTCTTAGCATCTATGTGTACAAAATAGCTTACTGGATATGTCCAGTCAACAAATTTAATGGGGAATGGATGAAAAAGTTAACGAAAGGAAACATTTGTTAGAAGTGTAAAAGTAAAGGGGTTAAATTCTGCTGAAAAATAGTAGAGAGCTATCTTATTTAACTTTTCATAGTAGGAGGACAAAAATGTGTTAAACCTTTAGTATAATTAGTAAAAAATATTATTTTATAATGAAAGATTTAATATTGTTAATAAATTGTAAATTAACAAAAAGTTTGAATTGAATGATTAAAATTAAATGAACACTTAGTGTGTCAAATTAGTTAACATATTACATAGTGAGAAATTAAACAGTTTAAAGTAGAAAATATAGAAATAAACTAAAATAAAAAAGTGAGTCGCACATTATTTTTTCAAATATAATTTAATAATTTCAATTAAACTAATTTACATGTTTAATTTTACTTTTTCCTAAACTTTATTATATTTAAAAACTATTTGGAATTTTTATTTATTAATTATTTAATTTATTGAATAATTTAAAATCAGAATATGATAGGTTAATATCATATTATTAAGGAGAGCGTCTTAAATTATATCTCTCTAATTTTAAATGTTCATATTATAGCTAGATAATTCGTTATAGAATTCCAAAAAAATATAATATTGAATTTCATTATTGTGATTAATTATAGGATATTTTGGACAGTAATTAATTTTAATTACATACTAAAATAAAATAGGTCCATTTATGATCATTGCAAAGGAGAAAATATATAAAAATTTTACTTTTTATTCAAAAAAACTTTTCAAATGAGTGATGTCCTCTAAACCAAATATTAATTCAAATACTCTCCCAACAAAATTTTGTTCAAGACAAATGAAAACTTATTGCAACTCTCTCAAAAAATTTGCAAACAAATAAAGTCGAGGCTAAAGTTTGCAAATAAATTCGAGGATAAAGAAATCATCACTATAAATTTTTTTGAGAAATAGTTAAACATAAAGAAAATTAGAACCTCAATTGGCCTATTAAAAATTAAAATAATTTGGAAATAACGATCAAGTTACATGAATATATTTAGGTTTAAAGAATATGTTTAATTCAAACTCATCAACTTGATCAATACTTTAAATTTGTTAATAACTCAGGACATGTAACCCATTTTACTTACGATCGCATGACTAATATTCTTTCATCATTATCTCACTCACCATTGATCTTACTAAGATACAACCTTATTTCTTTAGTTTTCTCTAGATCAATAAATATATTAATTGAAAAATAATTCTCTTAAATGTTCATTATTTTATATTTTATGCAGCTTGATCCCTAATCAAATTAACGAATTACCAAATTTTGAGCACTTCGAAATAATTTACCAACAAAATTTTATTCAAGAAAAATTAAAAACAAAATTGCAACTCTCCTAGAGCATTTGCAAACAAGTAAAGTCGAGACTACAAAATCAATCATTGTAAAAAAAATTATTTTGTGGAATAGTTAAACATAATAAAAAATGAAACATCAACTGGCCAGTTAGAACTTAAAATAATTTGAAAATATTAATCTTGTTATATGAATGTATTTAGGTTTAATGTATATGTCCAATTTAAACTGACTCAACTCGATCAATACTCTCAATTTTTTAATATTTAATGACATGTAACCTATTTTACTTATGATCCCATGACTCATACTCTTATACACTCATGACCTCACTCGCAATTGATCTTACTAAGGTAGAATCTTATTTCTTCAGTTTTTTCTGTATTAATAAATATATTAATTAAAAAAATAATTCTCTAAAATTTATATACATAAATTTTTATAATTTATGCAGCTTAATCAAATTAGTTAATGACTTACCAAACTTGGAGTCCTTCAAATAATTTTCCTACAAAGGTCATTTCAAGACAAATGAAAAATAAAATTGTAACTTTCTCGGAGCATTTTAAACAAATAAAGTCGAGATTAAAGAAATCATCACTGTTAAAAATTATTTTGAGGAATAGCTAAACATAATGAAAAATGAAATCTTGATTATATTGGCACGTTAGAACTTTTAAAAAAGTTGAAAATAAATATCATGTTATATGAATTTATTTAGGTTTAATGAATATGCCCAATTCAAACTAACTCAACTCGGTCAATACTCTTCATTTTTGTTAATAGTTAATGACAGTTTTACTTACGGTACACTCATGACCTCAATCACCATCGATCTTACTAACTTACAACTTTGTTTGTACAGTTTTATCTAGCCCAATAAATATATTAATTTTAAAAATAATTCTCTTTAATATTCATAAATTCTCAAAATTTTTGCAGCTTGATCCTTAATCAAATTAATTAATGACTTACCAAACTTGGAGTTCTTCTAATAATTTATAAAAAAAATTAGTTCAAGACAAAAGGAAAAAAATTGCAACTTTCTCGAAGCATTTGTAAAAAAATAAATTCGAGATTACAGAAACCGTCACTATAAAAAGATTATTTTCAGGAATAGTTAAATGTAATAAAAATGAAACATCAATTTGCCTGTTATAACTTAAAATAATTTGAAAATAATGATCATGTTGTATGAATGTATTTAAGTTTAATGAAAATGCCTAATTCAAACGAAGCCAACTCAATCAATAATCTTAATTTGTTAACAATTGATGACATGTAACCCGTTTTACTTACGATCTCATGACTCATACTCTTATATACTTATGGCCTCACTCACCATTGATCTTACTAAGGTATGACCTTATTTCTTTAGTTTTCTCTTGATCAATAAATATTTTAAATCACCAATAATTCTCTTAAATATTAATAAATTTTAAAATTTTAGCAGTTTGATCCTTGATCAAATGAAAATTATGACTTACCAAACTTGGAGTCCTTCAAATAATTACCAACAAAAGTCAGTTCAATACACAAAAGTCAGTTCAATACAAATGGAAGACAAAATTGCAACTCTCTCAAAGCATATGCAAACAAATAAAGTGGAGACTAAAGAAACTATCACTATAAAAAATTGATGAATAGTTAAACATAATGAAAGTTCAATTGACACTTTAAAACTTTTTTTTTTGAAAATAAGGATCATATTATATGAATGTATTTATGTTTAATGAATACGCCCAATTCAAACTGAACAACTCAATCGATAATCTGAATTTGTTAATACTTAATGGCATGTAACCCGTTTTACTATGATCTCATAACTCATACTCGTATAAGGATCATATTATATGAATGTGTTTATGTTTAATGAATACGCCCAATTCAAACTGAACAACTCAATCAATACACTAAATTTGTTAGTACTTAATGGCATGTAACCCGTTTTACTACGATCTCATAACTCATACTCGTACACACTCATGACTGCACTCACCATTGATGTTACTGAGGTACAACTTTATTTCTTCAGTTTTTGTAGCTCAAAAGATATATTAATTGAAAAATACTTCTCTTAAATATTCATAAATTTTAAGCTTTATGCAAATTGATCATTGGCCATTAAATCAATGATTTTTTTTAAAGGAAATCAATCAATGACTTAGTTAGCTTGAATGCTATTAAAAATTCGTGTTTAAATTATTCAATATAATGATTTTAGTTATTCTACACAGAGCGTCGAGCCCGATTATTAAAAAACACAGAGCCAGTTTAAAAAAAAGTATCATCATCTCAAAATAAACTATATGAATAAATTATTATCATAATTTCATTCACTCTACTATTTGTTCAACTTGTTAGTGTATTTATACAACAAACTATGGTTATCATAAAATTAATGAATGTGCAAACCATAGGAGCAATGTGCAAAATTAATGAAGGGTGAAATCTGCTTCAATTTGCACAGTAAAATACATATGAGCAATGTGCTTTAATGTTTTAATGTAATTATAAATTACTTTGTCTAGCTTAGTTGGTAAAGCACAATAATTTTATCCTTGAGGTTGTGGGTTCGAGTCTCGTAGTTATTAAAAAATTATCACCTTTATTAAAAAAATATTTTTATTCAAAATAAATTATATAAAAATTCATTGATTGGCCACTTTCTTACAATTAAGGAGAGGCATGGAGAATCCTAGGTGGCAATAGGAAAAAAGCTAAAATGCTTATATATGTTTGTAGATCCAAGACAACTAAATTTGCAAAACATATCCAAATCTACATGTCTAGCCTATCTACTCACCCTCCTCATCATCGGTGTCATACTCACCCTCAGCCTCATCCACATCATCATCTGGTGTCATCTTCTCCTTCCCCTTCCCTGTCCTCGTGGATGATGAACCTCCATCTGCAACTAACTAGCTGAGGCGCAGAACCTCTACCTCCAGCCCGCTCAAGCGCTGAACCTCTACCTCCAGTGTCCTCATGCGATCCTCAGCAGGACAATGACCGAAGACTTGAGTAGTAATAGCTAAACTACTACTCTGGCTGGCTCCACCATGCTTCCTACTCATATTGACCTACATGGAAAGTAAAGAAAACCATAAAATTACTAATTAAAATATTATCTTAAAATAATTTCCAAATAGCATATACCACAATACATACCATAGAGGGGATGACACCAAATCCGAGCCCGCGAACCCGACCACTATGCTTTTTCGGGTAGACAAGTCCTAGTGCATCGTTCGCTGAAGGCTTTATCGGGACTGAGGGATCACGGGTGTGCTCCAGAATTTCAGGCTGCACATTGATTAAAAATAAAAAAAATATTCAAAACCTTATTCTGATTAGATACGGACTGGACTACTTGAGATAGATGAAACAGGACAACTTTAGGATCGGTGTAATTGTCATCCTTCCTCGTGTGAGTGATAGCATACAGCTCACCTCTAGATGGCACCCTCCCCTATTCTTTTGCCTACTTGTGCAGAACTAAACGTGTTTAGTAAACTTTCTATAAACATAGAGACATAAATAACTAGTAATTAAATCTAGATTATTACCAATTGAAACCCTCTAAACCGCAGCTTTGACTAAGGATAATTGGCCAAGCTCTGTGACTAAGACTCATATTCCCAAAAGGATTGAAACCATCAGTAGCCAGACCAAATCTAACATTTCTAGGATCTGAAGTGAATTCAGGATACCTAGTGTCAAAGTCAATCCACGCTTGACCGTCTCGTGGATGTCGTGACATTCCATCAGTACTTCTCTCTGTAGAATGCCACACCATACTCTCAGATGTTGTAAGGCACATGAATAATCTTTTCAGCCTTGGAATTAGAAGAAAGTAGCGATATATTTTCATTGCCTTTTGTGTCTTCTTACTTCCAAAAACTATCTCATCACCACCATCATCCTTGTATCTAGACTGCTTGCGAATTCTGCAGACAGTCTCTTTCAAAGAATTCCCCCAATACAACATACAATCATTCTCACAGACATCAATCTTAGTGTAACCCAAACCAAGATTTTTTATCATTTTCTTGGCACTGTATCCTGTTGGTGGTATGTTGGCAAATCCAAAAGTTTCGTGCAACAACTCAATGAACATTGACATTGCTTTGTCGTTGATGTTATGCATCCCCTTGATATGATAAAGCCTTAAAATGAAGGATAGTTTTGAGAACTTTGTACGTCCTTCGTATAATGCTGTTTCTCCATCTTTTAGTAAATCCCTCAAATTAATATCCACATCAACCTGCTCCTCCATGTCAATAGGGATGCTCATGTCATTGTATTCGGGCATGTGATCATTATCTTCATTCATTTGATCATCCTCGTTTATACCATCAGGAGCGAGAAAGTTATTAGTAGTCTCGGGTACCTCCTCAGTAACGACACCAAAAACATCATTAATCATTGCACGAAGGGATCCTGTATGATCATAGTCATGAACTATTGTAGGTGGATTAATATGAGAAGACGATTCGAAGTTACGTTCTCCACGTCGATCCCAAACAGTATAGCCTTGATGAAATGGCTTTCGAAGTAAATGTTCGTAGACATCATCCCTACGTAGCCATTTCTTGAATCCACATTTTGGACAGGGACAGACAATTTGTTCCCTGTCATTGTTATTGGAGAAGCCGAAATTCAAGAAGCTTTCTAAGTTGCCATGTACTCCGGTGACAATCTCGATTTGTATATCCAAGATTTGTCCATTGTGAGCTACCTGATTTAGTTTAGAGCATAAGTGTTCAGTAGTGGAAATGATTTTGGCTTCGGTCTTTGACTGACCGACGCCATCCTCTTTCGTTTCAAGCGTCGCAAAATCCCCTATTTTTGTAGTGATATGTCTTGTTTGCGATTGAGTTATACATGGTTGTTTGATTGCTTGTTCACCGAAGGTCGAACCCTTGCTTAGCATATCTCTGAATCATTCTGCCCAGTTGTTGAGTAAGTGTTCAAATGTGATGAGTTTGGTGATTTTATCATGTGGGAGCATTGCTTGAACTAATTTAGCTCATACCACCTAAGGTAGTCAAAATCAAGATTCCACATGGAATCAAAAACTTGAGTGAAATCGTGATCGTAGAATCATGAGATTTTATGAAATAATGCCTAAAATAATTAGGACAACAACACATCAACCAACATTATGTAAATAAACTAAACTGTCTCATATTCAATCGTCTAAGGGGTTTTGAGTTGATGAGACGAAAAATAAGTTTGACTACATGACTCTTGAATGGTTGAGAAAAGGAAATAAAGATGAAAGTCCACTCTTGACAAATCGTTCATGGAATAAAATAATTATATTTAGGCATATTTTTTAATTTAATAATCAATTTTAACTTTTTTTGGAGTCAATAATCAATTTTAACTTAATTAATGAAATCTTGAGAAAAAAATAGAGAAAGAACCGATATAATTTAATTGTCTTGGTTCCAACCAATTATTTTCACTTAAAAAGTGGAATCGTAAGATATAATTTTTTTTGTTGATTTTACAATATTCTAAGATTTTAATCGATATTTTACTTGATTCCATGACCCATAAATTTTATGTAGAATCAAGATCGTCAGACACCAAATAAATCGTAAACCACAAGATTTTAAGGTCAAAATTGAGATTTTCACTACAATGATACCACCCTTTGTTCTACTGATTTTACCTTGAACTCTAGCTTTTTGCTAAGTGTGGGGTGAGCACTCTTTGTGTTCTGATGGTATTTTGGCTGGACATTTTGCTTCCCTATCGCAGGAACAAATGTAAAGCCATTGCATCTGGTTCTCGCAGCGGTCGACAAACTAAGAAGCAAAACAGGATCGCCTGTGAATCATCTTCATCATCCGATTCTAATAGTAAGCAACCACAAATGGATGTTGATCTCCAGCTATAAGAGGAGAATGAAGATGACTATCGGGAGGAAGCATAAGAAGGACAACCCCAACCTGCCAAAGCCACTTCTTAAGATCCCCCAAATCCCTCCGAGGTTGAGAACCTCCATCCCTATTTCAGGCGACTTGTCAGGGTTTTCTGGAAGCTATATTGGGTCATCCAAGACATATGCAATTTTCACCATATGCCCCTCTAGACATAGAGTCCATCCGATAATTTTGTGCTTACTGAGGCACACCAACTTGCGCCACATCTCTTGTGTGAATGAAGATGTGGCACTTCCCCGCTTCTGGAATTTAGAGCACCTTCTGGGTTGACAAGGGAAAAAGGACACAAGAGGGGAAATGAATTCACTAATCAATCACTTGGTGGATCAGACTTTGACGACATCTATGATGAGTTTGCCACTACTCTCGAGATCCCAAAAGAGGTTTTGCAGGTTGATGCATCATGTGGGTATATCCCTCTCGAGATGGACACTTATCAGATTGTAGGAGGTATGGCATGACCTCACTAAGAACCCCACTGCCACTTATCAGATGGATTCTTACAGTGCATGCCACATCACTCGACCAATCTACTGGTTCCTCCATGTGTGGAAGCATAGATTTTGTTACCAAAGGCAAGACACAAGGATGGCACATCATGTATGAGCTGACAAGTTGATATTATACCGTGGTGTTATGGAGGGGAGGAAGCTCCATCCAGGTTGGGTCATCACTTAATTCTTTTACTCTCACATTCAGCACAATGTATTTCCCGACCGACTATCGGTTGGTAGATTTTTTACCCTCGTTATGGTAGGTAAGGGAGTTCTCAAGCTTTGTGATTCATTTGATGCACTTGTGGAGCCCATACGTTTTTTTAGATCCCCGCCCACTTTATATTGGTCTTGATTTTACTCATAAGAGAGTGGCCCCCCACAAACCAAGGAAACTGTGCACTCTAACTATGGTGTCCATGCAGTGCAAAAGGGGCATGAAAGGGGACTTTTTCCTGGTTAGGGGTAGTTTGAAAACAGAATTTCCAAAATGGGGTCAAATGGAAATCAATTCCAAAATTACGGCTGCTTTTGCCACATAGGCAGTTTATCGCCAACTGTTATGGCGATTTGCATTTTTTGTTTGTTTGAGTGGACGGTTTGTTTGTTTACTATAGTAAAAAGGAAATTAAAAATAATGTTATTATTTAAGACTATTTTTTCATGCATGTTTTTTTTTTTGGAAAGATCTTCATGCATGCTTATGCTTTTATTATTATTTTTACAAATATTTCATCAATATTTTTAAAATTTTACGGATATGTCAAATTGATGAGTCTAACGATATATGATTTAATCGCTAAAATGTTATAAATTATAATGGATCTAACTGGTTAATAGTGGCAGAGCCAAAATTAAAGTATATCATATGCTAGATACAATGTGTTGAACATATTTACATACAAAAAAATACCAAGGACTAAGGATAGCCTCCCCAGCTTCGCCATTGCACGTTGACACGTTACCTGAATGACACTCGATTTGTGAATTATTTTGATCGGGTCATTCAGGTATCGAATTGCTTTATTTGAAAATTAACGGTTCGATCCTAAATTCGACCCTAACCCACCTAGAAAAAAGTTGGGTTGCTGGTTTCGGGTCATTTCGGTTTCAGGTGTCAAAGTAGAAAACTCAACCCTATATTTTTGAACGGTTTTAGAGCGGGTCAACGTGCAAACCGTTAATTTTCAAATATAGCAGACTCGATACCTGAATGACCTGATCAAAATAATTCACAACTTGAGTGTCATTCAGGTAACGAGTAAACGTGCAATGGCGAAGCTGGGAGGCTATCGTTGGTCCTTGGTATTTTTTTGTTACGTAAATATGTTCAACCCATTGTATTTTATGTATCTGGCATATAATATACTTTAATTTTGGTTCTGCCACTATCAACCGATTAGATCCACTATAATTTATAACATTTATCGTTAGACTCATCAATTAGACATATCCGTACAATTTTTAAAATATTGATGAAACATTCGTACAAGTAAACATTATTTTTAATTTCCCTTTGACAATAGTAAACAAACAAACAGTCCACTAAAAAAAAGATGCAAATCGCCATAACAGTTGGCGATAAACTACCTATATGGCAAAAGCAGCCCTAGTTTTGGAATTAATTTCCATTTGACCCCATTTTGGGAATTTGTTTTCAAACAACCCCTAACCAGGAAAAAGTCCCATGAAAGGAGTAGGCGCCAAGAGCAAGGCCAGAGCTGCCCCATCTCATCAGGAGACGACAGACCCTGCTGCTTATCTTGAGCAGCATGGAGCAACTTTACCTCAGTTGCAGTAGTGACAGAACTCCTTTGGCGAGGGTGGCCATCAATGGCAGCAAGATCGAGTCACCTATAAGCAGAATATGAACAAAACTCTCTAATTCAAGGAAAAACTTTGGCCTGATGAATACAATCCTTGTTGATTAATTATACCATTCCATATTTTATTATTATACATATGTCAAATGGCTGAATGTATCAATAACATTTCCATTGTCGTCCACGGTTAGGATATCTGGCTTTCACCCAGGAGACCCGGGTTCGATTCCCGGCAATGGAATTAATGATATGATCCAACAATGCTGCCCCGATGCCAATCGGTACTCCTACACACCACCAGGGTCACCTGGCCGAGACAAGACCCTATGGCCTCTTAAGAAGCGCATGAATCCAAGGACAGGCCGTCCACGAGCCCTAAAGCAAGGTATGACAAGAAATATCGACTAAGTCCTTCACTTGCAGGTAGAGAGACTCCGAGAGAAGAAATGTTGTTCCCGACCATGCTGCTGGCCGAGGGTATAAGCCCTAGCACCGAAAAGAAGCTTCAGCCCGCTCCTAGCCTGACCTCCAGGAGCCCTGAAGAAGAAGCCGGTTCACTGAGTGATCCCCTAGAAGCATTTCTGGAGTACCGAAGGAAGAGAGCCCAAGAACCCTTGGCCCGAAGAGGAGAGCTGTCAAAGATTGACCCTGAGCTGAGCCCTGAGAAGACTTGGAGTCCTTGGCCCCGAAGCATAACACTTGGGCTGACCACGGAGAGCTACATCCGAAGCTACTTGGAGGCCTACCTGAAGCTTAAAGAAGAAGGCCCAAGCAGAAAGGAAGAAAACCCAAGGAGAGAGAAGCTCCGAACCCTAAATTGGCAACCGGTCCGATCAGAGGAATTCCAAGGAGCCGACCACGAAGAACATGTCTTTTGGACAAGGCCCTTGCCACTAAACCGCCGGCCTCACTTTGTACTTACAACTTTTATGAAATAAACCCCCTTTGAAAGAACTCTGTTCTGAAACCCTTATTGTATCTGCATGACGCGATACTGAAGGATCGACTTATCATCAAGAGCATCCATCTCTTGGCGTGGCGTCTTCGACTGGACACTTCTGGTTCCCGGCTGTTATATAGCCAACGGGTCAAAGTACTATTCCGCCCTGGTTCCCGAAGGTTTCTACCTCGTTGCACGTTCCTACTTGCGGTGGTTAGGGTCGTCTGCCCACGGTTGCAGCGGTTTCACATCAATTAATTTTTCCATTTTATTCATTCACTAACCTATTGCTTCATATTCAATAGTCTTTTGTACGCGCCACTTCGAGCTTGGATTTTACCCATTCTCCATCACCGATTTCACTTGAATCCTAGACTTGTCGGTGTCTTTAAGGTGATGCTTTGGTTTCAGAATGAAACCTTTTAATGGGGTGATGCTTTGCTAGAAATGTTACTACTTCCAGCAGGAGCAACAAGCGTTGCTTAAGGCAACGATTGTTGTGCTAGATAGTAGCCACATACGTTTCTCAAAGCAACAACGATTCTCACTTAGCAAGAAACGGTCGTCGTATCCTAATGATGCTACATTACCGCGTTCATCCCTCCATATTTAAGGGAAATTTCATGCACCTTGTCACTTTTAGATAGTTTTTAGGAACTATTTGTTTCTAAGTGTGTTTTCATCGTCCTTGACTCGTTTCATGTCCTTTTGATGATGTTTTGTAGTATTTTTTTTGCTTGCGTGCATATATTTGACGTCATCTAGGGAAATGCACATGCAATTTTACCCATTCTCCATCACCGATTTCACTTGATTCCTAGACTTGTCGGTGTCTTTAAGGTGATGCTTTGGTTTCAGAATGAAACCTTTTAATGGGGTGATGCTTTGCTAGAAATGTTACTGCTGCCAGCAGGAGCAACACGCGTTGCTTAAGGCAACGATTGTTGTGCTAGATAGTAGCCACATACGTTTCTTAAAGCAACAACCATCCTCACTTAGCAAGAAACGGGTGTTGTATCCTGATGATGCTACATTACCGCGTTCATCCCTCCATATTTAAGGGAAATTTCATGCACCTCATGTCACTTTTAGGTAGTTTTTAGGAACTATTTGTTCTAAGTGTGTTTTCATCCTCCTTGACTCGTTTCATGTCCTTTTGATGATGTTTTGTAGTCTTTTTTTTTTTGCTTGCGTGCATATATTTGACGTCATCTAGGGAAATGCACATGCGATTTTACCCATTCTCCATCACCAATTTCACTTGAATCCTAGACTTGTCGGTGTCATTAAGGTGATGCTTTGGTTTCAGAATGAAACCTTTTAATGGGGTGATGCTTTGCTAGAAATGTTATTGCTGCCAGCAGGAGCAACACGCGTTGCTTAAGGCAACGATTGTTGTGCTAGATTGTAGCCACATACGTTTCTCACTAGCAAAACCATTCTCACTTAGAGAAACGGCGTCGTATCCTAATGATGCTACATTACCGCGTTCATCCCTCTAATTTAAGGAAATTTCATGCACCTCATGTCACTTTTAATAGTTTTTAGGAACTTTGTTCTAAGTGTGTTTTCATCTCCTTGACTCGTTTCATATCCTTTTTATGATGCTTTGTAGTATTTTTTTTAGCTTGCGCGCATATATTTGACGTCAATCATGGAAATGCACATGTGATAAAAAGTTTATGGAGGTGATGTTGAAGCTTGGGAATGCTAGAGGCAACTGCCAAAATTCAGAAGAATTGGACAGTCATGAGAGGACATAGTCCCCGACCAATTCATAGATTAACCGCCCAGTTTCCCTGTCACTTTACAGGGGTATTTAAAGGCTCAATTCATGTTTCCCAAGGCATGAATTTTGGAGGAAATTTTGAAGTTGTTGGAGCAAGGGAAATATCGAGGATCACTAATGAGCATTCAAAATCACGTTTGGAAGCTTGAAGCTAGGAGATTTTGTTGGCAGAATTAGGTTTTCAGATTCTCTTCTTGTAAATCCTAAATCTATGCTTTCTTCTATGACTTTCGACTTTGTTATTGAGATTATGCGTAGCTAAACTCTTTGTGCATAAATTAGATGAACCCTAGGTTCTTTAGGATGCTTGAATGATAAATTAACATGGCCCGATTTAATGCAATTCAAACTATTGTTCATCTGTTGTAATTTCATTCATGTTTGATTACCTTGAATTGGATAATGTTAGGCTAGATTTGAATCGACCCATGACCTTTCTACCCTTAGAACATTGAAATTGCATGCTAGGTTACTCAAATTCACTTGAGAGAGGGTCAGTTAAACTAGTTCGACGTTAAGAGCAGTTCTTCGTTCCAATAACTTGAACACCAATTATGCTTTAGATGCATGACGTGAGAGCGTGATCTAGATCGCTAGTTGGGTAGTGAGGTTATCAGACACGAGCTTGTGTGATAACAGGCCAAAGGCGAAGAGAACTGCAATGACTTATGTACACTTATTTGAATTATTGATAACTTCCTAATTGAACATCGATAGAGAATCTTAGTTACTTAGGGGGATTTGAGTCTAAACATGTTTCATCCTTTGTTTGTTGAAATGTTCACCATCATCATGGAAGTCTTGCACCATTGTTTTCTATTTTCTTAGCTATTAATAAATAGTAGTAGAAAGTTGTGGAATCTCAGCCACACCTTTGTCCACCTAGTTAACATTAGCACGATTTTAGTAACCATAGTCTAGAAACCCTTGGGAATGCTACCTAGTCTTCTCAGACAAATTAGTTTGTATATGCACCCTATTTCTATAGTTGTCAAATTTTGGCGTCATTGTTGGAGGCTCTTTTCCGTGATTGAAAGAATGTGCTACTTCTTAATCTTCACTTTCATTTTAGTTTTTTGTTTCCCCCATTCGTGCTGCACGAGATTATTCGTCGTTTTTGTGTTTGTTTTTTTTTTGTTAAGAGACTGATTAATCATTAATCAAAGAGCCAGACCACAAAATATAAAAGGTAGCAAGGAATACAGAAAAAAACAAACAAGCAGAACAGGGCCCTAACACCCGAAATGAAACCCCGCAAGAGCACTGATGCGCAAATTAATGCACACAAAGTTTTACTCGCTAGATCGCTCTAGCGAGATCGTTATTCCCAAGGGTCTTTCTGTCTCTATTTCTCAACGATTGTGAGGTAAGCTATTCGGGGTTTTTGTCGTTGGTTTGAATATGGTGGTGAATGAACTAAAGATCTAGAAATGCAAATTAAACCAATCAAGCAGGCAAACAAGTTGGAGCTTCAAGAATTGACTAAGGCGCTTGTCCAGACTCGAATCCGCTCTAGCTCAACTAAGACGGATGATGCAATGCAACTAAGGTTTTAACAGACTCAATGCCTCGACGCTTCCTTTGGCAATCTCTACTCCATGGTCAGGACGTAGAGAAACTATCCTAGCAAACCTACGAATTCCTATGGTCAAGATAACTCATAAATCTCCAAGAATGCACGAAGAACAATGTAACGCCACACAGAAATTCAAAGAGATTAATTTCACCGGCCCTATGGTCAAGACACCGGGTAATCTTAATGACCTTCTAAACCCTAGAATGACTCACGTCCATGGTCAGAACCGCAAGACAAAGATGAAGCAAATTCTACGATATGGTCAATCTGCGAATTCAAGAGCTTCAAATTAGGGTTTTAGAAAAATCTTAATTAAGTCTGAATAAACCTCAATTAACATTAACGGGTTAGAAACCCGACATCATCCATACAAAGTTTTGCTAGAACTTCATCTAATCTGAACAAACTAAGAGTTTAGCTAGACATCGCCAGAGAAGAAATCATAGAAACAGAAAAAAACTAACTGGAGAAGAAATCATCTTACTCCGATTAATCCTAATCTTCAAGAATCCTAGAATCTCCCGAGCTAATCCTGGCTTTCTCTTACTCATTCGTCTCTTCAAAGCTCCGTCTTCATCTCCGAGAGTGTCTGGTTCATCCGAGAAGAAACAAAGAATTGTAGAATCGAAGTTATCTTTCCTCTCTCCTCGAAATTGGGTTAAAAACCCAATTTTCGTCAAAATCCGGATTTTTAACCAAAAGTGCGCCTGGAAAGGTTGAAAAGTGCGCCGGCGCACTTTTCCCTTCAAAAGGCGCACTTTTTAATTAAGCTGAAAATTTCGCCGAAGCTTAATTGCAAAAGTGCGCCTGACCCCTTCAAAAATGCGCCAGTGTACTTTTGTTCCGAAAACGCGCAGCTCCAAGCTTCTTTCTGCAATTCCAACCTCATTTGTGCTCCGAATTGATCCCCGTTTGAATCGTCGAGCTCGTAGAAAGGTCCTCCATAAAATGGCAACCTGGAATCTCATTCAAAACAACTCGAAAACATATCAAACGACCCAAAAGAAGGCCAACGGGGGATAAAATACATTTTTCACAAAATACATTCAAAATCATCATGATTCGGAGTGAAACAAGGAAAATGTCGTTCAAATGTGGCGAGATGAACGCGATAAATCTAACGTCATCAAATCACCCCACACTTAAACTTTTGTTTGTCCTCAAACAAATAAACTTTTTGAATCTCGCTCAAATTCACAAAGACAAGATCAACTAAATCGAAGTTCAACCTCTGACAATTTAACCTAAACTGTTCCATCTAGAAAACGCAACCCACACATGAAGGAAAATCAACCAAACAAATCCAAGTCTCACTATTCTCTGCACACAACAAGTAACAATCACCAATCATGCACGATTCCGACCTAACCAACCAGACTTCCTTACACAGAAAATATTTAGTAATAGGAAACTCTCACACTCTGTGTTTAGCGACGTGTTTGTGCTCTCAATCACTTTCTCGACCTGAATTCCGTCATAGGTTTGCATTTCGACCACAATCTCCACCACTGTGACAACACGAGAAACTAGTCTAGAGGACTTTGAAAGGGACTGAAACGATACTATACTACGAGGGCTAATGATGAATGGATGAAGGGATAAATGATGATGAAAGGTATGGTGCGGTGCAGCAATCGACTAACCTCCCTCGAATCAAAGTCTATGGATTCCTACCGTCTAACCAGACACAGGTGGAATAATGTACGCTCGTCCTGTGACACCCTCAAGCAACTTAGCACTTCATTTCATTTCTTTTTTCTCTTTTTTTTCTTTTTCACTTATTGCTATCGTTCTTCCTTATGTAGGGAGAAGAACGTTTAAAACTAAAAACTACTAACACTTGACACTTTATTTGAACTCTTTTTTTTTTTTTTTTTTACTTTAAATGCTAAATTTTAAGTTGCTGGAGGGGTTTACACGTCTGGAAATACTAGCTAAGACCACCGGTTTACTGGCTAGAGGCAAGTTACCACAGACTGACTTCCGGTTAGCTAATCTCAAGCCACTACCACAAGGGATCAACGGGGTGAATAAAAACATGGGAATAAGCTGTAACGTAGTATCGAACCAAAAGAACAAGCCAAGCTTAAAGGTTTATACCTAGGGGATTTAATGTTGGGTTGGTTTCTGGCTTAGGTAGCAATTCTAGGTGCCTCTATCATCCTAGAACTCGTGTTATCGCGTGGTCTCGAATAGATCTCATGAAAATTCTAACTCAATCAAAATTCAAGAAAGCCACTCAAAAAGAAACAAGTTGCTAATAAAGTGCAACGGATCAAAAGCTCACAATTGGCTGCTAGTCGGGTTCGAATCATTTTCGTGCAATTCAAAGTGAAGCTACAAGAGTGATTCTAAAATCTGTTCTGACCGGATTCATTTAATATCAATTCAAACATGCTGGTTACAGGTTTTAGATAAAACAGTCTAAGCGTCATTATGAAAGACTGAAAAATAGTTTAGCAAATCAAGTCAAGAACAGAGCAAATTTCAATCATGGACAGCATACCGACATCACAACAAAGAAACCCTAAAAATAAACACCCCACCCCACACTTAAATTTGGACATTGTCCTCAATGTTCCATCCAAAATAGTGAAGAAAAGTGTAAAGGGGTACCCGAAAATAGAGAATGAGGCTGCCAGAGACGGCATGAGTGATTCATCAAAATATATGTCCTGATCAGAATGGAATGCACGGAAGAGGCGGCAATATATCCTGAATAGAGTGGAAAGAAGGAAAACATCACACGATCAGAGCATTCAGAAGAAAACAGTACAAATGACTCGACCATAAGTTCACAAGGACTCAAAAGAACAAACTGTCTGAAAATCCACTCCGAGAATAAAATAGAATAAAAAGTACAAGTCCAGAGAATAAAAATAAAAATCCTGAGGTCAAATCACGATCACGGATCCTACTGGCCCCGGCGGGGTCGCTGTCGACGGGGAGCTGGTGGTGGAACTGGAGCTGGAGGCTGTCTATCAAGGATCTGCTGAAGAAGTGCCATCTACTGGGTGTGCTGAGTCTGATATACGGCATGTCGAGTTCACTGCCCATCCCTCCACTGGAGCTCCTGGTCGTGCCAAGTCTGCTGGCGCTGCTGGAAATCAAGGACCTCCTGCTGCCAAGGTAGAGTGCCCTGGCTAAACCTGTCTTGCCACTCCTCCATGCAGCTCCACCTGGCCGCCATCTGCTGCTGCCAAGGATGGCCGCCCTCCTCAAAAGTCGCCTGCAACTGTTGAACCTGCTGAAGTGGCGTCTGAAAAGCTGTTGTACCGGGTGCCGGTGCATAAACTGGAAGAGGATCTGGATAGGTATCCTCAGGTTCGGCAGGAGGAGGTTGGTCTGGTCGGGGGACCAAACCGTGAGAGATCAGATACTATGGCCCCAAGACCTTTGGAGGTGTCAATCCAACGAACACTTCAGGTGACCAGTTACCTGCAATGTTAGCATTAGCAATGATACAGGACACATACCAACCACCCGGAAGGGATCGTGGTATCGTAGCACCGGTCACACGTCTACGAAAGAACTGGGCCACCACATATCCCACATGAAGTCTAACCCCTCGGAGCATCGCCCTGAACAGCTGCATCTCCTCGTTATAAAAATGATGATCGCCGGTGCTGCTGTGGCAAAAGTGCGGACAATAATCAGGTGGATGAATTGCCAACCGGGCACCGAAGTGGGCGATATTTGACCGGTTTGTGACCAATCCACCTTCGATGCCAGTAAGGTCGAACCAAGCTCTCCTAGTGGCATCGGTCCTCGCGTACGTAGACCTCTTATCTTTAATTCATTGTGCTCCTCTACCTCGTCAAATCCCAATAAAGCCCCAAATGAGTCGTAAGACTCATGGAAACGAGCTCCACCCAAGAGAAACGTGACGTGCCTTGTCGTCGCGTCCTTTACCCTTTTGTCCACGCTGAAGGAGCACCAGAACTCCTAGAGAGGCACGAGTGGAGCCGAGTCGGTCACCTGTACCAACCCAAGTAAGTTGGCTCGCCTCAACCGGTAAACCAGAGTGTCATGAAACTCTGGAAAAGCCTCCCGAATGGCCTCAAAATCGACCACTACTCCTGGAGTGGTCGGGAGGTGGCGAATCCTCCAATAATCTCTCCAGTACTCATCTTGAGGGAGATTAATGAGGTATGGGTGGATAAGTCCCGCCATGGCTGCCGTTGTTGGTGGTGGGTCGTTAGGCCCCGGAAGAGGTACCGGACTGTGAGGCGGGTTCGGAGCAGCTTCATCACCAGAGAGGGCGGCAGGATCCGGCTGCTCTCCTCCGGGAAGGTCCTGAAGGAGGGGGTCGACTCCGGCATGCTGTCCGTGACCGGAAGAGCTAGCCATAACCTGTAACTTAAACAAACCTCAATAAGACACGAGCTAGATTTAAGCAAATCTGAGCAGTTTGACGGCAATTAATCAATGCTCAGGACAGAGCAAGATCATAAATAATTACTATCACAACAATCATACTCGGCTCAATAATCTAGCGAGTTGTCATCAATCAAAGAAACACCCCAGTCGTAATCACAAGTCATTAATCCAACATTGCACACCGACACAACTTCAAGGCAAACTAGCATTTTTACTAGGTACCTCAATAAGATCGCATAACAGGAAAAATAATTGAAACACCCTACACTCAGAGCGTAAACACACTAAGAACATAAAGTTTCCATTACTAACCGAATTAAGCTACAAATCTACGTCATACGACATCCAATACACTCCAAATTGCAACCACAACACCACAACATAACCAATTTCGGCACGGATTAATCAATTTTGAAAACCCCCAAATTCAGAAATTTAGGGTTCTTAGCTTGAAAACCATCACTCCAAAAATTTCAATGAAACTGAACATAAATTAGTGCAATAGATTCGTGGTGAAGTGAAGAGTAACATACCTCAAACGAGTGATAGCAAAATCCTCACGAAAATCGACGAACGACCCGAAGAACACAAAAAACTAGGTTTTGGTTCGAAATTAGCTCCACTCTTGACCAAAATCAGTGAAAATTGGTTGGGAAGGGGCGAAAATCAGTAGGGAGTGAAAAGGGATGAAATATTTGGTTTGGGTTCGTGAAAATCAGAGAGTTTGAGTTGATTCGAAGAACAAAGTGAGGTGGGGCTGCTGGGTTCGAAGAAAGAGAAGGGAGAAAAGAGTGCTTTGATCCGAAAATTTGAGGAAAAGAGGTGAAAATTGTGTTTCTGAAGGGGAAAAGTGCGCCTCAGCCTTCAAAATGTGCGCCGGCGCACTTTCACCCCAAAAAGGCGAACTTTTTAATTAAACCAATTTTCCGCCGAAGCTAATTTGCAAAAGTGCGCCTGCACTTTCAAAATGTGCGGCTCAAAAACCTGCACTTCTTGACCTGATGCTAGGAAATTCAATTAATTCTTGAAAATTTTGTTCAAAATCCTTAGCTCAGAAGCGACCAACGATCACGAAATTTGACTCTCAGGGACTGACACACACAAAAAACTGACACCACGACTCTACCACGGACTCGACTCGATAAATTTAAAGACTCTAACCTCGGGTTGCCTCCCGAGAAGCGCTCTCGTTTAACGTCTTTGAGCCAGACGATACCTGGTTTACGGTGCCTCGAGACTAGCCTTCTCCGTCACACCAATGAACGCTCCCGCTACATAAAGCTTCAGACGATGACCATTCACCTTAAAGGGCTCTTCTCCGGCCTTGAAAATTTCCACAGCGCCATGAGAAAGGACTTTAGACACCGTGAACGAACCCATCCAGCGAGACTTAAGCTTGCCCGGGAAAAGATGCAGGCGTGAATTGTAGGGAGGATCTGATCTCCTTCTTTAAACTCCTTGCTTCCCTTCAAGCGTGAGTCGTGGAGCTTCTTAGTACGCTTCTTATATATCTTCGAGCTCTCATAAGCTCGGTTCTTCCATTCCTCAAGCTCCAATACCTGTAATTTCCTTTCTTCACCTGCAAGACTAGCATCCAGGTTCAGTAGCTTAAGGGCCCAATAGGCTCTATGCTCGAGCTCTACTGGCAGATGACACGCCTTCCCATATACCAGAAAATATGGGGAGGTCCCTATAGGCGTTTTAAACGCCGTCCTATATGCCCAAAGTGCATCATCAAGCTTGGTGGACCAATCCTTAGAGGATTGATCGACGGTTTTCTCAAGAATCCGTTTCAACTCCCAGTTTGACACCTCGACTTGACCACTCGTTTGAGGGTGGTAAGCCGTGGACAAAAGATGGGTAACACCAAACTTCTGGCACACCTTATCAAATTGACCCTGAAAATGAGTTCCACGATCGCTAATGATTGTCCTGGGTGCACCAAAACGAGAAAACAGCTTCTTAAGGAACTTTCCAACAACTCGGGCATCGTTAGTGGGGAGAGCTTGCGCTTCCACCCACTTTGATACATAATCCACAGCCACGAGTATGTACTTGTTACCAAAAGACGGAGTGAAAGGACCCATAAAATCGATCCCCCACACATCAAAGATTTCAACAACCACAGACACTTGTTGAGGCATTTCATCGCGTTTAGAGATCTTACCTGCCCGTTGGCATGCATCGCATGCCTTGATGAAATCCTGGCAATCCTTGAAGATGGTAGGCCAGAAGAATCCAGAAGCCAAGATCTTCCGAGCAGTTCGGTTTGCTCCATGATGGCCACCGACAGGTCCAGAATGGCAATGCTCCATTATGTCTCCAGCCTCCGCTAGAGTTACGCACCTCCGGATGATGTCGTCAGAGCCAATCCGAAATAAATAAGGATCATCCCAGAAGTACTTCTTAACCTCTGTAAAAAACTTCCTCATTTCCTGACGGGAGAAGTCCGTCCTTACTTCACCAGTGGCTAGATAATTAGCGAGGTCTGCAAACCAAGGACCCTCTGCCTCTTTTATCATTATAGCAAATAGGTGTTCTTCCAGGAAAGTTTCCCGGATCGCTAAATTATCACCAGAACTCTGCTCGTGCTCCTCCAATCGTGACAAATGATCCGCAGCCACATTCTCCGACCCCTTCTTGTCTTGGATCTCAAAATCAAACTCTTGCAAGAGAAGAATCCAGTGGATTAACCTTGGCTTAGCATCCGCCTTGCTCATAAGATATCGGATAGCTGCGTGATCGTGAAGACAGTAATATTAGCAAAAAGAAGATAAGAGCGGAACTTATCAAAGGCAAAGACTACCGCTAACATCTCCTTCTCGGTAGTTGTATAATTCCGTTGAGCTTCATTCATTGTCTTGCTGGCATAATAGATAGGTCGGAACCTCTTCTTAATCCGCTGCCCCAAGACCGCTCCAACGGCATAATTGCTCGCATAACACATAAGCTCGAAGGGCAGTTCCCAATTCGGAGCTACAACTATAGGTGCTGAAACAAGCTTATTCCTCAAAGTCTCGAAAGCTGTAATGCACTTCTCGTCAAAGAGGAAAGGAACCTCTTTCTCTAGTAATCGAGTCATAGGCAATGTGATTTTAGAAAAATCCTTGATAAACCGCCTATAAAACCCTGCATGACCCAGAAAGCTTCTTACTGCTTTGACGGAAGAGGGAGGCAGTAGCTTACCAATGGTGTCGATCTTCGCCGGATCAACCTCAATACCCTTCTTCGAAACTTTGTGCCCAAGCACAATGCCCTCCGTCACCATGAAATAGCTCTTCTCCCAGCTAAGAGCTAAATTTGTGGCTTCACATCTCTTAAGGACTCTTTCAAGGTTCTTCAAGCCATGTTCAAATGAATGTCCCTAAACTGAGAAATCGTCCATAAATACCTCCACAGCATCTCCAATGAGCTCATCGAAGATACCCATCATGCATCTCTGAAACATAGCTGGCGCGTTACAAAGTCTGAACGGAATTCTGCGGTAGGCAAAAGTACCAAACGGGCATGTGAAAGTGGTCTTTTCTTGATCATTCGGCGCGATGGGAATCTGAAAATACCCGGACATTCCATCCAGGAAACAGTAATACTCATGACCCGCCAAGCGCTCCAACATCTGATCAATGAAAGGAAGGGGAAAATGGTCTTTCCTTGTAGCATCATTTAATACAAACTCTCCATCCGTTAACTGTCCTAGTAGGGATGAGCTCCCCTGCGGCATTAGGAACCACGGTGATGCCTCCCTTCTTAGGCACGCAATGAACCGGACTCACCCAGTTACTATCAGAGATGGGATAAATAATCCCAGCATCCAGAAGTTTGATCACCTCCTTCTTCACAACCTCCATCATGTTTGGATTAAGACGTCGTTGAGGTTGTCTAACAGGTCTCTGGTTGTCCTCGAGGAAGATGTGATGCATACAATGAGAAGGATGAATTCCCTTTATATCTGTCACCCTCCAAGCAATAGCACGCACATGCCTTCTGAGCAACCGTATGAGCTCATCCTTCTGCAGTTGAGTGAGGGTCGAATTAATTATGACTGGAAGCTTAGAGTCCTCTCCCAGATATGCATACTCTAAGTTTGGAGGCAGATCCTTCAACTCAAGTTCCGGAGCTTCTTCATATGAAGTCAAGAGTCTACGTTCCGGTGGCGGTGTGAAAGCAGTTTGTGGAACCAGGTCCACATATTCCTCTTCTTCATAAATGCTCATAGATGTTACATGTTCATCCCGGATTGCTCCTACATCAACAAACTGACCAGAAACAATACACTTCTCTAGCAAGTCTTCACTCACTAGGTTAGTAAAAACAGAGGTAGAAAGCACAGTCACAGTCTCTTCAACAACACACAAATCATCATAGTGGTGAGGAAATTGAATGCTATTATCTAGACGAAAAGTAGCATGTTCTTTTCCTACCCTAAGAGTTATAGTACCTCCTAGCACATCTATGAGAGAACCGGCTGAATACAAGAATGGACGACCAAGAATCAACGGCATATCAGCATGAGCATCAATCACGACAAAATCAGTAGGAAACTTGAATGGACCAACTTCAAGAATAACATCTTCTAAAATACCCCTAGGTACAGCAGAAGATTTATCAGCTAATTTTACATTCATGCGAGTTGGTTTAAAATCAAGCATTCCTATATCCGAAGCTAAGCTATATGACATGACATTGATGCTAGCTCCTAGATCCGCTAAACTACGTCCAACTCGGAAAGTACCAATGCGACAAGGTAGAGTGAAAGAACCTGGATCACGGCGCTTAATAGGAAGCTTGTTTAGCACAATGGTAGATACCTCCTCATTAAGCTCCAAATCTTCAAATAGCTCCGGGAAGTTCGCTTGTTCTTCCTCCGTGAGAGCTAAAAGTTCTTGCAACTTCAACTTGTTGGTGGCTAGCATCTTCATGTACTTGGAAAACCTCGGCATCGTCACAATCATCTCCTTCATCGACATGTCAACGTGAACCCTGTTCAGCATCTTCAGGTATAGCTGGTATTGAGCATCGTAGAGATCCTTATTAAGCCTGGCAGGATAAGGTGCCCGCGGCTTGTAAGGGTTGGCCACCGGTATATGAGACGAGGGAATAACCGGTGTCTTTTCCTTATCTGGCTGCTGAATTTGTTCCTCTTCCTCCACGTCCTCTTCTTTAATGAGATGAGGGGGGAGAATTAGAGTTGGCACCTATTTCATGGGAATATCTGCCAGCTTCTTCCCGCTCCTTGTTTCCACAGCTCCCACATGTTCATTCTGGTTCGGATTAGGGAGAGTGGTAGTAGGTAGAGATCCAATACCCTTCTCCTTAAGGAGATTTGTGATTCCTGCCACCTGAGTCGCAAGCTTCTGGAGAGAAGAGTCGGTGTATGAGATGTCCTTCTTGTTTGATTGAGTTTCAGCAAAAATCTTGTCCAACATGATTTCGGAATAGGTCTTAGGCACAGAAGAGCTCGAACCACCATTGTTGTTCTGATTCTGGTTCTGGTTCTGATTCTGGTTTTGGTTCTGATTCTGATTGTTATTCCAGCCTCCTCTGTTCTGCCATTGGGAATTCTGATTTTGATTCCCATTATTCCTTTGGTAACCCCCTTGATTTCCTCCCTGAAACTGATTTTGATTCTGGTTGTTGTTCCAGTTCCCTCTGCTCTGCCATTGGGAGTTTTAATTCTGGTAACCATTGGAATTTCTGAAATTATTGCTCTGGTTTTGGTAATTCCTCTGGTTCTGTCTACCAACATAATCAACCTCCTCTTGTTGTTGGTCTGGGTTCCCCTCAAACTTCCAATTACAACTCTCTGCTGTATGATCTGGACCACCACAGTTTGAACACGGGGCATTGACTGCTGCTACAGTCGCCGCCGTAGAAGCAGAGGAAGGAGTGGTTCTAGAAAGCATCTTGAACCCTGGCGGTGGAGCTGTAGGAACACCCGGTGCGGGAGCTATCTGAGCTCTTCCCAACTCATGCTTCAGCCTCTGTACTTCCATCTCCAGAGTCAAATTATCTAACTCCAACTGACTTCTAACAATATCCACTGGTGCAGGAACTGTGGGAACAGGGTATGATGAATCAATAGAGAACCTCTTAATCTCTGAATGTCTGCTGTCCATCTTCATTGGGTTAACATGCATGAGAGATTTGATTTTCATGGCAAAACTCTTGCAAGCATCCAAGGCCGCGGTTGCGGTCATGTCATTCAAGTCCATAGTCAGCTGTAGAGAGAACTCCTTTTTCTTCCCATAGTCCAGACCACGGAAGAATGTAGAGAACTTGTTATAATCATCCCATCCATGGTGAGGACAAGCCCGGAGAAGCCCTAAATATCTCTGCCAAGCCTCATAGAAGTTCTCCTCCGATCCACTCTCAAAACCTGCGATCTGTGCTCTGAGTGCATCTATTCTGGAAGGGGAGAAGAATTCTTCCAGGAATGCTTTAGCCAGACCATCCCATGTAGTGAAGTGATTCGTCGGGTGATCATACAACCAAAGTTCTGCTTGACCCTTCAGAGTGAACGGAAAAAGCTGAAGCTTGACTGCATTATGATCCGCTTCATTGTTGGAGACTGTATGAGCCAGCCTCAAGAAGTTCCTCACATGAGCATTCGGGTCCTCATTAACACCGCCAGAGAAAGTGTTCCCGTTTGCTTGAATCATGTTGATCAAATGAGATGGAATGTGCAGATTCCGAGTTCCGTACTGGGAATCTGGATGCTCGAAGCTGTCCCATCTATGGTTGGACGATCATAATCCTTCAATGTCCTTTCCGCCGCCATAATTTCTATCTCAGGTGGGATATGAGGATCTGTGGGAGGATCAGTAGTAGCAATGGTGGATGGTGAAGGTGAAGATGTGAAAAGGTTCTTCCTTGTTTTAGGTGTCTTGGCGGGAGGAGGAGGTACCGGAGTAGTGTCGAAGTGAGTGTAGAAGACTCTACCCTTTTCAGCTATGCGCTTACTAGCCCGTTTTTCCTCCGAACCTACAATCTTGCCTGAAACAACAAAAACAAGAAAAACCAAGTAGTATAAAAATGTGGGAGATAAGAAATGATAAAAGAGTGAATGAAAAGCTTAGACGCACAATGCCTTTCCTAGAAAAAGAAAAGTCCCCGGCAGCGGCGCCAAAAACTTGATGCGCAAATTAATGCACACAAAGTTTTACTCGCTAGATCGCTCTAGCGAGATCGTTATTCCCAAGGGTCTTTCTGTCTCTATTACTCAACGATTGTGAGATAAGCTATTCGGGGTTTTTGTCGTTGGTTTGAATATGGTGGTGAATGAACTAAAGATCTAGAAATGCAAATTAAACCAATCAAGCAGGCAAACAAGTTGGAGCTTCAAGAATTGACTAAGGCGATTGTCCAGACTCGAATCCGCTCTAGCTCAACTAAGACGGATGATGCAATGTAACTAAGATTTTAACAGACTCAATGCCTCGACGCTTCCTTTGGCAATCTCTACTCCATGGTCAGGACGCTGAGAAATTATCCTAGCAAACCTACGACTTCCTATGGTCAAGATAACTCATAAATCTCCAAGAATGCACGAAGAACAATGTAACGCCACACAGAAATGCAAAGAGAATAATTTCACAGGCCCTATGGTCAAGACACCGAGTAATCTTAATGACCTTCTAAACCCTAGAATGACTCACGTCCATGGTCAGAACCGCAAGACAAAGATGAAGCAAATTCTACGATATGGTCAATCTGCGAATTCAAGAGCTTCAAATTAGGGTTTTAGAAAAATCTCAATTAAGTCTGAATAAACCCCAATTAACATTAACGGGTTAGAAACCCGACATCATCCATACAAAGTTTTGCTAGAACTTCATCTAATTTGAACAAACTAAGAGTTTAGCTAGACATCGTCAGAGAAGAAATCACAGAAACAGAAAAAAAAACTAACTGGAGAAGAAATCATCTTACTCCGATTAATCCTAATCTTCAAGAATCCTAGAATCTCCCGAGCTAATCCTGGCTTTCTCTTGCTCAATCTTCTCTTCAAAGCTCCGTCTTCGTCTCCGAGAGTTTCTGGTTCTTCCGAGAAGAAACAGAGAATTGTAGAATCGAAGTTATCTTTCCTCTCTCCTCGAAATTGGGTTAAAAACCCAATTTTCATCAAAATCCAGATTTTTAACCAAAAGTGCGCCTGGAAGGGTTGAAAAGTGCGCCGACGCACTTTTCCCTTCGAAAGGCACACTTTTTAATTAAGCTGAAAATTCCGCCGAAGCTTAATTGCAAAAGTGCGCCTGACCCCTTCAAAAAGTGCGCCAGCGCACTTTTGTTCCGAAAACGCGCACTTTTGGAGCTGAGCTCAGCTCCAAGATTCTTTCTGCAATTCCAACCTCATTTGTGCTCCGAATTGATCCCCGTTTGAATCGTTGAGCTCGTAGAAAGGTCCTCCATAAAATGGAAACCTGGAATCTCATCAAAACAACTCGAAAACATATCAAACGACCCAAAAGAGGGCCAGCGGGGGATAAAAACACATTTTTCACAAAATACATTCAAAATCATCATGATTCGGAGTCAAACAAGGAAAATGTCGTTCAGATGTGGCGAGATGAATGAGATAAATCTAACGTCATCAAGCACCGTCTCTCGCTCGTTTTTGTGTTTGTAGGTTTGCTTATTTATGACCCCACCTCTTACTTGTTATGAACTAGATTTGCGAAAGTAGAAGTAGAAAGCAAAGGAAGTTGAGATCAAGTTTTGAAAAATAATACTTCGAGGATTCACTTATGCAACCTCAAATCATTGGTCATAAGCAGTTGATTGGGGAACTGGAACCAATAGCAATTCAGAAGAAGAAGACAAGCCTACAACACTTATGGCTAACAGTAAAACATTGTTAGACTTTACCAAGCCAAAGGCATCCAATGTCGTATCTAACATTGTTGCCTCCAATCCTGATGCAAATGACTTTGAACTTCACCCAAATATTTTCACTTTGATTATTGAGAATCTTCATTTTGAAGAGAAGTAAGATGAGAATCCTTGCACCCATGTCACGAACTTCCTAGCTTACTGTGATACCACCAAGCACAAGGGGGTGGATCAATGATTGTGTACGATTGAGGTTGTTCTCTTTATCACTTATGGGGGAAACTAAGAGATGGTTGGCTGAAAATCCAATTGGTACTTGATGATGCATAGCTGGCATATATTATGGGTCGTCGATGGATTGTTCCATGTTTATGTTGGTGAACCAATTGGCAACATGTGACATTATAGTGCTTACTCATGTTGCTACTCTTGCTCATAATGAAGATATGGACAATAAGTCTAGGAATCAAGCAAAGAATTCATATGTGCAACTGTTCAACTCGATTGTAGACTCTTCTTCTAGCCATGTTGCTCTTATGGCTAAGGTTGCCATTCTAGAGCAGAAGTTTGCAAACTTGACTCTTTCTCCTGGTACACGATATGTTGCTTTGGTCTTTGCTTGTGATTGATGTGGAGAGTGTGTTAGTCAAGGAGGCCACAACCTCAAGTTTCTGAGTTCTGATGTTCCCACCAATGAGGAGGTAGATTTTATGTCACAAGGATATCCACAGAATCAACAAAGATATGCCAACTACCGGGGAAACAACCCATTTGGCAATCCTAGAGCTAGGTATGGTGCAAGATATCAGCAGGGAAATGAGTAAAGTAAGTAGGATGGCTATGGACACTGCAACAATGGGGGTTATAGAACTCACAATTACCAAGGATTGCCTAGGTTCAGTGGCAAGCATTCCAGCTGTAGAATACTACATCGCCTACTCTTGATTCAGGGGTTAATGTTGATGGCTTCAAGAAAATACAAAAGGCCATATTTTGAGAAGTTTAACATTCATGATGTGTTTCTTAAGTGTCAACAAGATAACCAAAAGCGGCAGAGGGGTAATTCAGTGCTTTGATGGAGAAGGTAAGTGAAAGATCTTTGGGAACTCTACCCAAAAACACTAAGGCTAGCCCAAATAGCAAGAATGGTAAGCCTACACATCATCATGCTTATGCCATCACATTGAGAAATGGGAAGCAAACTCTAGAGCCTACGACTTCTAGTCCAGATATTGTGGCCATTGACACCCAAACGAAGAACCAATCAAGGGAGTTTCACCTTTGCAACAATAAATGCGCCTTTGACTTCTTCGAACAAAGATTAATTACATAGTTTACACCTCTCCAAAAAAATTTGAACGAAAGTGTTCAATGTTTTTTATGGCTGTGTATACTTATACTGCTACCCATATAGAGGTTCTAAGAGAGCTCCAAAAGAAAAGAC
Source organism: Linum lewisii (assembly GCA_034768395.1). Lineage (NCBI taxonomy): Eukaryota > Viridiplantae > Streptophyta > Magnoliopsida > Malpighiales > Linaceae > Linum > Linum lewisii. The sequence continues at coordinate 77,944,818 of CM068296.1, forward strand.
AACTATGGCTATTAGAATTAAAATTGCAAGGAAAAGATGAAATTTGGGCAGAGTGTCTGCTTGTGTGGTTGACAAAACCCTTCTCTTTGTCGAATACCCCTCATACTTGTAGGAAACCATGAGTGGTAACTACCAATGTGGGAAGTAATTTACATGGAGGTTACTTCATGTTGAAAGACAAGTTTCAAACCCTATGTCACACTCTTGTTAAGTTTTATCGTCAAAAGAATCAAGATCAATATATTTTGTTTTTGTAGGGATTCTGTGTTTCAAAGAAGGAAAGTTGATCAATCAATGGAATCAATCAACACATCAATCAATGGAGAAAATTGATGTGATCATATTTTGTGCGCTTTTAGGCCTTTATTTATCCTAAGAATCTCCCGTTTTGATCTCGAAATGCCATGACTTATATACTTTTATGAATGTTTCGTGCAAAGTGTCTATTTGTTGTCCGGTTGCCACTTTGAGGCCAATTCCGTGTCTATTGGAGTTGTTTTCTTTGCATTTTCAGGATGTGGCATTGTAGTACGGATGACAAGGAGCACGTAGGAACAAACATGAGGACAATCGGAGCTAGGACGGAGGAGATAGGACCGTTGCATGTTCGGGATTTCAGCACGAGTTCCTGAAGGAGTTCTCGGCGAGAACTATCAAGTTCTCGCCGAAAACATTTGGTCAAAGACTTCCAGGAGATTGAGGCTTGTTTTTAGAAGAATTTTTGGCTAAAATATTCAGAGTTTTCGCCGAAAACATATGAAGGAAGTGAAGGCCGGCTCAGTGGTTTTCAAAGGAATTTTTGGCGAAAAACTTCTAAAGTTTTCGCCGAAAACTTAAGGCTTTTCCAGCAGCCTATTTAAAGAGGATTTGCGGGAGAAAGAGGAGACAATTCATTATTTAGAAAACACAACAGCCTCTCACGCCTCTCTCTCCCTTCTCATTGCTTTTCTTCTCATCTACAATCCACAACCCTAGAGCAAGGTGCAACTCAAAGTAGAGGAGCTTGGATTGAAGTCCACAACCTTGGAAGAGGAGCTTGCAAGAGGAGGATTGCCATGGTGTTCTTGGTGATCATCTCTCTTTCTCTTTCCTTCATTTCCTTGGCCATGTGTGGCTTATTTCTTAGGTTTCCTTGGATTGATAGATAGTTGTGCTATGATAGAGGTTGATTGTGTAAACATGCTATGATTGATCTTGGATGTAAGAAGATGATCTCTAGACTTGTTGTTAATTCCATTGTTTGCCATGTTTGCTTGATTTGGTCTATTCTTTGTGATGTAATGCATGAGAGTGCTTAGATTACATGGTTTGTAGGTCTAGGGATTGAAGAGAGTATGTTCTAGGAGATTAGATCATCTCAATTCAACCATAGTTACATGATTTCTCTCTTGTGCATTTTATCGAACACTTGGCCGTGCACTTGGTTTTTCATTCATTTGAACTTTGATTAGTCTTTTGATGATTCTCTTAGTGTTAGGACATTGACATGAGAGTGTGGTGTCTAGCCTAGTGGTCATAGAGTCATAGGAGAGGGTTTTGTAGCTTGGCATTTCATCAAACACCTTTAATGCATCATTAGTCACTTAGCTTGAGAGCGAGAGCCTAGGTTGAGTGGTGCTAGGATAGGAACTTAGTGCTATGAGAGTGCATTGAGTCTATAGAAGGGATTTGCGTGGTCATTCGATTGCAACCTCGATCATGTTTGGCTTGTTTGTGCATTTGTTCCTCTTGAGCATGATGAAGCTATCTTTCCAAATGAACCTCCTTTATCTTTGATTTGCACCGCTTTACTTTCTTGCTTTAGTTTTGTTTATGTTTTTGATTTCATTGCTTTCAAACCAAACTCCTTTTAAATGAATAGACCGTCCATGAACCGTGCGAGTAGTGGCAATTGAGAGAGCCCTCGTGGAAATACGACCTTGATTGTTGTGAGTTGAAATTCTCGCACGTCAAGTTTTTGGCGCCGTTGCCGGGGACTTTCTCAATCCTAAGAAAGCATTTAGTAGTGGACCGTTCTATTCACTTCCTTCCGTTTTAGTTTTGCTTCTTTGTTATTTATTTTTGTGGTTTTGTTATCCCGCATTGTTGTACTACTTGGTTGTGTTTGTTGTGCTTGTTTGTAGGTCCCTTATAGTAGTGCACGAGTCGATTCACTCATCTTGGTGAACGCCCGGTCGTTGGTCGGGATTCAACCGAATAAAAACTACTAATGCTAAAAAGCGTATAGCAGATCGTATTCCGAGGGTCTCTATGATTGGTTACTTCAGAACTAGCAAAATACTCGAAGGAAAACACGTTGTGCGTGGTGTGAGTTCCACGACTTCTACTTCTAAGAAATGCATAAAAATTAAAAAGATTAAACTAAAGCAGATTGGGAATTAGGGTTTGAAAACAAGGATGACAGACGAACTTAGACTTTGAATCCCCCTTCGTTCCCCAGAGCATTGGCAATCAACAGATCAGCGGATTTCGATTCTCATTCAATCAGTTACTAAGACACGACCATAACTCCTTACCCTTAGGTTTAAGACTGGCGAACATTCGCTCTATCCGTTCTAACTACCAAAATTAACTAGCCGCCCGGGTACGGTCGCCTCTCGCAACGACTTAATTAATTGGTGTAATTACTAATGATTAATGAGTTACTCTTGCAGTGAATTAACCCTAACCGGTTCCTACGAAAGGCACACTCCAATTATAAGGTTAATTGTTCAATTCGATGTTCTAAAGTAAGGCGAGCGTTCGCTTCTATCCTTAGCTTAACAAGAATCTAATCTAGGTGATCAATCCAGACAAGAAACATGAACAATGAAGAACGAATCAAACATGAAAAAAAACTGATTGAATTTCGAATCTAATCACCGCCGATCCGTGACCGCTTTAAAGCCCTGGGTCACTTAGGGTTCATCTAGTCTAAGCTCTAACGAGTTTAGCTACTCATGATCATTACAGAAGAAACAAAGACAAAGAAAGAGTTCATCATTCAGAGGAAGAACAGAAAAGAATCTGAAAAACCTAATTCAGACGACTCTGACAGACTCCGATCTTCGGTAATCTACACTCCTAGCTCCGTTTCGTCGAGGTGGAAGGGATGGCCTCACGATCTCTATCCGGCTCTTCGAACTCCAACTCTTCGCTCCAGAACTTGAGAGGATTCTGATTCGAAAAGTTGTGTTTTTTGCAAATTATGGGCCTTATTGGAAAGTAGGGGCGTCCCCTCCTTTTTCCAAGGAAACTACCCTTGCCATAGCTACCCCCAGCCAAAAGGCCATAGATAGGCTTTTGGCCCTAAAGCTACGGTTAAGGCCCCAGCCAATTCTGAATCTGAATAAAAAAACAGTTGAACTAGAGTTTTCCCCTACTTGTATGATTGGGGCTCGCGCAATAAATTTAAGTAATTAATTGGCCAACCGCACTGTATCGAATGCCTCCTCCTTTTTGGGCCGTCGGGTTAAGTATTTATACTTAACCCTAACTGATCCGGAATAGTGTATTATTTTCGCCGAAAATTCCTTAAGAATTTCGGCGAAAATTCCTTTGTGTTCGGGAGTGCTTTCTCTGCCTTGTATTTTCGGTCCGAAGAGTACAATGTTTTCACCGAAGATGTCCTTTGACTCGGCACCAGTTGAATGCACTAATATTTTCGCCGAATATGCAAGCTCAATTTCGGCGAAAATCTCTTTGTACTCGGGCAGGATTTTGTTTGACTTTGACTGGCTCCTTGGGTCGATTCTGGTTTGATTCCTCGAGGTTCCTACGCCTTAGACACTTCCATGGCTACTCTATTTGACGGCAAAAACCTGTGCTAACATAAAAACACTAGAAAACCATCAAATAGACCCGAAACGGGCCAAGGTAACACAAATGGCACGAGATAGGGCAATCGATTGAATATTCGTTATTCTACCCTAAAAACCATGTCTTAAGCAAAGAAATGTCGCTTAAATGAGGCTGATAATCACGTCAAATCGAGTGTCATCAAATACCCCACACTTAAGCTTTTGCTTGTCCTCAAGCAAACTGAATAGAAATGCTCATGTTCATAAATGATAAGATCGATTAAATTGGAGCTCAATCAAACACAATGAATTATTAGACAGATCGATCCTAGAACAAGAAACCTAACATGCATACAGATCAGCCAAACTACCTGGTCTCACTAATAAACTGCACACGACAAGTAATTAGCAACCAATTATGCATGAATTTGACCTGACCGACCAGACTCCTCACACAGGATGTATATAGTACAATGGGAACTCTCACTCTCTGTGTTTAGGGACGTGTTTCTGCTCTCGATCATTTTATGTTACCGAATTCTGTCATAAGTTTGCATTTCGACCACATCTCCACCACTGTGACAACACGAGTATCTAGTCAAGAAGGACTTCCCTGCTAGGACCGTAATGAATACTACACTACTCGGGTTTATAATGAGATGGATGATGGGAATGAATGATGATGGCTTTGTGCGGTGTAGCTTTCGACTGACTTCCCTCGAATCTAATCTATGGCTTCCTACCGTCTAACCAAACACGGGTGGAATAATGAACGCTCGTCCTATGATACCCTCAAGCAACCTAGCACTTTATTCTTTTTCTTTTGCACAGTTTTTTCTTTTCTTTTCAACTTTTCTTTTGACTTCGTTCTTCCATTTGTAGGGAGAAGAACGTTTTATTGAACTAAAAACTTTGAACTTTTTCTAATTTTTCTTATTTTTCTGCTTCTCTTTTTTTTTTTTTTTGAAGCTTGCTTCTTTTCTTACACGTCTGGACATATTAGCTAAGACCACCTATTTAATGGCTATAGGCAGGTTACCACAAACCGACTTCCGATAGGTCAATCTAGAAGTACAACCACATGGGATCAACGGGGAATGAAAGAAATGGGAAATGGCTGTAATGTATTATCGAACCGAAAGAACAGGCCAAGCTCAAGGGTCTAAACCTAGTGGATTTTATCGTTTGGTAGGCTATCTGGCTTAGTAGCTGAATCTAGGTGCCCCTATCCTTCTAGAACTCGTGTCATCGTGTGGTCTCGAGTAGGTCTCATGCAAATTCTAACTCATTCAAGTAAACAGAAAACCACTCAGAAAGAATTAAAATTGCAAGTTACGTGCAATGGATCAAAAGCTCACAGTTGGTTTGCTAGTCGGATTCGGCCATTTTCATGCAATCAAGGCTACAAACTACAAGTGTGATTTTAAAATTCTGTTCTGACCAGGCAATTTAGCATCAAAGCATACAAGTTGGTTCTCAAGTTCTAGGTTAAGCAGTCTAAGCATCATTATGAAAGTTTGAACAACAACTTAACATCAAAAATCAAGAACTGAGCCATTCTAATGCTAGAGAGACTGGAATGGAATCACGAGGCACACATAAAACACAATCAAGGGCAATCAAGTTCATGCAAAGTTCTCTAGCATCCTACCCCACACTTAAATCGGACTGTGTCCTCACAGGACTAATTTAGAGTTCAGAGTGGAATGTAAGAACCTGGATGAGGATGGTTGATTTCAGAGGGTAAGCACGGATCCTGAGAGCGGAGGGAAGTGTAACAGAACCTGAAGCAAAGGGAGTCTACCGATTTGCCTACAAAACAAAAACAAATGAAACATAAAAAGGAAACCGGGACAAGTGTCCCGGATCCACACAGAAAAAAGTTGGACCGAAATCCGAAAAGAATAAATAAAAAGAAGACACCAGAAAAGGAATACAACCCGATCACTGCTGGTCCGGTGAGCCGGGAGGTGGAAAGTGGAGAAATTCGCCGAGCTGGCGTTGCCACGCCATCTGTGCCTCATATCGCCGGTCGGTACGGCGCATATGTTGCTGCATAATAGTCCATCGCGCCTCTTGAGTGGCGTTGTCGGTGATGTGCCACTCCTGCAGTCGCTCGTATAACTCTCCAACATCTGCGGGGTGGTGTTGCGGCTGTTGAGTATTCGCCGGATATGTCTCGGGGATGTGCGGCGGCGACTGGTGGATGTACCCTGCCTGATGGTGTGGCGAGGGTATATAATCATGAAACTCAGGCGGCGATGGCGGCTGCTGCTCCTCAGCATCATCTTCTTCCTCTGACTCGACCACAGGCTGGAGTGGAGGATCAGCTGCTACATGGGGACTAAGGTCGAGTTCTAAGTCGTACTCAACCGCCAAGTCTCCTCCAACGGTCCAAACTGGATGTCGTGGAATGTGCGGGCCATACTCATGGCTGATGCCGAAGGAGAGGATGAGCTGTCCTATGAAGTTCCCTCCCAAGAGTTTGCAGGGTGGCGTCTTCCTCCTGGTCTTCTGGCGGAAGATGCGAGCCAGTACCCAACCGGGGTGGAGATGGTAGCTCTCTCGGATGGCTCGGAGAAGCATGAGCTCCTCCTTGAGGATATGGTGGCGATCCTTGTCTCGAACATATAAAAGTGACCTCCGCCAAACCAAATGAATAAATTTATAGAGCGGGTGAGAGAGAGACTTAACTGAGTTGCTCTCCCGAGGCGATCGCCAGGTACGCCTGTCATGTGGCTCCAAAGCGCGTTGTACTCCTCGCCGTCATCATCTTCTCCCTAACCGAGGTGATGATCGTGATAGTGCTCATAGGGGATGCCGAGATGAGCGGCAAACTCATCGTAGGTGAGCTGTCTGTACATCCCACCAAGATAGAAGGTGATCACCTTCTGGCGTTGCTTCCTCTTGTGCTCATCCAGATCAAAGGTTGCCCAGAACTCCTGGAGGGCAATGTCTGGGAACTCGGCGGCGATGGTGGTCAGCTCGAGGAGACCAGCCGGTGCTAAGGCGTCATGCACGTTCCGATGGTAGTCCTCATCATGATCGTGCAGGGACTCCATGGAGAGAGGGCGCACGTCAGCTCCCCGAACGTGCTGAATCTTCTGGAAGCACTCAAAATAGAAATCCGGTAGACGGGCGATGGTGGGATGATATCCAGCATGGCGGGGTAGAGCAGGTGGTGGACCCAGAACAGCAGGTGTGACGGGAGCGGCAGCACCTGAGCTCGAGGCGCCATCAAGTCGCGCCTTAGTCCTGCGCTCAAAGGTGTTCCTAGACCAGAATGAAACCAGATTAGTCAACCAAAACCTTACCCACACTTAGTAGAAAAACTCGATTTCACAAAGAAATGAGGGAAACTAAGTGGGGTAAGCAAAGCGGAGTAACCGGTAATCATAGACAGTAAAATACATATTTAGGAACAGCCAGAATCGGATAAGCATAATCAGAGTTCAAAAAGTCAAACCGACATTTAGAAAGTCAACATTTAAGCATATTGGACCCTAATCATGGCAGGACTAGCACAACTTGGAGAATGATGGTAAAATATGATTTCAAATAGCAGCACGATAATATGAACAAGAATGAACACTTATGGCAGCCAAACGATAAACAACAGTTCAAAGTCAAACCGATATTTCTCACAAAAGTCAACATAACAAGAAATTAATCGTATGCATCGCAACACATGACCAAATGATATGGAAATTAAGCACGGAACTCCCTAAGCATGCTAGAACAGTTCTATAAGTTCAGTTAATCCTAGTTCACACGAAACAGTCGGCACGCAAAACGAGGCAAACCGAAAAGTCAACCGAAAGTCAACCCCGACGAAATTCAGCAATCCATATGTCAAAAGATTCGTATTGAAAGCTCTACAACTTACCTTGAAGCCATGATTGCTAAAAATGAACGAGTTGAGAGGAATCGGTGAAAAACTTGAAAATTGGGGTTTCGGAGAACTGGAGCTGCAAAGCTCCGATTCGGCTGTTCTAGGGCTCGTTGGGATCGGAAAAAGGAGGGGAAGGGAGTGGCGGCGGTCGGCGATGGCGGCGGCGGCGGCGGATTGAAATGGTGAAAGGCGGTCGGCGATTTTAAAGAGATAAGGGGGGATTTTCGGTGAGTTGAAACGAAAATGGGTGAAGGATGAGAGAGGGGGTGGACCGGATTTTTTTAAAGGAAGATTTGGGTGATTTTCAAAATTATTTTTGGCGAAAATAGGAGGGTGGTTTCGCCGAAAATATCAGTTAAAATGGACTGCCAGATTTGTGAAGGCGGTTTCGCCGAAAATAATAGCACGGTTTCGCCGAAAATATCAGTTAAAATGGTTTCGCCGAAAACAATGAACAGGAAGAACGGGTTCGAAATTCAAAAATCAGTTTCGCCGAAAACAGGGGTGGTTTCGCCGAAAATTTTGAACTGTTCGGGTTTAAAATATTTTCGTAAATTCGGCCAACTTCAGAAAATCACAGTTAAATCCACAAAAATCGGAACGACCTCAATCAACTTGCAACTGACTCTATGACATGCAAACTCTACACGAAAAATAATAAATCAAACAAACTGACACTTTTGGCTCTCCCGAACTGACTCTAAAATACCAAGTTCAACAAAAATTAAAACAGACTCCAGCCGTGGGTTGCCTCCCACGAAGCGCTCTTTTATTAACGTCCTTGAGCTGGACGATACCTGGACGGTATTAGGAGACATCGCAACTTAGATTATCCTTCACGCTCGCGTCGGAGTTCATGAAGTACAGCTTCGGGACTTCTCCGGTAAACGTGAATTTCTTCCCGTTCGCATGCAAAAGCTTGGTACGTCCGTCGGGAAGATGATCAACGAACTTGAATGGTTCGAACAGCTCTCTGGAGAGATCATCTTTCTTGAGTGTGACGATGGAAGGAATGAGGACTGTCGGTTTCTCCTTTTCTTTAATCTTCGGCTTGGTATCACCAGGATCGGTGATCGTTAGTACTTCCTTAGGAGACGCTTTCGGTTTCTCCCTCCATACTTGTTCCGTTGCCGGTTTCTCGGAACTAGTAGATGGTGCAGCTGGCTCGATGGAAGACGGTGGAATTTTTGGTCTCCAGACCATTTGGGTCTTCGTCTTCTTGTTCTTTCCTCGAGGTCTGCTCGGTGGTTTAGAAGAGGCTTGCAGTTCCTTCTTCTTCTTCTTAAGCGGCTTCTGAACCGAAATTTTTGGCTTCTTCGTAATGACCTGTTTAGTATCTGTAGCAATAGCTGATCTAGAGACACTGGGAGAAGCATTAGTAACGGAGTTGACCGGAGTCAACCCCACCGTTTCAACAGCTAGGCAGTGAGATTCTTCATTCCTAGGGTCATATTTCATGCCATCTTTAAGACGGAACGTTTTTGTTTCTTTACCGACTCTTAAAGTTAAAGAACCATTTGGAACGTTAATATTCATTCCAGTAGTAGCCATGAAAGTTCGACCTATGAGAATGGTAGCATCATCTGTACTAGTATCCATAATCACATAATCAGCTAAGAACGTGAACGGACCACATTTAGTGACAACGTCTTTAATCTCTCCCTTAGGGGTTTTAAGCGATCTATCAGCAAAGACGAGTTGCATACTAGGCGGTTCAAGTTCCCCTAGGTTTAACTTTTCATATAGACTCACAGGCATAACATTAACAGATGCTCCTAGATCAACTAAGCAACATTCAATTTCAACATCATTAATGACCAAAGGCAAAGTAAAAGAACCAGGATCAGATAACTTAGCTGGATACGGAGAAACAGGTTTCTTAATACGAATGTCAGGATATCCTTCCTTGTTCCCCTTCATGCCAGTCTTGATCCTTGCGTTTGGCAGCAATGCTCTAGGAAAAGGGGGCTTTATGACGTATGGTGCAAGAGGAGGATCAACCTCCTTCGGCGCCGGTTCCTGTTCCTCTTCTTCTTCCTCTGGAGTTTCAGCGATCCTGCGCAAGATAGAATAAGCATCAGCAATTAAGTTCGGGAGTTTTCGAGCAGTTACAATTTTAGCCTGTTCTTTTCTCGGGTTTGGCTCTGTCTGGCTTGGAAGCTGGCCAAATGGTCGACCAGATGCTAGCATGCTCAAGATGTTGTTCACGACTTGCTCAATTCTTTGTCCAGATGCTATATGTTCTTGATTGAGAAGAGCTTGAGCCTTGAACTGACTGTCGTGATCATCGAGTCTTGTGATGATCTGGCTGAGCTTCTTATCCAGGTCACTGACATTATTATCTCTTTGATGCTGCTGACCTGGATAGGTATTGTTAAGATATTGATTCTGGCGATTGCCAGGAGCAGTTCCATAATTACCCGGATTGCGATGCAGCGGCTGGTAGACACCTGCCGGCGGATGGTTAGGCTTCTGATCCTGAGCTGGACCAGCCGGGCGGTTATTCTGGTTCTGGTTATGATTGGCGCCAGCATTGTAGGGGGTCTGTCTTGATAGTTCCCTTGCTGTCTGAAGTTACGGTAACCAGCATAACCATTCTGATTATTGACGAAGCCTTGTTGTATGAAATTTACCTCTTCGGCAGACCAGACTTCTGCCTTACCAAAGTTCTGACAACGGCCTCCATTATATGAGCAAGCTCCACACCACTCGCAATCAGCAACATAGACAGAAGCTGCCGGTGGCTTGATCGGTGTGGTAGACTTCTTCAAATGCTTCTCTACCTCTGCTTTGATAGTAGCTTCGAGATCTAGCTTGCTCCTTGATCCTTCAGATTGTCGCTCCCAGTTCCTTGATTTGGAGGCACAATTTGCGAAGTGAAGAAGCGCAGCTTCGAGTGAGTGTAGTGCAATCCCCTTCAGCTAGAGAATTGACCCACTTGGCAGATTCTTCTCGAAGTCCACGAGAGAAAATTTCAGGTAACTGCCTCTGCTCGAATCCATGATGAGGGCAGGTGTAGAGAAGTTCTTGGAATCGATTCCAAGTATCATATAAGCTTTCTCCTTCTTTCTGGGAGAATCTGGCGATGATGTCCTTGATGGCGGTTGTTCTGGCTGGAGGGAAGTATTCTTCAACAAAGTCCTGAGCCAGAGTATCCCAGTTAGTGTAGTAGCCAGGTGGTTTGCCAGTAAGCCACCTCTTAGCAGCGCCATTCAAAGAGAACGGGAAAGCTCTCAGACAAAGAGTGTTTTTGTCGAGGTTTCCGTTCTTAAAAGTACTGCAGAGATCAAGGAAGTCTGGAAGATGAGTGCACGGATTGTCTAGGGGCCTGCCTTCAAACTGTAAATCCCTAGAGATCATAGTCAAGAATGGAATCTTGATCTCATAGTCAGGATCTCCTTCAATGCGCTGAACGGCAATGGCAGATCGAACGCTAGTCGCGCTCAGCTTGTTATAGTCTGCTAGACTCTTCTGTGCAGGTGGTGGTGGCGGCGGTGGTTGATCGCCGTTTGGTGGTGGTATGTGTACTCGATCGTCCATGGTAGGAGATGGAGGTGGTGAAAGTGATGCGGTGTATGAAGCGGATGAAGAGTGCGGTGAAGATGGAGATGAGGAACTCTCCTTCGGTTCCTCGATCTTGATCGGAGTGATGAATGGATTAGATCTGCCTTCCTTCATAATCTGTGATCGTAGAGGTGTAGCAGAACTGCCTGGATTCCCTGCAATCTTAGCCTGTTCGGTTTGAGTGCGAGTCCAAGGACGGTGAGGCATACACCTGTAAACCTACAGATAACAAAGACAAACAAAACCAGTGTAAAATCGAAGTGGGTGGAAAAATGAAAGATGGAAAGTAGAAGAATAAATTGCCAGTTCTTCTTTCGAACAATCAAAAGAAGTCCCCGGCGATGGCGCCAATTTGGTGAACGCCCGGTCGTTGGTCGGGATTCAACCAAATAAAAACTACTAATGCTAAAAAGCGTATAGCAGATCGTATTCCGAGGGTCTCTATGATTGGTTACTTCAGAACTAGCAAAATACTCGAAGGAAAACACGTTGTGCGTGGTGTGAGTTCCACGACTTCTACTTCTAAGAAATGCAGAAAAATTAAAAAGATTAAACTAAAGCAGATTGGGAATTAGGGTTTGAAAACAAGGATGACAGACGAACTTAGACTTTGAATCCCCCTTCGTTCCCCAGAGCATTGGCAATCAATAGATCAGCGGATTTCGATTCTCATTCAATCAATTACTAAGACACCACCATAACTCATTACCCTTAGGTCTAAGACCGGCGAACGTTCGCTCTATCCGTTCTAACTACCAAGATTAACTAGCCGCCCGGGTACGGTCGCCTCTCGCAACGACTTAATTAATTGGTGTAATTACTAATGATTAATGAGTTACTCTTGCAGTGAATTAACCCTAACCGGTTCCTACGAAAGGCACACTCCAATTATAAGGTTAATTGTTCAATTCGATGTTCTAAAGTAAGGCGAGCGTTCGCTTCTATCCTTAGCTTAACAAGAATCTAATCTAGGTGATCAATCCAGACAAGAAACATGAACAATGAAGAACGAATCAAACATGAAAAAGAACTGATTGAATTTTGAATCTAATCACCGCCGATCCGTGACCGCTTTAAAGCCCTGAGTCACTTAGGGTTCTTCTAGTCTAAGCTCTAACGAGTTTAGCTACTCATGATCATTACAGAAGAAACAAAGACAAAGAAAGAGTTCATCATTCAGAGGAAGAACAGAAAAGAATCTTAAAAACCTAATTCAGACGACTCTGACAGACTCCGATCTTCGGTAATCTACACTCCTAGCTCCGGTTCGTCGAGGTGGAAGGGATGGCGTCACGATCTCTATCCGGCTCTTCGAACTCCAACTCTTCGCTCCAGAACTTGAGAGGATTCTGATTCGAAAAGTTGTGTTTTTTGCAAATTATGATTGTATCGAATGCCTCCTCCTTTTTGGGCCACCGGGTTAAGTATTTATACTTAACCCTAACTGATCCAGAATAGTGTATTATTTTCGGCAAAAATTCCTTAAGAATTTCGGCGAAAATTCCTTTGTGTTCGGGAGTGCTTTCTCTGCCTTGTATTTTCGGTTCGAAGAGTACAATGTTTTCGCCGAAGATGTCCTTTGACTCGGCACCAGTTGAATGCACTAATATTTTTGCCGAATATGCAAGCTCAATTTCGGCGAAAATCTCTTTGTACTCGGCAGGATTTTGTTTGACTTTGACTGGCTCCTTGGGTCGATTCCGGTTTGATTCCTCGAGGTTCCTACGCCTTAGACACTTCCATGGCTACTCTATTTGACGGCAAAAACCTGTGCTAACATAAAAACACTAGAAAATCATCAAATAGACCCGAAACGGGCCAAGGTAACACAAATGGCACGAGATAGGGCAATCGATTGAATATTCGTTATTCTACCCTAAAAACCATGTCTTAAGCAAAGAAATGTCGCTTAAATGAGGCTGATAATCACGTCAAATCGAGTGTCATCACATCTCCAAGCACCACTTCAAGGCCTCGAGCAAGTTATTGATCCACCTACACTTTCTCCACCTCATCTAGTTCATGGGAGCAAGGTTGCAAGTAAGATGAACTCGTGGCATGGAGATCAAGGTTATGGTACCTATCAAGGTTGGAATTCATCTCCTAACCCATATTATGATCATCATGCTTCATCCAACTACTACCAAGAAACTTATGAGGGAGATAGCCAATGGTGGGATCAAGATCAACAAGCTTCAATGCCAATGTGGAATGAACAATGTCCCTTTCCATCTCCACCCTACCATCAAATCTTGTCGGAGTATTATCAAGAGGATTTCACAAGTCATGAACAACATTCTCCACCGCCTTCCATGCTAGAGGAGCTCTTGAAGATGGTGAAAGAAAGTGAGCGTCCTCAAGAGGAGTTCACAAGCTATGAGCAGCCCCCTCAACCTCCTTCTATGCTAAAGGAGCTCTTGAAGATGGTCAAAGAAAGTGAGCGTCCTCAAGCGGAGTTCGTAAGCTATGAGGAACCTCCTCAACCTCCTCTCATGCTAGAGATCTTGCAAGTTATGGAAGATAATGCGAATCGAGCTGATCGCTTAGCTCAAAACATGGCGCTCATCAACGAGATGCTTGAAAATGAAAGTCAACCACATAAGGAGGAGCATCACTCTTCCCCTCCATCTATGCTAGAGGAGATCTCGAAGACTGCGGACGCCAACGCGGCTCGGCTCAATCGCTTAGCCCAAAGTATGAATCTCATCACGGAAGCTCTAGAGTATGAGAATCAGCCCAAGAAGGTGGAGTATGTTTATGATGATGAAGATGACACGGAAGAAGATTTGGTAGTGGAGGCGATTGAAGAACATGTTCTTCCCGAGAACACACCAAGTAACGATGATGATTGGATAGAAGAATCAAGGAGACTTGAGGATGATGACACTTTAGAGGAAGTGAGACATGTTGTGAAGACTCTTCAATAAGAGGTGGTACCGAGAGTGGAGCACGAAAGTGAACAACACCACCCTATTGTGGTGCCACCAAAGATTGTGAGTGCTCTTCAATCTTCTTGCTTGGTCATGAAGTATTTGTGCCAAGAGCCCAAGGACGCATGCATCTCTACTCCTCATACGGTGGTCATGGAAGTGGAGCCACCTCTTCTTGACCCGGAAGATTCTTCGAGTGGCATCACCAACTTGGAGACGATGGAGCTCAATGGTGGCACCACACCTTACTATCTTCCTCAATTTTCGAAGTTCAAAGGTAGCAAGCCATCCCAAGGTACCAAGTGCTATGCAAGCATCAATGTGCATTGGCTAGTCTACCATTCTCCCAAGATGTTTCTTGGAGCTCAACTTTCATCGTGGAAGAAGCTACTTGACATAAAGGAAGTACTAAGTTGGACACCATAACATAGGTATCGTCGATGTTAAGACGATAACTAAGCGCTTCTTGGGAGGCACCCCATGTTATCTTTACTTTTTCGCTTTTAATTGTTGTTTGAGGTTTTTGTGTTGTTTTAGCTTTTTGAATAAGGTTTGACAAGCATTTTGGAACACTCTTCACCAAGGATCTTCATGGGACTCTTCCATTACTTTTGCCTCCTATGCTCCTCTTCACCGCGCGGTATATTCGTTCCACCTTACCCTCTCTCTCTTGTTCATTGAGGACAATGCTCATGTTAGTCGTAGGGGGAATTTGAGGTTTGGTGTGATTGTTTGTCGGTAGAAGTAGAATGATGTTTAGTGATTGTGTGTATGCTCTTGATTGATTGCCAAATTCCTCTATTGTAGAATCGTTCGGTTATTGACTTTTGGTGTTTAATTGGCTTCAAGTTCTCGCAATGACGTTTAGACTGTTCCACTTAGAACCTATAGCCAGCATGTCAGCACTAATATCAAATGAGTCTAAGCCAGAACAAATATTGGATCACTCTTGTATGTTGGTTGATTGGTCTGATACGTGTTTTTTGTACCGCTCGATAACACCGTTCTAAGATGATAAATGCAATTAGAGTTTCACCACATTCAACCAAAAAGCCTACTCGAATCAATTTCCCTTAGGATAACCCCGTTGAGCCTTGGCCTGTTTGTTGGATGATACACATTTTCATCCCTATTCCATGTTTTTCATTCCCTTTTTGATCCCTCGTGATTGTGGCTTGAGATTAGACGGAATTCCTATTCGAAATCTTGTGTGGAAGTTTTAAGGGGCTAAGGATCAAGTGGCTAATATGTGAAGAAAATGTTCAAAAGAAAATGCTCAAAAGAAAGTGTTAAAGTGGCTCAAATTCTTGAAGAACCGAAAGAAAAGCTAGGCAAGCTAGGCACCTAAGTGAATTGTTGGGTTGAGCACTAGCAAAGATAAAGATTGTGAGCTAGGCTGTTTCAACACCTAAGTGAAGTGTTGGATCGAGCACTAGTATGCAGTAAGCAAGTGGCGGAAGAAAAGCCTTGGAAGAAAGAAATCCTAGTCTCAGCGTGTGGAGAGCATATCTAGAGGCGGACGAAGTCGAGTCGATAGCCATGTCACGATCACTCACCATTTCCCAAATATTTCCTACCCCCCACCTAATCCATTTAATATCTCGAATTCAAGTCCTTTTGATTAGAGTTGGTGTTGTTGTGGTCGGTAAGAACTGTGTCCTAATTAGCTACTACTTGAAGTGTGCAGAAAATAGTGAGGTCTAAACTTGTTTGGTTGACGTTCTTGCATGTGTAGGTTAAGTTTGTTTGTGGAGCAGTCTAAGCCAAATTGTTATTGTTTGAATCTCAATGGGACCGATCTTGTCATTTGTGAACTTGGATGTTTTCTAATTCATTTGCTTGAGGACAAACAAAGCTTAGTCGTAGGGGAATTTGATGTGATCATATTTGGTGCACTTTTAGGCCTTTATTTATCCTAAGAATTTCCCGTTTTGATCTTGAAATGCCATGACTTATATACTTTTATGAATGTTTCGTGCAAAGTGTTTATTTGTTGTCCGGTTGCCACTTTGAGGCCAATTCTGTGTCTATTGGAGTTGTTTTCTTTGCATTTTCAGGATGTGGCATTGTAGTACGGATGACAAGGAGCACGTAGGAGCAAACAGGAGGTCAATCGGAGCTAGGACGGAGGAGATAGGACCGTTGCATGTTCGGGATTTCAGCTCGAGTTCCTGAAGGAGTTCTCGGCGAGAACTATCAAGTTCTTGCCGAAAACATTTGGTCAAAGACTTCCAGGAGATTGAGGCTTGTTTTTCAAAGAAGTTTCAGCGAAAATATTCAGAGTTTTTGCCGAAAACATATGAAGGAAGTGAAGGTCGGCTCAGTGGTTTTCAAAGGAATTTTCGGCGAAAACTTCTAAAGTTTTCGCCGAAAACTTAAGGCTTTTCCAGCAGCCTATTTAAAGAGGATTTGCGGGAGAAAGAGGAGACAATTCATTATTCAGAAAACACAACAGCCTCTCACGCCTCTCTCTCCCTCACTACAAAAAAAAATCCTTTTAGCGTCGGTCGGTCAACAACCGACGCTACGAAGTTGACTTCGCGTTTTAGCGTCGGTCGATTGACGACTGACGCTAAAATGGGCCTAGTAGCCGACGCTATTACCCGTTCCTGGTTCGATTTTTGGTTGACCGGACGGGTAGATCGGCGTCGGTCAAAAGAAACAGATTAGCGTCGGTCGAAGACCAACGATAAAACGCGTGTATATAGCGTCGGTTGACACGCGTTTTAGCGTCGGTCATCAACCGATGCTAAAACACGTAAGTATTTAAACTCTCATCCTAACCCTAATCTCAAATTCTCACCTCTCTCAATCCTCTCCTCTCTCTCCTGAAACTCTCCCAACCACCACCCTCCTCCTCCTCCTCCTCCTCTTCAAACTCTCCTCCGCCCCTCCCAACCACCACCCTCCTCCTCCTCCTCTTCAAACTCTCCTCCCCCCTCCCAACCACCACCCTCCTCCTCTTCAAACTCTCCTCCCCCCTCCCAACCACCACCCTCCTCCTCCTCCTCTTCAAACTCTCCTCCCCCCCTCCCATCCACCACCCTCCTCCTCCTCCTCTTCAAACTCTCATCCCACATCCGACGTCCGCCGTTCCGCCGCCACCACAAATTCACCGTCGTCAGCCGTTCTGCCGCCGTCCGCCTTCACTTCCTCCTCCAGCCGTCGTCCGCCAGACGACGAAGCCGCCTCAGCCCAGCCCCCGTCCGCCAGATGGCGATGGAGAAGAGAAACGAGATCTGGGAAAAAACCCAAATCTGAAAAAAAAACCCAGAATAGAAAAAAATAAAAATGAAAATAAAAATGAAAACAAAAAACGAAAAAATTGGGTTGGTCAGCCACCCATTCGATCAACCCATTTTTTAGCTTCGATCGTTATTTATTTTAGCGTCGGTTAACCAAACGACCGACGCTAAATTTTAGCGTCACCGAATCTAGCGTCGGTCTTGCCGACCGACGCTATGTATTTTGGCGTCGGTCAGTGACCGACGCTAAAACGAGTGTCCGACCGACGCCAAATGGTATTTTTTTGTAGTGCCTTCTCATTGCTTTTCTTCTCATCTCCAATCCACAACCCTAGAGCAAGGTGCAACTCAAAGTAGAGGAGGTTGGATTGAAGTCCACAACCTTGGAAGAGGAGCTTGCAAGAGGAGGATTGCCATGGTGTTCTTGGTGATCATCTCTCTTTCTCTTTCCTTCATTTCCTTGGCCATGTGTGGCTGATTTCTTAGGTTTCCTTGGATTGACAGATAGTTGTGCTATGACAGAGGTTGATTGTGTAAACATGCTATGATTGATCTTGGATGTAAGAAGATGATCTCTAGACTTGTTGTTAATTCCATTGATTGTCATGTTTGCTTGATTTGGTCTATCTTTGTGATGTAATGCATGAGAATGCTTATATTACATGGTTTGTAGGTCTAGGGATTGAAGAGAGTATATGTTCTAAGAGATTACATCATCTCAATTCAACCATAGTTGCATGATTTATCTCTTGTGCATTTTATCGAACACTTGGCGTGCACTTGGGTTTTCATTCATTTGAACTTTGATTAGTCTTTTGATGATTCTCTTATTGTTAGGACATTGACATGAGAGTGTGGTGTCTAGCCTAGTGGTCATAGAGTCATAGGAGAGGGTTTTGTAGTTTGGCATTTCATCAAACAACTTTAATGCATCCTTAGTCACTTAGCTTGAGAGCGAGAGCCTAGGTTTAGTGGTGCTAGGATAGGAACTTAGTGCTACGAGAGTGCATTGAGTCTATAGAAGGGATTTGCGTGGTCATTCGATAGCAACCTCGATCATGTTTGGCTTGTTTGTGCATTTGTTCCTCTTGAGCATGATGAAGCTATCTTTCCAAGTGAACCTCCTTTATCTTTGATTTGCACCACTTTACTTTCTTGCTTTAGTTTTGTTTATGTTTTTGATTTCGTTGCTTTCAAACCAAAATCCTTTTAAATGAATAGACCGTCCATGAACCGTGTGAGTAGTGGCAATTGAGAGAGCCCTCGTGGAAATACGACCTTGATTATTGTGAGTTGAAATTCTCGCACGTCAAAAATCAATCAACAAATCAATGGAGCAAAATGATGTCCCTTAATCAAGCAACAACCAGTTCCTCAAGGTATTTAAATCATCTCAAGGGGAGATGTAAGACAACAAGACGGGGAAGCGAGAATAGATTTGTGGTGAATCAATTACTAGGGTCTTGGATTTTTTGTTGTTTTGGTTGAGTGAAAAACATAATGATTACTTGAGTGATTTAGCTCAAGGGTTGTGTGTGGGTCTTTGTAATAAGAGTGACTATCCCAAGCTTGCTTCGGCATAGAGTAGGGATCATCCCGAATCACGTAAATCATGTGTTCGTGTCTTCTCTCCTTTCCCCATTCTCACATCATCTTCTCATCGATCTGTCCTCTCGTTCCGGTTCATTCACTTAAACTTAAGAACCTCGTATTCAGTCCAATCTCACTACGGGCCAAGCCCTTCTTACTTTCATTTCCATCAGTGATCTGAGTATCTACCACTGGGCTCACTTCCACCAAAGGCCCAACGTTAAATGCTTCTTTCCTAGAAGGCGATTCCATTCTCTCAATTTTGATTTCGATTCAACGAGGGGTAAGCTTCGTTTCTCATAGTCGAATCCTTAACTAATCCCATATTTTCACTTGGTATCAGAGCTCCTCTGTGAGAAAACGAGATTCAACCTCTGCCACGGAGATCGATCGGGAAGACATCATCAATGATATCAACCAAACCTGCAGTTGCAGAGGACAACCGAGCACCATGCCACCATTGTTCGACAAAAGTGGTTATCAAGGTTGGAAAAATCGCATGCAAGTATTCTTTATTAGTATCGACATGAATCTCTGGGATATTGTGAAAAATGACAAATTTTAGCCTCCTAAAGATCCTAACAAGATTAGTGATCGAGAAAAACTTCAAATTCACCTCAATGCTAAAGCCATGAATGTTCTTTACTATGCCTTATGTCAAGAGGAATTTGATAGAATCTGTGCATGTTCTTCTCGTCATGAAATTTGGAAAATTCTTGAAGCATCTCATGAGAAATTCCTCTATTAAGGATACCAAGACTGACATGCTTATACATGAGTATGAAATGTTTTGAATGGAATCAGGAGAAACCATTTCAGAAATGTACGCTAGGTTTAATCTGATTGTTAACAAATTATCTAATTTAGGTAGAAAGATTAATAAGCCTAGTCTTGTTAGAAAAATCTTAAGATCACATCCCAAAGAATGGATGAAAAAACGAACAGCCATTGAGGAAGCTAAAGACCTTAATAATCTTGTTATAAAAGACTTAATTGGTTCTCTTTTTAGTTATGGAATGATTCTTAAATCAAATGATCTTACTGAAAAGGAAAAAGGGAAAATGAATCTGGTTTTTAATACGAGAACTAGAAATCGTGAGAGTTCTAGTAAAGATGAGGAATGGAGTCTAGACCAAGAAATTGCATTAATGAACAGTAGACTTAGGAAGCTAATAAGAATGAAAAATTAAGGATCAAGGTAGGAATCACTTTGAGAACTCATATAGATATAAAAGTAATAACATGTTCGAAATAAATAAAAGAGAAGAGAATAAAGATTATGAGGAAAACTCTATTACTTGTTTTAAGTGTTGAACGACATGGCACATCGGATTAGAATGTCCCTACAATAGGTAGAACAAGGGAAAATTATGGAGGCGTCTTGGAGTGAATCTGAACAGAAAGCGAGGATGATAAAAGTTCGAAGAATCAAGCACATATGGCAGTTGTAGATGATTTTTTCAGCTCAAATCAGGATGATGAAAAGGTTAGCATTTCCTCACTTGATAATATGATGAAATTTCAAAAACTGATCTCATGCATGCTTATCTTGAACTCGAAATTTATCTTCTTTCTCTCAAGGATAAAATTAGGAAGCATAGAAAGGAAAATAAAGCTCTTAAAAGAGAATCTAAATCTCTTACAATGAATGCTCCTAATCTGCCTAATGTTCTTTCTCAATCTGCTTAAATTCATAGAAATGGTCAAACCCGCGAAGAAACCAAAGCTAAACTTGAAGAAAACACCCTCTACATGAATACTTGAAGCATTAGATTCAAAGTGCCACCTAGAACTGATTCTCCGGGGATCTTAGGAAAATGCCCTGTTAATATGAACTCTTATACTTCTCAAAGTTCTTTACCTTGTCAAAAACTTGTTTCTTCATCTATGCATCATACTGCTTCTTCGCTTCAAAACTCTTATTTAGAAGTCCAAAGACTCAAATATGAAAATGAAAAACTAAACAGACGAGTTGCAATTTTCTAGAACTAGATCTTTCTTCTCTCTCTAAAAGGGAAATTAAATGCTTTAACTATCATA
Organism: Linum lewisii; assembly: GCA_034768395.1. Classification (NCBI taxonomy): domain Eukaryota; kingdom Viridiplantae; phylum Streptophyta; class Magnoliopsida; order Malpighiales; family Linaceae; genus Linum; species Linum lewisii. The sequence continues at coordinate 77,965,858 of CM068296.1, forward strand.
AATTAGGACACAAAGCAAGGTTCTGTCATAGTGTAATGAAAAGGAGATGCAAAAAGATTGTGTTCACTGAATGGATCAAGGTACCCAAACAAGTCATGGTACCAAAACAACTAACATGTATAAAAATTACAGGAACCACAAGCTTGTCGTCAAACCCAACCGAACAATGAGTGGTTCATGGACAGTGCGTGTTCGCACCACATGACAGGTGACTCGAGACTTTTTAACAAGCTGAAAATGAAGAAAGGAAGAAAAGTCACCTTTGGAGAATTGTGAATGAAGAATTCTTGGTTAAGGCAATGTTAGTAACCCCTTTGGACCCTCTTTCTCTAATGTTCTTTTTGTTGATAATCTCAAGCATAATCTTCTTTCAATCAGTCAATTATGTGACTTGGGAAATAGAGTCACATTCGAGTCAAATTTTTGTCTTGTTGAATCCTCCAGTAACAACAAACTTAAGGAATTTCTACTACGTCGATCTTGAAAACTCTAAGGCCTTTCATGAAACCTGCTTCTCATCTACGGAGAAAAATAAGGAATTTCTTTGGCATCGTCGATTAGGCCACGCAAGTATTAGTCGAATTGGAAAAATGTCCAGACTTGATCTTGTTAGAGGTCTTCCCAAGCTAAAAGAATCAAAAGAGTTCTTTGTTCTCTAGGTAAACAAACTTGGACCTCCTTCAAATCCAAACCTTCTCTTTCTACCTATCTTCTTCTTGAGCTTCTTCATCTCGATCTCTTTGGACAAAGCAACATCATGAGCATTGGAGGAAAATACTATAACCTTATTGTTGTAGATGACTATAGCAGATTCACATGGGTTAGGTTTCTCGTGCACAAAAATGATGCTCTTGATCTTCTAGTAGTAGAAGAAAACTCCCTTCAACTGAAAGTTTGCTCGATCAGAAGTGATCATGGAGGAGAATTCGAATCCACAGAGTTCGATTCTTTCTGCTCACTTTCTAGAATCAAACATGAGTTCTCAAACCCTCGAACTCGTCAGCAAAATGGCGTTGTTAAATAGGAATCTTCTTCATCTCGCTCGCACAATGCTAGTAGATCAAAAAAATCCCAAAAAAATTTGGGTCGAAGCAATCGCCACAACGTGCTATGTACTCAACAAAACTCTCATTTTGAAAAAATCTGAGTAATTTTTTACGTATTTTTTTACTTCGTACAAATATTTTTAGCTATGTACTTTAGTCGTTATAATTATATATGTTTTTTTAATCTCATCGAAATGTTATCTAACAAACTAAATTTGTTAGAAAATGAACAAAAACTCATCCAAACACCTTATTTAAAGTTAAAAATAATACTTTCTAATTAAAAAAACTCAACCAAACACATTATCTCTCCTGCATTTATTGCAATGGCCCACCCTTAAAACCCCATGTAGCCAGAGGCTAAAATGGCCTCCTAATTCCCCTTTTGAGTCTTCTTTTTAATTTAGGTCCCTTGGTTTGACCCTTTGTTGAAGCATGTTTTTGGATTTTAAGAGGCCAAACTAATTAGCCCCCTCATTTAATACCCTTGTTGGAGACAACCTAAGGGGAAGAGATTCCCTTGAGACATCTAAGTACAATTCGAGCACGACTGCATGTTTAGAGCAAAAATCATCTCCTGCTTCTCGTCTTCTCCATGTTAATGTCATTATTCTCGATCATATTTCACATTCTAACTTATATGTTGTGAGTGTGACGGCGCTAGTTTTACCGCATTTATCACACCACATTTGAGAGAAATTTTACTCAATTTATATATCTCGATGATAGTTTTTAAGAACTTTTGTGCAAAGTGCGTGTTTATTTCCCCTGACCCTCTTTAGGGTCGTTTGATGTTGTTTCGAGTTATTTTTTTATGAGACTTCAGGTTGCCACATTGTGGAGAACCTTTTCAGGAGTTCGACGCTTCATACGGGGACAAATTCGAAGCCCAAGCTAAATGGTAATCGTAAAAGGAAGCACAAGACCTCAAAAGTGTTTGTTTTGGGAATAAAAGTGCTCTAGCGCACTTTTAATGCTGACCGACCGCACTTTTATTTCAGCATTCTGAGATTTTTTGATACAGTAGAAAAAGTGCTCCAAAATGAAGAAAAAGTGTTGTGACACACTTTTTTCAGCCCTCCAGGTGCACTTTTTCCCAGATCCAAATTTTAGCATCCTTATATTAGGGTTTCTCCCCCAATTCAAGGGGGACTTCCATAACTCAATTTTGATGGGATTAAACTTTCTAGAGAGGATTTTCGGCTGTTTTTGGAGCGATGAGCAAAGAGAGAAGGCAAGGATTGCTCCCGGTTGATCAAGGGTCAGTTATCAAACGAGAAGATTGAATCAAATTGGCGGAAGATGAGTTCTCCATCAGTTTCTTTCATCTTTTTTCTGCGATTTCTTTACCTCAACTATGAGCAGCTAAGTTTCCTAGCTTGTTCATATTAGATGAAACTCTAAGAAAGTTTTATATGGATGATGTTGGGTTTCTAACTCGTTCATTGTTATTAAGGATTATTCAGTTTTGATGCGATTTTCTTAAACCCTAATTTGAGTGTTTAGTATGATTGATTACCGATTGTCGGTTTCGTTGATCATCTTTGATTTCATGGGTCTAACCTAGAACGTGAGTCATTTTAGATTTTTGGAAGTCGTTAGGTTCTGTCGATAGCTTGATACAAGGATCGGTAGACATAATCTCTTTGCATCATTGTTGTGACATTTCATCGAACACCTTGCATGCATTCTTGAAAATCCATAAGTTAGCTTGACCATATGAACCTTTAGATCGGATAGGTTAGTATCTCTACGGCCTAACCATGAAGTAGAGATTACCTAAAAAAGTGTCGAGTTATCAAGTCTGTTTATCCGAAATTGCATATCATCTATCCATCTTAACCGAACTATAGAGAGGATTTGAGTCTGGACAACCAACTTAATCAATCTTCAAACCCCTAATAGTATAATTCACTTGTTGAGTAATAGAACCAAAAATATCCTAGGAAAGAACAATCCCGTTAGAACATTCTAGCGAGTTAAAACTAGGTGTCCGCTAATTTGTGCATCATAATGAAACTAAAGAGGTGTCTAACAACTCTATTGGACTTTCTCTGAATGGATCCAAACCCTAATGGCAAGAGCGCGGCGGCGCTGACTGAGCTTCCTCGTCCACCGGAGACAGGACCCAATCTTGGCTTCTCAGTTTCCGTTCCGCCACCGCCTGACCCTCCGGACACAGACTCCCAGCCGAGGAAACGGGAGCGTGACGCCCTCACCCCCAATACTCATGTCTCAGACCTCGACCGTCCCGCCCTCTTCGCGGGAGGATCGCCTGAATGACACCACACTTCAGGATACTAATGGGACTAAGTCCTACAAATCTGCTGCTAGCTCGCCGCTATGGTTCACGGCAGACAACGTGGACACTCTTCCTCTGCCTTCCCAGGCCATGCAAGAGGATCAACTGGTGAACCCAAGATGTCCAAGAATTCCGTTTACAAATGCCGAGATCAGAAGCTTCTACAAGCCTTGGTCCAAGGCATTGGTTGTAAAAGTCCTCGAGAAATCCTTTTCGTATCTTGCCATGAAGCGGCGTCTCGAGTATCTCTAGGCGAAGTCAGGATCTATTCAGGTTTCGGACATGTCGAACAACTTCTACCTTGTCCGATTTGCTAACCAAGAGGACTACGCCTCGGTGGCGTTTAAGGGTCCGTGGAAAATATATGATTATTACATCTCAGTTTCACAATGGTCGACTTCTTTCGATGAGGATGCCGCGATCAAGTCGATCCTCACTTGGGTCCGGCTTCAGAAGCTTCCAATCCACTACTTTAACAAACTGGCAGTTAGTAGGATTGGAAACAGTATCGGGAAAACAGTTCGGCTTGATCTTGCTATAGCAGAGGGATCACGAGGGAGATATGCACGTGTCTGCGTGGAGGTTGACGTCATTAAGCCGCTACTTGGCAAGTATATGATCGAAGACAAAGTGTTTAAAGTGGAATATGAAAGCTTGGAAAACGTGTGTTTTGACTGTGGGTACTACGGACATAAGAGAGAGAACTGCTCTCCGTCAGGATCACAGCGGGAGAAGGAGGTTGTGAAGGAGTCTGTCCCATCGACAGCCCCTGGCACTGGTACTAGGGACCCGGATACAGGAGATTGGATGACAGTCCAGCGTCATAACCGCAGGAAGTCGATCCCACCTCCAGCACCTGATGCACATGCCATAAATAATAATACCTTTTCGGTATTACAAGTGGATGAACCTGAAGCTTCACAAGCGAAAAAGAGCGTCCAGGAAAAGCTCTTGGAGGAGCAAACTGAAAAGCTTCGTCAGGTCCTTGAAGATGCCCTTAAAAGCTCCACTCAGGAGCGGCCGTCAAATATTAAGGGGTCTAAACAGAAGTCCAGACCGGCCTTGTCCAACATCACCAATGTTGAAGTTCGTGGTGGAGGAGACAAGTCGGGTGGAAAGACGTCTTCGAGCTTGTCCCAAATGATTGATTCAAGTATCGAGGACTGTGGGTTGGTAGCGGTGCCGGTGATGTATCAAAACTTAGCCTTCCAGGCGGATCCTTCAGAGTCTAAATCGGCAAAGGCTAAATCGTCGGCTCCTCGCAAGGCTACGACAGCCAAGCCCAAAGCTCCGGTGACTACACCTTTTCAGATTGCGGACAGGAGAAAGTTTGTAAAGAAGAAAGCTACGGCCTTTGGGCAGCCTGAAAGTTCGGAACACATTAGCAAAGAGATTGAGAGTGATGTGCAAAAGACTAGGAAGCCTCCTGACCGATCTTGATCATAGGGCTAACCAGGTCGTACCTTTCCTTTGTCTTTGATGATTATTTTCTCATGGAATTGCAGAGGAGCGGGCCATGACGAGTTCATCCCGACTCTTAATTTTTATCTTGGTATTTATAATCCTTTGATTGTGGTAATTTTGGAACCCAGGATCAGTGGTGGGGTGGCTTCTAAAGTCATGGATAAGATTGGATTCGACAGTCGATTGGTGGAGGACGCTCGTGGTTTCATATGAGGCATCTAGGTATTATGGAATAAGGCGAGCGCAAACCTTATTGAGCGGGGTCGGTCGGAGCAGGTGATCCACTTTGAGGTTAAAGGTGTTGGAGACTCTTCTTACCTTGTTTCAGCAGTTTATGCGAGCACTTACGCTACGAGGCGTACAATCTTGTGGGATGAGTTGCGAGAGATTAAGTCGAGTATCAACCTCTCATGGTGTTTGGTTGGAGACTTTAATAGTATGCTGTCAGCGGTAGATAAAAGAGGTGGCGTGCCATTCTTCCCCTCCCAGGCAGCCTCGTTCAGACAATGTGTGGATAACTACAATCTTTTGGAGCTTGATTTTGTGGGGCCACGCTTTACTTGGTTTTGGGGGTCATTCGGGGAGCACTTGGATTGGGGGTTAAGTTCCACTGATTGGAAGTGCCAGTTTCCAAATGCTGTTATCCGACACATTCCTAGGCTCAGATCCGACCATGGACCGATTCTTCTCTGCTTCCACGGACTTGAGGTGCCGAGACGTCGTGACCGACCTTTCCAATTTTTAGTTCCTTGGATGAATCATTCGGACTTCTCGAAGATCCTTGATGACACTTGGGACATATCGGGGAACGCAGCAGCCAACCTGCTTCACTTGGCCGGTAAACTGAGAAAATGGAATAAGGAGGTGTTTGGGAATATTTTTAGACGGAAGGCAATATTGATTCAGCAACTCTCTGAGATCGAAGGTTGTGGGTCAGTCAGGCACTCGGCAGATTTGGAAGCTCGGGAAATCAGAACTCGAAAGGAGCTTGAACAGACTCTATGGGAGGAAGCGGTACTTTGGAAGCAGAAAGCTTGTAAAGATTGGATTAGGGATGGGGATCGTAACACCCGTTTCTTCCATTTCACAACCTTGAAAAGAAGAAGCTTCATTAAAATTGCTGCTTTGAAGCGAGCTGATGGGACCTGGGAAGATGATGCAGATAATTTGAAGTGTATGGCATTGATGTATTTCAAGGAGGTGTATAGAGAGGAAGGACATGCCTCTGTATAGATCCCTACGGGCTTCACCAGAATCTCGCCCAGCCAGGCCGAATCCATCCGTAGGCTTCCCTCCTTGGATGAGCTGCATAGGGTTGTTAAGAGTATGGGTGGATATATGGCTCCAGGGAAAGACGACTTTCATCTAATCTTTTTTTCAGAAGCACTGGGACACTGTGGGACCCTCTATTGCTCATCTTATTCGTAGCTGCTTCCTTAACCTTGACTGTGTGAGCCAGATTAATGATACCATCATTGTGCTTATACCAAAGAGACCTCAGTAGAGTCTATGCAGCACTTCAGGCCGATTAGTCTTTGTAATGTCAGTTACAAGATCCTTACCAAATGCCTGGCGTCAAGAATGAGGAGTCTGTTGCCGACCCTGTGGAGTCGACTCAGGCCAGTTTTGTCCCAGGCCGACAAATTTTTGACAATATTATTATTTTACAGGAAGTGGTCCACTCGATGGAACATGGAGGGGGAGAGAGAAACAGATGATCCTCAAGGTGGATTTAATGAAAGCCTGTGATAGAATCAGATGGTCGTTCTTGGAAGAATCCCTACTAGCAACGGGATTAACTGTGGAGACTACCTGCTTGATTATGTCTTGTGTTAAATCGGCAAGATTTGAAATTATGTGGAACGGCGGCCTAACAGATCAGTTTACACGCTAGAGAGGCATCCGACAGGGCTGTCCTCTCTCTATCCCTTCCTCTTTACAATTTGTATGGAGCGCCTGAGTCATATTATTAACGCGGCTGTGGAATCTAGTCAGTGGCGGCCAATCTCTCTCAGTCGTGGGGGTCCTCAGCTCTCTCATCTGTTTTATGCAGATGATCTTATCCTTTTTGTGGAAGCCTCTGAACACCAGGCTAGGGTTATTCGCTCTTGTCTAGACAGATTCTGTATGGCTTCAGGTCAAGCAGTTAGTAGAGAAAAATCTGTTATCTTCTGCTTGAAGAACACCAAAAGACAGGCCAGCCAGCTTATTTCAGTTATCATGGGGAAGCCTCTCACGCAGAATTTGGGCCGTTATCTTGGGGTGCCCATTCTCCATGAAAGAGTCACCGCTCATACGTATCAGGAGATTTTGGATCGTATTGACAATAAACTTGCAGGTTGGAAGGTGAAAACTCTTTCTCTGGCAGGGCGTGTCACATTTGCACAGTCAGTCCTTGCTGCCATTCCGGCCTATGCGATTGATGACACTCGATTTGACGTGATTTTTAGCCTCATTTAAGCGACATTTCCTTGCTTGAAACGTGGTTTTAGGGGTAGAATATCGAATATTCACTCAACTACTCTATTTCCTACCGATTTGGTTACTTTGGCCCTTTTTGGGTCAATTTGATGGTTTTCTAGTGTTTTTGTGATAGCACATATTTTTGCCATCATTTACGTAGCCATGGACGTATTCAAGACCTCAAGGAGTGAACCAGAATCGAACCAGAAATCAAACCAGATTCAGAACCGAAGATCCAACTGCCCAGCACAATATTTTCGCCGAAAATACTACACAGTTTTCGACGAAAATTACCTTCAGAAACTCACAGGCTGATTTACACTGAAGTTTTCGGCGAAAACTTCCTTAAGTTTTCGCCGAAAATCCTAGAAGAAATCATGCAGGGGATTTTAACTAAAGATTTCGCCAAAAATTATTTGATATTTTCGGCGAAAATTCCATCCAAATCCGGCGCTGTATTGGAAACCTAATCATACCTATTTAAATAGAGGCAGCCGGCAGACAAAGGAGGAATCAATTTCATAATCCATATTTTCACAAATCAGACTTTTGAGAGTCATCCAACTCGAGGGTCGATAGATAGAGTTTAGAGAGTTCGAAGATCCGTGGAGAGATCGTGACGCCATCCTTCACCTCGGAGAACTCGGAGCTTAAAGTTGAAGTTCCATGAGATTGAAGCTTCGCAGGAGTCGTCAGAATTAGGTTTTTCAGTTCTTATCTGTTCTTCCTCTGTATGATGATCTTCATTGTTGCCTTTGATTCTCTTGTTTCTGATATGAGTAACTGAACTTGTAGAGCTTAGATTAGATGAACCCTAAGTGACCCAGGGCTTTAAAGCGGTCACGGATCGGCGGTGATTAGATTCAAATTCAATCAGTTTCTCATTCATGTTTGATTTATTCTTCATTGCTCATGTTTCTTGTCTGGATTGATCACCTAGATTAGATTCTGGTTAAGCTAAGGATAGAAGCGAACGCTCGCCTTACTTTAGAACATCGAATTAAACAATTAACCTTATAATTGGAGCGTGCCTTTCGTAGGAACCGGTTAGGGTTAATCCACTGCAAGAGTAACTCATTAATCATTAGTAATTGCACAAGTTAATTAAGTCGTTGCGAGAGGCGACCGTACCCGGGCGGCTATTTAATCTTGGTAGTTAGAACGGATAGAGCGAACGTTCGCCGGTCTTAAACCTAAGGGTAAGGAGTTATGGTGGTGTATAGAAACCGATTGAATTAGAATTGAAAACCGCTGATCTTTTGATTGCCGTTGCTCTGGTGATCTAAGGGGGATTCGAAATCTAAGTTCGTCTATCTTCTCGTTAGTCAACCTTTTACTTTTCTGTCTTTTATTTTCCTTTGTTCATTAGATTAGAAGTCGTGGAACTCACACCACGCACTAAGTGTTTAAACTTGAGTAATTTGCCAGCATATTTGAGTAGACAAGAAGAAGAGACCTCGAGTAGAATACGATCTAGTCTACCTTGGTAGGTTAGTTATTTGATACCGCTAAAACTGCAACATCAAATTGGCGCCGTTGCCGGGGACTCTTCTAATTGTTTGAAAGAAGAGTTGGCAAATTATTCTTCTACCTTTCTGCCTTACCATTTATTTTTCCTCCATATTTCCATGATTTACCTGGGTAGTGTTTTTGAGTTTTAATTATGCAGGATTACAGGTGGGATGACCAGTACCAAGGGTGGTACATCAATGAAGCACCATATATTAAAGACTCCCAAGAGATGGATTTACACACTTATGAGCATCAACAATGGATGGCAAGCACCCAAGCCGCCGTGGACAGCCTCCAGTCAATCGACGATGCTGTTGATGCAATGAACGCCGCGCTCAAGCGATTAGTGCAATTGAAGGGAGAAGATGCTCATGAGCATTTCAAAGAAGAGCCAAAAGCTACACACCACCAACAAAATCACCAAGATGTGTTGATGACACTCGATTTGACGTGATTATCAGCCTCATTTAAGCGACATTTCTTTGCTTAAGACATGGTTTTTAGGGTAGAATAACGAATATTCAATCGATTGCCCTATCTCGTGCCACTTGTGTTGCCTTGGCCCGTTTCGGGTCTATTTGATGGTTTTCTAGTGTTTTTGTGTTAGCACAGGTTTTTGCCGTCGAATAAGTAACCAAGGACGTGTCTAAGGCATTGGAACATCGAGGAACTGAACCGTAATCGATCAAAGGAGCCGATCAAAGTCAAACAAAATCCTGCCCGATTACAAAGATATTTTCGCCGAAAATTACCTATTGATTTCGGCGAAAATAACATCACATATCAACTGATGCCACTTGAAGGATGGTTTCGGAAAAATCGATCAAGTGTTCGGACCGAGAAGAAAGGGCAGAGAGATCACTTCCATTCACAAGCATGTTTTCGGCGAAAATATCCCTATATTTTCGGCGAAAATAATAAAGTAATTCGGATCAGTTAGGGTTAAGTATAAATACTTAACCCGGCGGCCCAAAGAATATACATCATAATTTACATCAGAAAATACTTTTTGAATCAGAATCCTCTCAAGTTCTGGAGCGAAGAGTTAGAGTTCGAAAAGCCGGAGAGAGATCGTGACGCCATCCCTTTCATCTCGGAGAACCGGAGCTAGGAGTGTTATCTACCGAAGATCGAAGTCTGTCAGAGTCGTCTAAATTAGGTTTTTCAAATTCTTTTCTGTTCTTCCTCTGAATGATGAACTCTTTCTTTGTCTTTGTTGCTTTTGTAATAATCATGAGTAGCTAAACTCGTTAGAGCTTAGACTAGATGAACCCTAAGTGACCCGGGCTTTAAAGCGGTCACGGATCGGCGGTGATTAGATTCGAAATTCAATCAGTTCTTTTTCATGTTTGATTTGTTCTTCATTGTTCATGTTTCTTGTCTGGATTGATCACCTAGATTAGATTCTGGTTAAGCTAAGGATAGAAGCGAACTCTCGCCTTACTTTAGAACATCAAATTGAACAATTAACCTTATAATTGGAGCGTGCCTTTCGTAGGAACCGGTTAGGGTTAATTCACTGCAAGAGTAACTCATTAATCATTAGTAATTACACCAATTAATTAAGTCGTTGCGAGAGGCAACCGTACCCGGGCAGCTAGTTAATCTTGGTAGTTAGAACGGATAGAGCGAACGTTCGCCGGTCTTAAACCTAAGGGTAAGGAGTTATGGTGGTGTCTTAGTAATTGATTGAATGAGAATCGAAATCCGCTGATCTGTTGATTGCCAATGCTCTGGGGAACGAAGGGGGATTCAAATTCTAAGTTTGTCTGTCATCCTTGTTTTCAAACCCCAATTTCCAATCTGCTTTAGTTTAATTTTTAATTTATCCGATTTCATAGATTTAGAAGTCGTGGAACTCACCACGCACAACCTGCTTGCATTCGAGTATTTTGCCAGTTTTAAAGTAGTCAATCTTAGAAGACCCTCGGAATACGATCTGCTTAGCTCTAGTTAGCTAGGTAGTATTTGATCAACCGCTTCTGCGACGTTCATCAAATTGGCGCCGTTGCCGGGGACTTCTTTTGATTGTTCGAAAGAAGAACTGGCAATTTATTCTTCTATTTTCCATCTTTCACCTTTCCATCCACTTCGATTTTACACTGGTTTTGTTTGTCTTTGTTATCTGTAGGTTTACAGGTGTATGCCTCACCGTCCTTGGACTCGCTCTCAAACCGAACAGGCTAAGAGTGCAGAGAGACCAGGCAGTTCTAATACACCTCTACGATCACAGATTCTGAAGAAAGGCAGATCCAATCCATTCATCACTCCGATCAAGATCGAGGAACTGAAAGAGAGTTCCTCATCTCCATTTTCACCTGTACCGTCATCTTCATCCGCTTCATACACCGAGTCACTCTCACCTCCTCCATCTCCCACCATGGACGATAGATTACCACCACCACCACCAAATGGCGATCAACCGCCGCCGCCACAATCTGCACAAAAGAGTCTAACAGACTATAACAAGCCGAGCGCGACTAGCATTCGATCTGCCATTGCGTTCCGCGCATTGAAGGAGATCCTGACTATGAGATCAAGATTCCATTCTTGACGATGATCTCTAGGATTTACAGTTTGAAGGCAGGCCCCTAGACAACCCGTGCACTCATCTTGCAGACTTCCTTGATCTCTGCAGCACTTTCAAGAGCGGAAACCTCGACAAAAACACTCTTTGTCTGAGAGCTTTCCCGTTCTCTCTGAAAGGCCCTACTAAGAGGTGGCTTACTGGCAAACCACCTGGCTATTACACTGATTGGGATACTCTGGCTCAAGACTTCGTTGAAGAATACTTCCCTCCGGCCAGAACAACCGCCATCAAGGACAGCATCGCCAGATTCTCCCAGAAAGAAGGAGAAAGCTTATATGATACTTGGAACCGATTCCAAGAACTTCTCTATACCTGCCCTCATCATGGATTCGAGCAGAGGCAGTTAGCTGAGATCTTTGCTCGTGGACTTCGAGAAGAATCTTCCAAGTGGGTCAATTCTCTAGCTGAAGGGGATTGCACTACACTAACACCTGAAGCTGCTCTTCTTCACTTCGCAAACTGTGCTTCCAAGTCAAGGAACTGGGAACGACAATCTGAAGGATCAAGGAGCAAACTAAAATCTCGAAGCTACAATCAAAGCAGAGGTAGAGAAGCATTTGAAGAAGTCTACCACACCGATCAAGCCGCCGGCAGCCTCTGTCTATGTTACCGATTGCGAGTGGTGTGGAGCTTGCGCACATAACGGAGGCCGTTGTCAGAATTTTGGTAAGGCAGAAGTCTGGTCTGCCGAAGAGGTAAATTTCATCCAACAAGGCTTCGTCAATAATCAGAATGGTTATGTTGGCTATCGTAACTTCAGACAGCAAGGGAACTATCAAGACAGACCTCCCTACAATGCTGGCGCCAACCATAACCAGAACCAGAATAACCGCCCGGCTGGTCCAGCTCAGGATCAGAAGCCTAACCATCCGCCGGCAGGTGTCTACCAGCCGCCGCATCGTAATCCAGGTAATTATGGAACTGCTCCTGGCAATCGCCAGAATCAACATCTTAACAATACCTATCCAGGGCAGCATTAAAGAGAGAACAATGTCAGTGACCTGGATAAGAAGCTCAGCCAGATCATCACTAGACTCGATGATCATGACAGTCAGTTCAAGGCTCAAGCTCTTCTCAATCAAGAACAGATAGCATCTGGACAAAGGATTGAGCAAGCCGTGAACAACATCTCGAGCATGCTAGCATCTGGTCGACCATTTGGCCAACTTCCAAGCCAGACAGAGCCGAATCCGAGGAAGGAGCAAGCCAAGATGGTAACCGCTCAGAAACTCCCAAACTTAATTGCTGATGCTTGTTCTGTCTTACGCAGGATCACTGAGACTCCGGAGGAAGAAGAAAAAGAAGAAGAACAGAAACCGGCGCCTAAGGAGGATGATCCTCCTCTTGCACCGTACATCGTGAAGCCTCCTTTTCCTAGAGCATTGCTGCCAAATGCAAGGATCGAGACTGGGATGAAGGGGAACAAGGAAGGATATCCTGACATTCGTATTAAGAAACCTGCTTCTCCATATCCAGCTAAGTTATCTGATCCTGGTTCTTTTACCTTGCCTTTGGTCATTAATGATGTTGAGATTAAACGTTGCTTAGTTGATCTAGGAGCGTCTGTTAATGTCATGTCTATGAGCCTGTTTGAAAAGTTAAACCTAGGAGAACTTGAACCGCCTAGTATGCAACTTGTCTTTGCTGATAGATCACTTAAAACCCCTAAGGGAGAGATTAAAGACGTTGTCACTAAATGCGGTCCATTCACGTTTTTAGCTGACTATGTGATTATGGATACTAGTACAGATGATTCTACCATTCTCATAGGTCGACCTTTCATGGCTACTACTGGAATGAATATTAACGTTCCCAATGGTTCTTTAACTTTAAGGGTCGGTAAAGAAACGAAAACGTTTCGTCTTAAAGATGGCATGAAATATGACTCTGGGAATGAAGAATCTCACTGCCTAGCTGTTGAAACTGTGGAGTTGACTCCGGTCAACTCCGTTACTAATGCTTCTTCCAGTGTCTCTAGATCAGTTGTTGCTGCAGATATTAAACAGGTCATTAAGAAGAAGCCATAAATTTTGGTTCAGAAGCTGCCCAAGAAGAAGAAGGAACTGCAAGCCTCTTCTAAGCCACCGAGCACTAAATCGAGCAGGCCTCGGGGAAAGAACAAGAAGACGAAGACCCAAATGGTCTGGAGACCAAAAGTTCTGCCGTCTTCCACCGAACTAGCTGCACCACCAATTAGTTCCGAGAAACCGACGCCGGAGCAAGTATGGAAGGAGAAGCCGAAAGCATCTCCTAAGGAAATACTAACGATCACCGATCCTGGTGATACCAAGCCGAAGATAAAAGAAAAGAAGAAGCCGACAGTCTTCATTCCTTCCATCGTAACAATCAAGAAGGATGACCTCTCTAGAGAGCTGTTCGGACCATTCAAGTTCGTCGATCATCTTCCCGATGGACGTACCAAGCTTTTACATGCAAACGGGAAGAGATTCACGCTTACCGGAGAAGTCCCGAAGCTGTACTTCATGAACTCCGACGCGAGCGTTAAGGAGAATCTAAGTTGGGATGTCTCCTAATACCGTCCAGGTATCGTCCAGCTCAAGGACGTTAATAAAAGAGCGCTTCGTGGGAGGCAACCCACGGCTGGAGTCTGTTTTAATTTTTGTTGAACTTGGTATTTTAGAGTCGGTTCGGGGGAGCCAAAAGTGTCAGTTTATTTGATTTATTATTTTTCGTGTAGATTCTGTGTGTCATAGAGTCAGTCGTAAGTTGATTGAGGTCGTTCCGATTTTTGTGGATTTAACTGTGATTTTCTGAAGTTGGCCGGATTTGCGAAAATATTTTCACCCAAGTAGTTCAAAATTTTCGGCGAAATCACCCTTTATTTTCGGCGAAATCGCCCTTTGATTTTTGAACCCGGTCTCCTGTTTAACATTTTCGATTCGAAGAGTTGAAAGTTTTCGGCGAAAGTTTATTTGATAACCGGCAGCCATTTTAACTTCCATTTTCGGCGAAAACAACCTATTGGTTTCGCCAAAAATTCCTTTGAAAGTCAGAAAATCCCCTCTTAAAAATCCGGTTCCCTTCCTCTCTCTCCTCACTTCCCATTTTCGTTCAAAACCCGAAAATAAACCCTCTCCCCTTTTGTTTCAAAATCGCCGCCGCCACCCTTTTTAAAACCGCCGTCGCCGCCGTTTCCCGCCTCCGCCACCGTCGCCGACCGCCGCCGCTCAACTCCCCTCTCCATTCCGATTCCATCGAGCCCTAGAACAGCCGAATCGGAGCTCTACAGCTCCACTTCACCGAAACCCTAGTTTTCAAAGTTTTTCACCGATTCCTCCCAACCCGTTCATTTTTAGCAGTCATGGCTGCAAGGTAAGTTGTAGAACTTTTCAATACAAATCTTTTGACATATGGATTGCTGAATTTCGTTGGGGTTGACTATCAGTTGACTTTTCGGTTTGCCTCGTTTTGCGTGCCGACTGTTTTCGTGTGAACTAGGTTAGCTGAACTTATAGAACTGTTCTAGCATGCTTAGGGAGTTCCGTGCTTAATTTCCATATCATTTGATCATGTGTTGCTATGCATAGGATTGATTCTTTGTGGTGTTGACTTTTGTGAGAAATGTCGGTTTGACTTTGAACTGTTGTGATTATTTGGCTGCCTGATGTGCTCATTCTCGTTCATATTATCGTGCTTGCCATTTGAGATCATATTTTACCGTCATTCTCCAAGTTATGATAGTCTTGCCATGATTAGGGTTCACTATGCTTAAATGTTGACTTTCTAAATGTCGGTTTGACTTTTTGAACTCTGATTGTGCTCATCCGATTCTGGTTGTTCCTAAGTATGTATTTCACTGTCTATGATTACCAGTTACTCCGCTTTGCTCACCCCACGTAGTTTCCCTCATTTCTTTGTGAAATTGAGTTTTTCTACTAAGTGTGGGGTAGGGTTTTAGTTAACTAATCTGGTTTCATTCTGGTCTTAGGAACACCACTTATGAGCGCAGGACTAAGGCGCGACTTGATGGTGCCTCGAGCTCAGGAGCTGCCGCTCCCGTCACACCCGCCGTTCTAGGTCCTCCACCCGCACTACCTCGCCGAGCTGGATACCATCGCCCATCTACCTGACTTCTACTTTGAGTGCGTCCAGAAGCTCGAGCACGTTCGGGGAGCTGACGTGCGCCCTCTCTCCATGGAGTCCCTCTTCGATCACGACGAGGACTACCACCGGAATGTGCATGACGCCCTAGCACTGGCAGGTCTCCTAGAGCTGACCACCATCGCTGCCGAGTTCCCAGACATTGCCCTCCAGGAGTTCTGGGCAACCTTTGATCTGGATGAGCACAAGAGCAAGCAGCGCCAGAAGGTTGTCACCTTCTATCTTGGTGGGGTGTACAGGCAGCTCACCTACGATGAGTTTGCTGCTCATCTTGGCATCCCCTACGAGCACTATCACGATCATCACCTAGGTTGGGGCGAAGATGATGACGACGAGGAGTACAACGCGCTCTGGAGCCACATGACAGGCGTGCCTGGCGATCGCCTCGGGACGAACAACTCAGTTAAGTCTCTCTCTCACCCGCTCTATAAATTTATTCATATGGTTTGGCGGAGGTCGCTTTTATATGTTCCAGATAAGGATCGCCACCATATCCTCAAGGAGGAGCTCATGCTTCTCCGAGCCATCCGAAAGAGCTACCCTCTACACCCCGGCTGGGTGCTGGCACGCATCTTCTGCCAGAAGACCAGGAGGAAGACGCCACCTCGTAGACTCTTGGGGGGCAACTTCATAGGACAGCTCATCATCTCCTTCGGCATCAGCCATGAATATGGCCAGCACATTCCACGACACCGAGTTAGGACTGTTGGAGGAGACTTGGCGGTTGAGTACGACTTAGAACTCGACCTCAGCCCCCATGTAGCAGCAGATCCTCCACTCCAGCCTGTGGTCGAGTCGGAGGAAGAAGATGATGCTGAGGAGCAGCAGCCCCAGCCGCCGCCAGTATTCCACGATTATATACCCTCGCCACATCATCAGGCAGGGTATGCTCACCAGTCGCCGCCGCACATTCCCGATCCATACCAGGCGCCTCCCCAACAGCCCCGACACCACCCCGTGGATGTTGGAGAGTTGTACGAGCGACTGCAGAAGTGGCGCATCACCGACAACGCCACTCAAGAGGCGCGATGGACTATTATGCAGCAACATTTGCGTCATGCCGACAGGCGGTATGAGGCACAGATGGCGTGGCAACGCCAGCTCGGCGAATTTCTCCACTTTCCACCTCCCGGTTCACCGGACCAGCAGTGATCGGGTTGTATTCCTTTTCTGGTGTCTTCTTTTTATTTATTCTTTTCGGATTTCGGTCCAACTTTTTTCTGTGTGGATCCGGGGCACTTGTCCCGGTTTCCTTTTTATGTTTTATTTGTTTTTGTTTTGTAGGCAGTTGGGAGATTCCCTTTGCTTCGCTTGGGTAGATTCCCTCCGCTCCGAGGACCCGTGCTCATCCCCTACACCAATCATCTCGGTCCAGGTTCTTCTACTTCCCTCTGACCTCTAGAATTAGTCCTGTGAGGACACAGTCCGATTTAAGTGTGGGGTAGGATGCTAGAGAACCTTGCATGAACTTGATTGCCCTTGATTGTGTTCTATGTGTGCCTCGTGATTCCATTCCAGTCTCTCTAGCATTAGAATGGCTCAGTTCTTGATTTTTGATGTTAAGTTGTTGTTCAACCCTTCATAATAATGCTTAGACTGCTTAACTTAGAACTTGAGAACCAACTTGTTTACTTTGATGCTAAATTGCCTGGTCAGAACAGAATTTTTAAATCACACTTGTAGTATGTAGCCTTATTGCATGAAAATGACTGAATCCGACTAGCAAACCAGCTGTGAGCTTTTGATTCATTGCACGTAACTTGCAATTTTAATTCTTTCTGAGTGGTTTTCTGTTTACTTGAATGAGTTAGAATTTGCATGAGACCTACTCGAGACCACACGATGACACGAGTTCTAGAAGGATAGGGGCACCTAGATTCAGCTACTAAGCCAAATAGCCTACCAAACGATAAATCCACTAGGTTAGACCCTTGAGCTTGGCCTGTTCTTTCGGTTCGATAATACATTACAGCCATCTCCCATTTCTTTCATTCCCCGTTGATCCCCTGTGGTTGTAGTTCTAGATTGACCTACCGGAAGTCGGTTTGTGGTAACCTGCCTACAGCCATTAAACAGGTGGTCTTAGCTAATATGTCCAGACGTGTAAACCCCTCTAGCAACTAAAAGAAAATCGGCCACAAAAGAAAAAAAAAGTAAAGTAAGAAAAGAAAGGAAATTTCGAAAAAATGATGAAGAAAAGAAAAATCAGAAAAAGTTCAAAGTTTTAGTTCAATAAAACGTTCTTCTCCCTACAAATGGAAGAACGAAGTCAAAAGAAAAGTTGAAAAGAAAGAAAAAATCGTGTAAAGAAAAAGAATAAGTGCTAGGTTGCTTGAGGGTATCATAGGACGAGCGTTCATTATTCCACCCGTGTTTGGTTAGACGGTAGGAAGCCATAGATTAGATTCGAGGGAAGTTAGTCGAAAGCTACACCGCACAAAGCCATCATCATACATTCCCATCATCCATCTCATTATAAGCCCGAGTAGTGTAGATTTCATTACGGTCCTAGCAGGGAAGTCCTTCTTGACTAGATACTCGTGTTGTCACAGTGGTGGAGATGTGGTCAAAATGCAAACTTATGACAGAATTCGGTAGCAAAAAATGATCGAGAGCAGAAACACGTCCTTAAACACAGAGAGTGAGAGTTCCCATTGTACTATATATATCTTGTGTGAGGAGTCTGATCGGTCAGGTCAAATTCGTGCATGATTGGTTGCTAATTACTTGTCGTGTGCAGTTTATTAGTGAGACCAGGTAGTTTGGCTGATCTATATACATGTTAGGTTTCTTGTTCTAGGAACGATCTGTCTAATAAATCATTGTGTTTGATTGAGCTCCAATTTAATCGATCTTATCATTTATGAACATGAGCATTTCTATTCAGTTTGCTTGAGGACAAGCAAAAGCTTAAGTGTGGGGTATTTGATGACACTCGATTTGACGTGATTATCAGCCTCATTTAAGCGACATTTCTTTGCTTAAGACATGGTTTTTAGGGTAGAATAACGAATATCCAATCGATTGCCCTATCTCGTGCCACTTGTGTTACCTTGGCCTGTTTCGGGTCTATTTGATGGTTTTCTAGTATTTTTGTGCTAGCACAGGTTTTTGCCGTCAAATAAGTAACCAAGGACGTGTCTAAGGCATTGGAACATCGAGGAACTGAACCGAAATCGATCAAAGGAGCCGATCAAAGTCAAACAAAATCCTGCCCGATTACAAAGATATTTTCGCCGAAAATTACCTATTGATTTCGGCAAAAATAACATCACATATCGACTGATGCCACTTGAAGGATGGTTTCGGCGAAATCGATCAAGTGTTCGGACCGAGAAGTAAGGGCAGAGAGATCACTTCCATTCACAAGCATGTTTTCGGCGAAAGTATCCCTATATTTTCTCGAAAATAATAAAGTAATCCGGATCAGTTAGGGTTAAGTATAAATACTTAACCCGGCGGCCCAAAGAATATACATCATAATTTACATCAGAAAATACTTTTCGAATCAGAATCCTCTCAAGTTCTGGAGCGAAGAGTTAGAGTTCGAAGAGCCGGAGAGAGATCGTGACGCCATCCCTTTCATCTCGGAGAACCGGAGCTAGGAGTGTTATCTACCGAAGATCAAAGTCTGTCAGAGTCGTCTAAATTAGGTTTTTCAGATTCTTTTTCTGTTCTTCCTCTGAACGATGAACTCTTTCTTTGTCTTTGTTGCTTTTGTAATAATCATGAGTAGCTAAACTCGTTAGAGCTTAGACTAGATGAACCCTAAGTGACCCAGGGCTTTAAAGCGGTCACGGATCGGCGGTGATTAGATTCGAAATTCAATCAGTTCTTTTTCATGTTTGATTTGTTCTTCATTGTTCATGTTTCTTGTCAGGATTGATCACCTAGATTAGATTCTGGTTAAGCTAAGGATAGAAGCGAACGCTCGCCTTACTTTAGAACATCAAATTGAACAATTAACCCTATAATTGGAGCGTGCCTTTCGTAGGAACCGGTTAGGGTTAATTCACTGCAAGAGTAACTCATTAATCATTAGTAATTACACCAATTAATTAAGTCGTTGCGAGAGGCGACCGTACCCGGGCGGCTAGTTAATCTTGGTAGTTAGAACGGATAGAGCAACGTTCGCCGGTCTTAAACTAAGGGTAAGGAGTTATGGTGGTGTCTTATAATTGATTGAATGAGAATCGAAATCCGCTGATCTGTTGATTGCCAATGCTCTGGGGAACGAAGGGAGATTCAAAGTCTAAGTTCGTCTGTCATCCTTGTTTTCAAACCCCAATTTCCAATCTGCTTTAGTTTAATTTTTAATTTATCCGCATTTCGTAGATTTAGAAGTCGTGGAACTCACACCACGCACAACCTGCTTGCATTCGAGTATTTTGCCAGTTTTAAAGTAGTCAATCTTAGAAGACCCTCGGAATACGATCTGCTTAGCTCTAGTTAGCTGTGTAGTATTTGATCAACCGCTTCTGCGACGTTCATCATGTGTATATACCGGCTCATCAGCATCGACAACAAACGGCAAGAGTAGAATCCGCCTTGGATGATCTCCTTTCGAAGCTACAAGCTCGTAACATGGTGGAGGCCGAGCTCGAGCAACCAAATCCACTAATGGAAGAAGATGCTCAAGAGCCGTACGAAGATGAACATAACAATCTCACCCATAACTATTGCGAGCTAGAAGCATCTGATGAAGAATCCTTTGGCGGTGGCGGTTGACGAAGACATAGAGCCAATCCATCTTGAAGTTGAAGCTGGAGAGGAGCACAAAGAAATCGAGGAGATATCCTCAATTGAGCTTCCGCCAAGCCAACCTGTAGATCAAGTCAGAGACGAACACGTGGAAAGCAACAAGGTCATTGATTTAGAAGTTCACATACTCAATCCCGAGAGACCTCTGGATGATCATCAGGTAGAGAAGATGGAGCTCATTGACCATGCCACGCCGTACTACCTCTTTCCTCCTCCAGAAGGAGAATCCAAGAAGAACTGGTCATCCAACCAGAACCACGATCTACTAGAGCACTACCGGTTACATCACCCTTCTGGAGTGCTACATGGCACTCAACCGCTATCCTTGAAGAAGACGATTGACTTCAAGGAGCTTCTGAGTTGGGGTCCTTAACAGGTACCGTCCGGCTCAAGGACGTTAAACGAGAGCGCTTCGTGGGAGGCAACCCACGGCTGGAGTCCGTTTTTGAATTATTGAGTCAGTCTTTTTCGTCGTTCGAGTCGGTTTCGGGGAGCCAAAGTGTCAGTCTTCTTTTATTTTCGTCTGTTTTAATTTTTTGTGTCAGGTCAAATTTTCGCCGAAAATTTCTCAGATTTTTCGGCGAAAATTTTAGTCTGTTTGAGTCTGTTTCTGTTTTTGAAATAGTTTTCGCCGAAAACTCCTCATATTTTTCGGCGAAAACTTTAGTTAAGTCGTCTGTCATTATTTTCAAAGTAGTTTTCGCCGAAAACTTCCCCAGTTTTTCGGCGAAAACTTTAGTTGGGTCAGAAAATTTTCGAAAACTTTAATAAAAAAAAAGGAGTCAAAATATTTTCAAAATTCCCCTAACATTCTTTGTTCGACTTTTATTCTGTGTGGATCCTGGACACTTGTCCCGTTATACTTTTGATCTTTTTGTTGTTTTTGTTTTTGTAGGAACTTGAGTAGCTACTCCGCTCCACTCCGGACTCTCCGTGCTCATCCGCTACACCGACCATCACATTCCAGGTTTTTCGTATCTCTCTACTCTATATTAGTTCTGTGAGGACACAGAACCGTTTAAGTGTGGGGTATAGGAGTCTAGGATTATGCATGATTTTGCTTGCAATCTATGATTCTGTTGTTCAAATTTGAAAATTCTCTAGCATAGAATTGCTCAATTCTTGACTTTTGATGTTAAATTGCCTTCAATTTTGAACAATGACGTCTAGACTGTTCCACTTAGAACCTGTAACCAACGTGTCGAAACTGATATTAAATGAGTCTAGGTCAGAACAGATCACAAATCACTTCGGTAGTTGAAATTTGAATTAATTGAATTAATTGGTTTGTTAATAACAAAGCTCGATAACACTGTTCTAAGATGATAAATGTTAGCTTCTTCCATGTTTTTCACTCCATATTTGATCACCTGTGATTGTGGCTTGAGATTAGACGGAAATCCAATTCGAAATCTTGTGTAAAAAGTTATAACTAGCTAGGATTAAGTGGCTAAATGGTTAAATCAAGTAATTGAGTTAATTCATGGATTAAGTGGATGTGATATTAGCAGCAAGACAATTTTTTGAAAAGTGCAGTCTGCCAAAGTATGTTAACTCTATTCTGCTGGCTTTGATACCTAAGAAATTTAATGCAGCGGATATTAAAGACTACAGACCTATTTCATGTTGTAATGTCATGTACAAGGTGATATCAAAGGTGCTTGCAAATAGATTGTCAAGGGTACTTCCTACTCTCATCAGCCCTGCTCAAACTGCCTTCATTAAAGGGAGGAACATAGGTGATGGGATACTTCTAGCACATGAGTTGCTAAAAGGGTATAATAGATCAGGTATCTCCCCACGTTGTGCAATGAAAATTGATCTGATGAAAGCCTTTGATTCTGTTGAATGGGAGTTTGTTTTTGAAACGTTGAAGTCCATGAATTTTTGTGGCCTGGATTGCTGAGTGTTTTCATGCTTCAATGCTTTCAGTAAATGTGAATGGCACTTCTATGGGATATTTTCCAGCAAAAAGAGGACTTAGGCAGGGGGATCCAATTTCCCCTACCTCTTTGTCATTTCAATGGAGGTCCTAAGCTGTTTATTTGATCAGTCTGTTGCAACCAAGAGGTATCACCTGCATCCTCAGTGTAAAGGGATTAGTCTAACTCACCTCAGCTTTGCTGACGATTTGCTGGTTTTCTCCAAGGCTAATAAGGAGGCAGTAGAGGAGGTCACAGCTATTCTAAACAAGTTTCACAAGGTGTCAGGTCTGTGTTTTAACTCAGAGAAGAGTAACATTTACATAGTTGGTGTTGACAGTGCAATGGAGAGTGATTTGGTTGAAACCTCAAGATTTTGCAGAGGAAGTCTCCCTTTTCGTTATCTAGGTGTTCCTCTGAATGCAGGGAAGCTTAGGAAGTGTGATTGCAAGGCATTGATTGACAAAATCACTAGCAGAGTAACTGACTGGA
Source organism: Linum lewisii (assembly GCA_034768395.1). Classification (NCBI taxonomy): domain Eukaryota; kingdom Viridiplantae; phylum Streptophyta; class Magnoliopsida; order Malpighiales; family Linaceae; genus Linum; species Linum lewisii. The sequence continues at coordinate 77,988,532 of CM068296.1, forward strand.
AAGCTAAGCATCTTTCTTATGCAGGAAAATGTCAGTTGATTGAGACAGTAATAGGAGGTACTATGCAATATTGGATGTCCCATTTTATCCTGCCATCAGGGTTGATTAAAGAAGTTGAACGTTCTGTAATGATTTTCTTTGGGGTAAGACTGAGAGTAAGTCAAGAGCGAAAGTAGCATGGCAGACTGTATCTAAACCTAAGCTGGAGGGGGGCCTTGGATTGAAAGACATGAGAACTTGGAACAAGGCTAATGTGGTTAGGCACATATGGAATGTATTGTTGCAGGAAGGCTCCCTATGGGTGGCATGGATCAAAAAATACAGGCTTAAGGGGAGAAGTTTCTGGCAAGTTAAAGACACCTCTGGATCTTGGCATTGGAGCAAGTTGCTAAAGATAAGAGCCTCAGTGGAGCAGTATATAGTGCAGGATGATGAAGGAGACTGGCTATGGAATGGGAAGTATATGGAGAAGTATAAGGTGAGCTCAGTTTGGAGTGATCTTAGACCTGCAGGTCAAATTGTTCCTTGGTATGATGTTGTATGGTCAGGGTACAATATCCCTAGAAGAGATGTGGTGACGTGGCTGATTGTCATTAACAGAATATATACAAAAGACAAGGTATGTAAATGGGATAGCAATGTTGATGAAAAGTGTGTGCTATGTATAGATCAACGGGAAACCAGGGAGCACCTGTTTGCTGAGTGTTCATATACAGCCCAGGTTGCTTCAAATGTGCTGCCAGCAACTGTGAGGAAGCCTTGGGATGATGTATTGCAGATGGTAAGTAGCTGGAAGAGCTCAGGCACTGCAGGAAAAGCGAGAATGCTCCTTTGGAGGGTAATGGTTTGTCAAATATGGATTGAACGGTGTCGAAGGGTCTTTGGAAATGCAAGCAGGGATGTAAAAACTCTTGCTGATATAATCAAGGATGAGATTCGAACCTTCGCCATAGGGAAGAAGGATGAAGGGGAAATTATTAAAATCACTCACTAGTTTTGTATAGCTCCGATATTTAGTACATAGTTTTCCTTGTACGGTTATTTCACTCCTTTTGATGAATAAAATCAGCTCAATTCATCAAAAAAAAAATTAATGTTAAGTTCTTTAAAGTGCTAAAAATAAAGCTAGGCAAGCCCGACACCTAAGTGAAGTGTTCGGGTTGAGCACTAGCATAAGCACAAATACTGTGAGCTAGGCAGGTCCAACACCTAAGTGAAGTGTTTGGTATCGAGCACTAGTATGCAGTAAATCAATTGAAGGAAGAAGTTGAACTTGAAATAAATCATTGTTTAAATCGGTCCTAGCTAGAACATGTAACGTACAGATCTAGAAACGGATGAAGTCGAGTCGATAGCCACGTCACTTTTCCTACCTCCACATCTACATCATGGCTAGAGCTTAAAGTCTTTTTTAGAATTGGTGTTATCGTAGTCGGTTAATTATGATTAATTGTTTTGCCAAGAAACGAGCTTTGTTAAAACCACTATTTGAAGTGTGCAGAAATTAGTGAGATCGAAAACTTGTTTGGTTGATGTTCTTGCATGTGTAGGCACTCTTTCTACGTGGAACAGTCTAAACCAAATTGTTAGAATTGAATCTCGGTTTAATCTCGTGTCATTTGTGAATTTGAGTGTATTCTAGTTCAGTTTGCTTGAGGACAAGCAAAAGCTTAAGTGTGGGGTATTGATGACACTCGATTTGACGTGATTTTCAGCCTCATTTAAGCGACATTTCCTTGCTTGAAACGTGGTTTTAGGGGTAGAATATCGAATATTCACTCAACTACTCTATTTCCTATCGATTTAGTTACTTTGGCCCTTTTTGGGTCAATTTGATGGTTTTCTAGTGTTTTTGTGATAGCACAGATTTTTGCCATCATTTACGTAGCCATGGACGTATTCAAGACCTCAAGGAGTGAACCAAAATCGAACCAGAAATCAAACCGGATTTAAAACCGAAGATCCAACTGCCCAGCACAATATTTTCGCCGAAAATACTACACAGTTTTCGGCGAAAATTACCTTCAGAAACTCACAGGCTGATTTACACTGAAGTTTTCGGCGAAAACTTCCTTAAGTTTTCGCCGAAAATCCTAAAGAAATCATGCAGGGGATTTTAACTAAAGATTTCACCAAAAATTATTTGATATTTTCGGCGAAAATTCCTTCCAAATCCGGCGTTGTATTGGAAACCTAATCGTACCTATTTAAATAGAGGCAGCCGGCAGACAAAGGAGGAATCAATTTCATAATCCATATTTTCACAAATCAGACTTTTGAGAGTCAGCCAACTCGAGGGTCGATAGATAGAGTTTAGAGAGTTCGAAGATCCGTGGAGAGATCGTGACGCCATCCTTTACCTCGGAGAACTCGGAGCTTAAAGTTGAAGTTCCAGGAGATTGAAGCTTCGCGGGAGTCGTCAGAATTAGGTTTTTCAGTTCTTATCTGTTCTTCCTCTGTATGATGATCTTCATTGTTGCCTTTGATTCTCTTGTTTCTGATATGAGTAACTGAACTTGTAGAGCTTAGATTAGATGAACCCTAAGTGACCCAGGGCTTTAAAGCGGTCACGGATCGGCGGTGATTAGATTCGAAATTCAATCAGTTTCTCATTCATGTTTGATTTGTTCTTCATTGCTCATGTTTCTTGTCTGGATTGATCACCTAGATTAGATTCTGGTTAAGCTAAGGACAGAAGCGAACGCTCGCCTTTCTTTAGAACATCGAATTAAACAATTAACCTTATAATTGGAGCGTGCCTTTCGTAGGAACCGGTTAGGGTTAATCCACTGCATGAGTAACTCATTAATCATTAGTAATTGCACCAGTTAATTAAGTCGTTGCGAGAGGCGACCGTACCCGGGCGGCTATTTAATCTTGGTAGTTAGAACGGATAGAGCGAACGTTCGCCGGTCTTAAACCTAAGGGTAAGGAGTTATGGTGGTGTATAGAAACCGATTGAATTAGAATTGAAAACCGCTGATCTTGTGATTGCCGTTGCTCTGGTGATCTCAGGGGGATTCGAAATCTAAGTTCGTCTATCTTCTCGTTAGTCAACCTTTTACTTTTCTGTCTTTTATTTTTCTTTGTTCATTAGATTAGAAGTCGTGGAACTCACACCACGCACTAAGTGTTTAAACTTGAGTAATTTGCCAGCATATTTGAGTAGACAAGAAGAAGAGACCTCGAGTAGAATACGATCTAGTCTACCTCGGTAGGTTAGTTATTTGATACCGCTAAAACTGCAGCATCAGCGATGCAGACTTTAGTGCTTCCTATGAATACCTGCGAAGAGATTGACATACGTATTAGAAACTTCGTTTGAGGCACAACAGCCGAGGAGAGGAAGGTGAGCCTCGTGGCTTGGGAAAATATCTGTTTGCCCAAGGAGAAAGGCGGTTTGGGACTCAAGATGGCGCGACAGCTCATTAGAGCATACCTATCCAAGTTAGCTTTCCTCTTCTTTAAGGACAAAGAAAGACTTTGGGTCAGGATCCTCCAACACAAGTATTTCTCGGACAGCCACTTAGGCCTTACAGCCCGAAATTTAAAGTCAAAATCGCCACTGTGGAGGGGCATTTTGAAGGAGTGGGGAACGATGCTTGAGGGGGCTAAATCGGCAATTCGGAACGGCCACGACACTCTATTTTGGACGAACTGCTGGGTTGACGCTGGGGTGAGACTGGCTGATTTTGCGGATACCTCGAAGCCGGAGTTCAATGTGAGTTGTACGGTGGCCGATATGACGATGGAAGACGGCGGCTGGAACTTTGAGTTGCTGGAGAACCTGCTCCAACCGGAGATGGTTGACTTAGTGGCGGGTATGACACCGTCGCGGCCAAACAGAGGTGACGATGATTGGATATGGGGACGCGAGGACTCGGGGCAATTTACAATTAAATCGGCTTATAATCTTATTTGTCAGACCGAAGAAATTCCCACTTTGGCTATTTGGAAAACTATATGGCGATGGGGTGGCCCAAATCGCATACGGCATTTCCTCTGGTTAGCGGCGAGAAACCGACTTCTAACCAATGAATCTAGGAAGCATCGGGGCATGAGCCAGGAAGCAAGCTGCGAGCTCGGTCAGGATGCCGATGAATCTGTTAGCCATGTTTTTCGTGACTGTTCGTTCGCCAAGGAAGCTTGGACGGCTACGAGACTGGACGACATCGGCGAACCCGACTGGCAGCTGCCTCTTGCTGAGTGGTTGGTGATGTGATCCGAGCCACCAAGCCCGACGCGACTGATGCCGATCCGGCCCTGGCATTGATGTCGGGCCAAGACTACACCGGCTCCAAGCCTATGCCAGCACCGGAGCCTAGGAAAGCTGAAGCCCCGGATCTACAAGACACTTCTGGGAGGATGATGATCCTCAACCAGGCACCAATGCCAGCTCCTACTCCAGCCAGAGCCAGATTAATGACACGCCAGGAGCTGATGCTGACACCGAGCCCCGACCCGGGCCCCGGACCGAGCTTAGCACCAAGTCTAGGCCCTAGGCCAACTCCCACGGGCCCCCGGAGCAAAGACCTACCTGAAGACATCCCTAAGATACTCTTGGAAGAAGGCTCGGAGCAGAACTCAAAAGGCCTGGACAGAATTGAAGAAGGCCGAGAGCTAAGCCCGACACCCGAGCCGAGCCCTTGCCCGGATGCCACAGAGAAGCACTTTTGGCCCAGCCAACAATTGGCCTGTGACTTTTGGGAAATTCCAACTTTCCTGGATAGCTTGAATCCCCAGGAGCACTCTCCAACAAACAGAGCTCAATTTGGAGGAGAATTGAAGGAGATACAGTTGGATGAAGTCAGGGTGAAGCATAGGCGAAGCATCAAGAAGTGGAGCTCGGATGCTGATTAGAGGGAGCCAATACTAGGAGCTAGGATCAGGCCACCTCCTGAGCCTGATCCAAGGAAGGATGCTTGACCATGGTGAACACGGGAAATGAAGAGTAGATGCCAAAATACATTCAAGCAAGAAATCCTAATCAAGCTAGGATTTCCCGGTTTTGGACAGATTCCTAGTCTGACAAGGATTGACGAATATGGGCTACTTGGAAGCAGAATTTGGGCTGATGCCCAACATGAAAGTTGTAGCCCATGAAGTCTACTAGTGATCTGCCAAAGGGCTTAATTTTCCGAATTTATTTGCTATTTATTTGGCTGAATCTTCCAGAACCCGTTTAGCTGTTTTTTTAGGAATATTTTTATTGTCTTTGTTTAGGAAGGACTCTTTTCCTTGTAGGAATAGAGTTCCGAATTTCAGTCCTTTTTAGGACTCTTTTTGTAATTCTTTATTAGTTTATTAGTTAGTTTCGTAGGAGGAAAAGGAGAGCCTGTTCTCCCTTCCTCACCTATAAATAGAGGCCTATACGCCTCATTGTAACACGTTGAATGATTAATGAAAATTTCAGAACTTTGTTATTTTTCCTTCAAGTCTTTGCTCCTTGTTGCTTAGCTTAAGGTTTTGGTTTATCATCAAAGGCAATCATCCTTTGTTTGTGGCACCAACTCGACCGAACACTTGGGGTTCCTAAGTCGTTACTTAGTGGATTTCAAGGTTCTCCGCGGTTTCAAAGGTTAGGTTCTCGTGGGGCTGATAATATAGTTTTGGGTGTTGAGTCGATCCCTTCCTAGAGGAGCCGGTTCGCATCAGTTGGAGAGCCATCTCAAATCTGAGAAGGGGTTGCAGTTTGGTGTGATGTGCTGGTATTTGTGGAGATCTCGAAACGAAAGGCTCTTTGCGAGTGGTCGAGATAGACCCGAGGCGGTGGTTTTTAAAGCATCCCATTGGCTTGACTCGATAAGAGAGGCTGCTTGCAGGGAGACAAATCTGGATGCCGCTATTGGGAGGAAGAGGATGATTGAAGTAAGCTGGCAGACGGGTCCTCAGGATTGGGTTACCTTAAATTCAGATGGATCAGTTCGGGGTCCACAAGGACGGGCGGCAACGGGTGGCCTAATCCGAGATGCTTCTGGTAACTATCTCCACGCGTATACGGTGAATCTGGGAATCTAATCCATCACAAGAGCAGAGATCTGTGGAGCTCTTGAAGGTGTTCGGAGAGCCTGGGAAGCTGGGTACCGAAAGATTGAAGTCCAAATGGACTCTAAAGCGGCTGTGGCAATTTTATTGAACTCCGAGTCAAGTTCGTCACACCAATACACCCTTGAAGTGTTGGAGTTTCAGGATTGGCTTCATCGAGACTGGGAGGTGAAGTTGATACACAATTATCGAGAGGCGAACCACGCGGCAGATTATCTGGCAAATCTTGGACACAATACTATTCGTGGTACCCATAATGTTGAGATTTCTGATTGTAACCTTGCTTATTTTGTCCGCCACGACTACTTGGGTATTAATTGATTGGCGCTTGTCGCTTCCAAAAAAAGAGGTGTCTAATAAACGAAGGAAATCCAATAAACAAACAATTCTATTAGTGAATCATGGTATCAATGCCACGGAGAGAGGGATATATATTAGACCCAAGTTCATACTATTTATTCCAACAAGTCCAATATTTTTATTTTTCTTTCAAAACATCATAAAATGATGTTGGCTTCTTCATAGATGTTGCAGATAGTTCCTACAAAAAAACAAGGCAGAAAATAATGTAAATAATGTCAATTATCAACACATGCATCAACTAATTATAAAAACTAGATAGTTGTTCGTGCTTCACAATAGATTATATTGGAAGATGTTGAAAATCAAAAAGACCAAATACATTTGTTTTTTATAATCATTATACTTAATTAAAAGCGTAAAAAGAAAACAAATAAGGAAGAGTGTACCTTAAAAAAACAAGGGAGATTGTTAGAGAGGAAAAGTAGTTAAGAGTTATTATAATCTTAATAATCTATATGCTAGATTTGGTTTTGACATATAGGATAGAACTAGGGATGGCAATTGATACCCTGTCCTTGGGTATCCTACCCTACCCTACCCGGTCAACGAGGATATTACACTGTGTTGACTGGGTATGGGTAGGGTGAGGGTATTCTCTTAGTTGAAAAAGTAGGGTAAGGGTATGGTAAGGATATGACCAAAACCCTACCCGCAAAATACCCTACCCTTAACCTCATTATAAATTTAAGTATTTTTTATGTAAAATTACCAAACAAACAATTATCGCCGGTTGATTCGTGAGATGATTCACAATTAACTAATATAAAATCACATTATAACCATTAATTATTTACTTACACATGATTCGAGTTTTGATTTAGAATGTATATAGTTATGATGATAGTAGAAATTGATTGTAATATTTGTATAACATTACTTTATTGACTAATTTATGTATATCTGGTGCTTATATAATATTTTTCATTTTGTTTATGTGGTTGAGAATGATGTGTTTTGGTAATTATCGATAAAATTGGGTTATAAGAATATATTAAAATATCTAGGGTACCCATGAGCCCAATGGGTATTTGTAGGGTAGGGTAAGGGTAAAACAGTTGAAAACCCGCAGGATAAATGATCGGGTATTTTTCAAAGTTATACCCTAAGAGTAAGGATACGGTTGACCTCATACCCTGACCCTACCCTACCCATTGCCAAGCCTAGATAGAACTCTCCTTACAAAATTTTATATCATCACACAACATTTACTTTAAAATTTAATTATTTTCTCTTCTCATTATTAAATGCTCATGTATATTAAGTACTTCAACATTAAATATATTATAAATTAAATAATAATAAGTTAATATTTTAAATATAATTAAACTAATATGATATGATGATATAACTAGGGTGCTGCTATATACAGTTCGTATTTTACTTTGCGCAGTTCGTATTTTTTTTTTTGAAATGGACCATTGTACCCTTATTGTATTTTACTTTATGTAGTTCAGGTTTTACTTCGCGCAGTCCGTTTTTACTTCATACAGTCCATGTTTTACTCTGCACAGTCCGTTTTTTTTCGCGCAGTCCAAGTTTTAATTTGCGCAGTCCGTTCTTAATTCGCATAGCCCATATTTTACGAGCGGGTCAAATACTCAAAAGGTCCCGAAACTATAGGGTGGGTTACAAACTCGTCCTAAAACTTTAATCCGTTACAGAGTGGTCCTATTACTATGAAATAGGTTACAGAGTAGTCCTAATGATGTCACAAGTCTACTTTTTCAGCCATTTTGCCATGTCACCATTGACATGTCATCAAAAATATAATTTAAAATTCATCTTAAATTGATTTAAATCTAGAATTATATCAATATAACTCACTAGATTTAGTTTTGAACCAAAGTTTATCAGGTAGATAAGTTAAGATTTAGATTTGGATCATATTGTTGAACTTTGAATCATCTTTTAGATGACATGTCAACAATGACATGGCGAAATGGCTGAAAAAGTACACTTATGACGTCACTAGGACTACTCTGTAACCTATTTCATAGTAATAGGACCACTCTGTAACGGATTAAAGTTTTAGGACGAGTTTGTAACCCACCCTATACTTTCGGGACCTTTTAAGTATTTGACCCTTTTACGAGCAGTCCATTTTTACTTCCTGCTGTCTAAATTTACTAACATAGTCCATATTTGAAAAAAATAATTATATTTATTGTTTTAAAATCAAAATAAAACATATATTCAAAACTACGACACATTTCATATCTAAAATTAATATTCTAATAAAATAAAAATAATTACATTTTTCACAAAATAAATTGAATAAACTTATCAAAAAAAAACAAAAAAAATTGAATAACTATAAACCATTACATATCTTCGAAAATATCCAACAAAAAAATTTAAGGTTTATAATTATTCAAGTTTTTTTTTTTGGTGGGAAAAACGGCGTGCACCTCTTAATCATTAACAACGATCGATCTTAGTTCGGAAATCCCATAACAATCATATCGAAGAAAAAAACCCAGCTCGGTGTCAGAGGGGGGAACTGAATAAACACCAGGAGGAAGCAAGTGTCCTCTGTTAGCCAAATGATCTGCCGCTTTGTTAGCTTCCCGATAAGTATGACGGAGTTGAACCTCCCAATCTCTAGCCTGAAGTTCATGGAACTGTCTGGCTTCTGCAGCATGCTGGTGCTGAACGTGATCTTTCGACTCGAAGATAGCAATGGCCGTAGTCGAATCCATGAAGACCAAGACCTTCCTATACCCCATCTCCCAAGCCTTATGCATTCCGTAGAGGGCGCCCCTGAGTTCAGCTCGGGTTATTGAACAGCTTCCCAGGTTCATAGAATAGGCAGCAACACAGTGTCCAAACTCATTTCTGATTAAGCCTCCAGCAGCTGCAAGGCCCGAAGGTTGCAGCACCGACCCGTCCGAATTAATCACCATCCACGATTCCGGGCCAGGTTCCCAGGCGATGTGCCTTACAACTAGGGATCGCCCTAAGTTGGTAATAATTATTCAAGTTATTAAAATTGGATTGCGTTGAAACCTGGACTACGCGAAGTAAAACCTGGACTGCGAGAAGTAAAAACGAACAGCGCGAAGTAAAAACGGATTGCCCTAAGTAAAACATGGACTGCGCGAAGTAAAAATGATTGCGAGAAGTAAAATGCGGATTACACAAATTAATAAGGATATAATGGTCAGTTTTTGGAAAAATATGGACTGCGCGAAGTAAAACATGGATTGTATATAGCAAATCGTAGAAAGTATAACTAATAAGAATAAATAAGTATCATAAATTATCAAAAATTATTCTTAGAGGTGTTAGAGTGGAAAATTTTATATTTTTGAATTTATTTTATTTGAGTTATAGATTAGTGAAGTTATATACCATCCAAATTGTAGGTTCGTCATTTTCATATTTATGGGATTTTTTTAGTTGAAATTGGCTTAGCTTAAGTCATTGATTAAGTTGGATCATGTTGCATAAAATTATGATTTCTATTTGGATTATTTAGAAAAATTATATTCGAATTTTTATAGCATTAGAATATTTTGTTGGCATATAGTATAATTCACTTGACCACAAGTTATATATGTTGGTTTATCAAAAAAAGTTATATATGTTTGTTTTCATTAGTTTATCAACTGCTTTAAGGGTCATTTGCATGTAATAAAAATGTAGTTGATTTTGTCATAGTTTGACATGCATTTAGAAATGTTGTGCGACCTTACTTGATTGAAGCTGAGTTTAGTCAATAGAAGTGAATGTTAGTCATATTATGAGTTCATCTTATTATAGGTTTGAAAGGGTAAATAATTTTAAGAAATGAACAATTTTATCCAGCCAACGGGCTAGGTACAAAGCTAGTATAATATGGAAGAGGCTAACCATGGATAGGTGTGAATTCATGTGGACTGGAGGATGGAGGATAAAAATCCCCCCTTAAAAAATAATATTTTATCAACAGGGTTTATATATATTAATAAAAGAAATATGCCATCATCCACTAACAACTAACAACTATAAATGATTAATAAGTCGTATTTTACTACTCTAAACCACCCTCTCATTACGTAGGAGTCCTGAAGCTCAAAAACTTTGATTCCGATTAAAGGACCTATGCCTTCAAATATTTGAAGGATAATTTACAGTCCTTTGTCATGTGTGCCCCATAGAACAACACGTAACAATCTGGCTAATTCGACACTCAAATCTATGGCTCAAAGAAGTTTCAACAATGTTATTGGAGGATAACAATTTGATAAAATGATTTTACTGGTAACTTGTCTAGTGTGGCGAAGCATGAAATCGTGATGATGAATGGTGGATCAATGGACGTGGATCGTTGTAAGGTTCGACGAGGAAGATGAAGTTGAGAGAAACATAAAAATATTAAAGACAATATTAAGAATTTTCTTAGTTTGCTTCCTTTTTCCGCAGGCAAAGCAAATTATATTTGTACCCATAATTATCAAAACCCTACCATGACTCTTTATCGAACACCCTTTACCTAACAAAAAATCATACAACTGCTAACCTAATTGAACAAATAAAAAATTTTGAAACAGTATTAACATAATGAACATTGCTATGTGATTTAAAATAACCCCTTCTTAGGCACGAAACATAACACCCTTAAAAGATCTTTGTGTAGAGTCTTCTTCCTCATCCAACCATATCATCTTTAAATACCATTTCTTGCTTTGTTGATCTGAATGGAATGGAACTGATTGTTTTTTTACGGTTACAAGCACCCCCGCAGAAGCGACATAAAGCACTGGCGGACCTAGATCAGAGGGTGGAGACCTAAACTCGCCTTAAAGTGCCTTGGCGAATTTTAATACCTGCGAACTCTTGGAGGACGTTCGCAATGTCGCCCAGGTAAGCGTAGCACTTCCATGTCATTAGTGTTTTGGGGCCATTGATAGCAAAGACAAACTATTGGCAGTCCGAGAAGATAGTTGTCATGATTGGAAATCTAGCATATATCACTGCTCCGTACATAGCCTGGACTTCACACGCAATTAGAGAGGAGCAGAGGAAAGTTCATTCCCTCAGCATCAGAAATGATAATGTCATACGCTGCCTTTTGAGAATCGTTAACAAATGATTTGCCATGGCGTATCAGCATCCTAGGGATACATGGTGGTAGAGCAGGATTTAAATGGGGATGGGTGGGAGGAGTCGAGGGGAGTTGGAGGAGACAGAGAATTCCTCAAAACCGCCCAGTCATTGAGATCAAAAGTGTATCTGGACAGGGTATGCTCAATAATCAGTCGATTTCCATGGAAGCTGAAATTGTTTCGGGTTTTCTAGCAGATAGCAACCATTTTCTTAGCTAATAGGTCGACCAATGATCCATGAAAAGACAAGAACCAAATCGACAAGAATGGGTTATGGGTCGTGCAAATTCCTTCTAGAAGAATCGCTCTCCAAGCTGAGTACGCAAGAGGAAAGAGGAACAACCAATGAGAGATAGATTCATCTTGAGAGCTGCACAAGTGGCAGACTGCCGTGAGGGTACAATGACGACTTTGAAGGTTAGCTTCGTGGTTAGGGCAGTGTTTCAGCATCTCCATAAGAAGAACGAAATCTCTAGATGGAGGGAAATTGTCTCCCTCCAGAGATCCATTTCCATTGCTTGCTCTCTTGCTCCGTAACATAGTTGAGGTCATCCAGGTCGTGGTCTCTAAATGCATGATGCGCCGATTTGACCGAGAATAAGTCATCCTTGTTGAAATGTCATTTCCACTCGTCACTCATCTCTAAGGGGGAAATGGGGAGTCATCGAATTTCCTTTGCTTTCCTTTAGGAGCAGTAGAGGTAAATAATGTAGGTGTCCCACTCTCTAAGGGTCTCTTTAATCTAGTCAACCGCGACGGAGAAAGAACTAGTTTCCATCGAGATTCTCATAGAAGACAAGAATGGAGCATTGAATCTCTATTGATCGTGATTGTGTCACCCGTCTTGAGTGCCTTGAAGGCACCTAGGTTGAGAAAAGGTCTAGCTTCGCATAGGTTGAATAAGATCCAGGACGACTAAACGGTTTTCTTAGCTGAGAGGATAACCATTTTCAAACAGTAAAGACTCTTAAGTAATCTCACCCACATGGCATCGGAGGAGGCCGTAATGTGCCATACTTGTTTAACCACCAAGGCCAAGTTAAAATAATAGAAGTCAGGAAATTTAAGGCCTCTATCCATCTTGGGAGAACACAAAACATCCGCTTTGCACCAGTGGATTTTCTTTTTTCCATTGAGACTAACTAGAAGAACCTATACTGTTCATTTTCTTAACAATAACCCCTTGGAGAATGAAGAGGCTCATAATGAAACTTGGTATCGACTATATGACAGCTTTCATAAGAGTTTCTTTTCCAACATGAGAGAGAAGTTTGCATTTCCAGTATTGGGCTTGGGAAGTCATTCTGTCCATATGATAGTTAAAGGTCTCATTCTTGGATCTTCCTCATTTCATTGGGACCCTTAAGTATTTGGATGTGAGTTGTAGTCTGGGAAACCTATGCGACTGCTGAACATCCTTTTCTCAGTGTCGTTGACGCTGAAAAAGATGGAGGATTTGTCCTTGTAACTTCTTGTCCCATGAGTCTCCCATACTCATTAATAATACTGGTAATCGGAGTTTCTTCTCCTTTTGTGGCTTCCTTGAAAATGATGGTGTCATTTACGAACAGACAGTGGGTTAGGAGAGGACCTCTATGAGTAAGGCGTATACCATGGATCCAATTGTTGGTAATGCTACACTCAATAAGAGTGAAAGGGCATTAGACATCAAGATAAAAAAAAAGGGGGAGAAAGGATCTCCATCTGTGATTCCCTTGAGAGGGGATGACTCTAGTGGGATCTCCATTGAACATCACATCAAATCGCATTGAACTAATGTAGGAGCGAATCCACTTGCACCAAATCAGGCTAAAGCCATAGGGCAGGAGGATGTCATGAAGGGCTTCCCAGTCAACGAGGTCATACGCCTTATGCATGTCAAGCTTGAGGCACATATATTTCTTCTTCATGTGCTTCCTCTTTTGTGAAGAAAATTTGGTCTCTGGGCAAAATGATTACCTTAAAAAAATCTTAAAGACATAAATGATAAATGCACTTAATCTAATTCAAAATTGGACTGAAGTTCAAGCATAAAATTGGACTGAAGTTGAAATGGAACGTGGATGCCAAAGTCTCTTCTATCACACTCGATAACTGCAGCACAAATGATTATTAAGTCGAGATTAGTCACCTCTTACTTGTTAAAGGATGGAGCCCTATTGCACATGCGTTGTACTGCCCACATTCTCAATCTAATTGTCAAGGATGGGTTGGATGTGTTGAAGAGCATAATTGAGAAGATTAGAGATAGTGTCATATATTGGACAACAACTCCTAAAAGAGTAGAGTTCTTTCAAGAAGTTACGAAACAACTCTGTATTCCTTATGATAAAAGTTTGCAGGATGACTGTCCCACTAGGTGGAACTCTACCTACGTGATGTTGTCGGTTCCCTTACCATACAAAGATGTTTTCTACAGGCTCAAACAATGCGAACCTAGTTACACTTCTTGTCCAAGTGAGTCGCATTGGGAATTTGTTGCAGCTGTTTGTGAGAAACTGAAGATTTTTAATGACATCTCGACATTGTTCTCTGAATCAAATTACCCTACTGTCAATCTCTTCTTCCCAAAGATCTGTGAGTTGAGTGACAAGCTTTCTGAATGGCGTATTGATTCCTACCATAGGGTAAGTAGAATGACAGAGTTGAAGTGGTTAAAGTTCTCGAAGTACTAGATGGATATACATGAGGTTTTGGCCGTAGCTGTTGTACACTTGTACTCGATCCTTGTTGCAAGCTAGTAATGATGGAGTACTAGGAACATAGACTAGCCAATACCACGCACAGAATCTTCCATTAAAAGATCACGAAATTGTTGTCTAAGGGGTCGTTTGTTTGGGAGGAAAGGGAATTTGGGGATTTGGGGATAGTGAAAAGTGGGGAACAAGTGTTTTGATGAAAATGGTTTTGATGTTTTGGAAAAGGAAATGTGAACAGTAGCTGATGGGTTGTAAAGACTAAAATACCCTTGTCCACTTATCCAAAGCTTGTTGCTTTCTTCTGCAACAACTCCCCTGTTCTTCTTCTCCCTTTGTATCCCACTTCAATCTTCTGCAAACCTTCATTACACGCTGATCAAGAAGAAAAGGAGGGGAGATCATTGAGGATTTGTTTGGAGGGAGGGCTTGGCATAGAATCCTGGATAGGCTGGCGGCGGTAAGCAAGGTGGAGGAGGAAGAGAAGCCGGCGACGGCAAGCAAGGAGGAGGAGGAAGATAAGCTGGCAGCAACAAGCAACGAGGAGGAGGAAAGAGAATCCGACGGCGGCACAAGGAGGAGGAGGAAGAGAAGTCGGCATCGACAAGCAAGGAGGATATGAGGAAAAGAGGCTCGCGGCGGCAAGCCGAGCTCGGAAGTCGAGGAATGATAGCGGCAAGGTTGATTTCAAGGAGGGGAAACGGAGGAGGAGCAGTAGCTCCGGGGAAGAGGTGAGTCGAGGAAGAGGGAAACGGAGCCCAGGTCACGAGATGAAGAAGCTCTGTTTTGATAGAGCTCTTGTACAAGCTGAAGAAAAGAATGGCGTGAAAAAAATAGATTGGGGAGAGAGAAAGGTCAGTCACAGGGGTAGCATTGGAAGAATACAGTAAAGGCCATATGGGCCCACCAATCCGCAGGGTTTCTTACAATTTTTGGGGGGGACCAAATATTGTTGTAATACAAGTTAGGGAGGAATTTTGGGCTATAGAGTATCTTCAATTACAAATACACAACTTCTCAAATGCTTAACAAACAACGATATTATCAAATACAAGGGTTTTGACAAAACTCAGCCCAAGATCCCCCTTAACAAACGACCCCTAAGTTGATTCGGGAATACCTAACAAAAAACGTGCCCACAAATGAGCATCCCACTAGTGAAGCTATTGACCCCACCGCCGATGATGTTGACTTTTCCTTATATGTAAGAAATAGGAAGAGGTTGAAAACAACTCCTTATCAAACTGAGTTAGACAATTACTTGAATGAGGATATTATTTCTAAATCTCCCGATTTTGACATCCTCGTGTGGTGGAAAATGAATTGAGTGAAGTTTCTGACATTGCAAGCAATAGCAAGAGATTTGTTAGTTATCCCAGTAACTTCAGTCGCCTCCGAATCTGCCTTCAGTGCTGGTGAAAGGATATTGGATCAACATCATAGTAAGCTTGGGCACAATACGGTGGAATCCATGTTGTGCACGAAAAGCTGGGTTCACGATGAGCTAAAAATAGGTATATCTTGATATACTTTTTACTTTTATACTAAACATACTTTGGTAAATAGGCAATGATACTGTATTTAACTATTATTGTATGAGTTTGACTAAATTAGATTCAAAGATCCCTGCTAATGCTCTCGAGGGTTGTTTCACGGAGTTTCTTGCTAGGTTGGATGAGGAGGGGAATGTCAATGCAACTAGTGTGTATTTTCATTTTCGTAACTTGGGTTTTCTATTGTTTCTCTAATTCTCTTCATTGTTATTATTTGTTTGTGTTTTCTATTTTGCTTGTTGCAGATGATTGATTCCTAAGCATACGAATAACTTGACGAGTTGGGATCATCACATCGTTAGTGGGAATAATAATCATCCATTTTGTTATGTTTTGTTTTTATTTGCTTCGACCTATTAGTATTCAGAATTTTGGACATTAATTAGCTATTATTAAATAGAAGTTCTTGTGTTATTGTTTTGAATTTTCATATTTTTAGTATTCGGAATTATTTGTGTAGTTCTTTAGTTTTTCAGAATTAATTTATGATCATAAACCACTTCTGAATCAATTATTAGTTAATTAAGGACAACATTATTTAAATAATTAATTGGGCCGCCCAAATTTTAGGGCTATCGGCCCATAATCATTGGGCTTTAGCTATCAGCCCAGAAAAAATAATTCACACGGGTATCACCGTCGGTGCTCGACCACCCGACGGTGACAGTAGCAGAGTGGGGCACAGGCCCGATGGGCCCATTTCAGGCGGGCAAAAAAACCGGCCAACTGGTCGAGCATTGATTAGTAATCAAGTTATCCGACCTGCCCGACCCGAATGCCACCCCTAAAGTTCAAGCATAAAAAAAAAAAGTAAACTTGCATTTAAAATAAAACATGAGGAGCATTCCAGTAAAACATACAAGTACCTGGATTGCGAAAGCTAGCCTAAGGATAGTTGCTTCACCCCATGGCCGACCGATTAATTGCAACCCTATGGGAAGCCCTTGATTGTCGTAACCAACCTGCAAACAAATTCATTTTCAATTCTTATTAATTATTAAGCTCTAAATCAAAGAAATTAATTATCAACAAAACTCCAATTTAGCGACACAAACTTCCTGGCAATTACCCGCAATTTTACATAGCATTTACGTAATGACTGCCGCCAATTTCTATTTTACCAGCAATTGGCAATCCGCTAGTAAATAGTATATGAGATCAGAATTCTCAAGTTGCATATTGCGATTATGCTTTCCAAATTCTCTCAATCTCAAGAAAATGTTGTAACTTGTCACAGAAATCTCCCATTTTATCAGTTGAAAATTACCTACGTTGTTGAGCATGTAATGCTGAAACTGAAAAATGACTCAACTCGTAAAATAGATGAAACTCACAGGGACAGATATGGCAGGAAGACCAATGAGGTTTGGTGCGGTGATAAAGCGCATAAGATAACCTGTAGTCTTCATGTCACTCTCTCCGTACTTGAGA
Organism: Linum lewisii; assembly: GCA_034768395.1. NCBI lineage: Eukaryota > Viridiplantae > Streptophyta > Magnoliopsida > Malpighiales > Linaceae > Linum > Linum lewisii. The sequence goes on from CM068296.1 coordinate 78,005,707, forward strand.
GCACCTCGAGGGATTAGGGGTGCTGTCGTTCTGTTAATTACATGAGTATATCATTAACTGATTACTGTAAGCAGCAGAAGCATAACTATAGCTTCGCATTGACAGGAGAAACTATGATGTAAGAGCAAACAACAACATACCCTGTTGTAGGAGTAACAATGACATCAACATTTTTGAAAATTTCCATGTGATGGTACATTATCCTCCTCCTGCCAAACCAACATACCAGCTTAATTTCAGTCTCAAGTATAAAAGTTTATTTGAGAAACACAGAGTAACTATACCCTTACCTTAAACGCTGAGCAGACACGTACTCTGACCCCGTGAACGATCGGAACAATGCATCACTAGTTAGAGTCTCATATGTCAACCTTGAACTTTTCCTGCAACAAAACAAGGATCATTAATCATATCACATTAGAATCAACAGAGGTACATGTCACGATTAAGTCTATTCAGTTGAGATTAAAGAACTTGTTTACAAAGGGGGAAGAAATCCAAGCACTACCCATCATTCATGTGAGGACTTAGAACTGAGTGCATATCAGCTCCGATTGTGGCAAGATGCGCAGTCCGCATCTCTGGCAACTCTGGTATCAATATCTCCACCATCTACAAATTTCAACCCACCATACCTAATTCAGTTAGAAATCTCATTTTCGTTGCTACTTCCCTTGTTACATATCGGGGGGGGGGGGGGCAATCAACGACCACTTACTTCACAACCATGGGTCTTAGAAAGAAGAGACAGAGCATCCACGCACTTGTCCAAAACGTCAGATTGTTTCACATCATTAAACCACTGTCAGCCGATCACAATTAACCCTACAGTTAGGTATGAGACAAGGAGAAACATTTAGTGCAGAAGAAAAATGTTTCTTTCACTCACTGTTGTGTATTTTCCCAGTCGAAATGATCCGATCATCTCTGCGCCTTTCTTTGCTGATAACTTCGGAAAGCAGGGTGGTGACTACAGAAAGAGTATGTCAACAATATCATGAGCCAGTAATTGGAGTATGCTACTGATAAATGTAAATTTCGAGTTCAACAAACATTACCGGATGCAAGCTAATTCTATCCAAAGGGGAAGAACCAAGCATTGCTGCATACCTAATGAGTTTGTAGAAGACAGAAAATGTTGTGATTGTTTGATTCTGGCACAGAAAAGTAATTTGTATAACGGGACAAGTACTCACACTAGGATGAGATCCTCCACAGAAGACGCAATTGGTCCAATGATTTCCACAGTCCCACCTTCACACAAAGAACTACACATAAAAGATCACAAGCTTTACTCTTTTCAGTAAATGAATGAAAAAAGGAAAAAAAACACCAACTTATAGGAGCATGATGAGACAATCTTAGTGACAGTTCCAGAAGCTTACCCTTTCATGTCTGTGCGTCCGTAAGTTGTTTTCATGCCAACTACTCCACAGAGGGAAGAAGGGATGCGAATCGAACCTAACCATTTTCCACAGTTGAAGTGTCAATATAGGTTAGTATCTATCCATAGAAACAATTATGGATTAGATCAGAGATGAGATTGACCAACCTCCACCATCGGTCCCCAAGGCAGCAGAGCACAACCCTGAAGCTACAATCGCTGCAGGACCTGAGGAGGATCCACCAGTGTATCTTTCTGGATCATGAGGGTTCCTTGCAGTACTGAATCCCAGCAGGGGGTCCAAGTTCCACATAGTTAAGCCATCATATACATTATAGCATTGTTCTGAAATAACAACGTTGTTTCGGTCTTCTAAGATATGAAATCAATTACCCGTATGTCGGATTATTCCCTGTAGTTCCTATGCCTAGCTCATGCATGTTTGCCTTCCCAACAAATATCACACCACAGCTACGCAACCTACAAACAGAAACTGCATCTTCTTTCACAGAACGAACCTCATTCATCCATGTGGTTGCACCTACATCATTGGAAAATATGCCAGATTTCGTTACCAATGACACAGAGATTGTTCAATTACAAAAAAATAGAAGCAGAAAAGAAAACCAAGAATGTACCCTTAGTTGGGTGAGGAAGGCAGTCTATATCATCTTTAATTGCAACAAAAATTCCATCCAAGACAGATATTTCTTTTCCTGGAAAATTCAACACACCAACATCAGGTAAGAATGTAAAACTGCAACCACGAACTTCACATCCGATATAGCTCATTGAAAACTGACTTGTCACCTTCACTGAACCTCTGAGTGGATGCTGCAGCTTGCTTCCTTATATCCTCAACATCGGAAGAAATCAGCAGTGGGCAGGGCGGACTTTTCCCATCAAAATCCTTCAAAGCTAATATTATATTCTCTGCCACCTAAAATAGAGAATTCATACATCCCTTCTCGTGTAACTGGAAGAACACCAAGGGCAATGAAGGGATATTTTGTTGCTGGTATTATTTAGCAGGTCTGACTTACTATTGAGGGGGTCACAAGCTTAGACCGATAAGAATGTGCGTAGTCACGAATCTTCCAGTATCTAAAAGACTTTACTGAAATCTCATCCAAGGAATGAACAGGATTGTAGTCAGGAAGACATTTTAGGGCTGATGCTACCCTTTCTTCTGGGGTTCCGAGTTCATCCACAATATACACACCAGGTTCTGGCTCTGCATTCACATTGCACTCTTTAGTTTACAATATACCATTATCCAAGTTTCTAATAGGCTAGCGTTCTGAAATTAACTGATACAATTAGAAATGGGTAATAATTATAGAAAACTAGATGATAAAGTAGCAATGTTATTCAGACGATTCAACTTCTTACTTCCATCACCTCCACGACTCTGATCCATCTCAATGAATCAACCATCTAATTTAGTGAAAGCAACAGTTTCATTTTCATAAAATCTTCTTGCTATTCAAACTAGTAGGAACTGAGGAAGATACCTTGAGGAGGAAATTCGGGTTTGAACATGGGAATTTCAGGTATATCAGTGTTCTGCAACAACTGTAAAGTTAACCACCAAGCATTTTGAATCAGCTTAGTTCATTCAGCTATTTCTACCACGGGAAGCCTAAGAAACAAAGAACCAGCCGAATTCCAGAAAATAAGGAGTAGAAAGCAAACCTCAGTCATGTTGTTCTGCTTCTTCACGTGGGATACAATCAAAGAACCAAAGAGTGGAGATTCAAGTATCCATGAAAACAGCTTTAATTTTACCCCAGACAACCGTGGCGCTGCATCCAAACCCCAAAATAGGATCAATTTGTTGAGCTAATCTCACGAACTAAATCAATATGAAGAAACTAACCTTTGATTACTTCCTGCTCGTATTTGACTGCAGACAAGTCAATCTCATCAACGGGGACCATCACGCGAAGCTTTCCCATATCCTTCTCCCTTAATCAATCAAATCAAACGACCGAAAATCCAGAATCTGATGGATGAGCCTAACCTGTTCGACAAAAAGCCTAAGAGGGACAAACCATCAATGTAGTTGGTAAAAATGCAGCTTTTCGGAGAAGAGTGACAGACCCAAAGATGGAGATGGAAATAGTAGGAAAACTCTGCCATGTGAGGGGGAGAAAACGAGAGTGACAGTGATAGGGTCTCCAGAAATGGGTTTCCTATTGTTTATGGATGGCGATAGAAACAGAGACCATGAAAGCTATGGAGCGCAAAGCAGGAAACAAACGAAGGGGTTTGAAAAAAACAGTTGCGAGTTACTTCATATAAACTTATAGGAAAATACCACTTTGCCCTCCTCTACTTTGCCAACTTAACAAATAGCTCCTTATACTATAAATTGCTCTTTTTACCTCCTCTTACTTTGACCACTTTGCCGTTTGGGTCCTTCCGTTCCAATTTCTTCTTCGTGACGTTAATTGATGCTCCAATAGTCATGTATTAGGTTACTAAGCATGTTTTAGTTGGTAATATATTATATATATATATATATATATATATATATATATAATGAATCGATAAATAAAATGTGCGGTTTTAAAAACCTTTGTATGTATAAGGTGAAATGGAAGGACCAAAACAGAAAATTAGTCAAAGTAGAATAGGGTAAAAATAGTGATTTATAGTATAAGGGGCTATTTGTTAAGTTGGTAAAGTAAGGGGCAAAGTGTTATTTTCCCTAAAAAAATTAATAGGTTAGTGATGAAAGAATTAGTATCCTAATATGCAAGTGACCAAAATCTCACTGGAGTTGAGAAGAGAGGACTTGGACAAAACTTGACTCACCATAAGGTGCTGAAGCTTTCTGCTCTATAGGTGGACAAGAAAGCTTCAGCACCATTTTGGTGTTGAAGTTTCAGCACTCTAATTTTTTCCCTCTTAAACTTGGCATCGAAGTTCAAATGTAAAGATTAGGAACAAGTGGTGTGAGGAGGGGTTTGTGCAATTGTGCACATTCCTTAAACAAATACCTTTACTCCTTTAGCATAAATTGGTTCACTCGAAGCTCAATAGTGATAGATAATAAATAATAATAATAATAGAAAAGAGTAGATGCTTAATAAATGAAGAGATAAGTTATTCTTCCCCTTTATGAATCAAAATATAGCTGGCCGGTACATATACAAAGACCCAAAAAAAAAAACATGTTGTTCACTACTAGTGGCTAATTTCATAATTTTGAAAAAATGTCTCTTTTATCTCTTAATTATAAAAGTGCGGCTATTTATAATTCTTATTTTACTGTATGCAGCTCGTATTTTAACATAAATGAATAATTTTATCCTTGTAGTCCGTATTTACTAATACGATCAGTAGTTACTAATACGATCTTATGCTTTTAATCAATATTATTAATTTATTTAAATTGTTATAATTTTCCATCAAATATAAATTTTTTAGACGTATATAATTTTGCAACATTGTTATTAATTTATTTAAACATTTATAATTTTCCATCATTATTCGTTAATAAACGAACTGCGTTAGTAAAAAATGGACTGTGTTAGTAAAAATAGACTGCGCAGCGTTAGTAAAAACGAACTACGTTAGTAAAAAATGGACTGTGCTGGTAAAAATGAACTGCGTTGGTAAATACGGACTGCAAAGACATAATTATACATTTATGTTAAAATACAGACTGCATACAGTAAAACACGGACGACAAATAGCAACCCACTTTAAAAAAACTAGAAAGTAAGTAGGATTGGGGGATGAAAGAATAAGAATGTTTGATAAAGAAAAAGGCTACTTATTGCATATATAACTAATGGGGGGTGGGTGTTTCCTTGTGGAGTCTGTTGTTTTCAATTATGATGCCTTTATTCCTTACCATCTCATCTGTCTTTCCTCACTTCATTCCCTTATATATGAGTGGGATGACACAAGGGGTTTCTTCTCAAGTATAAATGAATAACGACCCCAAGTATGGATATGGCTACCCTTACCCTCCTCCAGGTAACCCTTCCAAACTATTAATTAATCACTCTGTTGTACCTAGTTGGTTTATTTGATTTTGATTTTGATTTTATAGGAGCAGGAGGGCCGCCGGTGATGGCACCGCCTCAGTACTACGCCGTCCCACCACCGCCGCCGAGAAAGGAAGTTGGCTTTCTTCAAGGATGGTGCGTCTGTTCTGTATATATATCTTGTGACTCATAATTGGATTTAGAGCTATATTATATATAATATAACACACGATGGGTGCTTCTTTCTGTTGTATGCAGCCTTGCAGCGCTATGTTGCTGTTGCCTTATAGATGACTGCTGCTGTGATCCCACTATTTTCTGTATCATCTAATTTCTAATATTATTAATTCCTCATGTTGTTTTGTTTTTAAACAATTCTGCATATTGTGTGTGTATATATAATATTTCTGTGAATTTTCCCTAATTAATATTTTTCTCCTACTATCCATGTACTAGTCTTGAGCTGATTCCCTCCTGTTACCTTTCACATCAATATTCCGTTATTCTCCTATTACCTAACTAGGCTCGAGCTTGAGTCAAGCTCGATTCAAGACCAGCTCGATAATCAGCTCAACAACCACTCAACTTGAACTAGCTCGTTAGGGATTCGTATAAACAATAAGCCCACATAATATAGAGCAAAATTTAACTATGATGGGTCCGGATGTCTGTCTGGCGTGCCCACTAAAACATAGCCTCCCAACTCTCATATTTATATGTCTAACCTTCTATAAGACGTCGTTTGGGTTGGAGATTTGGTTCAGTGCATATTTGAAATAGCCGGAGATTTGAAATATCTCTCTCCATCGGTGTGCAAATTTGTTCAGATTTAATGTCATGAAGACGATAATTGAAATGGAAGAACCCAAAATGCAAAGTGGTCAAAGTAAAAGGGGTTAAAAAGGCGTTTTATAGTAGGGGGTCTATTTGTTAAGCTGTCAAAGTAGAGGGGCCAAGTGTTATTTTTCCTAAATTAATATATGAAAATTTTATTTTTAAAATGAATTTTGGGGATTTTGGAAAGGCGCGTGGGTTTCTCTGAACCTTTCAGAGTAGCGTTCCCGACCAAGTTTTGCTGGGAGAATTTTTCCTTTTGGTGGGTGAGCTCTCGAAGGGATCTCCGGGGGGAATCTTGGCCGCCGGCAGACTTCTGAGGTCTTTGGACCCCGTAGCTCTCTTCATTTTACTGTTCGCTTTCTTTGTTTGCAAGTCAGATCTAATACTGTTCTATTGCCTGATGATGGTGATGGAAAAGGGTGAATCCTCTACTTCGGAGGTAGTTCTAGAGAAGAAATCTTTGTCTGATATGGTCTCAGACCCGACTTCTGACCTACATCAACATTCCTGCATCGGCTCGGTAGAGGGAAGTTCTGCGAATACCTAAGTCGGTGCTTGAGAAAGGGTTTATGCGAATGAAATCAGCAACAGTCGCTCAGTTCATCGCTCCTCCTCCCCCATACCGCGTTGATTATGTTTAGATGGGAGAAGGGGATTAAGCCCTTGTAAATCTCTGCTACATAGACCCCTGAATGAATTACGTTTAAGAGTGTTCCGCCTGCAATGATTACAATAGATGAGATAAGCTGGATTTTAAGCATGATTGGAAAACCCCTTAAGAAATTTGTTAGAGAGAAGGTTTAGATGTAAAGTGTCGTGAACGTTTCCGTCCGCGACGCGCGATCCCCGGCTTCGCGTTAGTCTCTTTGTTGGGTTTGGTAAAAGGTTGGAGTCGCCACCAATCACTTAAAGTGGATTGGACACTTGGAGGCCGATTTAGATGATTTTAACTTAAATCGGGCTTGGTCTGCGTTCAGAGATCTGGATAAGGGGGGACGGTTACGTGTGGGGAAGGATTAGCACCCCCCAACGCCCGGTAAACCGGTACTACCAAAGTCGATAAGTCAGTTGATGTGCTTTTAATTAAATTTAGCTTTTAGTTTGTAAAATGGGACGTTCATGTGTCTGGCCTAGTGTCAAGACAAACACTATTAATCCCGATGATTTTGAATAAAATAGTTTCAGAGAGAAAATGATGAAAATGTTTTAAAGTTGGAAAAATGTAAAGTTGTTTTAAAGTCGGACTCGAGTCTAGTGACTGCTTACGTATCCGAAAACTGGAATCAAAGTCCACGCAGTTCGAGTTGAAAATGCGGATTAATTTGATTTTGTGATTTTTGGTTAGTTAAGTCGAGTTTTGGTTTATTTTTTTCGCTGGCCACTGCTAGTGTCGAAGCTGACATTATAGTTCTCGATTCCCCACGAAGAGAGCGATCAAAAAGGATTATTGTTTAATCAAGAATTCTCACGAGTTTTTGATAGTGTAAAACTTGCGTTACTAATTCTGTTAATTTAAGATATTTTAGCGGGATTCCTTTTTGAGATGGGTAATTTCACGATTTTCAATAGTGTAAATTTATCGTTACTAGTACCGTTAATTATGAGGTTTAAAAATTAGATATATTTCAAGTTGGGAATTTCACGAGCTTGCTAGTGTAGAACATTCGTTACTAATCTTTAAGGATAATGTCGGTTTGGGATTCCACCCCGACCGTCACAATGGTTCCAGAGACCTTAGAGGCCCGCCGACCCCCAACCGTCACATGGAGAGCTGTTCCAGCCTTGTCGCCTGGCCCAATAATGGAGGCCCAAGCTTGTTGGTCCTCTGGGAGTGTTGTACCTCGTAAGTAGCGTGAGGGGTAGTCAGTTCAAGGAAAAGGGGAGGTGATCAGTTTAAGGAATGGGAGAGGGAGGTGAGTAACATACCGCGGAGCGTTTGTCCGCTGGGTAAAAGTGTTGTCCCCTGGTTAATAGGGTGTACGGGGGTATTTATAGTACCCCTGCCTTGGTTGTCAAGGCTGAATCTTAGCCACTCGTTTGTGGCTCCCGTGGGATGTTGACACGTGTCCGCTCTGCCTTGGAAACCTAAGTGTCGCCGAGTAACCCTAGGAGGCCGCCGAGCTGGGCCATCACTTTGGGCCTTACTCCACCTCCTGGGCCTGCCTGTTCGTCCCATCTGATTTACCGCCTGAGTCCGGGCCCCCTGCCCTAACCGCTGTGTTCGGGCTACCATGTGGGTTGCCTCGTGGGCCGTCATGTGAGCCTTTGGACTTCGTCGGGCTAGGCCCATCAATTGCCCCCAAGCCCTTAGCCAAGCTTTGCTTGGCTGAGGGTTTACCTATGACTCGGATCGCTCGTCTCGTGATCGCCGTAAGAGGACCCATCAATTGCCCCCGAGCCCTTAATGCGAGTTTTGCTTGGCTGAGGGCTTACTCATGACTCGGATCGCTTGTGTTGTGTCGCTTTATCGCATTGCCGTCCTATCGCCTTGTTGCTTTGTCATTTTGTCGCTTTGGTGTCTTGATTCTTATCGCTTTGGTGTCTTGGTTCTTATCGCCTTGGTGTCTTGGTTCTTATCGCCTTGTCTCTTTTGTCGCTGCTTTCTATCGCGCCCCTTCTTTCCAGTTTTTCACGCACCTCTCTACCGCTCAGGGCATCATGGTCTTTTACTCCCTACCTTGCTGGAGAAGCTAGGGAAATCGGGGTATTTTAGTAATTGCCCAGAAAGCCATCATTACCTTATCCCTTCAGACGTCATCTCAGCCGCGCGTGCCCCAATTAAACGTCGCGACGGCTCACCTTCCGCCAACACGCCTTTTTAACCGTGCGTGTGACTCACTCATTCACCGCGACGGTTCCATTCCCGCTCATTGCACTCCTATATAGACCCCCTTCTTACCGTCTTCCTCCTTTTTTTACTCCTTCTCTGACACCTTGACTCCCCATTTTTACAGTCTTCTTGCCTCCACTGCTTCCTTACTCCTTCCGGCGAGTCCTCCACTATCTTCTCCTTCCCCGTTGATCGAAAAACGTTCGTTTCTCCTTCTTCCGATCACCCGAAAACGTTTATCTCTTCCTGCCATTTTTCAGATGTCTGGAGCCCCCCGACGCCCACCTGGTACGTGACTCTTCCCCTCTTTCTCACTCCCATTGCCGTCCTGCCGTGTGTTTCCTTCTCTTTTCTGCTTCTTGTTGTTTTTTTTTTCTTTGAACCATGGATTCCGCCTCCGATAGCCAGAACCAAAGTCATTCCTATTCCGCTGGTACCGATTCTTCACCCTCTCCTTCATCTTCCTCTTTGTCCTCTCCTTCTTCTTCCAGTCATTCCCCTGAACGGGCACCCTTAAACCCTCCATCTACAGCCGAAACCTCGTCTGCCCAAATTTCCGACGTAGCAGAGGAGAATTTTGATGAATCTCCTGCCCTGCCTTTTTGGGGTCCCCACCAAAAAGGATTCGAGCGGGCCCGTCATGGGGTCGAGATTGATCCTGAGGCGACTAGAGTCACCGGCTCCTACTCCATTGGCAACTGGCGATCTATGTGGGGAAGAGCTACCTGTGACGAGCGCACGGTCATCGGCCCGGGCTACTTTCCTTCAGGGTCGGTGGAGAAGATCGCCCGCGTTCTTCCGTTCGCCATGCTGCCGTCTACCTGGGAATTCGCGTGGCCTCTCGGCTTTCCACTATTGGCAATTGCCCGCCAGGGTGGCACGGCGTCTGGACCGAGGCCTTCACCAATGGCCTTCGCCTTCTGCCATCCTCGTTCACGGTCGCCCTGCTTGAGTGCTTTGGCGCTTCTCTTGGCGCCTTTAACGTCGGGTGTTGGGCTACAGCCTCTGCCTTTGAATGCAGCTGTGCGACCAAGAAGATCGCCCCCACTCTTCGGTTGTTTCAATTAATTCATTATGCCAAGCACACCTCTAATGGCATCAGTTTCGTTCGCCGAGCTGATCTTACACAAAAGGGCACTTACTCATCACCGAAACCTCGCCCTACATGGTACCATTCGTTTTTCTACTTCCGCCCCAGCGACACGGATCGCCATTGGGCTTCGCTGCTCCCTTCATCCTGGTCTTCTGGTGACGTGAGTTCTTTCAACGCCGAGCTTGATCCTACTCCTGATGAGATACTCCTTCGTCGCCAGATCCTTCTTGATTGCCATCATCTATCGACCACTTCTGGCCTGCGGACTGCCCAGGCGGGAATACGAGGAGGTATACTTTATGTCTTAGGCGGTGCTGATTGTTTTCCTCCCTTCCTAGCTGTCGCCGTTCATCTTGCGTGATTGAGTCGTCGTAGCCAAACCCTTAGGAACGTATAACCTTTATATTGTCGCCTTTTTGTGCTTTCTTTCCTTTCCCCCTTTTTTTTATACTAATCTTTGGATGTACCTTTCCTAGGTGCCGTAAGCCTCTCTGGGTGCCTCCTTAGTACCACCGCGCGTGGTCCTGTCGCCGAGACTCGTCCCAGCCGCTCTGAGGCCGCCCCCGTCGCCCCTGCTTCTGCCCAACCTTCGCCCGAGAAATCTAAGGGGAAGAGGAAGGCGGTTGAGACGGATGAAAGCCTCCTTTCTTCAAAGAGGAAGAAGAAAGCTGGGGTTTCCAAGCCGAGGAGAAAGGCAGGTGAGGGCTCCAGCAATCCACCGCCGCCGCCTCCACCAGTGATAGAGGTGGAGGATGCCGATGCTGAGACTGAAACTCCCCTCCGCCGCTCTCGTCGCCAATCGCCTCTGGCGCATGACAATTCGTCTGCGAGGGAGCCCTTAGAGCATCCTGCCGACGGGAACGTCATCTCATATGACGACTCCTACCTTCCTGACGAACCTATTCCCCTTCCCCGGGATCCGGAGCATCCCGAGTCTACGCCAGCTCCGGAGCTTGATCTTCGTCCCACCGAGCCTGCTCGCGACCACTCTCGCCCGCCTCCTGTCAACACCGACCGTGCCCGCCGGGCCAGCTGGACAGAGCGAGCTAACACCCTCTTTGATCGCCCTGCTCCTGCTGGTCGCGAAGGTGAGGGTCCCTTTCGCCTTCCCTACTTCGCCGTCGTTCATCCGGTGGCATCCCACATATCGCCCGGATGGCGAGTGACATCACGGAGGAGTTCTCTCGAGGTGTCTACGAGGGGGTGACCGCTCCTGGTGAGGGCTCGGAGATTACGGACCTGCATGGGGCGACTTCCTGCCGCCTCCTTCAGGTATTTATGGAATGCGAAGTCAATTTGCTCTGTCCTACTTCCCTAGCTCTGCTCGCTGCTTCTTACCCCCTTCATTTGTTTTGTTGCCTAGGCCGTGGCCGAGCTCGGCGATCTTTCCTTTGCATGTAAACACATGCAGGAGGAGAATCGGAGGCTGAAGGAGGATGTTGAGAATCTGCGCTCTTTGCGCATGGATCTCACCCGTTATCATAACGAGGAGAAGGTATTTACTCGTCTGCCTCTTCTTTCTCCCCTTTTATATATACTTTTTCCCGACTTGCCACCTTACGATCCTTGCTAAACCCGCACGTTGCTGTTTGTTCGTTTGTCTTTTTATCCTAGCGACGGGCAGATGCAGCGACCTCTGCTGCTGAGTCTCTGAAGGAAAGCCTGGCTGAGGCGAGCGGGCAGATTTCCCAGATGGAGGGCATCCAGGAGGACTTGCAATCTGCTAATAAGCACATTGTCGCCCTTGAAGCCGAATTGGATGAGGTTCGTGTCAAGGTTGCTCAGGTGGAGGAGATAGCCGCCGAAAGGGACAGAGCTAAGGAGCTGCTGAATGACTCTCTGGCGGCTGAGTCGGCGACGGATCGTGATCTTGCTGCTGCCAAGGCTCAGTACGATGAGACTGTGGCTTATTACACTCATGCTCTCGGCGAGAGTATGCGCGTAGTAATGCGCAGCTGTCGTAATGAGTTCTACGAGCTGTTTCCCAACAAGGGCTGGCCAGGGCAAAAAATGGTTCGAGCCGTTCTTCGAGGTCTCAATCGCTATAACTTTGGGGTTCCCGACCTTCCCGATGCCGAGGAGGAGGCCTATTTTCGAGATGCTGCTCGCTTGGAGCGGGAGATAGTGGTGGCAGATGCCGAATATGTGGCGGCCACTCGCCTCAGCCGTGGCCTGCCTGCTCTGAATCTCGATGGATCAGAGGTTCAGCCGCCATCATCTGATCAAGCCCCCTCGACCAGCGGCAAGGACTTCAATTCCGCCGCTGACTCTTCCAAAGCTGGCCAGAAGGGCTCCGGTGCCAAAGACCCATGATCCCGCTGTCAACCTGCTGTCAACCTGTTGTTGTTGTTTTTTTTTTTTGTAAAAACTGCCTTACTAAACTCTTCCTCGTGATTTTCAATCTTTGGCTTTTTTTGTCTTATTACACCTTTCTTAATCACTTTGCTTCTTTTCATCATTAATTAGATGTTATACCGATATGTTAATGCCCTTTAGGTCTTACATAGCGATCCCAATGCCCTTAGGTCTTACATGATAAATTTGATGCCCTTAGGTCTTACACAGCGATTTGTTAATGCCCTTAGGTCTTACATAGCGATCCAATGCCCTTAGGTCTTACATGATAAATTTGATGCCCTTAGGTCTTACACAGCGATTTGTTAATGCCCTTAGGTCTTACATAGCGATCCCAATGCCCTTAGGTCTTACATGATAAATTTGATGCCCTTAGGTCTTACACAGCGATTTGTTAATGCCCTTAGGTCTTACATAGTGATCCCAATGCCCTTAGGTCTTACATGATAAATTTGATGCCCTTAGGTCTTACACAGCGATTTGTTAATGCCCTTAGGTCTTACATAGCGATCCCAATGCCCTTAGGTCTTACATGATAAATTTGATGCCCTTAGGTCTTACACAGCGATTTGTTAATGCCCTTAGGTCTTACATAGCGATCACAATGCCCTTAGGTCTTACATGATAAATTTGATGCCCTTAGGTCTTACACAGCGATTTGTTAATGCCCTTAGGTCTTACATAGCGATCCAATGCCCTTAGGTCTTACATGATAAATTTGATGGCGCGAAGACATATATTAGATTCAATCATTAGGGCCCTTAGTTGCCTTAAGAACTAGCCTTGGTTACAAGTGTCTTTTTAATCATAATATCGCCTGAGATGCATGGAGTTCCAAGTTTTGGGGATCTTTGCTCCATCTAACTCTGCTAGTTTGAAGGTGTTGGCCCCTACCACTCGCTGTACTCTGTATGGGCCTTCCCATCCGGGGTTGAGCTTGGCCGCCCCGACCGCCGGCCTGAAGATCTTTCGCAGCACTAAGTCATTGAGCGCGATGTGATGTGGCCGGAGCTTTAAATTGTACCGCCTGGCTAACTGCTCCTTTTCAGCGATCAGCCGCATCTGTGCCTTTTCTCTTGTTTCCTCAATCATATCTACGTTAAGCATCAATTCTTGTTCGTTGACCTCATCCCTGTATTCCTGTATTCGGACAGATGGGATTGAGATTTCTACCGGAGGACCGCCTCAGTCCCGTACGTCAATGTGTAGGGAGTCTCCCCTGTCGCCGTTTTATAAGCCGTTCGGTGAGCCCATAGTACATGATGAAGCTCCTCGACCCATACGCCTTTACAGCCATCCACTCTTTTCTTTAATCCTTGTAGAATAAGCTTATTAGCCGCCTCTGCTTGTCCATTAGCTTGTGGATAGGAGACCGAAGCGAATCTCAGATTTATCCTCAGGTCATCACAAAACTCTTTAAAGACCTGCGAGTCAAACTGAGTTCCATGGTCACATATAATACTTTCTGGTATACCAAATCTGGTGACGATACTTTTAAATGCAAACTTCTGTATCTGCTTGGCGGTGATACTTGCCACCGCTTCTGCCTCGACCCACTTGGTGAAATAATCAACTGTCACGATAAGGAATTTCCTTTTCCCGGAAGCTTCCGGAAATGGGCCTAGGATATCCATCCCCCATCTCGCGAATGGCCACGGGCTGACATTCGCCTGGAGCGCTGTTGCGGGCAACTTGTGATAACTTGCGAATTCCTGACATTTGTGACATTTCTTCACCAGGTCGCCAGCTTCCTTTCTCATTGTTGGCCAATAGAAGCCCTGGTATATTAAGTTCCTTTCCAAACTTCTTGTTCCTAAGTGGAGTACCGCATACTCCTGAATGTACTTCCTCTAGGGCCCAAGCTGCATCCTCCTCTCCCAGGCATCGCAAGTATGGACCCATAGCTGATTTCCGATACAGCTCTCCCCCTATTATAGTACACCTCCCTGCTTTTCGCCGGAGCTTGGTCGCTTCTAACGGGTCACTTGGTACAGTGTCGTTATCCAAGTATTGAATAATAGGCGTTCGCCAGTCACTTTTCCCAATTCCGTTAATCACGTGAAAACACTGCTTCCTCCTTGTTTCTTTTTCCACTGTGACCATTCGCCCTTCTTCAAAATCAGTCGCCGTTGCTAGTTTCGATAATGCATCCGCGTGGCAATTCTCCTCCCTAGCAATCTGGGATATAACCACCTTCTTGAATTCTGATATAAGCAGTTTTACCTCATCGAAATAAGGGAGGAGCGACTCCTCCTTTACCTCAAAGCTCCCATTAACTTGGTTGACTACTATCGCCGAGTCTGGAAAACTCTGATGTTAGTAACTCCCATACTCTTAGCGATTCGCAAGCCAGCCTCTAATGCCCCGTACTCAGCTGCATTGTTGGTTCGATTGGTTGCGAATCGCAATGCGACCTCGTGGAGGATCCCCCCAGGAGACCTTAGGACTATCCCTGCGCCTGACCCTCCTTTACTCGAGGCGCCATCTATGAATAACGTCCATTCATCGCCTTCCTCGGTATCTTCTTATACTGCACCTTCGACTACAAAGTCAGCAAGGACCTGGGCCTTGATCGCCGTTCGCGGTTGGTATCGAATGTCATACTCGCTTAGCTCGATCGCCCACTTAGCTAATCGCCCTGCCATGCTCATAGATCTTAACACATTCTTAATCGGAAGATTCGTAAGCACATGTATCGTGTGTGCCTGAAAATATGGTCGCAACTTTCTGGCCGCGCAGACCACAGCGTATGCCATTTTTTCTATCACCGGGTACCTTGTTTAAGCATCGACCAAGGTTTTACTTGTATAAAAAACAGGGTGTTCGGCTTTGTCCTCTCTTCGAACTAAGACCGCACTAACTGCCTTTGGAGAGATCGCGATATAGAGAAATAAATCTTCATTTGATTTCGGAGATGCAAGTACAGGAGGGGTAATTAAAAACTGCTTTAGCTCTTCAAAAGCCTTGTTACATTTATCATTCCATGCAAACTTTGATGCATTCTTTAAAGTCGCAAAGAACGGAGCGCATCGGTCGGCGATCCTGGGAATGAATCGATTGATTGCCGTCAGTCTTCCAGATAGAACCTGAACCTCCTTCACAATCTTTGGAGGGGCCATCGCTGTAATCGCCGCGATCTGAGCTGGATTAGCTTCAATTCCTCTCCTGGTTATGAGGTATCCTAGGAACTTTCCTGATGTTGCCCCGAACACGCACTTCAAAGGGTTCAACCTAAGCGAATACTCCTGTAGTGTATTGAAGGTTTCCCTTAAGTCGCCAAGATGGTCATTAGATCTCTTACTTTTGACCAGCAGGTCATCCACATACGCCTCCAAGTTTCGGCCGAGCTGCTTGACAAAGACTTTGTCGATCATTCTCTGGTAAGTCGCGCCAGCATTCTTGAGCCCGAATGGCATCACTCGATAGCAGTAGTTCGCCGTGGGCGTCATGAAAGCCGTTTTCTCTTGATCTTGCTTGCTTAAAGGTATTTGATGATATCCCGAGAACATGTCCAGAAAGGACAGCATTTCATTGTTCGCCGTTGCGTCTACCAGCTGCTCTATGTTGGGCAAGGGGTACGGATCCTTGGGGCAAGCATCGTTAAGGTTGGTGAAGTCGACGCACATTCGCCATGCTCCTGACGATTTCTTGACAAGAACTACATTAGCCAACCACTCAGGATACTGTACCTCTTTGATAAACCCTGCCTTCAAAAGTTTGTCCACTTCATTTGCCACCGCCTGCTGCCTTTCTCTGCAGATGTTCCGCCGCTTTTGCTGGACTGGGTGACTCCCGGGCTCGATCGCTAGAGAGTGTTTGATGATGTCTGGAGCAATTCCTGGCATGTCGCTTGGTGACCATGCGAACAGGTGCGAGAACTCTTGGAGCAACTTGACCAACTCCTGTTTCTTGTTATCGCTCAGGTAGGATGAAACTCGAACTGTCTTACTTTCATCTTCTTCGAACAGCGGTATTGGGACGTCCGATTCTGCTGGAACGACTCTTTCTCCTTCATTCTCCGCCTCCAAGCTTATGGTGAGGCACGTGCTTTTAGTCGCCGCCCTGTAACACCTTCTGGCGATGTCCGGGTGTCCCCAGGCGAAACCTATCCCTTCATTAGTAGCGAACTTCAGTACTTGGTGCACTGGGGAGGAGATCGCTTGGAAGGCGGCGAGTGCAGGTCGCCCTAGGATCATGTTGTACGTGGATTGACAATCCATGACATGGAAGTCGATGGATCGGGTGACCTGCAAGTCTCCATCCCCAATGGTTATTGCCATCGTGGCTATCCCCTTGATGGGAACTGTGTGTCCTGAAAATCCTGAGATGGTAGTTTTTGTCTGCCTGAGCAAGCTAGCTGGCAGGTTCATCTTTTTGTACAGCTCCCAGAAAATAATGTCCGCAGAGCTTCCTTCGTCAACCATCACTCGCTCCACTCGGCTATTGTGTGTGATTACTTGAATCACCATCGCCTCCAAACTTGGGCCTCCTACCCTGGCCATGTCTTCTTCCGAGAATCCCAACGTTGGGCGACTGACTTGGTCCATCATCATCACCTCCTTTGTTTCCTCCTTTTTGACTTTCTTTGTCGGGCAACTTTCCCCACCGAAAATGGTTTGATAAACGTGGTTTACCTCAGGTCGAGGCTTTTTCTTGCTATCTTCATTGTCCATAAGCTCCTTAAGTCGGGTGAAAACATCACCCTTCTTGTCTTGTGATTCTCCTTGTCCTCGGCGATCATCTTCTTGCGGCTTGTTTTTCCGCTTTGAGCTGACAATGAAATCCCTGAGACGTCCTTCGTTTATCCACCTTTCATTTCATTTTTCAATTCCCTGCAGTCTTCAGTGGTATGCCCATGAGAGTCATGGAAATCGCAAAACTTTTGGCGACTTCGCTGATCCGCCGGGGTGAACATTGGCCCCGGCCAGTTGATGGGGTGTCCCTTATGCTGCATGTACAGCAGAATCTTTCTTCGCGATTCTGAGAGGGGTGTATAATCTGCCCTCTCCTCTTGATATCCTCTCTCCTGATAACCCCTATGCTCCCCTGGGTATCCTTTCTCTTGGTAACGCCTTTGCTCCCCTGGGCGATATTTCCCATATGGCCGTGTCTCGGAGGGCTGCCCTTTGGCCTGCTTGTTCCCTATAACGGGCTTTTCTTCCATCTTCGCCGCTCCATGTAAAGGTTCTGCTAACTGCTCCTCAATCAAAATAATTTTGTGTACTCTGGTTTCCAAGTCGGATAGCGACTTCGGAGCCACCTGTAGCAGCGACTCCCGCAGCCTGCCGTTATGAGTCGACTGGAATAAACTTGCCGCAGCGATTTCATGATCTACCCTCTTGATGGATTGGACGACCCCAGTCCATTCATCAAAGAACTCCTTCAGCGACTGGTTCGGCTTTTGCCTCAAGCTCACCAGCGCTTGCAACGGGACCGTCCTTGTTTTCTTGCACTCATACTTCTGTGAGAAGATCCTCGCAAAGCCCTCCCACGATGTTATGATGCCCTCTGGTAGATTCATGTACCACTCCCTGGCTCGCCCTCCCAATGTCGCCGGAAAAGCTCTGCAATATGCGGCGTCGCCGGCCTGCTGCATTTGCATGGCGATCTGGAAGGCTTGCAAATGCTCGTCTGGGTCGCCAGTACCTACATACCTATCTAGGTTGGGCGGAACCAACCCCTTAGGTAGTGGCTCGGCGAGTATCACCCTGGACAGAGGTTGGCGAACCACCATCTGTGCAGGGGAGATTTGAGTAGCAGGGAGGAATTGCTGTAACGCTTTCAAATGGGAGTCCTGTGGCGATTGCCTGTCCTGAGTGTTGGCCCTGAGAGCTTGAGCTTGCTGAGCGATCACCGTTTTCAACATCTGTGTGAGCTCAGCATTCTGTTGCTCAAGGGATCGAAATCGCTGCTCCAACAGCTCATAGGCATCGCCGGTCGGAATAGTACTCTGGGACTCCGAGTCGCCCTCGAATTCGCGCTCCATGTTTCTTGTGAGGTTTGGGTCTGCTCGAGAACCTGGGTTGACATACTTGACGGGTGTTACTCCATCTCCTCTTTCGCCATCCTCGCCCATCAGAGTGGGCATCGCTGATGAAGCCATTCGCCTTGAAAAGTCGCCTGACCGTCCCCCTATCTGGCGCGCCAATTGTTCCAGCCTTGTCGCCTGGCCCAATAATGGAGGCCCAAGCTTGTTGGTCCTCTGGGAGTGTTGTACCTCGTAAGTAGCGTGAGGGGTAGTCAGTTCAAGGAAAAGGGGAGGCGATCAGTTTAAGGAATGGGAGAGGGAGGTGAGTAACATACCGCGGAGCGTTTGTCCGCTGGGTAAAAGTGTTGTCCCCTGGTTAATAGGGTGTACGGGGGTATTTATAGTACCCCTGCCTTGGTTGTCAAGGCTGAATCTTAGCCACTCGTTTGTGGCTCCCGTGGGATGTTGACACGTGTCCGCTCTGCCTTGAAAACCTAAGTGTCGCCGAGTAACCCTAGGAGGCCGCCGAGCTGGGCCATCGCTTTGGGCCTTACTCCACCTCCTGGGCCTGCCTGTTCGGCCCATCTGATTTACCGCCTGAGTCCGGGCCCCCTGCCCTAACCGCTGTGTTCGGGCTACCATGTGGGTTGCCTCGTGGGCCGTCATGTGAGCCTTTGGACTTCGTCGGGCAGAGGGAAGTTCTGCGAATACCTAAGTCGGTGCTTGAGAAAGGGTTTATGCGAATGAAATCAGCAACAGTCGCTCAGTTCATCGCTCCTCCTCCCCCATACCGCGTTGATTATGTTTAGATGGGAGAAGGGGATTAAGCCCTTGTAAATCTCTGCTACATAGACCCCTGAATGAATTACGTTTAAGAGTGTTCCGCCTGCAATGATTACAATAGATGAGATAAGCTGGATTTTAAGCATGATTGGAAAACCCCTTAAGAAATTTGTTAGAGAGAAGGTTTAGATGTAAAGTGTCGTGAACGTTTCCGTCCGCGACGCGCGATCCCCGGCTTCGCGTTAGTCTCTTTGTTGGGTTTGGTAAAAGGTTGGAGTCGCCACCAATCACTTAAAGTGGATTGGACACTTGGAGGCCGATTTAGATGATTTTAACTTAAATCGGGCTTGGTCTGCGTTCAGAGATCTGGATAAGGGGGGACGGTTACGTGTGGGGAAGGATTAGCACCCCCAACGCCCGGTAAACCGGTACTACCAAAGTCGATAAGTCAGTTGATGTGCTTTTAATTAAATTTAGTTTTTAGTTTGTAAAATGGGACGTTCATGTGTCTGGCCTAGTGTCAAGACAAACACTATTAATCCCGATGATTTTGAATAAAATAGTTTCAGAGAGAAAATGATGAAAATGTTTTAAAGTTGGAAAAATGTAAAGTTGTTTTAAAGTCGGACTCGAGTCTAGTGACTGCTTACGTATCCGAAAACTGGAATCAAAGTCCACGCAGTTCGAGTTGAAAATGCGGATTAATTTGATTTTGTGATTTTTGGTTAGTTAAGTCGAGTTTTGGTTTATTTTTTTCCGCTGGCCACTGCTAGTGTCGAAGCTGACATTACTAGTTCTCGATTCCCCACGAAGAGAGCGATCAAAAAGGATTATTGTTTAATCAAGAATTCTCACGAGTTGTGATAGTGTAAAACTTGCGTTACTAATTCTGTTAATTTAAGATATTTTAGCGGGATTCCTTTTTTGAGATGGGTAATTTCACGATGTTTCAATAGTGTAAAATTATCGTTACTAGTACCGTTAATTATGAGGTTTAAAAATTAGATATATTTCAAGTTGGGAATTTCACGAGCTTGCTAGTGTAGAACATTCGTTACTAATCTTTAAGGATAATGTCGGTTTGGGATTCCACCCCGACCGTCACAATGGGTTCCAGAGACCTTAGAGGCCCGCCGACCCCCAACCGTCACATGGAGAGCCCTTTGGGAGCTCACCCACCGAAGGGAAAAACCCTCCCGGTGACGATCGAACGCTACTCAGATTCAGAGAGACCTATACGCCCCACGAGCCTTCGCTCCCCTCTATATTTACTTGTAATATTAATTAATAATTATAATAAAAATAAATATTTATTAGTTTAGTTAAATTTTAGTAAAATGATAAATATAAATAATTGGATGATAAGCGAGTATGGTCACCCGAGATAAAATTGTAATAAATTGTATTAATGTAGGGTGAATGAAATTAATATTGAGTAGATTATAAAAATGGTGAAAGCGTATAGACCACGTTTACAATTCCAAATAAATTATATGAGGAGATGTCTAAAAGAAAAAGAAACGAGTGAATTTTTTTTATGCGGTAAGAAGAATGCAGTTAATAATAATTACTTAAAAAGGAGTTAATCTTTTTGAGGATGGGAAAAAGATAATTACTTACGTTGAAATTACAAAGATGACCCCATGACACACACGGAAAATTGATTTTCCACACGCGCTCTTCATATAATCTGCATTCACATGCGAGTTAGCTTAGCTTCTAGCTTACGCCGGGTCCACCATCTCCCAGAACCGGGTCCCATCTCTCTTTTCTCCACGTCACCACCACGACGAGGCCCGCCCCGGAAACCCGAAAACCCTAGATAGATACACATACACAGACAAATTCACAACTTCTGAAACCCATATATACGAGACAGTCTCTACGTCTCTCATCTAACGGCTCCAAACAAGCCCACGTGTTTCTAATTCCAGATCCGCGTCCTCCTTGACAGGTCAGTCCGGTCAGCGTCACGGGCAGCAGATCACGAGATTAGAAATTTGAATCTACGGTCCAGATCTTGCCCCTGGCCATCCCGGTCAGATCTCCTTGCCTTTAAGAACGAGGCTGCCCTCCCTATCCTCTTCGCTCTTATCAGGGAAATCCCCAAATCCCAATCCTTTTCCCTCTTACTTCACAACCATCTACCGAAACCCTAACCCACGGCGGAGCGGCTGCCTTCTTTTTTTCCTTCTCTCTCAGTCGGTGGTCCTCTCATTCCGACAGGATCGATCTCCCCGACCTGAGATCTTCCGGCCGGCGCGTCGGGTTTCGAACCTAGGAGGCGCGTGGTGTCGACGCTCTATGTAATTCATGTGTTCTTGGTCAGCCGAATTCGGAAACCTCCGCCGCCGGGGCTGTACCGGGACTCTACCGGACTCATGGCTTCAGCTGTGCTAGCTAACCGGAGCGAACCCAACTGGATGCAGCCACAGCCGGCGGGCGGTGCCAAGCTAATGGGCAAATACCCTTTCCCTAATTCTAACCCTAGCAACCCTAACCCTAACCCTAAATTCTCAAAGAAACGGCACCTTCAGGCGTTGCCTTTTGCAGATATAGATGAGTCTCCGGCGTTCACGCAGTCTGCGGCTTCTGACGACGCCTCGTCAATTAACCGGAGACCTAACGATTTCAACACCGGGGGATACGTTACCTTTAATGTCTCTTCCTATTCGAAAAAGGAGCTTGTGGAGCTGAAGGATCGATTGGTTGCTGAGCTTGAGCAGATTCGACAATTGAAGAGCCGCATCGACTCCTCGTCTGACTTTCAGATCAGATCCGGCTCAAATTTCCATAACAAAAAACAAATTGGTGGCGGTCCGAACAGCAACAAGAAGATACTGGGAAGCAAGCGGCCGTTCCCTGCTACGAATTCGAGTTTCGGAGTTCAAGAACTGAAAAGACCACAACACCAAGATAACTCGCAATTGATGAAGAAGTGCAGCCAGATCTTGTCCAAATTGATGAAGCACAAGTACGGACACGTCTTCAATGTGCCTGTAGACGTTGTAGGAATGCAGCTTCACGATTATTATGACATAATTAAACAGCCGATGGATTTGGGTACTGTGAAGAAGAAATTGGGTAAGAATCTCTACGATTCGCCTCAGGATTTTGCTGCAGACGTGAGATTGACCTTCAACAATGCCATGAGGTACAATCCCAAGGGTCACGAGGTTTACGCACTTGCAGATGATTTTCTCTCTAGATTCGAAGGATTGTTCCAACCCATCAAGGATATGCTGGGTGATGAGGAGATTCACGAAGAGGAAGAAGAAGAGCACGTTCAAGAAGTACAGGACAGTTCTTGGGATCATAGCCACAGGGGAGTTGTTGAGACTGAAAAGGTACCAAAAGATCAAGTGGCTGTGATGCAAGTTATGGCGAATTCTGAGCAAATTCCTTACTCAGTCCCCCCACCTACTTCTACATCGAACTCGGTTCCCCCACCTACTTCTGCATCGAGTCAAAACCCTAATCCTCAATCAACATCTCAATTGCCAGTGAGGACACCATCACCGAGGCGGGCTCCACAAGTGAAGCATGTTAAGCTTCCGAAGCCAAAGGCGAAGGATCCCAATAAGAGGGATATGAGTCTGGAAGAGAAGCATAAATTAGGAGTAGGTCTGCAGAGTATGCCTCCGGAGAAGATGGAGCAGGTGGTCCAAATAATCAGGAAGAGGAATGGGCATTTGAGGCAGGATGGCGATGAGATAGAGCTTGATATTGAAGCAGTCGATACAGAGACCCTATGGGAACTTGATCGTTTTGTCACTAATTATAAAAAAATGGTAAGCAAGCTTAGACGCCAAGCATTGATACTACCAAATAATGGTGCACCTGCTACGAGTGAAGGAAACAAGGTATATATATACATCTTTGTCTAGCTCAGTTATAAATCTGTGTCTTTGCTTTTTGGTCCAAGTGCTCTTTTATGTCCCTTGTTTAATTCGTCTTGCTGGTTTTGTTGCGTGTGTATAGGATGTGGCTCCTAGTGACAGAAATGATTTTGCAACCGAGGCAAAGAAGCCGAAGAAGGGTGATGCTGGTGAAGAAGATGTGGACATTGGTGATGAAATGCCTATGAGCAGCTTCCCGCCGGTGGAGATTGAAAAGGACAACGGGCATGCAAGTAGCAGTTCTAGCAGCTCAAGTAGTTCAAGCGATGATTCTTCTTCCTCCAGTGGTATAACCCAACTCATATAATTGAGAGAGAGAGATAAAAGGATGGAGGGTGTGATGTCAATTTTGCTGACCGTGACTTAACAAATGCAGATTCTGATTCAGGAAGCTCTTCTGGGAGTGATTCTGAGGATGCTCATTCGTAGGACCGTCCACACCAAAATGCGAATGGAGATTGCGGGTCACGTATTGAAGAGTGTGTGGTGTTTAGTGAGGTATGGTAACTGGATGTGGTTTGATTGAGAAGCTTGGTGTGCAGTAGTAAAGCTGACTAGAAGTGAACAATCTAATGTTGCTTGAAGGAAGAAGAGGCGAACGCGAAGGCCTGAGGTGTGTTTCGTGAGATGAATTTGTGTATAAAAAAGAGAGAGACCAGGTAGCTGCTAGCATAAGGAGAAATGGAGGCTGATTCAAGTTAGTTGTAGGAAGAGTAGTGATGAAGTTTGTTTCTTTTTTCTTCTTCTTTCTTCAGAGTAGTGATGAAGGATGTTGGTAATGAATGGGAATGGGTTTAGGAAAAGGAGTTGATGTAACCTTAGGTCGTTAGAATTACTTGTGTACACATAACTATAACACTTGAATACAAATTGACTGTTAGCTTCTCGCATCAGAATTACTCTCTTATCTGAATCTGCTCTGCACTGCACTGCAATTAGAATAAATAAAAGAGGGGAGTTGTGTTTTGGATTTTAGGGTTGGACGGTTTTAGGGAATCTGCTTTGCTTTGTAGAAGGCAGGTAGCCATTATCATAATAGCAACTGAAAGAGGCACAGCATCACATCACATCACATCTACAAGGCAGTTTATAAATGGGAAGACTGACTTACCTTTTGGAGGAAGACAACTAATAAGACCATTGATGCTTTGGTAGGAATCATTGTTTACATGTTTTGAACAAGCAAGCCTTGATTTAATGAGATACCCACTACTACTACTACTAGTGGGGTCCTTTGAATAGCAGAAGAAAGGAAGCACATGACATTACCACATAAGAGAAAAAAGAGGAGCTTCATACCCATACTAGAAACACTGAAACAGAAATGCTAAGTGGTAGTAGCTGGTACAAGCTCTGCTTTTGCTGTGTTTCTGTTCTAATATTGTGGTTGACATGTCAAAATTGATATTCCATTACTTGTGAGATCAATCATCAGATGTCACAAGTCACAATCTTTATATATCACAAGTCAATCATCATCCTCTACTTAGAGCATCAGCAGTATCTGATAGCATACAAAAAACCTCACTTTCCCTTTCTTCCTATCTGTTTTCTTCTGTCTGTGAATGCAGAGAGTCATAACAATTTCAAGTTTTCTACCTCTGCATCATAATTCAAAGAAAAACCAAATGAAATTCTGCAACTCCTAGAGCTTCCAACTTGATTGAATCCAGTAGAGATAACACTTTTTCAGGCTTCAAACAACAGAAACTGCAGCACTAGAAGGCTTAAATTCACAAGAGGTTTGGGCATCTGGATCAAACTCCTTAGTAAAGACTTGACCATGTCACTTTGCCTGATATAATGAATGATCTGAAACACTTTCCCAGAGACCTTACAGACATCAGCATGCCTCTACTGATATGCAGCATCCATTGTCACGTAGGAGGAGAAAACATTTGAACACCTATCAAGTACAGAGCGGAAATTAAAAATAAATCGCTAAATTCCAGTTCATATTTTGTTTGATGCCATGCTGGGAGTGTCAGAAACGGAATGAATGAGTGGACCTCACTGCAACTACCATAGTTTCACGAAATATCAGACAGAGACCTCAAGGCAATGATCACAACGTATAAGTATGTATGAGATAGTCTTAGAATCAAATTACCAACAAAGCTTTTATTGCTTTTGTCTTTGTTATGGAATCAAATTACCAGTCCAATCTCATAATTCTTTATAGAGTTTTTGAAAGAACATCCATTAGGCTTTACACGCAACTTCAGTAATAAAAAAACGTAGCCTGCCGGGAAATATTCAGGATGTTGTTAACAATGAAAAAGTAAGAAGATGTTAGTATACCATATAAGATTCATTCATTCAGAACTCTTAATCAACAACTCGTGTTATTGGGATATAACGGTTCTTGACATGGTATCAAAGAGCCTGTTAACTTTTGTTCTCTTTCTTCCGCAACACTTTTCACACCAGACCTTAGCAAACTGACTATCTCCAACAATTATGTTGGTGGCGACACTCTCCTAGTTGGGAACAATAACCATCTCTCGATCTCTCATGTTGGTTCATTTTCGCTTTCTAACCTTCGTATGCCAACTATGTTCATTGTTCCTAAACTTACCAAAAATCTCCCAAGTGTTTCCAAGCTTACACGTGATAACAATATGTGTGTTAGATTCACCTCGACTCATTGTGCTGACAAGAATTTACAGGGAGAACCTCATTTACGCGGGGACCTTGCTAACATCTTGTATCGGTTACCTATCGCTACATCCACCAAACCTACCCACCACACAATGTCCCTCATCAGTGTCCGGACATCCCTCCTTGGCTGGCATAACCGACTCACTCATCCCCGCGAGTCTGTTCTTCGACGATTGGTTTTCAAGATGCATATACTAGTAACACAAAGGTTCGAGCTGACTGATTATAACTGAACCTCAGTGCTATCCATCCCTACACATGAATCTTAAGAAAAGCAACAATGAAACAGCAATAATGGAGTAGCGAACACATCCAGACAATCTGCTATATGCATCACGATTAGGATATGCAAACAAAACAAACAGAATGGATAATGTACCTCCCTAGGTGATGAAGTACCATGGATAAGTTTCCTAGTAGCATATCTGACTGGAGGTGCAGCATCATTAGATCAGTTTGTGTAAAAAACCAAGAGCTAACTTGTACCGTATATATCTTGTGAGCCATATAATACAAACTATTTGAAATATGAAATATCCAAAAGAAAACTCTGCAATCATATTGCATCCAAAAATCAGAATAATAATACATCCTCATGCACAAAAAATCATCAACTGTACAGTACAGTGGCTCTCCGAATATGTCAACAAAAGAGAGAACCAAATTGCTTTAGTTTACAACAATGGCACCTAAAATCACCAGAAGCCTCATTCATTTCCCAGAGGTGACACAAAACTGAGTGCAAAGATTTAAAATACAAGCTGAAGGGAGCACGTCCAATGGTGTGGCAACACATGTTCCACCTCCCTACTATTTTCAGCATTGCTTCCTAAGTTGTGAGAATCTGCATTTCCTTATAGGACCTTAAGGTGGACCATGTTTTCATGTTAGCAACCTGAATCAAGAGGAAGAGCATGCAATCGATATTTGTCTATTACTTGATCAATCAAGG
Organism: Linum lewisii; assembly: GCA_034768395.1. Taxonomy (NCBI): domain Eukaryota; kingdom Viridiplantae; phylum Streptophyta; class Magnoliopsida; order Malpighiales; family Linaceae; genus Linum; species Linum lewisii. Next base: position 78,032,470 of record CM068296.1, read on the forward strand.
TGCTAGATGTTTGCTTTCCTTGGATGAATCAAATCAAATGCGCATGTAACCTCCTCTTTCTTGGCCTCTGATGGTTCTCTTGAGAAATGATCTCCTGTTGATCGTCCAACTACTTCTGGCTATTCTTTGCCTCCAAGAATCGAAATATGAGTAAGCAGATGGGAAGATGAAGCATAGCAGTACCAGTAAAAGCATTCCAAGACACAAAAGCATCACGTTCTGGAAACCATCGCTAAGCTCTGGATCATCTTGACCTGTCCATGGAACTCCTCCAACATTCATGCCAAATACTGTTTAACAAGGCATAGCAAGAAATGAGATTATTGTCACCTGGTAAGAGCAGTCGTGGGACAAAGACAATATGGCAATGTATAAGTATTTTTACCTCCAGTGATGATTGACAGCGGAAGGAATACTACGGAAAGGAAAGAGAGATAGTAAAGTTTCCGATTGATTTGTTCAGCTTGCCAACTATCGAGACCTGCCTGAATAGCTGTGACGCGATTTGCTAAGAAGCCTACATTCTCTTTTAGCCTCCTCAGACTCCCAATCAACTCTTCCAAGGAATTAATGTCTTCACTGGCAAACCATCCTTTTGTTGAACACTTCTCTTTCACTCGAGGAAGTACTTGTTCCCCATGTGCTATCACCTGTGATCAACCAAAAGACACAACTTTTCATGCATTTCCATTCATTCGCCCAAGAGAAAGTGAAGACGCAATGGGAGCATTCCATTTCCATATTCAGAAGTTTGGCCTACAAAGTATTAATGGGCAAAAACTTGAAAAAGAGAAGTACATGCAGATAAACTGAAACTTGACCAGTTCTTCTCCCTAATGCTGTTCAGCAACCGAAAACTTACTGTTGATTTGTATTCCTACCTAATAGAATATGTTAAAAAGACATTAGCAGCAGATAACCCACCTGAAGCAGCCTTTGCAGATTAAGATGCATTTTCGGGAATCTTCTATCATCTAGCATTTTCTTTTTCAAAGTCAAACCGCCTGCATAAAATTGCTAGCTGAGAATACAGTATGGGCACAGGTGTTCACAGGAGACGAGCATATTTATGATAAACTATAAGAACAAGAAGAAGAATAAAAGACGACTTGACAAGGACCATCCCGTATTATATATGCTTGCATACATATGCTACTTCAACAATTGATAACAACTTAACTGAGGATACAATTGCTTACAAAGTGTAATAATTCTGAGAAACTTCATAACATAACAAAACAGGCAAGTCATGGAAAGAACCTAGAACTGATACGAAGACATAACATTGTTGGTGTGCATAAAAAGAGTGCATGGCTTCATGATTTAACAAGGCGCAGTTCTAGTAAAAAGTAATCCAAACAAATTAGCCTAAGAAGTAAGAACACATGACTTGAGAAAAAGGCACTGGGAAGTCTGTTTAGATGTTCAGATTTATTTTATGTTAGATTACCTTTATCAAGGTCATGCTCCACAGATTCCAACTCCATCTCTAGCTTGTGACAGTATCTTGAAGATGATCGACATGAGTGTCAAGAATATGAACAACCAGATTTGAGACCCTGTTTGGGACAGGATTATCAGCCTCCTCGGAATGGTTCATTGTTAAAAGGAACTCAAGAACATGTTCCTTAATCACAGTTCCACCTACTTCCTTATTTGTTCCACTACGATATGGAGATTCCACACTAGGAACATCTGAAAGAAGAGATTGACTGTTTGGTGAGAAACCTACCCTAGGAATGTGACCTAATGAGACAGTAATAACTGAGTTTTCAGTAACTCTAGCTGCCAATCTGAAAGTGAAGTTGCTTGAGGGTGGGCCAGGAGAATTGACTCTGAACACAAGTGTGCCATCAACATAACCACAGAAGGGACCGTTGCTAACAAGTGCCAAAATGTCTTGGAGTTTCAGAGGAGGGCATAGAAGATCAATGAGCCATTGTGCAGATGATGTTAGCTTCTGATTGCTTCTTGGGAGTTCAACATGATACCAACAAAACTCCTTGCCTGTACCTTCAGTCAGATCCCATTCTTTGTTGTAGTAATTCCCACAACCATCAAATATATAAGCTTTTTGTCTCACCATGCCAGGTAGACGAGCTCGAGGGGAACTGATTTCGTTAAGAATGATGTCATTAGTGGGTTCTCTATCAATTTCCCCTGCTGCTTCCCCATTGGTAAAGGGCTGTTCCTCGGATATCTCCATTATTTACAGCAGATGCCGGTATCAAACCCTTTACAATAATACAAAGACTCGTAGGTCAATGACTCGCTAAATGATCATGAAATCTCCTATGATCCAGAATCCAACATGTTGAAAATGAAGTTGGAATTCAATTTGTAGGAGATGGTGCACCCATACAACAACCCAGAACCAGCACTAAGAATCCAACCAGGAAATCATTTAACTCAACAAGAGCCCAGAAGAAGGCACCAAGTCAATCCTTAATCCGTCCCTGAAGAGGCAGAAATATAATTCTCAACCCAGATTTCATCAAATTCCATTAATGTGCTTCTCAAACGAAGCAATTCAACTCACCAACAAAATCAAAAAGGAAGGGACAACGAGATGGAGATGCTTACCTCATAGATCTCAACAACAATCTGTAAAACAAAGGCCTTGATGGAGAGAAAACCCAGTTGAAGAAAGTCCACGATAAACCCAAAGTAATGTGAATGCAACCGAGAAGAAAGCAAAGACGAGCGACTTTGGTTATTGGAAGTTTCTCTGAAGCTTCGCCAAGCTTGAAGCTTTCCTTGTTGCTGCGATTTTCCGATTAAAAGAAAGAGAGAAGAGAAGAGTTGAACAGAATCACGTCTGCACACGATGATGTTATTTTATTGGATTGGATTGCTACCCACAAGTTGCATTTTGTTGGAGTAAAAAAAAAAAGGGGTTAAAATTCAACGGAGGGTTATTAAGTTTTCTCTTGAACAATCGGTAAAATGGTGTTTGGTTGCAGAGAAATGGAGGGGAAGGAGGAGAAATGAGTTTGTCTGGTTGTTGTTGCATTTGTCATTAGGATTCAACGGAGATTTTATTAACACCACTTTTCTTTCTTTGGTTTTAGATGTTGGCCATGGCCGTCTATCCTCTCCTTTTGAAGATTGCATTATTATTTTTTTGATGAAATTGCATTATTATTTTGTAATTGGCGGAAGCAACTATTTCTTGGATTTTCCGCATTTTATTATTGTTTTCTAAATATAAATAATATAATCATACCTTCAACCCAATTCTACAACTTAGCCACCACATTTTTAAAAACCATTTAAACCACTCCATCGTCGCTAGGGCTGGGAATCGGTCAGTTCGATAAAAAACCGATGAAAATCGGTTAACCTATGTTTAACCGACCTCAAGACATCATTGACCGACTGACCGACCGAAAATATAGAATGAGTTTTTTGACCGAATTCGGTCAAAACCGAAAAATGACCGACCCGATTTTTAGCTATTTAGCCGACCGAATTTTTGACCGACCCTGTTTTGACCGACCTAATCATTTAACCTATATTGACCGAATCAAAAAAATTTGACCGATTCTTAACCTTTTTAACCGAATTAAAATAGGTTAACCATTTTAAACAGGAACTTGCTTCACTATCCTTGGTCGTTATTTCAGAGTGATTCAATTTGCATCAACTAATCATAAACCAATCCATCAAACACTAATAAAATCCATAATAAGCTGATGCATCAAACACTGATGCACAAAAATATCAATATGGAACAAAGACATCAATATGGAACCAACTCTGCAATTCTGCAAATCTGCATCAGTCAACAAACTAACTCATCTGCAATAAGGTCATCTGCAATTCTTCATATCAGTCAACAAACTAACTCATGAGTTGCTTCCTCTACTATGGCCAAACAAACACTAGCAATTGACAATCAATTCAAAAAATTCAATCAAACATGAGCGTTCAAACAAGTTGGCAAACTTAACCAGTTCGCTGATTTTGTCAGACTACATTAAACCAACCAATTTAATAAGCAAATCTAAGTCGATCGAGAGAGAAGTAGAAGCAGATAGCAAAGAGTAGAGTGTAGAGAGTGAGCCTGCAAGTGGCTTAAGCCTTTTGTCCTTGTCTTGAAGTTTAAGCTCCCAATCCTGCAAGTCATTAAGAAACCCCTGGAAATCCTGAAACAAAAGAACCAGTAAACAATGAACATATAAGCTATATATATGCTTACCCAAGAAGCAATTGTGGCCAACGATCAACTTTTTCTCTGAAGAAAGAAGGTCTATAACATGGCGAAACCCAATTGCAGCTTTGATCTTCTGCTCTGCCTCTCCATGGTATTCATTCTTCACCTCTGTCTACATAGAATAAGAAATAAAGAAAGAAGAACATTACTAACAGGCAGGCTAAAAACAAGTTAGATCACCAATTCAAAACAAAAGAGAGAAAAATCTAGATAACAAAAAGGCTTCTGAACAAGTTGTGTACCATACATGACAAGTTAATGAACATAAAAATACCAGTAATAAAGCCTTATCATTCTCTGTGTCTGTATACACAACCAGTTGTTCTGAACTTGAGTTCTCCCCACTGATGCGAACATGGACAAGATCTTTGAAATGTTTCTTGGTGACCTGCAGACTTCGTTGCAAATGGTTAGTAATGCTGAGTCTTTGCGCCACAAGGATGAAATAAAGTAGAACAATTGAATACGAAATCACAAATTGGGATAACAACTGAACTGATATAGGAAGAATTGATACTATCTCATAGAGGAGTGACACAAAAAATTTCTACACAGCAAAATAACCAATTGCAGCACACTCAGAATGCTAGATAATTTACCGGATCAACGCTGACGGATTCCAGATAACAATTGTTTCTTCCCTGCTGCCCGTCGAAAGCCTGCTGGTGAGTGGTCACTCTGTCGAGTTGTCGACCCTTGGCCCGATTTCGACTTACCCTTCGTTTTGGAGGTAAGAAATTAGAAAGCAATGAGAGTTAAGAGAAGATAAAGGAAACGGAAGAGAAGAAGAAAGAAGACAACTTACCGTGGCTGGCTGGAGTCGGATCGGCGGCGGCGGCACCTTGGCCTAACGTGTCGACTCGAGTTCCTACTCCCTCCTTCGTCGATCGTTCGTATCTTTGTCCTTCATTTCGATGGTAAGAAAGAAACTAGAAAACAGATCGATGTCGTGAGATAGGGGAGAAAGGAAACGGAACTATGGAAGAGAAGAAGAACGAGAGAACTTACCCTGGCTAGAATCAGATCGGTGGCGGCAACGGCAAGAGGCAAGGTCTCTGACGGAAGAAAGCGGCTGCTGCAGACTGAAGAGAAGAGAAGAGAAGAGACTGCTAAACCTAAAAAAATCCCAGCCCTAAACGCTAATATGTATTTGTCCATCTGCGCCATTTCGGTCAAACTCGGTTAGGGCGGTTAACCGACGTTAACCGTCATTTACCCGATGACCGATTATTTCAAATGTGTTTGACCGACCACCGACCGAAAATTAAATAGGTTAACCATTGGTTATCCGAATTCGGTCGGTTAATCAGTTTTACCCATTAACCTAAACCGATTTCCCAGCCCTAATCGTCGCCCCCCTCGGCGGCGCCATTCCAGAACTCCATTGCGTTGTCTTTTCCGTCATCCAATTAACCCCACCACACCACGGACCTCCAATGACGATTCAACTCATGTCGTAATCGGAGTTATGGTGGCTTGATTAACTGGATCTAGTGAGAGATATTGATGAAGTACCATATAAGAGGAGAGTGAAGTTAGCGAACCAAATCTGAGGGAAAAGAACATCGACGAAACTATTGCCTCACGATTTCCCTTCGCGGTGAATTCCTACTCCATTATGATTATGTAAACACGAGTCTTATTCCCTATCATAGGGACGACAAGCTTAGAGGAAGGATTGTTAACGTTGTTGATAATGTGATAAGGGGTGAAGGAGAAGTAGTCTCTCTTGTGAATGAGCTTTTTTGGAACAGCTGTGTTGACTTATGATTCTAGTGCTGAAATCGGCTCTTGCAACATTGATTATGTTTCAGAGGTATTTTCTTTCTTTGTTGAATTGAACATTCTGAATGTTGTTATTTATCTAGTTGGATGATGGTGTACTGGCAGCTGCTACAACCAAGTTTGGGTTTCACATATGTTTGTGTATTGATTTAGGTATTGGGAGCGTTTGAGGGTTCCTTCAATAACTTGTTAGTCAAAGTTGCACTAGTACAACCGAGAAGACTATCTCTGTGAAGACGGAGCTTGCACTAGTGCAATTCAGATGCATGATTAGCCAGTCGATGGAGCGTGTACTAGTGAAGTTTAGATGCATAATTACTGTAGTTTATAGTGTATTAGTGCAACTTAGGGACGTTTGTGTCAGAGAATTGAGGGGTGAGAATTGGCTAGAATTGAGCCTCATCCTAGAATTCAACCAATTCTATCGTTTGTTTCGCAATTTTTTTTTTTGAAAATTGCCTAGATTTAAATTCTAGAAGTGGGCCATCCTTGAATTCAGACCCTCTCCGAATTCTCTGATGACAAGGTGAGAGAATTCACATTCTAGGGTGAATTCAAAGTAAGATGACAAAAATGTCATCGTTATTGGAGATGTAGGGATTAAAGTTGGGGCATTTTGGTATTTGTCATATTCTTTTGTTTTATTTGTTTTATTTATTTTTATTTTCTCAGTGCAAGAATCTTACACATTCACTCATCTAAACGATTGATTCTCGAAATAGCCTAGAATGCCCAAATCTTAGAGAATTCAATTCTCTCCAAACCAATTCTTGGGCACAAGCGACCCCTTAGAGTATGATATTTAATAGTAATGAATATACTAGTGTAAGTTCATATGCAAGTGGTATATGTTAAGATTATAATAATTTAGAAGCTCAAAAAGCAGTCAACATCTCCCTACTTTGAATGAACTGGATTATGAGAATATTGCAAAAAATTGACTCTTAATCTTTATCTGATAATCTAAACACATAATTTGTTAAGATGTTATAATGAAAAATGAAATCAAGATCCTTGTAATGTGTAGTCTAAGCGGCAAACATGAATTAGATCTGAATTGCCTACATTATGACATATTGTTTGCAAGTACATACGAAAATGTGGAAATCAATTAATGTTCTCCAACAATTAATTAATGGGTTTTAGTTTTGGTAACTAAATTAATGATAATAAGTTAAGAATGATTTTTGGTAACTATTACTCTCTATTTGGTGTGATAACTACTTTTTCTTAGTAATTATCTAATAATTAATAATGCAATTAAATGTTAAAGAGTTAATTAGATAATTGAGATTTTAATTTAAAATGAAGGGCTAAGATTGAATTAGTCTAGTAGAATTTAACCGGTCACTGAAAATATTGCATTTCACGATCATATGAGAGGTTTGCGATCAATAGTGGGGTGTAGTGTGGCCTCACCCCACCAAAAAAAATTAATGACATGTTAAAGGAAGAGGGGCTGCTCGCAAGTGTTCCCGCGCGCTTGGTACATCTGCTCAATATCTTCTTTTTTGTAAAAGAAATTGATAATATCTCTCTCCTATCTAATCCTCCAATTTTTAGTTTTATTACTATAATTCTTAATACAATACTCAAATCATTTACCATTCACAAATGTTGTTTATTATATTTTTTTAGTCCAATTATATCATTCTTGACATAGATATTGAAATTTTGGTGAAAAAAACAAACTTTCACCTAAAATTTGGTGAAAAAATATCGCCAGAGTCGCCATGCAGAAACAACGTCCCGAAGATTGAAATTTCTCTTCGGCCAACTGGTTATTCGGCCGAAAAATAGTTGGCCAAAGATAGATCTCATCATATGAGATGGAGAACTTGAAAGGAAAAAAAAAAAGACGATAAACCATTAGATTAGATAAAGGACTGAGATTAATGCTGCATCGGAGACAACAATTAAATTGCCAACTCCAAAACCACACTCGCACCTAAAATGTTTCTATATAAATAAACGGAAGATGGAAGCCTAGTTAGTAACAAGCTAACAATTACAATTTGATTCGACACGTGAAGATGTGTGATTGCTTTTATGGTCTACACAATAGCTCCCAATTTAGAGCTGTCGAAAAGCTGACCCGATTCAATCTAACTGAATCCAATCAAAAATTTAAATTAATTTAAAGCTAACATTTCAAAATTACCCCAATTTTAATATCTTAAAAACTTTCAAACTAAGTGCGATATAATTTGTCTATAATATGTAAATAAATAACCCGATAAATCGCCAATCCGATGAACCAATCCATCTAACCTACCTATTTGACAACTCTACCACGTAACGGACCAGCAAATGATGTAAATGGAGGATACTGAACCAAATTGGGCCAATGTAGGACTCAAAAAGAACAAATTAAGCCCATAAATCAATCTACAGCTTATTCATGGCCCCCAAAAGCTTATTCACAGCATCATCTGGTACTTTCCACTCTTTTCCATTACCTGGATAGAGAGCAAATGTAGAAGCCTGGAGAACTGCTGATGAGTCCACGGATAATTATAAGGGACAACGAAAGTACTAGATTAGTCCTCGTCTTGTTATAAATACCCAGTTCCATCCTGCTTGCTTCTTAGAAAACAAGCAATTACAAGCAAAGCCCGATCAAATCAACAAAGAAAGATAAAGGATGTCGTTGGTACCGTCACTGTTGAGCAACAGAGGAAGCAGCAGCATTCTGGATCCACTGTTCTGGGATCCCTTTGCAGACTTCCCTCTGTCTTGTTCATCACCATTCTCCCGTGACAGTGCTGCTGGTTTAGTTAATGCCCGCATAGACTGGAAAGAGACTCCAGAAGCTCACGTGTTCAAGGCCGACCTTCCGGGCCTCAAAAAGGAACAAGTAAAAGTTGAAGTTGAAGATGACAGGGTCCTCCAGATCAGCGGAGAGAGGAACGTTGAGAAGGAAGATAAGAACGAGAGGTGGCACAGGGTTGAACGCAGCAGCGGAAAGTTCATGAGAAGGTTCAGGCTGCCGGAGAATGCCAAAATGGATCAGGTCAAGGCGTCTATGGAGAATGGTGTGTTGACCATTAGTGTTCCAAAGGAACAAGTTAAGAAACCTGATGTCAAGGCGATTGAGATCTTTGGTTGAGGTTGTCACTCTCTGATTACAAGCCTTAGGCTCAAAATCTCAATTGGTGCCTGCCATAGCAGTGAAAAGTTTTCAGTTTGCCAATGTGTTTGCATAATAAATGACTGTGTTCAACCCTGAGTGTGACTGTGTAAAAAAAAGTTAATAAATATTAATGTTATGATATTCCGGATTTATGATCCAGTTGTGACTTGTGAGCATTCTTTTCTTCACTTGCAGAACTAGACCAAGCAAAAAATTATGATTGGTAAAGAAGTTTTCTATAGGAGTCCAAGAAAATTATACCTGCATGCTAGTACACTTCGCTGTATCGTCATTCATAATTTTAACTCAATGGACCTTTTCGCTGGCCTTCTGTACATTCACATCAGATGTCGACTTAGGTCAGCAGTAGGCAAGATCTGCATGAAAACATGATATCCTCAACTTGCATCAGAATACAGCAAACCAAGATTCATTGCCCACAGGAAGGGGCGAAATTGAAATTTGAAGCGAGGTTAAATCCGAGAGGTTAGTAACATTCAGCGTAATATGATCCCACTGAGTCAAGTAGAAAGTACACCAATGGCATCAGTTTGTACCTAGCTCCTATGGAAAATCGGTTGACAGCCACTGATTGTACTCGTCCATCCTTATCATGAAGGAACTGGAACTAGGCAAACCTCCTCCACCGTATGCCTTCATGTTAAGAAACCACAAGATAACCTGAGTGAAAGTTTTAACCAATGCGACTGGTTTATAAAGTAAGCTTAGATCGTGATTGACACCTTTGCAACCTCAGAGGTATCAGTAGAAGCATCAATGCTCCTCAACGACATCTTAAGATTGTTCCGGTGTGTGTAGATGACTGCTCCAATTGGCCTGACATCGAGGAAAAATGAGAGCAATTGTGGTCACTGGATCTTGATCTTAAATTTAAAGGAAAAGTTCACATACAACATGCAAAAGAAACGCTCCCCACAAAAAAAAAAAAATCCTCAGATGCAACTAAAAGCGTCAGAAATGCTGTGTATGATTGCATCAGGATCAACTGGCCCAAGAACTTGCAGTACATGCAAAAAATGTTAATATGCATAACGTCTACTTTGAAACACGTGGTTGAACCTATGTGCAAATTATACGAACAAGTCGAGATAAGAAATTATCATAAGCACAGCCCATGCTCATATTTGAAATTAACGACATATTATATCACCTCAACCCAGCTGCAGCACTTCTAACACTAAGTTCCTTGCCAAGCAGTTCACTCAACTTAGAATTTCCATGGACTCTGACTCCCTGTGTTCCAGACAAAAGCAGCCGTAGGTAAATGTCAAACCAAGGAACTAGTATTACATACCTAGCTTGGACTAGGGAATCAATCGATCATGGAAACTGGGGTCCAATTCCCATGGCCATTTCCTAATCCAAACTAGGGGATAGTTCCTAGTTATTCAAAGATGAAAAACGAGCACTTAGGAATTTTGATTACCAGGCATTCCCCATAAAATCCTCTGCCAAGTCTTACTTTGTAAACCTTTTTCAGCAGCTTGTTGGCAGCATCCCGCTGAAAAGAAATATATGAATTCCCTTTCGCAATTACATCAGCAGAGCTCATCTCTAACAACTGTTATCAAGAATTGAAAAAAATCACATAAGGTATGGTATATAAGCACAGTAAAAAAGTGAATGATCATACTGAAGAAATCAATTGCAACTCAGTGAAAGATGAAAACCATGCTGAACACACCAAAAGCTGTTTTTGTTTCCATTTCTTTTCTTATTTGGCCTTAGCAATATAGATTATGTTTATTACGTAACAATCAAATGTCATCATATTGACACCCCACAACTGAGTAAGAAACAGGTGAAAACTGAACTGTGCAGAACATCATTAAGAAATGAAACAAAATAGCAGAAGAGTTGAAAGAAAAAGGTGATGAACGAAGTTGACCTCTTCAAACATGTAGGGGTTAGTAATGCAATTTATCCTCTGCCTCCATTCACTGACACCTATTCTAAAAGCTTTAACGTCCGGTAAGCTCCATCGTTGAAGATCGCTATCTTCAATATAGCTCAAAACAGCCTCAACACGATCTTGGTCTTCCGGGTTCAATAGTGTGCCAACTTCTTCCTTCTGTTTTTCGTTTAAGATAGAAATACAATAACTCGATCAGCATTATGTCTACCTTAGAAGTTCAGAGCAATCTCCTAAATATAAAAGCCAAGTTACTTACAGGAGACAATTTACATTCTTCAGCAAGCCTGTCTGCATAATAGTGGTACGCAGCTCTGGAGCTACTCCTCTCAAGATCAACATGATATCTAACATTCTCTTGATTATTCTCTGGAGAAGGAACTTGTGCAAGTGTCGACTTCCGGTGATCAAAAGCAATCACTCTTACAAAATCCAAACAACAGTAACATCAAAATAATATAACTAACTTGTTCAGCAAATGGAATTTTCAGAGGGAGCTACCGAAATGCAACGAAAGCGGCGATTATTCGCTTACTCGCAAAGTGACTGCCGCGCAATTTCAGCAGCGAATCCACGAGAACCAACGAAATCAAGTAAATAGCATCGCTGGAGGCCTTCTATGTACAAATCTTCAACTCTAGAATCGAGTACACAGGCAGTGAAGAAAACGAAGAAATAAAAAAAATAACAGAACAGAAGAAGAATAGGTGCATAGTTGAAATAGTGGTACAAAAGAGAAGGTCGGGAAGTGGAACCTGAAGGGGACGGCGGAGGAGGAGAAAGGCAAGATCAGGAAAGGGAGGCGGAGGCGAGAGTGGAAGAGGTGAGCGAACAGAGCGGAGAAAGCTCCAGAGAAAGATGGATAGTTGTAGAGGATGAGATTCGGGATGCAATCTTCTCTGGCCTTAGCCAAAGCCTCCAGAGCGGCATCTGATCGGAACCCCCGAGCTCCACCCGGCAAGAAGCATAAGGCAGTCGGCTTCAGTTTTGTGCGGAGAGCCGGGATAGGCATTTTTTTAGCAGGGTTAGATTTTTTAGGAAGGAAATTCGTTAGGCCAATTCCTATACTCAGGTGGCTATTTTGAATTAGGGTAAAAAACAATACCTATGTTTTGTAACAGCGTGATCACCTAAGTTTGTAAATCATAACCGACAGACATTTCCGACGATTTTTCACCAAATCTCCTGTGAATTTTCTAGCTTAGAGGGCAACATCAGTCAACAAAATAATATTGATAACATGGAGAAGATGAAATAAAAATATTTTGTTGCTGATGTGACCCTCTGAGATGGAAAATTCACTTGAGATTCAGTAAAAAATCGACGGAGATGCCTATCAGTTACGATTTACAAACTTAGGTGACCACACTGTTACAAAACATAGTTAGGTGACCACGCTGTTACATAACCCATACTTAAGTCACCGCCAGTGTTTTTGACCCTTTTGAATTATAGCAATTTAATGACCTAAAAGAAATGTACAAAATTGTCCTTTAATACATTACTTAAACAGCCGTAGTAAAAGTTAACCGAACAAGATTAATGAAATTGACTGCTGCTAAGTTTGCTGCATAAGTTTATGGGTCAAATACTCAAAACGTCCTAAAACTATAGGATGGATTACAAACTCGTTCTATAATTTTAATGTGTTACAAAGTGGTCCTATTACTATGAAATGTGTTACATATTAGTCTTAATGACGTCATCAATGTACTTTTTTCAGCCATTTCGCCAAATCACCATTGACATGTCGTCAAAAATATAATTTAAAATTCAACAATCTAATTCAAATCTAAATCTAAACTCATCTAACTTATAAAATCTGGTCCAAACTAACTATAGTGAGTCAAATTGATTTAATTTTTAAATTTGAATAAGTTTAAGATGAATTTTAAATTATATTTTTGATGACATTTCAATGTTAACGTGGCAAAATGACTGGAAAAGTACACCGATGACGTCATTAAGACTACTTTATAACTCATTTCATAGTAATAGGACCACTCTGTAATAGATTAAAGTTTTAGGATGAGTTTGTAACACTCTCCATAGTTTCAGGATGTTTTAAGTATTTGACCTATAAGTTTAGTGAACCATTCCATAAGCAAAACTAGTAAAATAACAACCTGATATCCAAAATAGAGTAGCTGCAAAACAAAGAAACCTGCTATCCAAAATCAAGAAGCTGCAAACACAAAGAAGATGCTTTCTAATCCACAAACTAAGTTCCAAATCTATCCAACTTTTATCAAACTAAATAGCAGAAAGACGTTATCGCAACAGCCGTAATATAAATAGTTGACGATCATTGTTGTTGTCCAGTTGAAAGAAAATTTGTGTCTTGTGCTCATCTCAACGAAGAGTCATAGTTGCATCAAAAACTTGTGCTCTTGCGAGTCCTTCTATGCTACTGATCTCAGAAAGTAGTGCCTTTCTCTTATTAGAAACATCCACTCTCTCTCGATCTCGTTCCAATACGAGTAATGGTTTCAAGAGTCTTCTCTAGTATAAGCTTCATCTCCGACAAATCACATGATATATCAACAATCACAGACTCAATCGTACCACGACGGACGATAACACGACGCTTGGGTACTAGCTTTGGTTGACTTGTAGGACATGTCAAGGTTCCCTTATCCTTCTCATTGCTAGCAGTCACATCAACACCATCGTTAGTTTGGTGTTCAAAACCATCATCTGTTTCTTCATCTACGATGGGGATCACATTAGCAATGTTGATTCCCTCAAAATGGTCATCTTTAGGTGCTCTTGAGTCTGCAATTTCATACATCTTCATTTATAACCATTGCACCATTACCATTGGTGTGTGATTGCCCAAACACGACCAACAAGCCATCATAGATGATGTGCAAGATTTAACTCACAACAATCAAGGTCGTATTCCACGAGGTTCTCTCATAAGCTAATACTCACAAGGTTCACGAACGGTCTAAACATTTAAATTGAGATTGAGTTTTGGTGACAAAGATTCAAAATCATAAACAAAACAAACAAGTAAAGCAATAGCTAACAAGGCAAGAAGAGGATCAAACAAGAGAGAAGGGAGTTTAGCTTAGCAAGGGGTTTCTTCAAGCTCAAGGTTCATGAAAGCTGGATTGAATCTCAAGCAACTATGTATAAACTAATGACCATGCAATTCACTCAAGTAGAATCAACGAACTCGCGCACAATTGACTCTCTACTCCTAGACCAAATGCACCATGCTTTTGCTATATGAACAAAGGAAATGGAGTGCTTTAACTAGCTCAATGAAATGCTCAACTCTTGATCTCTATGCTAACATTCATCTAACACAAGGTAAATGATTCAAGACACTCTCATGTCATTCATAGAACACTAGCCTAGCAATCAAAGGGCCTTTCAACCTTTAAATGACTGAAAACTAAATGCACAACAAGTGTTCGACAAAATGACAACAAGGAAAAACAAGCTCAAAATGGTTGCAATTGCATAATCCAATCTCTCAAATCATTCAATTACAATCCTAAACCTTAGATCAACATCAATCAATCATTCTCATGTATTGAAAGACATAACAATGTACCAAAAGAACAAGTCAAGGTCTCATGGACAACAAGCACAAGGTCTAGGATCATCATCTTACACAAATGGCTATGAGAGACTCAATCCATACAATCAATCACCTATCCTAGCTTGATCCATCCCCCACTAAACTAAACCTAAGCTTAGCCTAGCATAACCATGGAGGAAACCTGAAATTGAGTAGAAGAGATCATCCTTGTCTCCATGGAGGATCTAGCAACTTGGCTCTTCAAGCTTCAATCCAAGGTATGGAGGACTTCACTTAGATCCTTGATCTTCAAGTTGATCAACAAAGGAAGGAGGAAGATGATTGGTTGAGAGAGAGAGGGGATGATCGCCAATTGGAGTTGAGAGAGAGAGTGAATGGCGAGTGTGTAAAAAATTAATGAATCTCCCCTTTTTTCACCGCCTCTCACCCTTTATATACTGCACTGGAAATACCTTGAGTTTTCGGCGAAAACTGTATAAGTTTTCGCCGAAAATCCCTTTGAAAAACCCCAGGCAGCCTTGCATTCCTTCATAGGTTTTCGGCGAAAACTCTAGAACTTTTCGCCGAAAACTTCTTCACAAAACCAACGTCAGCCTCCTGGAATTCTACTGTTGGTGAACGCCGAGGGTTTTCGGCGAGAACTTAGAGTTCTCGCCGAAAACTTCTTCAGGGAAAAGTTGCATTTTTCTCGATTTTGCAACGACCGTATCTCCTCCGTCCTAGCTCCGATTGACCTCCCGTTTGATCCTGCGTGCTCCTTGTCACCAGTACTATGACAACAAGGCCTGAAAATGCACAAATCAAACTCCAATAGGCACTGAAATTGCCCTCAAAGTGGCACTTGGACAACAAAAGAGCACTTTGCATAAAACTTCCATAAAAGCATATAAATCATGGCAAAATGAGATCAAACATGGGAGATCCCTAGGCTAATCGAGGGCTTAAAATGCACTAAATATAGTCACATCAAACTCCCATACGACTAGCTTTGCTTGTCCTCAAGCAAACAAATTAGAAAACATCCAAGTTCACAAATGACAAGATCTGTCCCATCGAAATTCAAGCAATCACAATTTGGCTTAAACTGTTCCTCGAACAAACTTAACCTACACATGCAAGAACGTCAACCAAACAAGTCTAGACCTCACTATTTTCTGCAACATCTCCAAGTAGTGGTTAATTGGGATACAGAAACACCGACCACGACAACACCAACTCTTAATCAAAAGGACTTGAACTCGGGAAATGGAATGAATTAGTTGGGGGTAGGAGAATTTGGAAAGTGGTGAGTGATCGTGATGTGGCTCTCGACTCGACTTCATCCGCCTCTAGATCCGCACTTTACAAGCTCTAGCTAGGATCATTATAACAAGGGCCACTTTTGAGAATTCTCTTCTTTTTTTTTCTTTTTTTTTTCTCCTACTGCATACTAGTGCTCGACTCAACACTTCACTTAGGTGTTGAACCTGCCTAGCTTACAGCATTTACCTTTGCTAGTGCTCAACCGACACTTCACTTAGGTGCCGAGCTTGCCTAGCTTTTCTTTTCTTTTGAGCATTTTCTTTTGAACATTCTCTTCATACATTAGCCACTTGATCCTTAGCCCCTTACAACTTCCACACAAGATTTTGAATAGGAATTCCGTCTAATCTCAAGCCACAATCACGAGGGATCAAAAAGGTATTGAAAAACATGGAATAGGGTGAAAATGTGTATGATCCAACAAACAGGCCAAGGCTCAACGGGTTATCCTATAGGAAACTGACTCGGGTAGGCTTTTTGGCTGAATGTGGTGGGATTCTAATTGCCTTTATCATCTTAGAATGGTGTTATCGAGTGGTACACAAACACGCATCAAACCAATCAACCAACATATAAGAGTGTTAAAATCTCTGTTCTGGCCTAGACTCATTTGATATTAGTGCTAACATGCTGGTTATAGGTTCTAAGTGGAACAGTCTAAACATCATTATGAAAGCTTGAAGTCAATTAAACACCAAAAGTCAAGAACCAAATGATTCTACAAAAAAGGAATTTGACACTCAATCAAGATCATGCAAAACATCAAAGCATAACATTACATCTCTACCACAAGTAATCACACCAAACCTCAAACTCCCCTACGACTAACATGAGCATTGTCCTCAATGATCAAGAGAGAGAGGGTAAGGTGGAACGAAGTTACCGCGTTGGTAGAGAGGAGCATAGGAGGTAATAGTGGTGAAAGAGTTCCATGATGATCCTTGGTGAAGAGCGATCCTCCTAAGTGCTTGCCAACATCTTATTCAAAGAGCTAAAACAACACAAAAACAACACAAAAACATAAAAGCGAAAAGGTAAGGATAACATGGGGTGCCTCCCATGAAGCGCTTCTTTAACGTCTCTAGCTAGACGAAAGCACAAGGAGCAGGCTAAGTAAAACCATCCCAACTCATAACCTCCTTGAAGTCGATGTCATTACCTTCGTATGGCACACGGAACTTGAATTGTACCTTACCAACTTCGGGTGGAATGAGCATGGATTTTCCGGATGGTGAAGTGGGAGCAATGGAGAAGGGACCAAACCACTTGGAGTTGATCTTCTCATCGGGTGGCTTTTTAGTCTTGCTCGTCTCACCCATTGGTGCGGCTTCCTTGCCTTTCTCAGTTGGCTTCTTCACACCTTTCTTCTTAGCCTTAAGTGGTGTCTGTGGGAGCACGAAAGGTGGGGCCTCCTTTACTTCATCTTTAGTTTCCTGCACATCATTAATGGCAAACAACTCCGCAAGACTATGACGGACAAGGTTAGTGCTATTAGTAACCGAAGTAAGTTCATGCAGATTCTTAGGATCATGGTGACTAGCATAAGACAAAGTAAACTCCTTGCCATTTGAACGGTCAAAAATCATGCATTCATTATCGACCCTAAGGTTAAGTCTACCACCATAGACATCAATCAAAGCACGAGAGGTTGCTAAGAAAGGTCGTCCTAAAATCAAAGGCACATCGGTATCACCCAAAGCATCTAGAATAACAAAATCCACAAGGAATTCAAAAGCACCGACCTTAACCAACACATCCTCAACAATACCACGAGGAGATTTCATGGTCTTATCCGCTAATTGAACATTCATGAGGGTTGGTTTTAGTTTCCCTAGGCCTAGCTTCTTAAACATGCAATATGGCATAACATTGATACTAGCACCCAAATCGGCTAAGCCTCTACTTATTGCATGTTCACCAATAGTGCAAGGAATAGTAAAGCTACCTGGATCCTTAAGCTTCTCCGGTGGTTGCTTAGAGAGAATGGTGGAGCACTGTTCGTTGAGCTTTGCCGAAGTTACATCCTTAAGCTTGCGTTTGTTGGTAAAGATCTCTTTCATGAACTTCGCATATTGAGGCATCTTGGTGATTGCTTCTCCAAAAGGCATTGTGAATTGTACCTTGTCAAGAATCTCAACAAACCTCTTGAAATCTTTCTCCATGGAATCCGACTTCAAGCGAGAAGGGTAAGGGGCTTAGGCTTGTACGGAGGCACAACCGGTGCGGGAGGAGAGACCGGAGTAGCACTCTTTGTAGCCTCTTGGGAACCAATCTTATTGGTAGTCTTAGAAGCCTCATTTGCCTTGGCTCCATTATCTAGCACTTCAATCTTGTCCGTGTCATCATCGGAAACAACGTCTTCAACCAAAACATAGTCATCATCTTGAGTTCTCACCGCTTTAGGTGTGGGGTCTTGGACTTGCTTACCATTCCTCAATGTTACCATCATAAGGTCCTCGGAAACCTTGGGGTTGACCTCGGTGTTGGAGGGTAGGCTACCCTTTGGTCTCTCCGAGAGTGCCTTAGATATTTGACCCAATTGGGTATTCAAATTGGTAATTGACGCTTGTTGATTCATGATAAGTTGAAGCATTGCTGCATTGGTGTCTTCTTGGGAGATTGAAGAACCACCTTCTTTGTGTTGAGAAGACTTGTTGAAGCCGGGGGGTCCATTACCCTTATGATTATACATCCCCGGTGGATTAGAACCTTGCTCACCATTTTGGTTATCTTGATTTTGGTTACCTCCTTGAGTCCATTGTTGCCTTGATTGTACCCTTTATAGCCTTGGAATCCACCTTGATTACCTTGGCTTTGGTGCCCTTGGTTAGGCTTGTTGTACCCACCTCCTTGGTTCCAAGGACGGTTGTAGTTACCACCTTGGTAATTCCCTTGAGGGTTGTAGTTTCCATAGAACCCTTGGCCTTGCACAAAACTTACTTCCTCAATGCTTTCACCTTGGTTAGGCTCGGAAGTAGCGGAGGGGCAAACACTAACATCATGGCCTTGGCCTCCACAACACTCACAACAAAACACCGTAGCAACCGCTGGATTAACCACTTTAGATGGCTTAGAGGGAGGCTTAGGCATACTAAGATTGCTTACTTGTGAAGCCATGACATCGATCTTGGACATAAGAAGAGCGATCATGGGATCATCTTCATCACGGTGACCCGGTAGCTTCGGCTTCTTCCCATAGCTAGACGAGTCCTTCGGTGCATCAACACTTATGGCTCTAGAGTCGTAGTGAGTGTCGCTCCCGTACTTGGACCTTGGAGGTTGTTAGCGAGACCAACTCCTCGTCTTGTTGGCCATCTCCGCAAAGAGTTCTAGAGCATCTTCGGGAGTGAGCATCCTTAAATCACCTCCGGCGGCTTGGTTGATCATCCTTGTATTCTCAAAATCAAGGGACCTAGCAAAGATGTCCGCTAAGCTCCATTCGACGAAGTTGTGATGAGGACAAGACCGAAGAAGGGCTTGGAACCTATTCCAAGTCTCATGGAAGAGCTCTCCCTTGTGTTGTGTGAAGTGGTTACGATCTCGGATTGCATCCGTCATATAAGGAGGAAAGAACTCTTCGAGGAAAGCTTCGGCTAGTCCCTCCCATGTGGTGAAAGCTCTACTTGGTTGGTTCTCCAACCATGACTTAGCTCTTCCTTTGAGTGAGAAGGAAAGAGCCTTAGTCTCACACAATCCGGGTGAACCTGATTGTTCTTCACCGTATCGCATATCTCTAAAAAGTCCTTCAAGTGTCTAGACGGGCACTCTCCATCTATACCGTTGAACACCACTCCGTTTTGCACCATCTGAATCATATTTGGCTTTAGCTTGAAGTTTCTTGCATTCACTGGTCTTCGCACGATGCTCGAGGCTGCCCCTTCGAGGGTTGGGCGAGCATAATCAGCTAGTGTGCGCCTCACACCCCTTTGCGATTGATCGTCTTCATTAGTGTGATGTGAATGCACCGAGTGGTTATCTTCGTCCTCATGGTGAGACATGTTGTTGCGTGTGGTGCTATGAACTAAGTGAGGAGGAGAACGAGTTGGTGGTTCAATCACGACCTTGATGCCTTGGAGTCGTGCTTGAAGACAGGTGATCCGCCTCATGCACTAGTGCACGGTTCCTACACACAAATCAAACAACAAATACCAACGTAATACGACAATGTGTGATAACAATTCAAACAACACATAACAAGGAAGCAAAAGTAAAACGGAAGGAAGTGTAAAGATCGGTTCACTAATAATTGCTTTCTTAGGAATGAGAGAGTCCCCGGCAACGGCGCCAAAAACTTGATGTGCAAGATTTAACTCACAACAATCAAGGTCGTATTCCACGAGGTCCTCTCATAAATACTCACAAGGTTCACGAACGGTCTAAACATTTAAATTGAGATTGAATTTTGGTGACAAAGATTCAAAATCATAAACCAAACAAACAAGTAAAGCAATAGCTAACAAGGCAAGAAGAGGATCAAACAAGAGAGAAGAGAGTTTAGCTTTTCAAGGGGTTTCTTCAAGCTCAAGGTTCATGAAAGCTGGATTGAATCTCAAACAACTATGTATAAACTAATGACCATGCAATTCACTCAAGTAGAATCAACGAACTCTCGCACAATTGACTCTCTACTCCTAGACCAAATGCACCATGCTTTCGCTATATGAACAAAGGAAATTGAGTGCTTTAACTAGCTCAATGAAATGCTCAACTCTTGATCTCTATGCTAACATTCATCTAACACAAGATAAATGATTCAAGACACTCTCATGTCATTCATAGAACACTAGCCTAGCAATCAAAGGGCCTTTCAACCTTTAAATGAATGAAAACTAAATGCACACCAAGTGTTCGACAAAATGACAACAAGGAAAAACAAGCTCAAAATGGTTGCAATTGCATAATCCAATCTCTCAAATCATTCAATTACAATCCTAAACCTTAGATCAACATCAATCAATCATTCTCATGTATTGAAAGACATAACAATGTACCAAAAGAACAAGTCAAGGTCTCATGGACAACAAGCACAAGGTCTAGGATCATCATCTTACACAAATGGCTATGAGAGACTCAATCCATACAATCAATCACCTATCCTAGCTTGATCCATCCCCCACTAAACTAAACCTAAGCTTAGCCTAGCATAACCATGGAGGAAACCTGAAATTGAGTAGAAGAGATCATCCTTGTCTCCATGGAGGATCTAGCAACTTGGCTCTTCAAGCTTCAATCCAAGGTATGGAGGACTTCACTTAGATCCTTGATCTTCAAGTTGATCAACAAAGGAAGGAGGAAGATGATTGGTTGAGAGAGAGAGGGGATGATCGCCAATTGGAGTTGAGAGAGAGAGTGAATGGCGAGTGTGTAAAAAATTAATGAATCTCCCCTTTTTTCACCGCCTCTCACCCTTTATATACTGCACTGGAAATACCCTGAGTTTTCGGCGAAAACTGTATAAGTTTTCGCCGAAAATTCCTTTGAAAAACCCCGGGCAGCCTTGCATTCCTTCATAGGTTTTCGGCGAAAAGTCTGGAAGTTTTCGTCGAAAACTTCTTCACAAAACCAACGTCAGCCTCCTTGAATTCTACTGTTGGTGAACGCCGAGGGTTTTCGGCGAGAACTTAGAGTTCTCGCCGAAAACTTCTTCAGGGAAAAGTTGCATTTTTCTCAATTTTGCAACGGTCGTATCTCCTCCGTCCTAGCTCTGATTGACCTCCCGTTTGATCCTACGTGCTCCTTGTCACCAGTACTATGACAACAAGGCCTGAAAATGCACAAATCAAACTCCAATAGGCACTGAAATTTCCCTCAAAGTGGCACTTGGACAACAAAAGAGCACTTTGCATAAAACTTCCATAAAAGCATATAAATCATGGCAAAATGAGATCAAACATGGGAGATCCCTAGGCTAATCGAGGGCTTAAAATGCACTAAATATAGTCACATCAATAAAGGGGAAATGATTTTCTATTCCAACCACCAGAATGATTCTGAAATCACACATGATAAACCAATTAGTGAATAGCAGTAGATGAATTCATTACAACAAAGCAAAGAAGCATGACCAGTTACCTGCACATGTTCAGAGAAGGGAGAATCTCCAGTAGAAACACACTTTAACTCATCATTCCATCCAACTCCACTCAGTCCTCGTAGTTCTTGCACAATTTGAAACTGTTTCTTTAATACCTTAATTCTAGACTTTATGTGTGGGTTGGCCTTAATGCCATGATCTACTAGTAATACTTCCATCTCTTTAAATGCTCCCGCTTTGAACTGGCCATTTTCTACTTGTTGTTGTTTGGCCATCTGTTGCATACATTCAACAAGGACTGAATCAGTTTGGTCAGTCCACTTGTATTACTCACGTGGATTCTCAGTTGCATTTTCATCTTGTCTTCACTTTGTCATATCTGCATCACACATAGAGTATACAATAATCAAATTTCAAAAGTAAGGTTCTACAGATTATATATGACAGACCTCATCTTCTTCTGCAGATTATATATTTTGACAGACAATAAATCACTTTGCTCCAGCAGATCTTTTTTTCTTCTGCATACAAGTACACTTAAAATGCGTCCATGTAGTCTGCAGGGTGCAGGGTAATTGGTTTTGACATGTTGAAGGAATTGAGAAAAAAATAACAAAAAGTTATTAAACACCATAGATGGAAATTACTCCAATTACACAAAGTAGTAACAAACAATAGTCACCCATCTCCTAGACCTATTAGCCTACGTCTCTTGTGCCTTATGATTCTGAAACAGCGTCCGCTCAGTGGAAGGTTGGACTGATGATATGCCATCTTCTATTGTTTCAGTGTTGGGGGGGGTGGTTAAATGGGGTGGTGGTTAAATGTTTGAGTTCTCATTCCATGTAAGCTAGCTCAAATAACGGGTCGCTACATTTTGCTTGATGAAATTATGCAATAAGAAACAAGCATTCACTATTTGAGTTAAAGCATCAACTGAGAACCACGCTATATCTCTTAACATAACCCATCTCATTTTAAGCACTCCAAACATCTTTTCAATTACGTTTCTGGCTTTAGCATGCTTTATATTGTAGTACACCTTAGGTGTGTTTGGCCTATTCCCCCCCCCCCACTCGGTAAGATGATACCTTTGACCGCGAAATGGAGTAAAAAATTATTCACAATTTGTGTAACCAACGTTACACAAATAATATAATCCTAATCAAAATAAAATTCAATGTTGCATAAGTTAGCATAACTTGTTTGTATTTGTATATAATTTTGTTTAGCTTTAACAAATGTTACCTTTGGTAATTTTCAACCTATTTGGTCTAGACAATTAATGCATCTCGCAACACCCGTCCATCATGAGTTGATCCCTCCTAGCCAGAAAAATAATAAATGAACTCGAAATTAGGATTGCACACTCCTAATACGTTGATGGAACTGTTACCCTTTCTATCACGAAATCTAACTTGTGCATCCTTCTGTACACGTACTTTCACGTGTGTACCATCTATAGCTCCTATGCAACCCTATAATGTAATTTCAAAATTTTTTATCAAATAATTGACTAAAATTAATGATTATGTATTACTCACAAAGTTTTAGAATGCGAGTAACCTTAAAGTGTTTCCAATTCACGTAATCTGAGGTGTCTGTTATGGGTTCAGGCTTCCACAAGAGAATGAGATGTAGTTTCAGTATAGGACTCAATACTTTATGTATGTGCCTAGAAATGGTTTCACCTGAACGACAGAAGTCTAGTTGCAACGCCTTATTTTTTCTTATTGTGGCCAATAGTATAAAAAACAATGCTACCTTTTCATCTATGTCCACAATTTTTTATCTTGTCAAGCCGCCTCGAGCAACAAGCAAGCCACATAACTTCTTAAAGATATGAAAATTCAACCTAAGTTGGTTGAGACATTCCGACCCATTATCTTTGGTCATGCGACTAAGGAATGAAGTTCTGTTTATGTGACGAACATAGCTACTGTTTCTTGGATTGGTTCGAGGTTCAGGCTCTAAAAGTAGTATCAATCTCAGTTGGATTACTCTCAACTGTAATATAATGTAAATCAATTGCATTAGCATGTACAAGCCCATCACACTACAAAAAAGGGGGTTTAGCGTCGCTTGTAGGGGAAGAGATTAGCGTCGGTTGATCTAAAATCGATGTTAAACCCTTGACTCGCATTTGACCAAGGGTTTAGCATTAGTTGTTTTTTGACCGACGCTAAAAAGGACCTAAAATTGACGCTAAACCTGAGTCTGGTCCGAACTAAGGATCCAACCCACTCAGACTTTAGCGTCGCTTTGGCGAAAGAGATAGCGTCGGTCATGACCGACGCTAAATGCACGAGGATTTTGGCGTCGGTTTCGTGTCCATTTTATGATGGACGCTAAATTCCTGACCTATTTAAACCCCCCAAACAGACGGAAACTTCATTTTTCCGGTGTGCAACCTTTGAACTCTCTCAACTCTCTCAACCTTCCTAAGTTATGTATTTTCTTATTTCAATATTGTATTTTATTTAGTTATTGAGTTAGTTAGTTATAGTTTTAGTGTTAGTAGTTAGTTTGTGAAATAATTTTTGAATATATTGTACGTATTGTTAGGTTGTGAATTAATAAATTAGGATTTTGATATTATTAGTTAGTTAGTGAAATAATTAGAGAATATATTGTTGTGTATTGTTAGTTAGTGAATTAATTTGTTTATGAATTAGTGTGCATTATTAATTAGTGGTTTAAATTGTGGTTAATTGGTAGGTGTAACTCCATTTGAGCTAGGAGCAACGGTGACGTCGTCTCGTCATTGCTTTCTCTTCATTGGTTGTAGGTATGTATATATTAATTTGAACAATGTATTTATTTTTTTGAGCATTATTATGCAGTGTCATTCAAAATAAATTTAGCATAATTTTAAATTTATGATTACTAATTGTGTCGTAAATTTATTAGTGATCGTCCCTTCTTGTATCCTCATTTCTCCTTGTTTCGCATCTTCATCCCAAGTGTACGGTATGCAATGTTTTTTTCAATTTTCGTTATATTGTACTGAATTGTTGAACATTAATTGTTGAGTTAGGATTCAATAACATTGAACATAATATTCATTACAAACTCTTGTTATTGCCACTTATATCGATTTCTTCAAACCTAATTCACATAATTACCACTTATAATGAATTGATGAACATTGTTGGGTTAGAGTTCTATGCAATTAAATTGCTATGTTGTTAACTAATTGTTACTTTATTACATGTCAACATAATTGGAATTATATTGCATGTTGCATTGTAATAACATAATCTTTTATGTAGATATCTAATAAATATTCCAAAATAGCTATATAGTTAATCAATAGATATTATGATTAAAATCTAATTAATTCAATCACCTACACTAAATCAGGCATCTTCCAATGGATAAGTATTGGATAGCCAAACATCGGTTGTAACAAGAGTATATGGATGGTTTAGAAACCTTTTTGAATTTCGCTTTTGTGAATAATCATGATGGAGATCAAATAACCTGTCCATGTCCAAAATGTGGATTCAAGAAATGGCTGTACAGGGAGGATGTGTATTTGCTTCGTAAGTCATTTCCCATAAGCTACACAGTATTCTACCCCTAGTTAGGCCCGAAATAATCGTAGAGTTTGATTAGGGTTTGGTAATATATTCATTTCACTTAGTTTACTAAAAGTCAATCTATTTGGTACATTTTACACATCTAATCCAATTAACCATTTTTCTGTTATACAGACATGTCTCCTTCAGGTAAGCATGAGACTGAGCTCATCGATGAGCGTGAAGTGAAGACTCTGGCCTCCATTCCTAGCAATCAGATAATGAGTCTTCCCCATGGGAAGAAGGTTGTCATTCCTTGGGGTGTTACAGGACCCTTAGGTATTGGTCCAGCTAAAATCCTCAAACAATTCAATGGTCAGCTCACTAGAGACACCAACCTTATCCCGATCACGTACAAAGGGTGGCTGAATGTGTCCGATGGTGAGAAGGAAGCAATGACGGCCGTTGTCTGGGTATGTATAATAAACACTACTACTTTCAAATGGCCTAGGTTATATAAATACTAATGTTTATAAAATTCCTTGTTGCAGAAAAGTATTGTCATTGAACCCGTGGGGGCATCAGATAGAGCTCTTTCCTATATCATGAGTGATATAGGAAAGAAGTGAAGGGATTACAAAACGAAGTTGTGGGCCAATGAAGTGATAACGTCGTACAAAAAGTTTTTAGCGGTTGAAGCAGCAAAGAACAACCAAGATTTCGACCCCAAAGAGTTCGTGGTGCCGTCGAGAGCGTGGGCACTAGAGATGGAAACCTCCACAGGTTCCTACGCCTATGTGGATGCAATATGTGGACTTGAGGATAATCGAAAATATGCAGGTATGTAACGAAATCTATGAATGCACTTCATTGAAGTAAATTTAGCTAGTGATACTAATGGTATTACCGAAAAATCTCAATTTCCAGGAGCTGTCTTGGATTAACTCTTTGAGGAGGGCGGAATACAAATCACCCCACACTGGGGGGTCAAAGAAGTTGTGAGTGAGAGGATCAGAATTAGGAAGAGTTCATCCTAAAATCACGTTGTTTTGTTAAATTATTTGAAAAGAAATTAATATTGTTTAGTCTATGCACATGTAGGAAGTAGAAACGGGAAAGAGGCCCACAAGGGGTGAGTTGTATGCCATCACTCACAAGAAGAAGGATGACACATACACTGATCCTAATGTTGTAAGTGACATTTCATGGTTTTTTTTTTCAACTTTGTCATTACATTTAGAGTTTGTTTTCGAAAATGTGATCATTCACCAATGTGCAGTCTAAGATTCTTGAGTTGTTGAAAGACCCTACCATCTCGACTTGGGTAAGTTCTAAGGATGCACTGGGGCAAGTCTACTGAACATAGTGGTCAGGTTCGAGGATTGGGATTTGGTGCAACACCCACTCTGGTACATATATTATGTGATATTGGTCAAATTTAAATTTATATAATGCTAACATTTCTAATATTTTGTTCTCTTTTTTGTAGCGTCAGTTTTTGTAGGTCAATAGTCAACATCCAACTAGTAAACTGTTGACCAAATTGTTGTCGGTTGTGTGCTTTGGCGTCGCTCAGAAAACTGACGCTAAATGTGGTTTGGTTTGCAATCAGACCAGTCTGGTCAAGGATTTAGCGTCGCTCGTTAGATGGATTTAGTGTCGCTTGTTATATGACCGACACCAAATTTTAGCGTCGGTAGAATTGGCGTCGCTTTTTCGAGCGACGCGAAAATGTTTAGCGTCAGTCAGTAACCGACGCTAAGCTGCGTCTTTGACCGATGCTAAACATGCAGATTTTTGTAGTGTCAGGACGATCAATGCTCTCCTACCAACAAGAGGCAATCTTGCCATTCTTTTGCACATACAAAATAAACAATTTCTATACTTTAAAACTCAAATAATGAGTCCTAAACCTATTGCAAGAAACCTTGTGCGCTACTTAATAATGATAACCCCCTAAACACTAAAACTTAACCCTCAAACACTACATTAATATAAATTCTAATGAAACTGAGTAAACCCACTGGCTTAACTATGCATTGAACTAAGGGGGAATCCCAGACTCCCACACTGTAATACAATAATGGGAACCATTTGTACGCCTAGTTCATTTTAGAAACTTAGTAGAGTAATGCTATGTGATCAACCAAGATCCCCCCTACCAATACCCGATCATGCATAATCCCCACATCATCATCCATGCCACATCCACCATAATCACATTTCATCATCATTACCAATGCATAAGGATAATCAAGTAACCCCCCACCCCAACACACACACACAATCATCCAATCAACCACAATCAATTCTAGGTGATTCCACAGGTTTTGACGATTTGTCGTTTGGACTTCAAACGAGTGATTTATGACCAATTTACTCACTACTACCTACGATTCCAGAACCTTTCTGACAAAAACTCACAGGTTCCACTCAACTCACTCAATCTCGATTTAACTCAAAAGTTTTTAAGTAACGACAACAGGGAACGAGTTGTTACAGCACCAATCACTACTGCAATTTCAGTTATTTTTCTTGGTGAGTCTTGCGGCAAAGTTGTGGTCAAACACTATTGAAGGCTGACTTATATAGGAGGCTGTGGGAAGCATTTTTTTTTGCGGGAAAGGATTATATGCGGGAAAGGGTTTGCTGAAGTTCAATAGTTATTAAGGCCAAAGTTGACTTGGTATATTAGTTACGGAAACAAACAATAAAATTTATAACATTCACTCAATAGAGGGAATTTTAATTAAAATCCATTCTCACAATCCTTCATTCAAACGACCTCCTCAAATCCTACCGAGACTCATTTGAACCCCACCCAAAATCATTGAAATCCGCACCACCAATTTTGCAACCTTTATGAGTTTCAGGTCATCCTTCCCCATCTTGCTCACTCTCGCTGCGAGGATTAGGGTTTATTGACAAGACCACCAAATACGATCATTGTTTGAAGTTGTTGCAGAGAAGGAGAGGGAGGGTTTCACCTTAACCGCTACAAGCGATGGGAATGGGATGTTGATTCGCGTCTAATCCTTGATTGGAATGGAATGTTTTATTATTAATTTTAATTATTAGATCACCCTTTGATTTTTTGACCAATCTTGGTCTAGATTGCTAGGGAAATTTGGTCAAAATTACTAGGGATATTTAGGACATTTTAACATTTAATTTAATTTTTAATTTAAAATTTAATTCCTTTTCTAATGACTGGCTGGCGAGTCTCTAGCGACCGGGTTGTTGGTCTCTGACAAATTTTTTCTGCCTACCGATCACCGTCTCCGTCCACTTTTCTGTCGGTCGACCAAACACCAACGAGGACCTGTTAACTAGTTACCACCTGTTTTGCTGATAGCTTATTAACAATGTTTTTTACTGATAATTAGTTATTAGGTTTTAAGTTGATAACTAGTTGTCTGAACTAGTTAACAATGTTTTTTACTAACATTGGTACTGAATCTTCCTCCATCAATAAGACCCATTTATAGTTGTTAGTGGACTCATCTTTAAATGATAACATATGCAATAATAATTTTTTCCCTCCACAAGTGTAATCCCAATCAACGGGATCTACTACTATTAGGACACCCCTTAGTGTCCTCATATTAGGACACCCCTTACAACCACAGGATTAGAAGGTAGATCTAATGGCCTAAATTAATCTGGACAAAATAGTAATTTGAAACTCCTATATATACTAAATCATATTAGGGTTTCACAAACCCTAATTCTATTTTACATCTCTCCCCAAAACTACAGCCGCTGCCGCCAACCTCGATGCCGCCAACCTCGCCGCCGCCTGCCTAGCCACCGCTCGCCCAGCCCGCTCGCCAGGCTCGCCGCCGCCCGCCTGCCGCCGCCCGCCTACGCGCCGCCCCGCCTAGCCGTCGCTCGCGTCGCCGCCCGCCTAGCCGTCGCTCGCGTCGCCGCCCGCCTAGCCGTCGCTCGCGTCGCCGCCCGCCTAGCCGCTCGCTCGCCGCCCCGCCTAGCACGTCGCTCGCGTCCGCCCGCCTAGCCTCCTCCTCCCTGCCGCCTAGCGTCGCTCACGTCGCCGCCCGCCTAGCCGTCGCTCACGTCGCCGCCCTCCTAGCCGCAGCCCGCCTCGCAGCAGGAAGCCTCGCCGTTGCTCGCCTCCCCGCCCGCCTAGCCGCCGCTCGCCTCGCTGCCCGCCTAGACGCCGCCCGCCTCGCCACCGCCCGCCTAGCAACCACGATCCTCGCCGCCGCACACCAGAAAACCACCCCATCAGATCTGCCGCCATCATCAGATCTGCCGCCATCATCAGATCTACCGCCATCATCAGATCTACCGCCACATCAGATCTAGCCCCGCTGTCGCCATCAGATCCGCCGCCGTCATCATCAGATCTGCCCCCACGCCGCCACTTCTTCATTTTCCTCCCTTGTTTCTGTGCAACTTCCCCCTTTTACCACGTTGTTCCATTTTGACAATTTAGGAACATGTTTGTATTGTTCCTATTAGTGTAAATTGGAACATCAGACTAAACGTGTTGATTAAACGTTGTAGATTAAACTATGCAGATTAAACGTTTCGAATTTCAATAAAAGGAACACTGGACCTAATGACATTTAGCATTTATTGTAAGAATTAACTATCAAAATGTTACGAATTCTGAAACAAGGAACACTAGCTATATAACACTTGAAACATGTTCCGAAGCAATGAAAAGGGAACACACCACAGAAAAATAACTGCTGCCACTGTTTGAAAGAAAAAAAGGTAATAAATTTAATCAAAAAAATAAATGGAGCAAAAAAAGAATAAAAAATCGGCACATTAACTCCAAAAATCCGAAAAAAAACCATAATTATAAAAAAATATATATTTTAAAAAAAAATCTGCAATAAATAAAACCTTGAAATTACCCTTATATCCATTTAATGTTGGCCATCAGATCTGTACAATTAAATCCTATGGCTCTAAAAGGTGTCCTCATATGAGGACACTTTTGGGTGTCCTAATGGTAGATTTTGCCCCAATCAACTTGACTAGTGGGTAGCCGTACCTATTGTTCTTGTATGTTGAATCCAGTAAAACCACATGAGTATATGCTCCATACAATTTCACTTCTTTCGGATAAGCCATAAAATTATGAGAAAGGAAAATAGATTCGACACTTTGGTAAAAACAGTAGGAAAAATAGCATTTTAGCCCCGTCTACTTTGCCAACTTAACAGATAGCCCCCTATACTATAAAATGCTCTTTTTACCCCCCTCCTATATTGTCAACTTTGCCGTTTAGGTCCTTTCCGGTCCAACTTTCATCTCGGTAACATTAATTGATGCGCATTCAGTACACTATGTTAGCTCCAATTGCTATGTATTAGCTTACTAAACGTTTTAACTAAGAATATATATAAAACCATACGTATATCACCATACTGTTCGTGACACCTCCCCAATTTACCTCTCTGGTCAACTCGTTGTATCCTACCTCTGATATCTCTCTCTGTCGATGTGTGAAAATGTGTGTCCAGATTTAATGTTACACATATGAAAGTTGGAACTGATGGACCCAAACGACAAAGTTAGTAAAAATGGATTGTGTTAGTAAACACCGGATTGTGTTAGTAAAAACGGGTTGTGTTAGTAAAAAATGGACTACATTAGTAAAAATGAAATGTGTTAGTAAAACGCGGACTGCAAATAGCAATTTGCCATGTGTCAATAAAGTATATTACAAAAAAAAGTAAAAGTATTGATTTCTTCTTGCTCTTTATATGGCAATAAATTAATAACTGCTCTTTATATGGCAAGAAATTAATAACTAATAATGTAGCACTTTATTCATAATAATAAAACTACTAACGTATTTTCCTTATATATTCCATTTCCATATAACAAAATAAAAATTGAAGAAATTTCCTTTAAATAAAGGTTTTAAGACTTAACATACCCCCAAGTAAAAAGACTTATATAACCTTAAGTAGAACTCCTCATAAATCTATATTACTATATATTGCATATTTTGAGTCAAGAGGTTAAATTACTCACTGATAATGGAGACTGTTAAATGTTACAATACTATGAGCTTCAAAATTGTGCTTCTCCTGTTATTGTCTCTAGTTCATGTTCTCAACATAAACGGTATGGTTAGCGATGATGATATGCAGCCTGATCCCAGTAGCATACTGAAAACCATTGTGGTTAGTGATTTTGTTTCTTATTTTCAATTATATATATACATACCATATTGGTGTTACTCTTATTTTTCTTAGTGATTTTGTTAGTTATTTGATAGCATTACAAAACTTGAAGAACATAAAAATTAATGCACGTTTTGTGTTTAATATAATGTGTATTTTTGCCAGAGCGATGACGAAATTATAGATTGTGTGAATATCTATAAACAACCGTCTTTTAACCATCCACTGCTCAAGAATCACATTCTTCAAGTGAGTTTTAAGGAGTAAGGTTACATTTATTTTTGGATCATTATTTCATAGGTATTTGCCTTTTTAATTTAGTTGAAGCGAAATCCATATCCAAATGAACGGGAAATAAAAGAGTCAGCTAATTTATCGGAGCACACTCAAATGTGGCACCACAAAGGAGAGTATTGTCCAGAGGGAACAATCGCAATCTTGAGATCATCGATGAAAGATTTACCTCCAAAGAAGCCATCTAATCGTATGACATCTAATTACACAAACTCAGATGCACCAAAGGTCGTCAATGGCGAGGTACAACCACAATTTTTTCATTTTCCTTAAAATATAGTAGCAAGTTTGTGGCGGGCTCCCTTAAAAGCCACAAATCAAGCCAAATTTGAATCCAAAGCTCATACTCTAAAATTCGTTTGGTTACAGTATGCAACAGCTTTTTTACCCGGAGAGGATTTTTATGGAGCTAATGCGATTATCAATATATGGAACCCACGAGTCGAATCTAAAGAATTTAGCGCATCTCAAATTTGGGTGACCGATGGTGGAGGGTCAAAAATTGAGTCAGTTGAGGCTGGGTGGATGGTTAGTATCTATTATTTGATTAGTCTAAAACATTATCCCAAATTATATTTGTGTGTTTGATGTTATTTAATAATCCACCAAATCATTTCCAGGTCACCGCACTTAACCCATATCCCACCTTCTTCATATATTGGACCGTAAGTAGATGTATCTCAAATCATAAGCACTCACCCAAAATGATTTCTTTATATTTTGTTTTCTAAACTCTATTAATTATTTGGCATACAGAACGATGGATATGAAACATCAGGATGTTACAATTTGCAGTGCGCTGGTTTTGTCCAAACGACAAATAAGGTTGTCCTCGGTGCTCGAATAAAGCCCATTTCGACGTACGGCGGCACCCAAAGAGTTGTTAGGGTCAAGATCAACCAAGTAAGAAAACTCACCGAGATTATTAACATAACCATATAGTCTTTCGAACAATTTATCTCTGATAGCACATTATTGAACTATATTCCAAATCGAACAATAATG